>CM057340.1:160086991-160751133 GCA_030015575.1 Agapanthus africanus | reverse complement strand
ATGATACCGTATTTTAATCGAGCGTTTTCTATTGGTTGGGTCGTATATGATATGACCGGTTTATTAAATCAATTGTTGATTTAATATTGACTTTTAGCTCACTTTTCTTAAACCTTTTCTATTTGTTGTATGCATGGATGTATGCATATATATATTTATATGTACATGTTGATGTGAATGCACACATACATGCATACATGTGTGTCATGGTTGTTGATACATTGGAGATAGCAATGCAAGACTCACATGGAATGAATATCTATATCTATCTATATATTTATTTATTGAGAAAAAGAAATGGGATTAAGTCATGGTTGAATATTTCTACACTCTTCTCTTATTAATTTTGACTTCAACCATGGTTTAATTTCCTAAGTTACTTTTACCCATCTACAAAAATATCTAGATATTTATTTACCATGGTTTGTTGAGAGTGTGACTATCATATATTCCTTTTTCTTTTCTCTTTTTATAAGTGATTATCATTGTTGAGCTCAAGCTTAGCCATCTACTTCTTCCTCATCCTTCATGCTCTCTTGAATTTTCTATTGAGTGAGGAATATAAAAAGAAAGGGGTTTTAAGTGAGAATACAAACCACTTCACCAATCTATACTACTCTATCTCATTAGTGTAGGTTTTTATGCTTCATTCATCTTAGTTTTGTGAAGCAAAGAGCTTGAGCTAAGAAATTCCGGGTGGATCATCGTAGACGATGAAGGATCTTGAGCGGAGTCAATCCAAGTTTCGTAGAGCCGTAAGAGTCCAAAGAGAGTGAAGGAGTTGACTACAAAGGTTGTAGTTCCTTATCTTTTAGCTTAGACTTCTTTTAATATTGCTTTTACCCTAATCTCTAGTTTCGATTCGGAGTTTGTTTGTATTAGCCCTCTAAATTTGAAAAGTTCATTACTTTATCTTGTTTAAACCTAACTAGAGAAGCTACTACACACCAACATGGTATCAGAGCCTAGCTAGAGCTTTAGGGTAACTTAGACGGCATTAAAAAACTCAATCGAACATTAAAAATGTGATTTTTACATGCTTACTGGAAATTTTTTCAAATGTTGGAATTTTGTAGTTTAAAAATATTCAGAAAATAGTGCAGGGTTTTCTGTGGATCCCCAAGAAGAACGAGCGCTTAATTCGACACAACGACCGCGGAACCGCGGCCAAATCATGGCATTTGCGGCGGTTCTGCAGCGCCGTTGGTGAGGCTTGGACCGTGCCTTCTTGTGCTGATCCATGGGTACAAGTTGTGCTCTCTGGGAATTTTTAACATAGGTTCAAGTGTTGAGATCTATGAGAACAGTGGGTATGTTGATGTGTTGATGGGCCTGACCCCGGAGAACGCCGTTCAACATTAGTTCTCCATCTTGATCAAGGTGTTGAACATGTACGAGAATTTATTCCTGGAGTCTGGCGGGAATGGGGTTAGCTTCGGAGATTTTATCGCCCGCTTTCTTCGTCCGGAAGTTCTGTCTAAGCAGGCCGCGAAATTCGCTAAACTCGACGACCTGTTCGGGTTTGGTTTAGATAACTTGCCGACAGCGGAAGCGGATCTAAAGAATTTCTTTATTCCGGACACTCCAGTTGTCCCCTTTGCGGAGATTGCTGCCCCGGGTATTGACGAAGAGTCGTTCTTTTTGGTGTTCATTGGCCTGTGGTTGGGTTGGTTCGTGCTTCCTCCGCACCCCCGCTATATGAGGCCGTCTGTCTTTTATCCGGCCCATCGCATTGTCGCGGGGGCGCGCATGGCCGTTTGGATCGCGGGGTTACCTCATCTATACCACGGCCTGAGTTTAGCAGCTGACACTACTCAGCCTGGGGTAAAGCCCATGTATCTCCCATTGCATTACTTCACATCATGGATTGAGATGCACGTGCTGGGTGCCTTTGGCGTTCACAAACGACCCAGTTCTACAAAAGCTACAACTTCCCCCGGGTCATGTACCTAGTTGACACTGCCGCTCCAGACCTGTCACGGCGAGAGGCTCGGAGATTGCTCCTTCGGCCACGGATGGTTGGGGATAGTATGACCATTGTCGATAAAGTCTTGACTATCGGTAAAGAATCCACCAAAGTGGTCCAACCATTGCACGATACTTTTAAGGATGAGGCTTCTGCATTGAGGGCCCGGGAGGTTATGCACCTGTACTCTATTCGGCCGGGCTTCCTAGTGTTTAGACAGAACGCCTCAGTGCTGTTCATGAGGTACAACCCGCACCGCTTCACTCAACAGCTGGGATATAATCAAGGTATTCCTCTCGAGGCATTCTTAGTCGAGCCAGCTACTATGGAGGAGGTATTTGCAGCGCGCTGCACCATTTTATGCGAGTAAATATGGGGTCCCATTTTCTCGTCAGCGAGCCGAGTTATGTGCTGAAAGCTTCGAACGCTTACGTGGCATGGTACCATCATGCGACGGGTGCTATCATCAAGGAGGAAAGGCGGCTGTTACTCTATCACAAGAATGCCGTCCTAGCCGGTAATCCAGCAGTCCCTTTGAAGCGACGGACCACCGTTCGTCTTTCTTTAAGAGAAATCGCTACGGCTGTGGTCCCACAAGCTTTCCCTAAGAAGATTCAACCGGATTTTCCCGCAACTGCGGTAGCCATGGCGTCTCCAGACTCGGGCATAGGTTCAGAGATTGGAACTCGCCGTCCGAAGAGGCATGTCAAGCGAAAGCTCTTATCGTCGACCGTTGGTGTCAGTTTGCAGAAGAGAAAGAAATCTTTATTCTCTGTCGACGTCGTATTCGGACAGGAGCCCCATCCTCCCTATAATGAGGGCTTGTGCAAATATGGCACCAATGAGGGTTTGTTTGACACACCTGCAATCGATACTGATCTACAAGCTGCCTTCGTAGCTTCCGAGTGACTAGCTCGCAAGGAAGCGGCATTGATCTCTATTGCGGAGTTAGGTATACTTTATTGACATTCTTCTGCACCTATCCCTTCTCCCCTTATTATACTTTTATTAACGCTCTCTTCTTCAACAGGTATTTCTGCCGAAGAGGCTCTCGCAGCTTCACTTAGGACGTCCGAGGAGGAAGAAAGGCTCCGCGCTTCTTTGGGCCTTGGTATAATTCGTTTCATTACACCTTTACTCTTTTTATTCATGATCTGACCCTTTTCTTCACCTTATTGCAGGAACTACCACAACCCAAGTTGTTTCAAGTGTAGTGCCAATCCTAAGCGATGATGCAGCAAAGCTTCCAGAACCACCGATCACGGTCGCGGCCCTCCCAGGCCACCACAGGAGGCAGTGCTGAAGCAGCTGATGATGGACACCGTAGCGGTTCCGGAGGCAGAGCTCGGTTCAGACGACGACGTCCCCCTGTCGGAAGTCTTAAGGAGGTCGGTTCTCACGGCTCAGGCTGAGATGAAGTGCAGAAAGCACGCGGCGAGGGAACACGATGCTGTATTGGCTGTGGGTGCTGGCTCAAGCAATGTTCCGCCTGCTGACATTCCTTCGGCGGACATTCCTTCTGCCCTGTCTACTGCCTATAGACAGGTTGCGCGTTTAGCTCGTGAAGAGAGTGAACGACTACTTCAAGGTAGAACAACACACGATCCTTAATAACAGCTCCTCCCCTCCTATTTTTTTATTTAACATACGCATTTTTATTTACAGGACCAAATTTGGATGACGACGGGACAGGTGAAGCGCTGGCAACTAAAGAGCATGAAGCATCCAATCTTTCCCTGGAATCTGGGACCGTTCCAACTGCCGCTCTTTCCCCCTGTGGATCCTTGATATCGGCGGGTGACACAAGCGTTACGACAGCCCTTGTCGAATCAGGAGATGAAGCCATGGGCGTTGAATCTGCTCTCCCAATGGAAACCCCGTCACAGCCGGTGATGCTTCGAGCACGGTTTCGGTTTCTGACTTTCCAGGTATTGTTGGGGTGCGGCGGCGCCCCGGCCGTCAAACCGACGCCAAATGCGGAACAAAAACTTTTTATGAAACCGGCACCTCCGCAACCCAAATACCCGGATCTTTCCATTAACCGTAAACTAGCAAAATGTAAAATGAGTTCATAGATTATACCGATCGATCCATGTCTTTCGGTCTTCAATCTCCTCCCCTAGCTTGTTGCGGCTGTTCCGGTGAAATCCGCTCTCCGATCTCGCTCGATGAGGAGGCACCACATCAACGAATTTTTATACGGGCTCCCGCTTCGAACTGAAGCAACTTGGACATGAAGTTTGCAAGCCGACATGTCCAAGATGAAGTAGAGAAGAGTGTAGAATATTTTGTCTCAAGTCACCCAAGCGATTGGGTGGAGGTAAATTGAAGTAGCCATTTTTTGAAATTGTGAGCTAAGGAAATTTTGTGCTTAAAAAAAAAACAGCTTGCAAAATCTTGTGCATCTCTTTCAAAATGGAGCTCGGCCAGAGGTGGATTTGTGCTCTGGGGATTTTCAAATGTTGTGAGTGAGATGGTGAGGAAAAAAGAATCAAGTGGTGGGTGTGTGGTTTTGATTGATAAAGCAACAAAGGAAAAAATGATCCCAGAAAATCCACAGCCACCCTCTCACTCCTCACCCCAAAAACAAACACATTAATTACACCATGAAATCATTACCAACCACAAGCTACCTCACACACAAACCATCCCCCCTTCCCCCCTGCTGCCGAAATTTGCCCATGCCCAATAAAAAATTCCATCACTAGGAATAGCCAAAACCCCCATGACAAACAAAAAATTTCCATCCAAAACAAATTACTCACATTTTCACATATTCAATTTAAACATTAAACTAAATATTAAAAACGGGTGAAAGAAAAATGACAACTTCAAAACTAATCCCGTAACGAATTACAGGATTACCCCTAAACTGTATATACATACCCGCATTTGTATTCCGACCGAATACAAATGCAATAGGACAAAAATATTCCTACAATATAATATTAGGATCTGGCTTAAAACAAAACCCGCTAGTATTATCCGTCCGATCATGATCTATGCACAAGTGCACAGATATGATCAAACCCCGCCATATATCCATACGGCCTTTACAACGTTTCGCCTGAACTTGGGAAACTTTCTGTGGGGGACTCTAATGACTTATCAATACACTGGCACTGGGTATAACCACTAGCACGTCAGAGATACTAGCTGTACGTAACGGTTGCCTATGTATTGATAGAAAGGGAAGCTGAAGAGCGAACTCATCCTGAAACCCTACTGAGCCTGACAGTGACAATATCCGTACAGTCCGGTCCGTTCGTCTATGAGTATCGCATATAGGGCCTAGGGGGATGGTAAACATCAGACCCCCAATAGCGGTATAAGTCGTGTCGGAGAGTACCCTAGAACACCTTGAGATACTACTGGAATACCTACCAGTAAATCTCGATTACCCTGGCCAGGGATTTCATGTAATGGCTCTCCTAAACACAGCGCGATCTCAGCCCCAATACCGGGAGAGACGAATCCCTGACGATCCGCTCACTGCCTCCATGTGGCTCGGGACTGTACCCAACTAAAACCTGTTTGCACGACTCCTTTGAGCCGTGGTAGGGTAGTAATCAAAGCACAGTGGGAACTCACACGAGACAAATTACGATCTCAGGTCGACAGACTAACCTGTACACATGTCTGTTTCCTGATTTAAAATCAGGAAAGCTTCTGGGAAAAGCTTCAAAAGAGGCCACGTGCTTACACGTGACAGCAGTCACGTGTTGACACGTGACCTATAAAATACAGAAAAAGCACACTTTGATTCGCTGATCAAGTCAAGAAAAAAAAAGCTTCAGAAGAGGTCACGTGCTCCCACGTGACCAGGGTCACGTGTCGACACGTGACGTTCAAAGCAGCAAACTCGCTCTCCAATTGAACCAAAGAAAGAAGCGCCAGACAGGGGTCACGTGCTCACACGTGACCAGGCGTCACGTGGTAGCACGTGATGGCTACAACAGCAACCGGAAGACAGCGCAGAAAGGAAGAGGATTCTTCATTCCAAAGAGGGTCACGTGTCTACACGTGACCATGGGTCACGTGGTCACACGTGACCGGCTTTCAAAGCCCATTTTTGACGACAGAATTAAATTCTGAAGGAAATTCGAATCTTTCCAAAGGAAAGTAATTATTTGGGACCAATCAAATTAAAGATTCAGAGATGATTAAATATCATCTATCTATGGAAAATCTCGGGTTTGGAAAGATTTCCCCCTTAAATCTAACCAAAATAACAAAGGAGAATCTCTGGATTCAAGATCCAATGGTGAATAAAATTCACCTGATAATCCAAAGGCCCAAAATGAATAATGGACGCAAATCAAATCTCAATGAAGATTCGTCAAAAAACTGATTGATGCGGCTGCTTCTCCTATAAATAAGAGCCAAGGGACACAAAATATATACATACGGAGAGAAGAAAAGAGAGAAGGAGAAGAGCTTTGATACTCAGATCTTCTGCAAAAACCCTAGGTAAGAAAGGGAAAGACATTGGAAAGAAAGAGAATTTAATTCTCAACAGAGTTTAACTCTGATATGTAAAAACAGAAGAACATATTTCTTCTCTCTTTGATAGAGGATCTGCAAAGCGCACATCTCCCCTTAAGGTTGAGAATTTAATTCTCAATGGGTCGAGATCCTGCCATGCAGATCCAAAACATAGAGAAGGAATGCAAGCTCGAGAATTTAATTCTCACAGAACTATAGGAATTTAATTCCTCCAAAATAAAAGTCAGGGCTGGACCCTATATCATGGGAATTTAATTCCTTCAGAACAAAAGAAGAAACAGGGTTTAACCCTAAGTAAAAAAACCAGTTCTGTTGAAACATCAGGAATTCAATCCCCTTAATCATAATTTAACAGAGGATGGAAGTTTAAACTCCTTAAGAAACTTTATTAGGGTTTAACCCTATTCAGCCCCTCGCATATATGAGGAATTTAATTCCTACAGAAAATTCAGAGTTAAACTCTATTCGAGAAAAAAACAAAGTCTTCGAAAGGAAGTAGGAATTTAATTCCTCTGAAAATCTACAGCTCGAGGAATTTAATTCCTGAAAAAGATTAACAAAGACTCCAAACAAAATACATGAAGGCAGGGTCACGTGCCACCACGTGACCCCCTCAAGAGATATACAGAAAGCCCCTTGAAACAACACCCCACGTGACCCACGTGACCCTTGACAGAGGCTCTGATACATAGGCATATGAATGCCCGTCACGTGATGGCACGTGATGCCCTGAAAGATGTAGCAATGTCAGCAGAACAAACGAAGGGAGGGCGCTCTCACGTGCTGCCACGTGACCCCTCTTGCCTTAGTGTTTAACACTAAATTAAAACTCTCAAACCCAGTGTTAAAACACTGTTGGGCCTTAGCATTCAACGCTGATTAAAAAGCTTTATTTGCAGTATTCAACACTGATCTGTTTTAGTGTTTAACACTAATTTGAAAAGCCTTGTCGCTGGTGTTTAACACCAACTATCTCTTAGTGTTAAACACTAACTTGTCAACCTCATTCCCAGTGTTCAACACTGATTGCTCTGTAGTGTTTAACACTAGGTTTTGGCCCAATTGGCTAAAGGGATAGAGGCAAAGCCTCTCCCTCAATGAACCAACAAGAAGTCAATATTCCAGACCTGACTGGACTTAGCCCAAGTTGGCCATAAGTCCTCAATTTGTGATTAACTGGGCTAATGGGCTCATAACATAATTAATTAGTCTTGACCCCAAATTGGGTCAGGGACTATTCAAGCCGTTCCGGTTCTAGGGTACATCTCTTCACTCCTTTGATACTTGGCATTGTAATCCCTCAATGTCTTCAAAGAGGTGACGGGTCCCGATGACCATTCATGATATGGACTGTGGGGTCCTTAAACCCATGCCTAATGCAAAATTCCTGGTTACGTGGAACACGGATAATGTCACTCTCTGACCCCGTGGGAAACGTCCAGAGCGGATCCTGGTCCTCGCAGAGCACGGCAGTGAACCCGTGTGAAGCATCCAGAGCGGAGCCTGGTCCTCGCTAAGCACGGCAGTGAACCCGTGTGATGCATCCAGAGCACATACCGGACTGTGGAGTCCTTAAACCCACGGACTACGACGTCCTTAACCTTGACCGAGATGTCTTAAAACTAACAACGGACCGCAATGTCCTTAAACTACCCACGGACCGCAATGTCCTTAAACTACCCATGGACCGCAACGTCCCTAAACTAGAACAATAGAGCCCTTTCCTATGCTCTTTTGTTGGACCTAAACGGCCCCGTTTAAGTTGATCTTAGCCTTGAAGATGGCTAACGCGTCCTTAAACCCTCAAACATACTGGACTACGAATCCCCCAAATTAACTCCGGCTCAAGGGTACATCTCTGAACTCCTCTGACATCTGTCGTTGTAATCCTTCAACGTCGTCAGAGAGGTGATGGGTCCCGACAGCCATACAGACGATGGACCACTATGTCCCTAAACTGGAACATTAGAGTCCAAACACTCTTTTGTCGGATCTAAACGATCCCGTTAAGTTGATCTTAGTCACAAAGTTAGACTAACGTATCCTTAACAAACGTTTGAGTTGATCTTAGCCTCGAGTAGGGCTGACGTATCCTCAAACCAAAACCCCCCCAAAACCAAATTTAAGATAATGCGGATTTGGGCTAGTCCACGCCCTACGGGCGACGACATAACTCAGTCTCCGTAAACAATCCACGGGCAATAAAACAAACACCCACGACACGAAGTGACCATCTGGAGAAGGAGAAAGTTGTTACCGCAATGCGGTAGCGTAATTAACTGCAGGGGCTTGCGCCTGCAGGGAAGAGCGTCCCCACAATCAAAAACCCCTCAAACGAGGGGGAATCTGACGAAGTCTGCTACATCGGTCGCATCCGTTTAAACCTTCGATACATGGTGCCATAAATCAACTTGGCATCTTCGGAGAGGTGGACGGATAGCACCAACTAGCATCTGCCCCGAACCTAACGCCTCAGACGTCCCGACGTCCCGGCCGCCGTTCGGAGGGGAACAGATTCTGGCACGCCCGGTGGGACCTTTTCCTCTTTCCACTCCACACTTCGTGTGTCGTGTTCGCGAACGAATCGCGGTTTACTGTGGTTGCCTGTGGATTCGAGGTACTAAGATTTGGTGTCTTGCTCCGTGCAGAAAACAGAAGATCAATGGCTTCAAACTGCACTGCCTGCAACTGCAACCTTCACTCGGTCCTTGCTGGAGGAGTAACTTATGGGCCCCAAGCGGCCTCCCTTTTCAAGATGCCAGTGGAGCAGGTAACTCAGGCCACCACTGGATTATTCTTCGGGACCATGCTCCCACCGTTGAGCTTCAATGCCACAATGACGTTGCAAGAAGCCCCAAAGAAGTCGGTCTTTGATCGGCTCACTACTGCCGCGGCCCCTCTCAACGGGTCGCCCAACTTCAATACCTCAGTTTTCAACCGACTGGGCCAGAACGTCTATAAGGCCGTGATACCCGAAGCTGCCATCCCAAAGCGGATAGCCATCCCGGCTCAAGCGGACAAAATTATTGGAAAGGCTCCTCCTTCCAAGAAGTCAATTTTTACAAGGTTGGCTATTCCGGTTGCTGCTCCAGGCGAGGTCCTCAAAGCTGCTTCTCCTACCCAGAGGTCTGTCTTTGACAGATTAGACATTGCTTCTCAACAGGTGTCAGTCTTCGACAGGCTAGCACCAATAACGGTCTCTCCTCAAAGCAGGGGGCATGACGAAGTCGCCCCTACGGCCGAAACAACTCCATCCGCACGACACGCTCGACGTCGCCACTGGCGCCGAGTAAGGAAGGCTGGGGGCAACTCCCCCTCTGGATTTACTCCACCAGCTCCAACGGTGGGGATCGATGCTGCTGTTCCAACCGGGAACAGCTTTGAATTGTTGAACACGGTGCGCAGAAACTCTCCTACCGCCGTACTAAAAAGATCCCCTCCTCCGGTGGGAAACGTTGCGGAAGCCAAGCCAGAACATTCATCTCAGCGGCTGTCCTCTAAAACCTACAAGGTCTGGCGCCAAGTCCAAGACTCGGTGATTGATCGAAATTTCTCCCGCCAGCAGAAGAAGCTGAAGGTCCGGCAGGAAGAAAACCGTTCTGTTAAGCCGCAAAAAGCAACGGCTACTTGGGCGCCCACTACAACGACCCCCTCAACTTCAACCACTCAAAAGAAAAGGAGTCCGCAAAAAGCCCCTTGAAACAACACCCCACGTGACCCACGTGACCCTTGACAGAGGCTCTGATACATAGGCATATGAATGCCCGTCACGTGATGGCACGTGATGCCCTGAAAGATGTAGCAATGTCAGCAGAACAAACGAAGGGAGGGCGCTCTCACGTGCTGCCACGTGACCCCTCTTGCCTTAGTGTTTAACACTAAATTAAAACTCTCAAACCCAGTGTTAAAACACTGTTGGGCCTTAGCATTCAACGCTGATTAAAAAGCTTTATTTGCAGTATTCAACACTGATCTGTTTTAGTGTTTAACACTAATTTGAAAAGCCTTGTCGCTGGTGTTTAACACCAACTATCTCTTAGTGTTAAACACTAACTTGTCAACCTCATTCCCAGTGTTCAACACTGATTGCTCTGTAGTGTTTAACACTAGGTTTTGGCCCAATTGGCTAAAGGGATAGAGGCAAAGCCTCTCCCTCAATGAACCAACAAGAAGTCAATATTCCAGACCTGGCTGGACTTAGCCCAAGTTGGCCATAAGTCCTCAATTTGTGATTAACTGGGCTAATGGGCTCATAACATAATTAATTAGTCTTGACCCCAAATTGGGTCAGGGACTATTCAAGCCGTTCCGGTTCTAGGGTACATCTCTTCACTCCTTTGATACTTGGCATTGTAATCCCTCAATGTCTTCAAAGAGGCGACGGGTCCCGATGACCATTCATGATATGGACTGTGGGGTCCTTAAACCCATGCCTAATGCAAAATTCCTGGTTACGTGGAACACGGATAATGTCACTCTCTGACCCCGTGGGAAACGTCCAGAGCGGATCCTGGTCCTCGCAGAGCACGGCAGTGAACCCGTGTGAAGCATCCAGAGCGGAGCCTGGTCCTCGCTAAGCACGGCAGTGAACCCGTGTGATGCATCCAGAGCACATACCGGACTGTGGAGTCCTTAAACCCACGGACTACGACGTCCTTAACCTTGACCGAGATGTCTTAAAACTAACAACGGACCGCAATGTCCTTAAACTACCCACGGACCGCAATGTCCTTAAACTACCCATGGACCGCAACGTCCCTAAACTAGAACAATAGAGCCCTTTCCTATGCTCTTTTGTTGGACCTAAACGGCCCCGTTTAAGTTGATCTTAGCCTTGAAGATGGCTAACGCGTCCTTAAACCCTCAAACATACTGGACTACGAATCCCCCAAATTAACTCCGGCTCAAGGGTACATCTCTGAACTCCTCTGACATCTGTCGTTGTAATCCTTCAACGTCGTCAGAGAGGTGATGGGTCCCGACAGCCATACAGACGATGGACCACTATGTCCCTAAACTGGAACATTAGAGTCCAAACACTCTTTTGTCGGATCTAAACGATCCCGTTAAGTTGATCTTAGTCACAAAGTTAGACTAACGTATCCTTAACAAACGTTTGAGTTGATCTTAGCCTCGAGTAGGGCTGACGTATCCTCAAACCAAACCCCCCCCCCAAAACCAAATTTAAGATAATGCGGATTTGGGCTAGTCCACGCCCTACGGGCGACGACATAACTCAGTCTCCGTAAACAATCCACGGGCAATAAAACAAACACCCACGACACGAAGTGACCATCTGGAGAAGGAGAAAGTTGTTACCGCAATGCGGTAGCGTAATTAACTGCAGGGGCTTGCGCCTGCAGGGAAGAGCGTCCCCACAATCAAAAACCCCTCAAACGAGGGGGAATCTGACGAAGTCTGCTACATCGGTCGCATCCGTTTAAACCTTCGATACATGGTGCCATAAATCAACTTGGCATCTTCGGAGAGGTGGACGGATAGCACCAACTAGCATCTGCCCCGAACCTAACGCCTCAGACGTCCCGACGTCCCGGCCGCCGTTCGGAGGGGAACAGATTCTGGCACGCCCGGTGGGACCTTTTCCTCTTTCCACTCCACACTTCGTGTGTCGTGATTCGCGAACCAATCGCGGTTCGCTAATAGTTGCCCTTGGGTTTCAAGGTACTGAGAATTGGCATCTCGCTTATTGTAGAAAGCAAAGGATCGATGGCTTCCACCCCTGCGAAATCCTCCAACTACTCAGATGGCAATTTCAGCCGACGCTCTGCCTCGCCAGGAGGTATAGCCTATGGACCCCAAGCTGCTTCGCTATTCACAATGCCAGTGGAACAGGTCACTCGCGCCACCACAGGATTGTTCTTTGGGACTATGATCCCGCCGACAAACTTTACCGCTCCAGTGCTGACGAAGAAAACTCTCGGGAAGTCGGTCTTTGATCGCCTTACCCCTGCCGCGGCTCCTCTCAACGAGTCGCCCAACGTCGATGCCTCGGTCTTCTCTAGATTGGGCCAGGAATCCTGCGAGCTCATCACGGGGCCTACAATCTCAGAGAAGGCTGCTTTTAAGAAAGTGGCCGTTCCCGTTCCCGAAATCGCCAAGGCGACCTCTCCAGCCAAAAAGTCAGTCTTTACAAGATTGACGGCTCTGGCCTTTGCTCCCGCTTCCCAGAGGACATCGGTCTTCGATAGGCTAACGCCAACAACAACCCCCCATCCACACAGGGGGCAAGAAGGAACCATTCTTACTGCTGACCCAACGCCGCCCGCTCGACGCGCTCGACGTCGCCATTGGCGCCGAGTAAGGAAGGCTGGGGGCAACTCTCCCTCCGGGCTGACTCCAGCGGCCCCGGTGGCAGAGGTCAATGCTGCTGTTCCAACTGGGAACAGCTTTGAAATGCTAAATAAGGTGCGAAGGAATTCCCCCACGGCAGTACTGAAGAGGTCTCCTCCCTCATTGAAAAAGGTTGAGGAAACAAAACCCGAACAGCCCCGATCTCCTCAACGGCTGTCTTCCAAAATCTATAAGGCTTGGCGGCAGGCCCGAGACTCGATCATCGATCCAAACTTCTCCCGCCAGCACAAGAAGCTGAAAATCCAACCTGAAGCCGGTCACCAGGCTAAACCCCAAAAAGCCGGTGATCAACTGACTCACAAAAGGAGGAGGCCAGAGAGGACCTCACAGCATGTAGCGACGACTGAAAGCACTAAACCCAGACGCCCTGAGTCTGGGGGCATGGTGGTGCACACTGTTTACATGGCCTTTGGGAAAGAGGAAAGCCGCACTTCCACGGGCCACCGACCCCTAACCCGATCCGTGACGAAAGCCCAGGAGCAGCAACAAAAGCTTCAAGAAATGATGAATGCTATGGCCGCGCTCACCGGACCAAAAGAAAACCCAGAAACGTCCTCAGACGCACGCCGGGAGGAAGAAACAGACGCTGAATTCCTTCGCCGAACACTGGAGAAAAGGGACAAAGAGGCTGCTGAACAAGCGGCCAACATACAACGGATGGGCCTTCTCTTCCAAGATGTGATAGGAATGATGATCCAGCAGGACTTACCCGCCGAGGATCCCCCGATCGTTCTTGAAGACGACCGAGGAGAAACGTCAAATCCACCACCAGCCCTCTCAACGGCCAGGGAGGATGCAATCTCTAAGGCTGACTTAGCTGACTACATAGCCCAGCAAATCCGAGTTCATCATGCGACTGAGGCAGCTGGTCAAGTCGTGAAAACGGGGCGGCCGTATCCGAGCTGGTACGATCAAATCAAATACCCGCAAGGCTATACGATACCGAAATTCCATGTGTATAAGGGGACCGGCAATCCCCATCAACATGTTGCCCAGTTCCGGGCCCTCTGCGGTAACACCGGCGGTGACGATAAATTGTTGCTTCGCCAGTTCGTGGGCAGCTTATCAGAAACAGCGTTCGAATGGTATTCAGAACTCCCGAACGATTCCATCAAAACGTTCGCTGAAATGGAGTTGTTGTTCACTCAGCGATTTGCAAGTGCCAGCGAACGCACTCCAATAACCGCACTTATTAACGCCAGGGTAAAACCGGGCGAAACCTGGGTCCAGTACGCTATACGCTGGCGGAACTTGTGGTCGAGATGTGAGCAACGTATCGAGGAAGCACCCGCGGTGGGCATGTTCGTGGGAACCCTAGACCCCCACGCAACTATCTCCCAGTTTATGATGTTCTTTAAGCCAACCACATTCCAGGCTTTAATCGACAAGTTGGCTCAGATGGACCAGATGGGTCATAGACCACCTACACCGAAGTCGGAACCTCGGAATGACAAGGGTAAAGGGAGGGCAACCTTTGTTGCGAATGCCCAACAGCAACCTAACGCCCCGAAACCGGCAGATCAACTAGAGGAAAGGCGTCGGTATTATAATGAGAAAATGAAGCGTCCCTACTCGTTCCCACGAGACAAGACGAAGCGGTTATTCGAGCTGGCGATACGCAACAGGCTTATAAACCTACCAAATCCAAGGCGACCGCCGCAACCCACCGAGGTGAATGACTCCAACTACTGCCCTTACCATCAAACGGTAGGCCATCCGATTGAAGATTGCTTCGTCTTCAAAGGATGGATTGAAGACCAATACCTCCAGGGGAAGTTTGTACTGTCCGAAAAGTGGAAGGTGAACCCACCACAGCCGCATGCTCCTAGGAAAGCGGATACACCGGGGGCAACATGTTCTTTTATTGAAGAAGCTCCATGGGAGGTCGTGCTATCAACTAAAACCAAAAGAATGCTGAGAGACCTTCATGCGTGCCCTGCGGTCGAATGGAAAGACCCTCTTGAACCTCAAATTATCGAAGGGATGCTAAGGCGCCGCCCGACTACAAAGGCTCACGGTAAGAGCCCAGATACTCACGCCCAATCGTCAAAATCTTCGAAGAAAAAGAAGAAGAAATCCAAGAAGTCCGTGAAACCTGGAAAAGAACACACGAACTTACAAAAGCAAATCGACGCGTTGGAAGAGTACAATCAGAAGGCGCGGACTCCTGTCACACTGCAAGAGTTCCTCAACCACATCTTTCAAGAGGAAGATGATGGAGAAAGCTCGTCGGATGAATCCGAAGGATATGTGGCGAGTTGTAATGTAATCTCCCACTCGTTTGCCGATGATGGGAAAACTCCTGGCATTAGGAAACTGGAGGCAGAGCCTGTACCAGAACGCGCATGGCCAACAGATGAAATGATCGACGCTTTTCTAGACGAGATTCGTCTAAAATGTAAAGCGGACCAGGAGCGTGAGATGACCACGTCGGAAGGAGCCAAATGCGGGCAACTGAACGAAAGAGTTGAACTACCCCTGACAGAGCATAAGGCATCCGAAGCAGACAAGAAGATATTCAAGACGAGAAAAAGTTTGCCAAAGCCATGTCAATGGGAATGAAGCTACCACCCTCGAAAGGAAACACACACGATGGGGTAGAGACGCACCCTGACTATTGCACATATCATCGGAAAATCTCACATCCCACGGAGGAGTGCGACGCCTTTAAGATATGGTGGCAAGGATATGTTGCTCATCGGCGACATTTTAAGCGCATGAAACGCAAGATCCGTCGGGAGCGAAGAAGCACTGTCGATGGGCACAACATAACGACTGGCAACTGTTGCATGGTTAACGCCAGGGAGTCACAAGTTCTCACCTTTGGGAGCGACTCTGATGAAGAAATGGCTCTGGGCCCTCTCTTTAAAGAATCTTTCTCGGGGAAAGAGGAGGAATCGGAGATCTGCGAGAACATTCAGCTGCGCAATCGCACACTCCCAGAAAAGAATCTCGGGCCCGTCGGCCGAAAAGATAAGGGAAAGGAAAAGGTCATTGAAGATATCACTTTAGATGACCAGGTCACAAAAGAGCTAACTACCAAAGACCCTCCCAAAAAGGGTAAGGTAGACTATAACATCCTCGCGCACCTAAGGAAGCTACCTTCTCAGCTTAGCATTCTTGATGCCCTCCTATTATCGAAAGAAGCGCGAGACTCACTAATTAAGGCGTTACAAGAACCCGAGCAATTCCAAGCCTTCCTCGCCACTGAAAGGATGAAGGATGAACTGGAGGAAGTGCATACGGCCGATGTCACTTTCGGTGATGAAGACCTCCTTCTCGGGACGTGCGACCACAACCGCCCCCTATATGTCTCTGGATACTGCCATGACATCAAGATAGGCAAGATCCTGGTGGATAATGGATCCTCCGTTAACCTCCTTAATGTTCGGGTGTTGAAGAAAATCTGCATGAGTGTGCAACACCTCGCTCGTGACAAAATTACTATCTCCGGTTTCGACTCTCAATCGTCACGGACTCTCGGATCTGTAATACTGACGTTACGCTTCGGACTTCTCGTCACAGACATCAAATTCCATGTCATTGACGCCAAGACCTGCTACAACGCCTTGCTCGGTCGTCCTTGGCTACACGAGTACAACATCATCCCTTCTACGCAACATCAGTGTATGAAGTACTTCAAGGATGGTTTCGAGTACACCGTAACAGGCGAGTTGAACCCGTTTTCTGTAAACGAAGTTCGCAAATACGAAGACGCGAAATACTTTCTGCCAGATTTCGAAGATACAGAAAGGTGTCGCGACCCAAAGGACAAAGCCGCCGCCACCATTCCCGTTTTTGGGAGCGATACCGAAGAGGAGGAGGAAATAGTGTATACAGGGCCATCCCAACGCAACAACCTGGGGGCGCCCACCCCCATACCGGTCTTCGGGAGTGATTCGGAGGACGAGGTTAACGCCGTATTCTCCAGTTGGCCATTCGAAATGTGGGGGACTGACATAGTCGGCCCCATTGAGCCAGCATCATCCCGGGGACACCGCTTTATCCTGGCGACAACTGATTACTTCTCCAAATGGGCAGAAGCAGTACCACTGAAGGAAGTGAAGACGGAGAATATCCTCCATTTCTTCAAGACGCACGTCATCTATCGGTTCGGAACTCCACGGCGGATTATCTCCGATAATGGGCCGGCCTACCGAAGCCATAAGATTAGCCGCTTCGCACAGCAGCACAATATAGACTGGAGATATTCTTCAGTTTACAACCCACGAGCTAACGGTCTGGCCGAGGCTTTCAATAAAACCTTGACGAAGATCATAAAAAAGACCGTCTCCAGGAATAAGAAAGACTGGCACGAAAGGCTGCAAGAAGCCCTTTGGGCTTATCGAACTACATTCAAGACGGCCACGAACACAACGCCGTACGCGTTGGTATTTGGGACGGAAGCAGTTCTCCCCCTTGAGATAGAGTTACCCTCTCTACGAGTAGCAGTCCACCACGAGCTGACGAACGAAGAAAATGCTCACCTTCGGCTTGAGGAGCTTGACGCCCTCGATGAAACCCGGCTCATAGCGCAACAACATCTAGAAGCCTACAAAGCAAAGATGACGCGCTCGTACGAAAGATTGACCAGGCCGAGGACATTCCGCCCAGGCGAACTCGTACTAGTGGTCAAAAGACCTATGATCCCCAATCACGCCAAGCGGGGAAAATTTGAGCCAAACTATGAAGGCCCGTACATCATAGACAAGGTCTACCAGGGTGGAGCCTACCTACTCATGGACATGCACGGTGAAAGGCCTTTCAGGCCAGTAAACGGCCGCTTCTTGAAGAAATACCATGCTTAATAAGCTGCAGCCTAGGTCAATGATGGATGACGACGACTATGTCCGCTCGCTATCTTCCTAGGCTCAGACTTTACAAGCAGCAGCCGGCCTTCCTATAACGACGGACCGAAACGTCCTTAAACTAACAGCGGACCGAAACGTCCTTAAACTATCGACGGACCGAAACGTCTCTAAACTACCACCGCAACGTCCTTAGGTTGACGAGATGGATAAATAAAAAAAAAATGATAAAAAAAAAACGGTATGTCCATAAGCAAAATGGGCACGGATGAAAACCCGAAAAGGGCTCCGTGAGTAAAAACAGCAGGGCTGCCGGCAAGTGTTCGTGAAAACCCGAAAGGGCGCGACCTTGTAAAAAAAAAGAGAAGAGTAAAAATGATATAAATAAAAAAAAACGGTATGTCCATAAGCAAAATGGGCACGGATGAAAACCCGAAAGGGCTCCGTGAGTAAAAACAGCAGGACTACCGGCGAGTGTTTGTGAAAACCCGAAAGGGCGCAACCTCGTTAAAGGACACTTACAGAGTCCTCTCGACCCTGTAAGGAGAAACCACCTGCGTGAGATCCTTACGACTCACAAAGGAGCAGCACACTTAGGGATCCTCACGATTCCTAAGGAGAAAATACACTTACGAGATCCTCACGACTCGTAAGGAGAATTCTCTTATGGGACCCTCACGGCTCATGAGATTTGAAAGTCTTAAGTTACAGAAACCTGAACCTGTTCTTAAGCAAATCCCCCACAACCTCCGATATTGCCCTACAAGAGGCTCAATACTGACCCTTGTATACAATCCACGGGCGCGAATAAACATTTCCCCAACAAAGTCCAACCCTTATAGGTCCTCTCGACCCATAATGAGAAAGTCCTCTTGTAGGATCCTTGCGACTTACAGAGGAGCACACACTTAGGAATCCTCACGATCCCTAAGGAGAAAACACACCTACGAGATCCTCACGACTCGCGGGGAGAAATACCTTTGTGAGACCTTTACGGCTCATGAAGTCAAAAGCCTTGGTCGACAGGACCCTTAACCCTGTTTGCTGAGCCACCTTTGTTCGTCATCGACAAAAGCAAATGATGATTCGCTCCTGGCAACGTTCCAGTTGTAGCGGTGCTGATGCCAAAATCGGTGCCTAAAACCCAGGCTTGTAACGAAAAGCTAGCAAGCCACACATGCCTGCAAAATAGCTGAAATGATGGGGCAACTTGCAATAAAAAGCAGCAAGTAAAAATGAAGGCATGAAAAACAGCCGAAATGATGGGGCAACTCGCAATAAAAAGCAGCGAGCAGAAAATAAATAAATAGCCGAAATGATTGGGCACCGCGAAAAATAGCCGAAATGATTGGGCAATCGCGATTTTCGCGATATAAAAGCTGAAATGATAGAGCATCGCGGAAAAAGAAATAAAATAAAAATAAAATTTATGCCCTACAGGTGATATTCCATCACACCCTGTACACAATCCAAGGGCGTAAACAAAAAGGGATCATACTTCTCCCCCAGGTTTCATCAGAAAAAGAAGCCAGGTCTCGACGGGCCACAAGCGACCTAGAGATCATCCAAACACTCGTCTCGTAACAACGGACATGACTTCAAACAAAGCAGAGCAGCGGCAGCTCCCAGTTCTATGGCTCGGTGGTATACATATCGCCAACAGTCAAGCCTCCATCCCGCGAAATGCGGATATGATCAGTACAAACTTCCTGGTTACGTGGAAAGCGGGTAACGTCACTCTTTGACCCCGTGGGAAACGTCCAGGGCGGATCCTGGTCCTCGCAGAGCATGGCAGTGAACCCGTGCGAAGCATCCAGAGCGGAGCCTAGTCCTCGCCTAACGCGGCAATGAACCCGTGTGAAGCATCTAGTGCAAACTTCCTGGTCACGTGGAACGCGGATAACGTCACTCTTTGACCCCGTGGGAAACGTCCAGAGCGGATCCTGGTCCTCGCAGAGCATGGCAGTGAACCCGTGCGAAGCATCCAGAGCGGAGCCTAGTCCTCACCTAACGCGGCAGTGAACCCGTGTGAAGCATCTAGTGCAAACTTCCTGGTCACGTGGAACGCGGATAACGTCACTCTTTGACCCCGTGGAAAACGTCCAGAGCGGATCCTGGTCCTCGCAGAGCATGGCAGTGAACCCGTGCGAAGCATCCAGAGCGGAGCCTAGTCCTCGCCTAACGCGGCAATGAACCCGTGTGAAGCATCTAGTGCAAACTTCCTGGTCACGTGGAACGCGGATAACGTCACTCTTTGACCCCGTGGGAAACGTCCAGAGCGGATCCTGGTCCTCGCAGAGCATGGCAGTGAACCCGTGCGAAGCATCCAGAGCGGAGCCTAGTCCTCGCCTAACGCGGAAATGAACCCGTGTGAAGCATCTAGTGCAAACTTCCTGGTTACGTGGAAAGCGGGTAACGTCACTCTTTGACCCCGTGGGAAACGTCCAGAGCGGATCCTGGTCCTCGCAGAGCATGGCAGTGAACCCGTGCGAAGCATCCAGAGCGGAGCCTAGTCCTCGCCTAACGCGGCAATGAACCCGTGTGAAGCATCTAGTGCAAACTTCCTGGTCACGTGGAACGCGGATAACGTCACTCTTTGACCCCGTGGAATACGTCCAGAGCGGATCCTGGTCCTCGCAGAGCATGGCAGTGAACCCGTGCGAAGCATCCAGAGCGGAGCCTAGTCCTCGCCTAACGCGGCAGTGAACCCGTGTGAAGCATCTAGTGCAAACTTCCTGGTTACGTGGAACGCGGATAACGTCACTCTTTGACCCCGTGGAAAACGTCCAGAGCGGAGCCTGGTCCTCGCCAAGCACGGCAATGAACCCGTGTGAAGCATCCATAGCAAACACCGGACTGTGGAGTCCTTAAAATCCACGGACTATGACGTCCTTAACCTCGACCGTGATGTCTTAAAACTAACGATCAACCCCCCCGATTCCCTACGGATTTCGCCTTGGTTTAAGGGTACATCTCTTCACTCCTTTGATACCTGGCGTTGTAATTCCTCAACGTCTTCAAAGAGGTGGCGGGTCCCTGCAACCAAACCCCGGACTGTGGAGTCCCTAAATCCACGGACTATGAGGTCCTTAACCTTGACCGTGATGTCTTAAAACTAACGTCGGACTGTGGAGTCCTTAAATCCATAGACTATGAGGTCCTTAACCTTGACCGCGACGTCTTTAAACTACGATACCTTGAGAGATCCCTAACCCCGCGAAACACGGAAAGAGGTGATCACACCCGGAACTTGCAGGCCCTCACGACCTGTAAGGAAGAAAAACTCTCTTATGAGATCCTTGCGACTCTCAAGGGAAAACCCGCTCAAGGATCCTCACGATCTTTAAAAAGAACTCACACCTATGGGATCCTCTCGACCTATAGGGAGAAAGACTCCTTATGAGACCCTCGTGGCTCATAAGAAGCAAAGGCCTCAGGAAACAGATCCTAACCCTGAATCCTAAGCCACGGCTGTGCAAGGAGATCAAGATAGAATATCCGCAGAATGCATTCAATGAAAAGGGGACACATCACTGAGAGGAAAATTGTATCTTTTATTCATAAACCAAAATGGATGCAAAATACAATTCAAAGCAAAAAAGGGCAGATACTCTTATTCATGAGTATGTACAAAAAAAAAGGGGTTCTACACTAACGAAAAAGATCACCAAACACAGGATCAACGGCACAGGGGTTGATGAAGCAAAGGACAAGATTCTCCATCTCTCTCTCCGCTTTCTCCAGCACATCGAAACGACGATTCTCGCGAGGAGTCGCTCCCCATCGGTTGGTGCCGTGTTCGTCCGCGAAAGCAAACATAATGGCTCGCCCGGCCCTTATCTCGCTCAACAGACGAATTGAGCAGGCCTTCAAGGCCTGGGTAATCAGGCACGCTTCATGAAAGCCCTCGAGCTTTTCTTCCGCCGCATCAAGCATTGCCAGGGTCATCTCCGCTGGGTGAGGAGGAATGTCGGCAAGCACGATCGTGAGAATCATCTGGAGCCAGAAGGAACCCATCGGGAGGGGAGATCCCCTACGGATCGAGAGTTCATGCACGGCTGAGTCGCATTCGTCGTCAGTAAGGAGCGGATCCACTAGCCGAGCGGCAAAGCGGGGGATCATCTCCTCGATGGGCACTTCCCATGGCTGCCGACGAGCGTGTGGACGGTTGCAGGCCATAACGCTCAGATACTCCTCAAATTAAATCACGTCGATATGGGAATGAATTTTTCTGTGAGGAGAAAATAGGCTATGGCCTCAAGAATATAAAGAGGTGCATTAAGTGCCATGCGCGAAAAATCTTGCAGGCGAAAGATGTTTCCAAGGCCCAAAAAGGAAAGGCATCGAAAATCAAGGAGAAATAACTATTTCCAAGGCTCTTTTTTTTTATGCATCTGATACTGCGCGCTAAAAATGCGGCATGGAAAATTTTGTGAACAGTCCCATCAAATGGTCCCACGTGCGGAACGTGTGAGACCCAAATTTGACGTGCACTAGAAAATAGGATAGCACCATGCATATTAAAGGCATCAGCAACAACAATAGTGAAATGATAAAATTCTAGGAAAAAGGCGTGCAAACATGGGAGAACATAATAAAACTCGCCGCTCATACTTCAAGAGATTCATACAAAATATAGAGGACACATTCACAATGGAAACACTTCAGATGCGGGGCATGGGTTGAGAAACTCAAAATTAACTTTATTCAAAACCTTCCAAACATTGCGAACCTCCCGAGTATGCTTTCGCTCACGGTCACAAGCATCGGGATCCCCACGGATGTCCTCTACCCTCCGATAGGCGCCCAGTATGGCTGATTGTTGAAAAAGCTGATGAAGAAGATCAATGAGAGCATCCCGCCTCCTCTTTGAGATCAAGCCCATAAGGTACACCGAATGCACCTTATCCTCGGCAGCGTCTAAGTCCCCGAGTGGTATGCCGGCGCAAAAGAGAGGAAGGGCCTCCCGGATCGCCAGTACGATCAGCTTCAGAAGTGAAGAGCGACGGGGAAGTAGTCGATGGTTGTACTCATCAAAGCGGCTCATGATCTCGGCGCACTGGGCATCAGTGAACTCTTGGTCCTGACTGCGGCCCAGCGCACGAATGTTCCCATAGGAAATGATCTCGTCAAGACGATACAGATGGGCGTCCATGATACCTGAAATAAAAGTCACTAGCATCATTACAAAATCCCCATTGCATTAATTACAGAAGAACAGCCTCGGGCCAAGAGACCCCAAGGAGCCTCTGTGTGAAGAGATTGAGTTATTCATAGGAATTGAATTCCTTATTAAAAAAAAAAGGGGAATTAAATTCCCAGAAATAATTTTGATGGAATTAAAGTCCATGGAGTTGAAACGTTGTCATCATCTCCCCAAAGGTCACCTAAAACCTAAGAGATCTACAGTTCGAAGGCTCCCTGTTCTTATGGAGAAACGTGAAGAAAAATGGGTTCTTGGCGAAACCCTTAATATAGATTTGAAATCCAAAGAGTTCTTTTAAAGACAAAGGCGCTTTGGCCGTTTAACATTCTTACCTGAGGGAAAGGATCCGTCAACAGAGTTAAACTCTGGGAAATGATCAAGGCAGAGAACTAAGCTCTGAAAGTGAGAATTAAATTCTCGAAGGGGAAATTCTCAGAGGAAGAAGATGAATGAGCAAAGTGAAGGCTCCTATGAAGAGACAGCAGTATTTATAGAAAAACAATGGAAACGTTTCATCTCCCCAGATCCCTAAAGGAACCCAACGGTCGCGAGAGATGACAGCGTTGCACTCACGTGCTGACACGTGAGAACAACGCTGTGGGGGCATTTGTTTCCTAATTTAAAATCAGGAAAGCTTCTGGGAAAAGCTTCAAAAGAGGCCACGTGCTTACACGTGACAGCAGTCACGTGTTGACACGTGACAGCAGTCACGTGTTGACACGTGACCTATAAAATACAGAAAAAGCGCACTTTGATTCGCTGATCAAGTCAAGAAAAAAAAAGCTTCAGAAGAGGTCACGTGCTCCCACGTGACCAGGGTCACGTGTCGACACGTGACGTTCAAAGCAGCAAACTCGCTCTCCAATTGAACCAAAGAAAGAAGCGCCAGACAGGGGTCACGTGCTCACACATGACCAGGCGTCACGTGGTAGCACGTGATGGCTACAACAGCAACCGGAAGACAGCGCAGAAAGGAAGAGGATTCTTCATTCCAAAGAGGGTCACGTGTCTACACGTGACCATGGGTCACGTGGTCACACGTGACCGGCTTTCAAAGCCCATTTTTGACGACAGAATTAAATTCTGAAGGAAATTCGAATCTTTCCAAAGGAAAGTAATTATTTGGGACCAATCAAATTAAAGATTCAGAGATGATTAAATATCATCTATCTATGGAAAATCTCGGGTTTGGAAAGATTTCCCCCTTAAATCTAACCAAAATAACAAAGGAGAATCTCTGGATTCAAGATCCAATGGTGAATAAAATTCACCTGATAATCCAAAGGCCCAAAATGAATAATGGACGCAAATCAAATCTCAATGAAGATTCGTCAAAAAACTGATTGATGCGGCTGCTTCTCCTATAAATAAGAGCCAAGGGACACAAAAGATATACATACGGAGAGAAGAAAAGAGAGAAGGAGAAGAGCTTTGATACTCAGATCTTCTGCAAAAACCCTAGGTAAGAAAGGGAAAGACATTGGAAAGAAAGAGAATTTAATTCTCAACAGAGTTTAACTCTGATATGTAAAAACAGAAGAACATATTTCTTCTCTCTTTGATAGAGGATCTGCAAAGCGCACATCTCCCCTTAAGGTTGAGAATTTAATTCTCAATGGGTCGAGATCCTGCTATGCAGATCCAAAACATAGAGAAGGAATGCAAGCTCGAGAATTTAATTCTCACAGAACTATAGGAATTTAATTCCTCCAAAATAAAAGTTAGGGCTGGACCCTATATCATGGGAATTTAATTCCTTCAGAACAAAAGAAGAAACAGGGTTTAACCCTAAGTAAAAAAACCAGTTCTGTTGAAACATCAGGAATTCAATCCCCTTAATCATAATTTAACAGAGGATGGAAGTTTAAACTCCTTAAGAAACTTTATTAGGGTTTAACCCTATTCAGCCCCTCGCATATATGAGGAATTTAATTCCTACAGAAAATTCAGAGTTAAACTCTATTCGAGAAAAAAACAAAGTCTTCAAAAGGAAGTAGGAATTTAATTCCTCTGAAAATCTACAGCTCGAGGAATTTAATTCCTGAAAAAGATTAACAAAGACTCCAAACAAAATACATGAAGGCAGGGTCACGTGCCACCACGTGACCCCCTCAAGAGATATACAGAAAGCCCCTTGAAACAACACCCCACGTGACCCACGTGACCCTTGACAGAGGCTCTGATACATAGGCATATGAATGCCCGTCACGTGATGGCACGTGATGCCCTGAAAGATGTAGCAATGTCAGCAGAACAAACGAAGGGAGGGCGCTTTCACGTGCTGCCACGTGACCCCTCTTGCCTTAGTGTTTAACACTAAATTAAAACTCTCAAACCCAGTGTTAAAACACTGTTGGGCCTTAGCATTCAACGCTGATTAAAAAGCTTTATTTGCAGTATTCAACACTGATCTGTTTTAGTGTTTAACACTAATTTGAAAAGCCTTGTCGCTGGTGTTTAACACCAACTATCTCTTAGTGTTAAACACTAACTTGTCAACCTCATTCCCAGTGTTCAACACTGATTGCTCTGTAGTGTTTAACACTAGGTTTTGGCCCAATTGGCTAAAGGGATAGAGGCAAAGCCTCTCCCTCAATGAACCAACAAGAAGTCAATATTCCAGACCTGACTGGACTTAGCCCAAGTTGGCCATAAGTCCTCAATTTGTGATTAACTGGGCTAATGGGCTCATAACATAATTAATTAGTCTTGACCCCAAATTGGGTCAGGGACTATTCAAGCCGTTCCGATTCTAGGGTACATCTCTTCACTCCTTTGATACTTGGCATTGTAATCCCTCAATGTCTTCAAAGAGGTGACGGGTCCCGATGACCATTCATGATATGGACTGTGGGGTCCTTACACCCATGCCTAATGCAAAATTCCTGGTTACGTGGAACACGGATAATGTCACTCTCTGACCCCGTGGGAAACGTCCAGAGTGGATCCTGGTCCTCGCAGAGCACGGCAGTGAACCCGTGTGAAGCATCCAGAGCGGAGCCTGGTCCTCGCTAAGCACGGCAGTGAACCCGTGTGATGCATCCAGAGCACATACCGGACTGTGGAGTCCTTAAACCCACGGACTACGACGTCCTTAACCTTGACCGAGATGTCTTAAAACTAACAACGGACCGCAATGTCCTTAAACTACCCACGGACCGCAATGTCCTTAAACTACCCATGGACCGCAACGTCCCTAAACTAGAACAATAGAGCCCTTTCCTATGCTCTTTTGTTGGACCTAAACGGCCCCGTTTAAGTTGATCTTAGCCTTGAAGATGGCTAACGCGTCCTTAAACCCTCAAACATACTGGACTACGAATCCCCCAAATTAACTCCGGCTCAAGGGTACATCTCTGAACTCCTCTGACATCTGTCGTTGTAATCCTTCAACGTCGTCAGAGAGGTGATGGGTCCCGACAGCCATACAGACGATGGACCACTATGTCCCTAAACTGGAACATTAGAGTCCAAACACTCTTTTGTCGGATCTAAACGATCCCGTTAAGTTGATCTTAGTCACAAAGTTAGACTAACGTATCCTTAACAAACGTTTGAGTTGATCTTAGCCTCGAGTAGGGCTGACGTATCCTCAAACCAAACCCCCCCCCAAAACCAAATTTAAGATAATACGGATTTGTGCTAGTCCACGCCCTACGGGCGACGACATAACTCAGTCTCCGTAAACAATCCACGGGCAATAAAACAAACACCCACGACACGAAGTGACCATCTGGAGAAGGAGAAAGTTGTTACCGCAATGCGGTAGCGTAATTAACTGCAGGGGCTTGCGTCTGCAGGGAAGAGCGTCCCCACAATCAAAAACCCCTCAAACGAGGGGGAATCTGACGAAGTCTGCTACATCAGTCGCATCCGTTTAAACCTTCGATACATGGTGCCATAAATCAACTTGGCATCTTCGGAGAGGTGGACGGATAGCACCAACTAGCATCTGCCCCGAACCTAACGCCTCAGACGTCCCGACGTCCCGGCCGCCGTTCGGAGGGGAACAATGTCACCTGGGAACTGCTATCTGACGATATGTATAATACCAACTAGCATGTTCCCGGCGAGTCCTGTCCGGTGTACTCATAACGCAATGAGCACCTGTATACATCTTAGGTGAACCAACTGACACCAATGGCTTGTGAGACCGGCCACCACCCCTCGTCGGGGTCTCGACTGTATACACTAGTCTACTCTGGAGTTTCGATGCCCTGTCTCGAAACTCCCACAACTAGGGACACTTTAAGGATGTGCTTATAGACCCCAGCTCCCACGTATATGATCGCCATCATACTGCTGGCAGTCAAGCAAGAATCTTATGGGCTCTATCAACATGCAATAGTGAACTAAAGCGTGTACACGATAATAAAGACAAACCAGATAGCATACTATCATCTCGAGCAAGGCTGTCTTATCGGTATAGGTCCTCCCTCAATCATTGCAATCACGTACCTGCGATCCAATAATTGACTTTGAGGGTACTATATCCAACAGGTATTCCTTGGGTTATTATCTTTAAGTTTTTAATCCTCTTAAGCCCCTCTAATGATATTTCGTTTGTCTTGATCATAGGCGCGGTAAACCTTGAAGCTGTGCCGGCTGAAGAATTATCGCCGGTCGCCACTTTGACGGTCACAGTTCCTTCGCTTTCTTCCGTGCCTCCTCAAATTTTGGAAGGTATAGGTTTCTCACTTAGCTGCTTTACTGTGGATACAATCCTCTTTGTATTGACTATACATTGTCGCGGCTCTGCAGGAGTACTTTTCGACCACTTATACCAGGTGCTAAACCCACAATTATCCTTCCAATCGGAAGTCGTTCCACCTTCCTGTATTGGTCAGTATATTCTTCACCTAGTGTTTCTCTTTTTTATGAGTAGACTTCTTGTTGCTAAGCCTTCCTTATATTGACCACAGTATCACGGCTCAGAGAAGGAAGCGAAAGAATAGCCACGCCTCCGGTGTTCCCTGTTTTTCCACCTTCAACAGCCGGTACGGTAGATTCCGTCCCTCAGGTGTTTTCTTTGTCTTTCGAGTTGAAATCTTGAAAGGTTCCTAGGCACACTATAGAGGTCTCACAAGGCATCAACCATGCCAATTTCAAAAATTATGGGTGCCGAGAAACCCTAACACGGATCTTAGACTAGAATTCTAGGCGAAAAACGAATCTAGTTAACATATTAACTAAAGGAGAGAGGCTACAACCTTTGTAGATCCGGTTACCTTCTTCCTTGGCTCCACGTAGGCATCCTCTCGCTATCCATCTCGAATCCCGAACTCAAACGTCGGCTTCATCGGAGAATTGGGCGGACTAGGTCGTCGGCTTCGTGCCGAAGATGATCTACGTCGAGGCATCACTAGTTCAAGCTCCGACTTCACAAATTTGTGAAACTTGTGAAGAAAACACCCAAAACAACTTGGCAAGAGGTAGAGGGTGAAGAAATAGGAGGTGGGTTCACTTTAGAATTGGATTTCTCACTTTAGATCTCAAGTTGCCATTGATGGCATCAAGCTTTCTTGAAGAAGAAGATGATGAAGAAGAAGAAAGAATATGATAAGTGCTGAATTAAAAAGAAAATAAATCAATACTTATCATAAGCTAACCAAGGTTATGTGTAGAGAATAGACCATGGTAAATGGGAATGGTTAGGGTTAAGCAAGAAGACAAATGGTCTCTTTAGTCAAAGCTTCATGAAGCTTCAACAAGCTTCATGATAAAAAGAAACCATTTCCTTTTTCTTTTATCTAATTAAATAAAGAAAGAAAGGATAAATAAAAAGATGAATAATACAAAACCCTAACCATTGTCATAACCATGGTTTAATTCTTTGCACTTAACTAAATGATCAAGTATCATCAAACATGATACAAATGTGTGCACAAAAGTATATCACATATACTTCTTGCACATCAAGTGAGAAAATCCATATAAAGTGAACCAATACTAGCTAATGAAAAATAATATATCAAATATATAATTATACATTAAATCATTAAATCAACACTTGATTTAACGATCCGGTTATATCTCATATAACCGACTAGTATCCAATGTACCGATTTATCGAATCAATGATTCGATAACTAGGTCATATCGAATATAACCAATCGAAACATTTATCGCGAGAATGAAATGCGGTATCACATACACGCATTATTCTCGCTCCCGCACATATCTCATATGCGCTCCTATTTCGTTTCGCTTGAGCCAGGAAACCTCTGTGTAGGACTCTAAAGACTCGTCAATACGCCGGTAGCAGATGATGATCATATCAAGCACCCACAAGCCGCAAGCGGTCTGCTAAACGTAACGGCCATCCAGGTATTGAGCGATCAGAAGATCGACGAGCTAGCCCGCTCACACTCCTGTGAATCCAACCAGTAACACTTACCGTACAGTCCGGTCTGTTCGTCTGATGCGTCGCATATCAAGTCTAGGGGTGGTAAACGTCAGACCCCAATAACCGATAAGTCGTGCCGATGTGAGGCTCATAACGGGTCGAGAAACTACTGGTAACACTTACCAGCAAATCTCTGATCAGCCCTGTCCAGGGACTTCCCTGTTACGGCCAATCGAGCACAGCGCAACATCAACCCCCTATACCGGGAGAGACGAAACCCCTCCTATCGCTCATTGCCTCCATGTGACTCGGGACTGTACCCAAAGACCACCGTTTTGCACGCCCTCATGGACGTGGTAAGGTGGAGATCAAAGCACAGTGGGAATCACACAAGACTCTATGACGATCTCGGGTCTACAGACTAACCTGTACAAGTGTCACCTGAGAACTGCCATCTGACGTGAGGTATATGACCATCTGGGAGTTCTCGGCGAGTCCGTCCAGTGTACCCAGTCACCACTGAGCACCCGTACACCATCTCTGATGTCAAACACCAATGGATATGGGATCATCCATCGCCCATCTCATGGGTCGAGAAGCGTATACGCTAGTCTACTCTGGTATATCGATGCCCCGTCTCGATACACCCACGACTAGGGACCTTGAAGGATGTACTTATGGACTACCTTGTCCCCACTAGTATGATCTGCATCATAGTCCAGGTAGTCAAGTACACATCCTAAGGGGTTTACCAACATGTAACTGTAAGACAGTTTAAAGAGACAAGTGTACATGTTAAGATAAAGAGTAACCAGATAGCATACTATCATATCGAGCAAGAAAGTCATCTCTATATATGTCCAAGCATCCAATATAATATACATCATCTGTACAATACTGGCCTCTAGGGCATACATACAACTAACAATCTCCCACTTGCACTAGGGCCAGCTGCTGTAGTATCGCATACCGAGCATCCCGAAGAGTCTCTCAAACTGTATCTGGGGAATGGCCTTCGTGAGTGGATCCGCCGTGTTGTTCTTCGTGTCAACCCTCCTGACCTCGATCTCCCGGCGATCAACAATCTCCCTGATCAGGTGATACCGCCTCAGAATATGCCTGGACCGCTGATGGGACCTGGGTTCCTTGGCCAAAGCCACCACTCCATTGTTATCGCAATACAAAGGTATTGGATGCTCAATGGATGGAACCACTCCAAGTTCAGTAATGAACTTCTTGATCCAGACAGCCTCTTTGGCAGCATCGTTGGCAGCGATGTATTCAGCCTCCATCGTCGAGTCTGCCACGGTTTCCTGCTTGGAACTCTTCCAGCTAACCGCCCCTCCGTAAAGGGTAAAGACAAATCCCGACTGCGACTTAGAGTCGTCCTTATCACTTTGGAAGCTCGAATCGGTAAAGGACTCCACTTGGAGTTCTCCGTTACCATACACCAAGAACATATCTCTAGTCCTTCGCAAGTACTTGAGAATGCTCTTCACAGCTGTCCAGTGACTCTCTCCAGGATCAGCTTGATACCTGCTCACTATACTTAGTGAGTATGCAACATCGGGTCTGGTACATAGCATCGCATACATGATAGAGCCTACAGCCGAAGCATAGGGTATCCCTTGCATGCGAGCTCTCTCCAAATCAGTCTTGGGAGACATCTCTTTGGAGAGAGTGACTCCAGAGATCGTGGGCAAGTTCCCACGCTTGGATTCTTTCATACTAAACCTCTTTAGTATGGTGTCAATGTACCTGGATTGGGACAATCCCAATATCCTTTTGGATCTATCTCTATAGATCCATCTCTATAGATCCTGATTCCCAATATGCAGGAGGCATCACCAAGATCTTTCATTGAGAATCTTTGTGATAAGAAGAGCTTGACCGATTGCAGCATAGGAATATCATTTCCTATCAAGAGTATGTCGTCCACGTACAATACGAGGAAGACAACCTTACTCTCTGCCACCTTCTTGTAAATACAAGGTTCATCTGGATTTTTGACGAAATCAAACTCTTTGATAACGACGTCAAAGCAGATGTTCCAACTCTGCGATGCTTGCTTTAATCCATAAATGGATTTAAGCAGCTTGCACACCTTCCCGCTGCTCCCACTGTCTACGAAGCCCTCTGGCTGAGTCATGTACACCCACTCTTCTAAATCACCATTTAGAAAGGCCGTCTTAACATCCATTTGCCAGATTTCGTAATCATGATATGCAGCGATGGCAAGCATGATCCGGATGGATTTAAGCATAGCCACTGGAGAAAAGGTCTCGTCATAGTCCACACCTGGTCTTTGACGAAAACCCTTTGCTACAAGTCTAGCTTTGAAAGTCTCCACTTTCCCATCTACACCAAGTTTCTTCTTGAAGATCCACTTGCTCCCAATGGGTTTTACCCCTTCAGGAGCAACGTCCAAAGTCCATACTTTGTTGGTGTACATGGATTCCATCTCGGACCGCATAGCATCCAGCCATTTCACTGAGTCCCTACTCGTGATGGCCTGCTCGAAGCTAGTTGGGTCATCATCATCCATGATGCAATCCTCGCTCCCACCATCCATGAGAAAACCGTAGTATCTCTCAGGTGGGCGAGGAACCTTACTAGATCGGCGGAGAGGCTGAGGTTCATCGGGAGCTACTGAATCCTCTGGTTCAACCAAATCTTCTGTTGTAGTCTGTATTGCTGGAACCTCTTCCAGTTCTACCTCCTTGCCACTAATCTCCTTTTCAAGAAATTCCTTTTCTAAAAAGGTGGCATGTCGAGAAACAAACACCTTTTGTTCCTCGGTGTGGTAGAAGATATACCCGCGCGAATGTTTGTGATATCCAATAAACTTACACAGAATGGACCTTGCCACGAGTTTGTCCGGATTTTGCGTTTTTACATAGGCCGGACAACCCCATATCTTAACATAATTAAGACATGGTCTCTTTCCTTTCCATATCTCATATGGAGTGGTCGGCACGGTTTTGGTAGGAACCATATTCAATAGGTCTGCAGCTGTTTCCAGTGCATATCCCCAGAAGGAAATAGGTAACTCAGCTGTGCTCATCATAGAGCGCACCATATCTAATAGGGTGCGGTTCCTCCGTTCTGATACACCGTTGTGCTGTGGTGTATATAGAGGAGTCAGCTGAGAGAGAATCCCATTATCTTTTAGGAAGTCCAGGAATTCATTGCTTAAGTATTCTCCTCCTCGATCAGATCGTAGGATTTTAATACTTTTTCCGGTTTGGTTCTCAACTTCTTGTTTATATTCCCTAAATTTCTCAAAAGCTTCTGATTTGTGTTTCATCAGGAACACATAACCGAACCTAGAGAGATCGTCAGTGAATGTAATGAAGTATGAAGAACCATCCCTGGCATGTGTAGACATGGGACCGCATACATCACTATGTATAAGTCCTAAGAGTTCGGTAACTCTTTCTCCGTGTCCGGTAAACGGAGTTTTGGTCATCTTGCCTTTGAGACATGACTGGCAAGTGTCATAAGATGAAAATTCAAACGGATTTAAATATCCATCCTTATGCAACTTAGCCAGTCGTGTCGCATTGATGTGACCCAGTCTACAATGCCACAAGAAGGATTCGTTCAGTTCTGAACTCTTCCTCTTGTGTGTGTTTGTTATGCTCAGAACTGTTGATTGATTTAGAACATAAATGCCATTGCACAACGTGCTTGATCCAACCAACTTTTGGTTACGGAAAATGTTCATAACATTGTCCTGTAATGCAAAATTATATCCCTCTTTACTCAACAAAGAAACCGATATAATGTTGCATATCAGGTTCGACATGTAATAGCATTCGTTCAGAACCAATGTATTACCAGTTGGTAGTACAAGGTGATATTCCCCGACAGTCTTAGCTGCAACAATTGCACCATTTCCAACTCTAATGTCTTTATCACCTTCTCCAAGTTCTCTACCTTTCCTAAGCCCATGTAACTGATTACATATATGGGATCCTGACCCGGTATCCAATACCCAGGACGTAGAGCAAATGGAGAAACAGTTCTCAGTAACGAACACACCCGAAGAAAATGCATCATCATGTACTTTCTTCAATCGGGTGGCATGGGAATCCTGGTATTCCCCTATATCCTGTTCATTCCTATAACTCTTATAAGAAAGAACGGAACCAACGTTCCCCAGCACAGTATGACATGCGGGTTCGGTCAATACATCCATATTATTATCTTTATTAGGGCATGAACTGGTCGCTACCTGGAGAGAGAGAGAAGAAAACACTTTAGCGTATGCTCGTGCAAGATCAGATTGGTTATTATCTTATCTAATCAGGATGGCTCCCACTGCTTTTTATCAAATCTTCCTTCAAACCCTAAAAGGTAGACTAGCCGGGATTAATTACACACTACAAGTTCGCCAATCTTTCAGCCAGGCCAGTGTCGGTACTTTGAGGGAGGTCCCCCGTGCTTTCGCACGAACCTAATTAATGTAAACCTCGTTTTCCCAGAGGCGTAACCCCGTTGACACCTTTCTAGACACCTACTTGATCAGCTAATCGCAATGTGTAAAACTCTCCCAGGAGTAACTCTTACTCACAGTGGGTATCGGGATCCAACTATCTCATAGAAGGTATGCAATCTCATTGCAAATTTCAACACTTGAAATTCCCGATAATATTTTGCCCCTAGCGTCCTATGACCTTGACGCAGGCCAACAAACCATAGTGCGCTAGTCAAGTTCAACCCGTCATTTCCTGATTGAATTAAACCCACCCGTACGACCCTTGACGCAGGCCAACAAAGTCGCACGACTATCCTAATCCAATCTGCATCATATGCATAAGCAGATAAATACTAGTTAGCTACCGCACACTACGCCTTGACGCAGGCCAACAAACGTAGCACGAATACTAACTACTACTCATCTGAAATGACGGAGGGCTACGACAGGTTTTTCTGAAAACCTATTGCGTAATGAACTTGATATCGTTGTAGAATCAAAATGAAGTTTTGAAATGGAGTGATTTTGAGGCTTTTCTAGTTTTGCTAAAGGAGTCACTCCCGGTGAAGGGATCTCGGTCCTTTCCTCGTCGAATGAGGTGCGGGATATATCATATATATCACTGTGCAAAGCAAAAACTCTTAAAAGCAATCAATAACCAAACCGAGTGTGTAGCATCTGCCAGTTATTGCTAAAGGAGTCACTCCCGGTGAAGGGATCTCGGTCCTTTCCTCATCGAATAAGGTGCAGGATATATCACATATACCGCTGTGCAAAGCAAGAACTGTAGCTACCTGTTTTATTTAAAATTTGATTCTACAACATCTTAGGTTTCTTTCTTTCATTAATCACATTAATGAAGTCCCATCATTTATGTACCTAAACATCACAGATAAATACGACGTACACTTATGCCATCCGCATTCGCCTCGATGTCCCCTCGTGCACCGTTAGGTTAGGTAACTAACGGCAGAGCAGGGCAGGGCTTGTGCGGGTGTAAAACATAAGTAATGTCTATATAATATATCATATATACTATATACAGTAGCCATCACAGAACATCACATGATCACATCACAGATATCGCAGCAGAAGAAACATATGAAATATTGGATATACTAGGATGTCCGTGTTTTCAATACGAGCCAGTATAAAACACGGATTCCACGGTCGTGATGAATAGCCAGTCCCACACCCCTAGACCCCTACGAGAGCGGCAAGCAACCCTGCCAATTCTAGGGTTAGGAGACCCGTACTCGACTCCTCGAGTTGGTCTCCCACTGGACCCCAGAACCCGGTTACTTGTGCTCCCCTCCTGGGTCTATCCTAATGCGGAAAAGTAAATAATATACAAAAGGTGACAACTTCCGCTACCTGGAAGTGCCCCAAATAAAAAGAATATTACATACAAGTTTTTACATGAATGAAAATGAAAAACACTCATCTCACATAAAAACCCCCGGCTATTCAAACACGACGATCCAATATAACATATCCAGCAACACATAACATCACATGTTATCAACGTAAGTAAGTATGCATACCCCAATTGTCGTTGACGTATAGCAACGAAACCGGCGATATGAACATACTGCACTTACGGTCACAGAAAAGAAAGTGTAAAACTACAACAGTTGGAATCCGCAACCTCTTTAGACATCGCATGCCTAATCAAATGAAATACTTAGACATCACATGCCTAACAGATATAAATCCCGCATTTTAGTCTCATTATCGAAAACTCTTTTCAATATCATGTGGGACTAAACTGTTAGATTTATAACATTCATTCAGTTATCTCATAACTGTTTGTGAATTCCAATTATTGTATCACATTCCAGATAAACAGAAAATGTTAAACTTTCCGATCGAACAGTCGAATACCCAAGTTTTCCCGATACAGCTCAACACATGAAATAAGTCTAGCAACATTCAGTTCGTACCTCAGTACCAACGGTCCAGCCGTAGAAGGGTCAAGCCAACGCCTCACATGTGGCACGCCGTACTGCCCCAAACCCGAATGTTCAAAGGGCAGTTCAAGACGGTCACATAATCGAGTTAAGGTTTGTTGTCTTCTAGAGGGTCCATCGCGTTACTTGCACTACTTAGAACGTCGTTAAACAACGGAAAAATCCAACACTTGGAAATTTCCCGACAGGGTAAAAATTGGGTATTTATATCCGGTCGAACTTTTTAACATATTCTAAAAATTATCCGGAAATACACAAAGACGAAATTTGATAATCCGATCGAAACATCGAAGCTCTAAAACACCCCAGAATATTCAACTCTTGAAAAAATATTAAAAATACCCATAAAACTCAGCTGCTGAAATGATGAATTACTGTGCAAAGCATGAGGGGTGACGTCATCACACTGCCGCGGAACCGCCGCAGAAGCCAGGCTTCTGCCGCGGTTCCACCGCACTATTTACTGTTCATGGAATAATTTTTGTATCGTAATTCTTAGATTTCCCTGCTGAATTTTTTAAGCATTTTTAATCTGGAAAAATCCCAGGTTTTAGAAAAAGTCCAGAGAGCATGATGTGTTAGGGTTTCGATGTGTATTCGGGTTTCAAACGTCGTCTAGACTTCGCCTAAGGCTCTAGCTAGGCTCTGATACCAGTGAAAGGTTCCTAGGCACACTATAGAGGTCTCACAAGGCATCAACCATGCCAATTTCAAAAATTATGGATGCCGAGAAACCCTAACACGGATCTTAGACTAGAATTCTAGGCGAAAAACGAATCTAGTTAACATATTAACTAAAGGAGAGAGGCTACAACCTTTGTAGATCCGGTTACCTTCTTCCTTGGCTCCACGTAGGCATCCTCTCGCTGTCCATCTCGAATCCCGAACTCAAACGTCGGCTTCATCGGAGAATTGGGCGGACTAGGTCGTCGGCTTCGTGCCGAAGATGATCTACGTCGAGGCGTCACTAGTTCAAGCTCCGACTTCACAAATTTGTGAAACTTGTGAAGAAAATGTTGGAGATAGTGCCCTCAGAGTCAATTATTAGGTCACAGGTACGTGATTGTAATGATTGAGGGAGGACCTATCCCGGTAGGACAGTCTTACTCGAGATGATAGTATGCTATCTGGTTTACCTTTATCATCGTATACTGCTTTAGGTGACCTGACACGTCGCTATTACACGTTGATAGAGCCCCTAGGATTCTTGCTTGACCACCAGCAGTATGAGGGCGATCATATAAGTGGGAGCTGGGGGTCTATAAGCTTATCCTTAAAAGGTCCCTAGTCGTGGGAGTTTCGAGACTGGGCATCGATACTCCATTAGTAGACTAGTGTATACAGTCGAGACCCCGACGAGGGGCGGTGGCCGGTCTCACAAGCCACTGGTGTCAGTTGGATCACCTAAGATGTATACAGGTGCTCATTGGGTTATGAGTACACCGGACAGGACTCGCCGGGAACATGCTAGTTGGTCATATACCAGACGTCAGATGGCAGTTCCCTGGTGACATGTGTGCAGGTTAGTTCATTGACCTGGGGATCGTCATTTGTCTCGTGTGAGTTCCCACTGTACTTTGATTACTACCCTACCACGGCTCAAAGGAGTCGTGCAAACAGGTTTTAGTTGGGTACAGTCCCGAGCCACATGGAGGCAGTGAGCGTATTTTCAGGGGTTCATCTCTCCCGGTATTGGGGGTGAGGTCGTGCTGTGTCTAGGAGAGCCATTACACAAAGTCCTTGGCCAAGGCAAGGAGATTTACTGGTAGGTATTCCAGTAGTATCTCAGGGTGTTCTGGGCTACACTCCGACACGACTTGTACCGCTTTTAGGGGTCTGACTTTTACCAACCCCCTAGGCCCGCCATGCGATACTCATAGACGAACGGACCGGACTGCACGGATATTGTCACTGACAGGCTCAGTAGGGTTGTCAGGCTGAGTTCACTCACAGACATCCCTTTTAGTCAGTACCTGGTAGCCCGTTACGTGTTGGCTTATACCTCTGACGTGCTAGTGGTTAAATCCACAACCAAGGTGTTGATGAGTCTTTAGAGTCCCCCACATTCCGTTACTCAGCTTTCGGGCGAAAGGTTGTAGAGGCCGTATGGAGATATGGCAAGGTCCGATCAGATACGTGCGGTATTGCACGGATCAGGATCGGACAGTTTGTACTATAGGCCGTATGGTTATATGGCAGGGTTCGATCAGATACGTGCGGTATTGCATGGATCAGGATCGAACAGATATTACTAGCCGGTTTTGGTATAAGCCGGATCCTAGTATAGTACTGTGTAGATTTTGTCTCATTGCATTTGTATTTCGGTCGGAATACAAATGCGGGTGTGTATGCACAGTTTCGGGGTTTTCCTGTAATTTCTTACGGGACCAGTTTTCTGGAGTTGCCAGTTTGCTTTCCGTTTCGGCCAATTTCCTTTGTTCCGTTCATTGGCCGAAGATTGGTGGAGGAGGGTTTATTTGCATTGTTGCAAATAGGCATTTGTGGAGGGGTTCTTTGCTTATTTTTGTATCATGATGGTTTTCATGATGAGCACCATCATTGACTTCTCTTTCTCATGATGGATTGACTTTGGATATGTTGATGGTTGTTTTGAGTATTGGACTTTCCTAGCTATCATTTCTTCACATCATAACTTGACACTCCCTTTGATGATGGTTCCACCACTCCCCCTTGACTTCACACTCTCTCTCTCCATTCACAAAAGGTGGTGGACGGCCATTTTTTGGTGGGGGGTTGATTGATTCATTTTGGTGTGGCATATTTGTTTTCTTATGCTTGCTAGAAAAGCCCTCTAGTTCTTTTTCCAAAGAAGTTCCTCTCTTTTCCTCCACAAAATGGCACAACTCCATAACCCCATATGAGACTTGAGTGCTACATTATATTCTACAGTAAACCTTGGGCACGTCGAGTAGCCGGCTTCGTGCCCGAGTTGCCTCGGCATTGAGGTGGGAGCCCGTAAACAAAGTAGGCGATGTGGTGCACTTCCGGCGACGAGGAGGAGACGGGGCTTTTCCGCAGGAGATCGGGACCATGACGAGAAGACCGGAGGACTTGGATCGTCGGTATATCTCTAACCCTTCTTCTAGTTAGCTTAGACTTGTTAATGGTTACGATCCGGGTGTTTAGTGCGCGGTGGTGCCGGTTTGCTAAGTCTGCAAAATTAAAGTTTTTCACCGCTTCCGCATTCCGGCGTCGGATTGACGGCCGGGGCGCCGCCGTGCACTTACAGTGGTATCAGAGCCTCGCCATTAACATAGTCTAGCTTGGTGTAATGTGTTTTACGTTTCCGATCGAACAAAATCCCGAAACCGCATTTTTCATGCACATCAGTTTCTGTCGAATTTTTTTTGAGTCCAAAAATTTTTCAGGTTGTCTCAGAGTGATGTGCAGAGAGTTCTAAGAATACTGCAAAATTTTGGTGAAGTGATGATTCCGTACGACCGCGGAAGGGCGGCCTAATCCCCTCATTGGCCGCGCTTCCGCCGCAGGAATAAGACTTCAGTTCATCAATTTTTTTCAGTGGGCTTGTGGGCTTAAAATATGGGTTTTGGAATATTAAAATTGGGCCCAGTTTTTCTGTGAGTGCTGCAGTATTGGTTTGGGGGCCCACTTGTTAATTTTTGGTCAATCGGAAAATTTTAAACACATTTTTCACAGTATTTACATTATATCTGCGACCGTGAATGTCACTCGATCGGTAAATCCGGTCTAACCGCTATAGCCCGGTTAGACGGATTTGCGAACGTGACTTTCACGTTGATGTTCTATGTATTTGCTGTGATGTTGCGGATCGGTCGTGGGGGATAGCCTGGATGCAATGCTAGTACAGTTGTGGTTGTATTATGTACATTTGATATTGCGGGGCGAGCGTCCGACATGTGGACTGCCGTCACTGCCTGTTTGTATTATTATTTTGGGGCACGACCTGGTTGCGGTCGATGTACCCGGTGTATGTATATTTTACTTTCTGTACTAGGATTGCCCCGCGGAGGGGTGCACGGATAGCCGGGTTCTAGAGGGCAACAAGCCCGCATCTCATGGCATTGGGACGGAGGGGGCTTCACTCTAGGATTGGCGGGTTATTCGCCGCACTCGTAGGGGGTACAGGTTGACCCAGGAGGGGTGCCCAAGTTGCCGGATTCCGTGAAGTGCTGGGTGGTCCATTCACGGTGCTGAAGGGGGCTGCCTCGCTTCAGGTTTTGGCGGGTGACTTGCCACGCCCGTAGGGGTCTAGGATTACATTGCACAGGCTATCCACACGACCAGGGGAACGTCGGGTTTCAGCAGTGGCTCTGTGAAACCCGGGGATCCCAGATATCTGTATTGTTTCTGTGATGCTGTACATTTCTGTGATGTTGCATTTTATTCACGCCTTGAGCGAATATAATATATTGGTATATATATTAGTAGATGTTGTATATGTTTTTCATCCGCGCTAGTCCAGTCCCCGCTCTGTCGTTAGTTAGCTAACCTAACGGGTAATGACGGGACCCAGTGGCGAATGCGGATGGCATATACGTACATCAGTATATTTTCGTTCTTTTTGGTGTGATCGATTGATGGGACTGTATTGATTCGGATCAATGCAAGTTAAAACAAACCTAATCTGATGTTGTTGGAACACTTTTTCAAAAAGCTGTTATTGCAAGGACGTTCTCTTTTGTTTTGCATCGTGGTATTCTTTGGAATATCCTGCTCCTCAGTCGACGAGGCAAGGGCCGAGATCCCTTCACCGGGAGTGACCCCTTGGACAGAAGTTTGCGTCAGGGCATTAACTTCACTATAGCCGATTACTTTTGCTTTGCACCGTGGTATTCAGTTGGAATATCCTGCACCCCATTCTACGGGGAAAGAGCCGAGATCCCTTCACCGGGAGTGACCTCTTTAGCGAAGGTTTTCGTCACTATATTTTCAAAAAGCTATCCGTTCCTTCAACGATATCAAGTTCATTACGTTAAAGGTTTTCGCCAGAAACCATTCGTAGCCCTCCGTCGTTTCATATGGGTAGTCAATAGTATTCAAGCTGTGTTTGTTGGCCAAAGTCAAGGCACAGTGTTTGGTAGCTGTTGGTTATTCATATGCAGCATAGATAGATGCGTTGGTTTGGAACAGTCGTATAGCCTTGTTGGCCAAAGTCAAGGGCTTGTGCGGGTGGATTCGAATCAACCTGGAGAATGACGGGTAGAACTTGACATGTGACTTATGATTTGTTGGCCAAAGTCAAGGTCATAAGAGCATGGGGCAAAAATCACATCGGGAGTTTCAAAAGAACTGAAACTTGCCAGATATGCGCATACCTTCTGGAGTGTGATACCGTGAGCGGATTCCGTCACGTTGTCATGCGATGAGAGTTGGATCCCGATTCCCACTGATGAGTTGGTATACTCCTCGGCTGATCCCGACTAATTCTTCTTTCAGGTTTGGAGGAGAATTTGAGGTACAGTGGGAGGTTTCCAGATTAGATAAATTGGTAACCATTCTGATCTAGGTTAGAGTGCACGCTGAGTGTTTCTTTTCTCTCTCTCTCTTTGGCAGCGACCATCGACCCGACCCTAAGACTTTGACTCAGTGACCAAGTTGACCGAACCTTCTTAAACACCGGCTTTTGGATTGTCAGAGTTGCAAACCTCATTGCCACTCCTACTTTTACCTTTTTCTCCAGGACACCCCGTTTTACTACGAGCGTCCACTTCCATTGGACAAAACCATCGTATGGTTAGATACGAACTCGAAAGAATTTATTCGAGGATGGTTTCCGGTTCTGGAGGAAACGGATAGGATTATTCAGTTGTCTTTTCCTTTTACCCTCTCTCAGGTTACGAGTACTCCTTGGTTTAGGGGTAGTACACCTATTATGCAAATTGGATAGTCTTCTTCCAAACCATAGGCAGGTGCCGACCGGTAGGGAATGAAGAAAACCAATTAGCCTAACGATGGTGTACAGAAGGTATTAAGTTCAGACAAAGCAAGGGATTAGTAAGAGGGCAAAGTAAATTGCAACAGATATTCACGACCAAACCAAATATTTCGTTACCACTCCCAAATCACCTTTGTATTTCTCCAGGACAATCCGTATCACTACGAAGATCCACAGTTATATTGGATACTCCATCGTATGGTTATATACGAACTCGAAAGGAACTTGTTCCAGTTCGGGGATGGATTCTGGTCCAGGAGAAATAGGAATAAGGTTTATTCGGTTGTCTTTTATCTTCACCCTTTCTCATTGCGAGTGTTCCTAGGATTGGGACAGTACACCCATTATGCTTATTGGATAGTCTTCTTCCAAACCATAGGCTGGTGCCGAACGGTAGGGAAGGAAGAAAACCATTTGGCCTAAAGGGGTGTACAGAAGGTAAAGACTAAAGACATATGAAGGGATTTGGAGAGGTGGCAAAGAATTATACGGTTACAGTTGTGAATCTGGATAATAGAAAGGGCATTACTAGGAATACCAGGATACCCCATCGAAACATTTCAATGTTTCAGTCTCACTGTGTACTGTTAAAAGAAAACTGATTTCCCGATTAGACACTTACTCCAGGGTATGTATTTACCAGGTATGATTCTCACATCTGTATGGTTTTACAGATGATGAGTGGGAGTAAGTTATTGGGAATTGGGTGATCATCCTCATTATATCGGGATTCGTTGTAATCGGTGATATTTGAGGAAATCACCTGGGTTGTTTGCCAGACGGCAAATATTTGGTTTTGAATATCCGCTGTTATGCACCAATTTCAAATTGATATATCTGTACGTCTATATTCATAGAGTGAGATATACCTTTCTGAAATTATGTCTACGACATTTACCTATATCAGTGGATGGTTAGGTAAGGAGCATTAAACAGCGGTGTAATTCTTCTTAACCATAAGTACAGTTTTCAACCTACGACACACAGTGAATGAGTTATCAGACTCAAGAGACTTATACAAAGGATTGTATGTTGTCCAGGGTCCATCAGGACAGAGGGGTTGGTCCTCGTACTATATTCGGTTTACTTATGACTTCTCTAGTTTTTAGACAGATGTTTCGTGGAAACACAGGGTCCAATTTTTAGAAGTTATAGGTATTTGAATAGAGTAGAGAACCAGGTATAGCAAGTATCGGGATTCTTCAAAGAGATCGAAGATGTAGATACTTGTGTATGGTATTCAGTTGATAGTAATGATAAAGAGATCTTGCTTCTCTTTCAGGTTACTCATAATTGGAAGTATTCCTAAGTTGAGTAACGCTGATCGGCCTCCTTCCATTTAGTTGACATGCGCTGGGGACAGCTGCATGATTTGAATCTGGTTCAATTAAATCAGTGCCTCTGTTTCTATATTGGATATAGAACAGTTCATATCTTAACGATGTTAAGGTACGGGGAGTTGTCCGGTTTATGATTAAAACCAGACACTGGACAACTCAAGGCACGCTTCTGTAATGGCTGTTTGTGGGTTGACCCAGGCTATGACGCGGGTTGATTTTCTACCATCTGGATGAACAATAGCAATATTGTTCTAGACTCGCCACAGTTTTATTAAAAATGGATTTTTTCAGAAAACAGTAGTGGGAGTATGGTAGAACTGGAAGTGATTCCAGAACCACAAACGATTACTGAAGATTTGATAAGGAACCTAAAGATTCAATCTGGATTGACATTCCATTGGCCACTCCGCAGATAAGGTGGGTAACTTCAGGCACCCGAGAGGTACTCCGGTAGCCTCAAGGACGGTGACAGGAAGGTTCTTGTTTACCCACACTTGCCATTGCTGCTGTTCCAGGCTACGAGACCCGGCAGGAGGATGAGTATAGCGTCGTTCTGAACTGGCTTCAGAAGTGTACGTGTATATGACTCTGCCAGAGGGTTGTCGTAATCAGTTGGAGCAGCGGAAGCATTGGTGGACAGGTAGCTTATGTCTATTTATAGACTAAAGCAGATGTAGCGGAGATAGATCATCTATTTCTGACGTGACAGTCATAGGTTTGACTTCATCAGAATAGGGGATGGATCTGTTGAGAAGGTAGTAGGGTGTGATATCCTGGTATTTGGATGATATACACAGAGTAGGAAAAGAAACTCCTACACTACGATCGGTTATACTTTGGTCGTCACACAGTGGTTTCTCCACAAAGCAAATGGATTTTATATCTGACATACTGGTTACTGGATCTATGGTTTTAGATCTAGATTTGGGTGGTTTCCCAATCAGGGTACTTGACAGCATTCTAAGAGTATTTAGGATGGACGACTCCTGGCACGGTAGTGTACCTGCAGGTAATGGAGTCACCCTCTCCAAAGGTGTCTTACAGACTAAAGGGGAGAGGGACGTGCATGATTGGCAGATCACTTGCTCAGGCAATTGAGTCAATCGTGAGATGTCAAGTACCACACCAGATGTTGTTCTTGCACTAGATGCAATAAGTTGATATTAATTCAATCCTGGAGAAACAGTCGGAAGCAGTTTTAGAACATAAGTGGATGTTCTAGGGATATGATAACGACAGCCTCATTCAGGAGACAGTTATCATTCCAGGCTTCCAAGGTGACATGGACGACAAGGAGGTTGTCAGAGTTATAGTTTTCCTTCTGATGAGGGGCAGTATTTTGGACAGGTGGTCCAAGGCAATACTGAGGGAGGCATGGCGCGCAGGATACTGATTAAGTTCAGTTGACGATACAGTCTAAGAAGTTTGGATTTGGAGTTCATTTATGAGCTAGGTCCCATCAGACATCCAGACATATTCTGAGACAGGTATTGCTCATTTCGGGAGATGGGTTTCTCCGCGAACTTGAGATATAGAGAGACATAGAAAGAAACAACTAAGCGGATCCACTCACTAAGGCTATTCCTCGAACGCAATAGTTCCGCAAACGAGCTTTGTGAGACTGACTAGTAGAGGAGTTGGATGTTCGGTATCACACGGGCTGTGAGTATGCGACATCGCAATAATTAGCCTTGAGTGCAAGTGGGAGATTGTTGGAGATAGTGCCCTCAGAGTCAATTATTAGGTCACAGGTACGTGATTGTAATGATTGAGGGAGGACCGATCCCGGTAGGACAGTCTTACTCGAGATGATAGTATGCTATCTGGTTTACCTTTATCATCGTGTACTGCTTTAGGTGACCTGACACGTCGCTATTACACGTTGATAGAGCCCCTAGGATTCTTGCTTGACCACCAGCAGTATGAGGGCGATCATATAAGTGGGAGCTGGGGGTCTATAAGCTTATCCTTAAAAGGTCCCTAGTCGTGGGAGTTTCGAGACTGGGCATCGATACTCCATTAGTAGACTAGTGTATACAGTCGAGACCCCGACGAGGGGCGGTGGCCGGTCTCACAAGCCACTGGTGTCAGTTGGATCACCTAAGATGTATACAGGTGCTTATTGGGTTATGAGTACACCGGACAGGACTCGCCGGGAACATGCTAGTTGGTCATATACCAGACGTCAGATGGCAGTTCCCTGGTGACATGTGTGCAGGTTAGTTCATCGACCTGGGGATCGTCATTTGTCTCGTGTGAGTTCCCACTGTACTTTGATTACTACCCTACCACGGCTCAAAGGAGTCGTGCAAACAGGTTTTAGTTGGGTACAGTCCCGAGCCACATGGAGGCAGTGAGCGTATTTTCAGGGGTTCGTCTCTCCCGGTATTGGGGGTGAGGTCGTGCTGTGTCTAGGAGAGCCATTACACAAAGTCCTTGGCCAAGGCAAGGAGATTTACTGGTAGGTATTCCAGTAGTATCTCAGGGTGTTCTGGGCTACACTCCGACACGACTTGTACCGCTTTTGGGGGTCTGACTTTTACCAACCCCCTAGGCCCGCCATGCGATACTCATAGACGAACGGACCGGACTGCACGGATATTGTCACTGACAGGCTCAGTAGGGTTGTCAGGCTGAGTTCACTCACAGACATCCCTTTTAGTCAGTACCTGGTAGCCCGTTACGTGTTGGCTTATACCTCTGACGTGCTAGTGGTTAAATCCACAACCAAGGTGTTGATGAGTCTTTAGAGTCCCCCACATTCCGTTACTCAGCTTTCGGGCGAAAGGTTGTAGAGGCCGTATGGAGATATGGCAAGGTCCGATCAGATACGTGCGGTATTGCACGGATCAGGATCGGACAGTTTGTACTATAGGCCGTATGGTTATATGGCAGGGTTCGATCAGATACGTGCGGTATTGCATGGATCAGGATCGAACAGATATTACTAGCCGGTTTTGGTATAAGCCGGATCCTAGTATAGTACTGTGTAGATTTTGTCTCATTGCATTTGTATTTCGGTCGGAATACAAATGCGGGTGTGTATGCACAGTTTCGGGGTTTTCCTGTAATTTCTTACGGGACCAGTTTTCTGGAGTTGCCAGTTTGCTTTCCGTTTCGGCCAATTTCCTTTGTTCCGTTCATTGGCCGAAGATTGGTGGAGGAGGGTTTATTTGCATTGTTGCAAATAGGCATTTGTGGAGGGGTTCTTTGCTTATTTTTGTATCATGATGGTTTTCATGATGAGCACCATCATTGACTTCTCTTTCTCATGATGGATTGACTTTGGATATGTTGATGGTTGTTTTGAGTGTTGGACTTTCCTAGCTATCATTTCTTCACATCATAACTTGACACTCCCTTTGATGATGGTTCCACCACTCCCCCTTGACTTCACACTCTCTCTCTCCATTCACAAAAGGTGGTGGCCGGCCATTTTTTGGTGGGGGGTTGATTGATTCATTTTGGTGTGGCATATTTGTTTTCTTATGCTTGCTAGAAAAGCCCTCTAGTTCTTTTTCCAAAGAAGTTCCTCTCTTTTCCTCCACAAAATGGCACAACTCCATAACCCCATATGAGACTTGAGTGCTACATTATATTCTACAGTAAACCTTGGGCACGTCGAGTAGCCGGCTTCGTGCCCGAGTTGCCTCGGCATTGAGGTGGGAGCCCGTAAACAAAGTAGGCGATGTGGTGCACTTCCGGCGACGAGGAGGAGACGGGGCTTTTCCGCAGGAGATCGGGACCATGACGAGAAGACCGGAGGACTTGGATCGTCGGTATATCTCTAACCCTTCTTCTAGTTAGCTTAGACTTGTTAATGGTTACGATCCGGGTGTTTAGTGCGCGGTGGTGCCGGTTTGCTAAGTCCGCAAAATTAAAGTTTTTCACCGCTTCCGCATTCCGGCGTCGGATTGACGGCCGGGGCGCCGCCGTGCACTTACAGAAAACACCCAAAACAACTTGGCAAGAGGTAGAGGGTGAAGAAATAGGAGGTGGGTTCACTTTAGAATTGGATTTCTCACTTTAGATCTCAAGTTGCCATTGATGGCATCAAGCTTTCTTGAAGAAGAAGATGATGAAGAAGAAGAAAGAATATGATAAGTGTTGAATTAAAAAGAAAATAAATCAATACTTATCATAAGCTAACCAAGGTTAAGTGTAGAGAATAGACCATGGTAAATGGGAATGGTTAGGGTTAAGCAAGAAGACAAATGGTCTTTTTAGTCAAAGCTTCATGAAGCTTCAACAAGCTTCATGATAAAAAGAAACCATTTCCTTTTTCTTTTATCTAATTAAATAAAGAAAGAAAGGATAAATAAAAAGATGAATAATACAAAACCCTAACCATTTTCATAACCATGGTTTAATTCTTTGCACTTAACTAAATGATCAAGTATCATCAAACATGATACAAATGTGTGCACAAAAGTATATCACATATACTTCTTGCACATCAAGTGAGAAAATCCATATAAAGTGAACCAATACTAGCTAATGAAAAATAATATATCAAATATATAATTATACATTAAATCATTAAATCAACACTTGATTTAACGATCCGGTTATATCTCATATAACCGACTAGTATCCAATGTACCGATTTATCGAATCAATGATTCGATAACTAGGTCATATCGAATATAACCAATCGAAACATTTATTGCGAGAATGAAATGCGGTATCACATACACGCATTATTCTCGCTCCCGCACATATCTCATATGCGCTCCTATTTCGTTTCGCTTGAGCCAGGAAACCTCTGTGTAGGACTCTAAAGACTCGTCAATACGCCGGTAGCAGATGATGATCATATCAAGCACCCACAAGCCGCAAGCGGTCTGCTAAACGTAACGGCCATCCAGGTATTGAGCGATCAGAAGATCGACGAGCTAGCCCGCTCACAATCCTGTGAATCCAACCAGTAACACTTACCGTACAGTCCGGTCTGTTCGTCTGATGCGTCGCATATCAAGTCTAGGGGTGGTAAACGTCAGACCCCAATAACCGATAAGTCATGCCGATGTGAGGCTCATAACGGGTCGAGAAACTACTGGTAACACTTACCAGCAAATCTCTGATCAGCCCTGTCCAGGGACTTCCCTGTTACGGCCAATCGAGCACAGCGCAACATCAACCCCCTATACCGGGAGAGACGAAACCCCTCCTATCGCTCATTGCCTCCATGTGACTCAGGACTGTACCCAAAGACCACCGTTTTGCACGCCCTCATGGACGTGGTAAGGTGGAGATCAAAGCACAGTAGGAATCACACAAGACTCTATGACGATCTCGGGTCTACAGACTAACCTGTACAAGTGTCACCTGAGAACTGCCATCTGACGTGAGGTATATGACCATCTGGGAGTTCTCGGCGAGTCCGTCCAGTGTACCCAGTCACCACTGAGCACCCGTACACCATCTCTGATGTCAAACACCAATGGATATGGGATCATCCATCGCCCATCTCATGGGTCGAGAAGCGTATACGGTAGTCTACTCTGGTATATCGATGCCCCGTCTCGATACACCTACGACTAGGGACCTTGAAGGATGTACTTATGGACTACCTTGTCCCCACTAGTATGATCTGCATCATAGTCCAGGTAGTCAAGTACACATCCTAAGGGGTTTACCAACATGTAACTGTAAGACAGTTTAAAGAGACAAGTGTACATGTTAAGATAAAGAGTAACCAGATAGCATACTATCATATCGAGCAAGAAAATCATCTCTATATATGTCCAAGCATCCAATATAATATACATCATCTGTACAATACTGGCCTCTAGGGCATACATACAACTAACAATCTCCCACTTGCACTAGGGCCAGCTGCTGTAGTATCGCATACCGAGCATCCCGAAGAGTCTCTCAAACTGTATCTGGGAAATGGCCTTCGTGAGTGGATCCGCCGTGTTGTTCTTCGTGTCAACCCTCCTGACCTCGATCTCCCGGCGATCAACTATCTCTCGGATCAGGTGATACCGCCTCAGAATATGCCTGGACCGCTGATGGGACCTGGGTTCCTTGGCCAAAGCCACCGCTCCATTGTTATCGCAATACAAAGGTATTGGATGCTCAATGGATGGAACCACTCCAAGTTCAGTAATGAACTTCTTGATCCAGACAGCCTCTTTGGCAGCATCGTTGGCAGCGATGTATTCAGCCTCCATCGTCGAGTCTGCCACGGTTTCCTGCTTGGAACTCTTCCAGCTAATCGCCCCTCCGTAAAGGTTAAAGACAAATCCCGACTGCGACTTAGAGTCGTCCTTATCACTTTGGAAGCTCGAATCGGTAAAGGACTCCACTTGGAGTTCTCCGTTACCATACACCAAGAACATATCTCTAGTCCTTCGCAAGTACTTGAGAATGCTCTTCACAGCTGTCCAGTGACTCTCTCCAGGATCAGCTTGATACCTGCTCACTATACTTAGTGAGTATGCAACATCGGGTCTGGTACATAGCATCGCATACATGATAGAGCCTACAGCCGAAGCATAGGGTATCCCTTGCATGCGAGCTCTCTCCAAATCAGTCTTGGGAGACATCTCTTTGGAGAGAGTGACTCCAGAGATCGTGGGCAAGTTCCCACGCTTGGATTCTTTCATACTAAACCTCTTTAGTATGGTGTCAATGTACCTGGATTGGGACAATCCCAATATCCTTTTGGATCTATCTCTATAGATCCATCTCTATAGATCCTGATTCCCAATATGCAGGAGGCATCACCAAGATCTTTCATTGAGAATCTTTGTGATAAGAAGAGCTTGACCGATTGCAGCATAGGAATATCATTTCCTATCAAGAGTATGTCGTCCACGTACAATACGAGGAAGACAACCTTACTCTCTGCCACCTTCTTGTAAATACAAGGTTCATCTGGATTTTTGACGAAATCAAACTCTTTGATAACGACGTCAAAGCAGATGTTCCAACTCCGCGATGCTTGCTTTAATCCATAAATGGATTTAAGCAGCTTGCACACCTTCCCGCTGCTCCCACTGTCTACGAAGCCCTCTGGCTGAGTCATGTACACGCACTCTTCTAAATCACCATTTAGAAAGGCCGTCTTAACATCCATTTGCCAGATTTCGTAATCATGATATGCAGCGATGGCAAGCATGATCCGGATGGATTTAAGCATAGCCACTGGAGAAAAGGTCTCGTCATAGTCCACACCTGGTCTTTGACGAAAACCCTTTGCTACAAGTCTAGCTTTGAAAGTCTCCACTTTCCCATCTACACCAAGTTTCTTCTTGAAGATCCACTTGCTCCCAATGGGTTTTACCCCTTCAGGAGCAACGTCCAAAGTCCATACTTTGTTGGTGTACATGGATTCCATCTCGGACCGCATAGCATCCAGCCATTTCACTGAGTCCCTACTCATGATGGCCTGCTCGAAGCTAGTTGGGTCATCATCATCCATGATGCAATCCTCGCTCCCACCATCCATGAGAAAACCGTAGTATCTCTCAGGTGGGCGAGGAACCCTACTAGATCGGCGGAGAGGCTGAGGTTCATCGGGAGCTACTGAATCCTCTGGTTCAACCAAATCTTCTGTTGTAGTCTGTATTGCTGGAACCTCTTCCAGTTCTACCTCCTTGCCACTAATCTCCTTTTCAAGAAATTCCTTTTCTAAAAAGGTGGCATGTCGAGAAACAAACACCTTTTGTTCCTCGGTGTGGTAGAAGATATACCCGCGCGAATGTTTGGGATATCCAATAAACTTACACAGAATGGACCTTGCCACGAGTTTGTCCGGATTTTGCGTTTTTACATAGGCCGGACAACCCCATATCTTAACATAATTAAGACATGGTCTCTTTCCTTTCCATATCTCATATGGAGTGGTCGGCACGGTTTTGGTAGGAACCATATTCAATAGGTCTGCAGCTGTTTCCAGTGCATATCCCCAGAAGGAAATAGGTAACTCAGCTGTGCTCATCATAGAGCGCACCATATCTAATAGGGTGCGGTTCCTCCGTTCTGATACACCGTTGTGCTGTGGTGTATATAGAGGAGTCAGCTGAGAGAGAATCCCATTCTCTTTTAGGAAGTCCAGGAATTCATTGCTTAAGTATTCTCCTCCTCGATCAGATCGTAGGATTTTAATACTTTTTCCGGTTTGGTTCTCAACTTCTTGTTTATATTCCCTAAATTTCTCAAAAGCTTCTGATTTGTGTTTCATCAGGAACACATACCCGAACCTAGAGAGATCGTCAGTGAATGTAATGAAGTATGAAGAACCATCCCTGGCATGTGTAGACATGGGACCGCATACATCACTATGTATAAGTCCTAAGAGTTCGGTAACTCTTTCTCCGTGTCCCGTAAACGGAGTTTTGGTCATCTTGCCTTTGAGACATGACTGGCAAGTGTCATAAGATGAAAATTCAAACGGATTTAAATATCCATCCTTATGCAACTTAGCCAGTCGTGTCGCATTGATGTGACCCAGTCTACAATGCCACAAGAAGGATTCGTTCAGTTCTGAACTCTTCCTCTTGTGTGTGTTTGTTATGCTCAGAACTGGTGATTGATTTAGAACATAAATGCCATTGCACAACGTGCTTGATCCAACCAACTTTTGGTTACGGAAAATGTTCATAACATTGTCCTGTAATGCAAAATTATATCCCTCTTTACTCAACAAAGAAACCGATATAATGTTGCATATCAGGTTCGACATGTAATAGCATTCGTTCAGAACCAATGTATTACCAGTTGGTAGTACAAGGTGATATTCCCCGACAGTCTTAGCTGCAACAATTGCACCATTTCCAACTCTAATGTCTTTATCACCTTCTCCAAGTTCTCTACCTTTCCTAAGCCCATGTAACTGATTACATATATGGGATCCTGACCCGGTATCCAATACCCAGGACGTAGAGCAAATGGAGAAACAGTTCTCAGTAACGAACACACCCGAAGAAAATGCATCATCATGTACTTTCTTCAATCGGGTGGCATGGGAATCCTGGTATTCCCCTATATCCTGTTCATTCCTATAACTCTTATAAGAAAGAACGGAACCAACGTTCCCCAGCACAGTATGACATGCGGGTTCGGTCAATACATCCATATTATTATCTTTATTAGGGCATGAACTGGTCGCTACCTGGAGAGAGAGAGAAGAAAACACTTTAGCGTATGCTCGTGCAAGATCAGATTGGTTATTATCTTATCTAATCAGGATGGCTCCCACTGCTTTTTATCAAATCTTCCTTCAAACCCTAAAAGGTAAGACTAGCCGGGATTAATTACACACTACAAGTTCGCCAATCTTTCAGCCAGGCCAGTGTCGGTACTTTGAGGGAGGTCCCCCGTGCTTTCGCACGAACCTAATTAATGTAAACCTCGTTTTCCCAGAGGCGTAACCCCGTTGACACCTTTCTAGACACCTACTTGATCAGCTAATCGCAATGTGTAAAACTCTCCCAGGAGTAACTCTTACTCACAGTGGGTATCGGGATCCAACTATCTCATAGAAGGTATGCAATCTCATTGCAAATTTCAACACTTGAAATTCCCGATAATATTTTGCCCCTAGCGTCCTATGACCTTGACGCAGGCCAACAAACCATAGTGCGCTAGTCAAGTTCAACCCGTCATTTCCTGATTGAATTAAACCCACCCGTACGACCCTTGACGCAGGCCAACAAAGTCGCACGACTATCCTAATCTAATCTGCATCATATGCATAAGCAGATAAATACTAGTTAGCTACCGCACACTACGCCTTGACGCAGGCCAACAAACGTAGCACGAATACTAACTACTACTCATCTGAAATGACGGAGGGCTACGACAGGTTTTTCTGAAAACCTATTGCGTAAGGAACTTGATATCGTTGTAGAATCAAAATGAAGTTTTGAAATGGAGTGATTTTGAGGCTTTTCTAGTTTTGCTAAAGGAGTCACTCCCGGTGAAGGGATCTCGGTCCTTTCCTCGTCGAATGAGGTGCGGGATATATCATATATATCACTGTGCAAAGCAAAAACTCTTAAAAGCAATCAATAACCAAACCGAGTGTGTAGCATCTGCCAGTTATTGCTAAAGGAGTCACTCCCGGTGAAGGGATCTCGGTCCTTTCCTCATCGAATAAGGTGCAGGATATATCACATATACCGCTGTGCAAAGCAAGAACTGTAGCTACCTGTTTTATTTAAAATTTGATTCTACAACATCTTAGGTTTCTTTCTTTCATTAATCACATTAATGAAGTCCCATCATTTATGTACCTAAACATCACAGATAAATACGACGTACACTTATGCCATCCGCATTCGCCTCGATGTCCCCTCGTGCACCGTTAGGTTAGGTAACTAACGGCAGAGCAGGGCAGGGCTTGTGCGGGTGTAAAACATAAGTAACGTCTATATAATATATCATATATACTATATACAGTATCCATCACAGAACATCACATGATCACATCACAGATATCGCAGCAGAAGAAACATATGAAATATTGGATATACTAGGATGTCCGTGTTTTCAATACGAGCCAGTATAAAACACGGATTCCACGGTCGTGATGAATAGCCAGTCCCACACCCCTAGACCCCTACGAGAGCGGCAAGCAACCCTGCCAATTCTAGGGTTAGGAGACCCGTACTCGACTCCTCGAGTTGGTCTCCCACTGGACCCCAGAACCCGGTTACTTGTGCTCCCCTCCTGGGTCTATCCTAATGCGGAAAAGTAAATAATATACAAAAGGTGACAACTTCCGCTACCTGGAAGTGCCCCAAATAAAAAGAATATTACATACAAGTTTTTACATGAATGAAAATGAAAAACACTCATCTCACATAAAAACCCCCGGCTATTCAAACACGACGATCCAATATAACATATCCAGCAACACATAACATCACATGTTATCAACGTAAGTAAGTATGCATACCCCAATTGTCGTTGACGTATAGCAACGAAACCGGCGATATGAACATACTGCACTTACGGTCACAGAAAAGAAAGTGTAAAACTACAACAGTTGGAATCCGCAACCTCTTTAGACATCGCATGCCTAATCAAATGAAATACTTAGACATCACATGCCTAACAGATATAAATCCTGCATTTTAGTCTCATTATCGAAAACTCTTTTCAATATCATGTGGGACTAAACTGTTAGATTTATAACATTCATTCAGTTATCTCATAACTGTTTGTGAATTCCAATTATTGTATCACATTCCAGATAAACAGAAAATGTTAAACTTTCCGATCGAACAGTCGAATACCCAAGTTTTCCCGATACAGCTCAACACATGAAATAAGTCTAGCAACATTCAGTTCGTACCTCAGTACCAACGGTCCAGCCGTAGAAGGGTCAAGCCAACGCCTCACATGTGGCACGCCGTACTGCCCCAAACCCGAATGTTCAAAGGGCAGTTCAAGACGGTCACATAATCGAGTTAAGGTTTTTTGTCTTCTAGAGGGTCCATCGCGTTACTTGCACTACTTAGAACGTCGTTAAACAACGGAAAAATCCAACACTTGGAAATTTCCCGACAGGGTAAAAATTGGGTATTTATATCCGGTCGAACTTTTTAACATATTCTAAAAATTATCCGGAAATACACAAAGACGAAATTTGATAATCCGATCGAAACATCGAAGCTCTAAAACACCCCAGAATATTCAACTCTTGAAAAAATATTAAAAATACCCATAAAACTCAGCTGCTGAAATGATGAATTACTGTGCAAAGCATGAGGGGTGACGTCATCACACTGCCGCGGAACCGCCGCAGAAGCCAGGCTTCTGCCGCGGTTCCACCGCACTATTTACTGTTCATGGAATAATTTTTGTATCGTAATTCTTAGATTTCCCTGCTGAATTTTTTAAGCATTTTTAATCTGGAAAAATCCCAGGTTTTAGAAAAAGTCCAGAGAGCATGATGTGTTAGGGTTTCGATGCGTATTCGGGTTTCAAACGTCGTCTAGACTTCGCCTAAGGCTCTAGCTAGGCTCTGATACCAGTGAAAGGTTCCTAGGCACACTATAGAGGTCTCACAAGGCATCAACCATGCCAATTTCAAAAATTATGGGTGCCGAGAAACCCTAACACGGATCTTAGACTAGAATTCTAGGCGAAAAACGAATCTAGTTAACATATTAACTAAAGGAGAGAGGCTACAACCTTTGTAGATCCGGTTACCCTCTTCCTTGGCTCCACGTAGGCATCCTCTCGCTGTCCATCTCGAATCCCGAACTCAAACGTCGGCTTCATCGGAGAATTGGGCGGACTAGGTCGTCGGCTTCGTGCCGAAGATGATCTACGTCGAGGCGTCACTAGTTCAAGCTCCGACTTCACAAATTTGTGAAACTTGTGAAGAAAACACCCAAAACAACTTGGCAAGAGGTAGAGGGTGAAGAAATAGGAGGTGGGTTCACTTTAGAATTGGATTTCTCACTTTAGATCTCAAGTTGCCATTGATGGCATCAAGCTTTCTTGAAGAAGAAGATGATGATGAAGAAGAAAGAATATGATAAGTGTTGAATTAAAAAGAAAATAAATCAATACTTATCATAAGCTAACCAAGGTTAAGTGTAGAGAATAGACCATGGTAAATGGGAATGGTTAGGGTTAAGCAAGAAGACAAATGGTCTCTTTAGTCAAAGCTTCATGAAGCTTCAACAAGCTTCATGATAAAAAGAAACCATTTCCTTTTTCTTTTATCTAATTAAATAAAGAAAGAAAGGATAAATAAAAAGATGATTAATACAAAACCCTAACCATTGTCATAACCATGGTTTAATTCTTTGCACTTAACTAAATGATCAAGTATCATCAAACATGATACAAATGTGTGCACAAAAGTATATCACATATACTTCTTGCACATCAAGTGAGAAAATCCATATAAAGTGAACCAATACTAGCTAATGCAAAATAATATATCAAATATATAATTATACATTAAATCATTAAATCAACACTTGATTTAACGATCCGGTTATATCTCATATAACCGACTAGTATCCAATGTACCGATTTATCGAATCAATGATTCGATAACTAGGTCATATCGAATATAACCAATCGAAACATTTATCGCGAGAATGAAATGCGGTATCACATACACGCATTATTCTCGCTCCCGCACATATCTCATATGCGCTCCTATTTCGTTTCGCTTGAGCCAGGAAACCTCTGTGTAGGACTCTAAAGACTCGTCAATACGCCGGTAGCAGATGATGATCATATCAAGCACCCACAAGCCGCAAGCGGTCTGCTAAACGTAACGGCCATCCAGGTATTGAGCGATCAGAAGATCGACGAGCTAGCCCGCTCACAATCCTGTGAATCCAACCAGTAACACTTACCGTACAGTCCGGTCTGTTCGTCTGATACGTCGCATATCAAGTCTAGGGGTGGTAAACGTCAGACCCCAATAACCGATAAGTCGTGCCGATGTGAGGCTCATAACGGGTCGAGAAACTACTGGTAACACTTACCAGCAAATCTCTGATCAGCCCTGTCCAGGGACTTCCCTGTTACGGCCAATCGAGCACAGCGCAACATCAACCCCCTATACCGAGAGAGACGAAACCCCTCCTATCGCTCATTGCCTCCATGTGACTCGGGACTGTACCCAAAGACCACCGTTTTGCACGCCCTCATGGACGTGGTAAGGTGGAGATCAAAGCACAGTGGGAATCACACAAGACTCTATGACGATCTCGGGTCTACAGACTAACCTGTACAAGTGTCACCTGAGAACTGCCATCTGACGTGAGGTATATGACCATCTGGGAGTTCTCGGCGAGTCCGTCCAGTGTACCCAGTCACCACTGAGCACCCGTACACCATCTCTGATGTCAAACACCAATGGATATGGGATCATCCATCGCCCATCTCATGGGTCGAGAAGCGTATACGCTAGTCTACTCTGGTATATCGATGCCCCGTCTCGATACACCCACGACTAGGGACATTGAAGGATGTACTTATGGACTACCTTGTCCCCACTAGTATGATCTGCATCATAGTCCAGATAGTCAAGTACACATCCTAAGGGCTTTACCAACATGTAACTGTAAGACAGTTTAAAGAGACAAGTGTACATGTTAAGATAAAGAGTAACCAGATAGCATACTATCATATCGAGCAAGAAAATCATCTCTATATATGTCCAAGCATCCAATATAATATACATCATCTGTACAATACTGGCCTCTAGGGCATACATACAACTAACAAATCTGACCGTGATTTATTTTGCAGCAATTACACCGGCTTCAGCTTCTTTTGAGTTCCGCATTCCTACGCCCACAGGGCCCTTCTCTAAACGCCCATCTTCCAGGGGCGCAGTGAATAGTCGGTGAATATTAAGCGAGTTTATTGAAGATCTCGATGCCGAGGCCCTCACCTCTGCTACGGATTTTGCCGACGAAGTTAATCTAATGCCGGCGACGCTTGTGAATTTCCATAATGAAGATCTCGTCAGTTCTTGGGTTGATTATTGCAGGAAGATCGAGGCTTGCCTGCTTGAGATTGAGCTTAAGCATCTCGCTCCTGAGATATTGACTTTGAACTCTCAACAGGCTATGTGGGTCGAGCAGAGTGTCTCTTCCATTCGCTATTTTGAACAAGAGGTGGCCCTGAGGCGAAAGGAGCATGAGGCGGCTTCTGGTGAATCCGTCCAATTGCGCACCCAGGTTGAAGCGAATACTGCACAGCTGAAAGCTATTTTTGAAAACCTCCAACGATGTATTTCGGACGGGCTGGCACTAAGGCAGAAGCTTGACTTCACTGAGCGGGTCACACAGGATTGCAAAACTGCCAAGCAGGAAATCGATGAGAATCTTTCATCCTGCTTACAACAACGGGTTCAAATCGAAGCGGAGTTGGCTGCCGTAGCTGAACGCGAGAAAGAGTTGAGGGGAGCGCGCGAGCAGTTTGTCAGTTTGTTGAAAACGCCTCCTCCTTAATAAGTGTCATTGTACCCCCCTCATTGTACTGATTATATTCATTAAAATTCTGATTCATGAATAACATGTATTCATTTTGATTCCTGAATGAAATGTATCTTGTATTCACTCAAATTCATGAATAAAAGACATATTTTATTTCATACTGGCATTTCTCTTTTCTTCGATATCTTGATTTGGTGTGAAGTAGTTTATATACTCATTGTTAGTTATATGTGTGCCCTAGAGGCCATTACTGTACATACGATGTATATAGTAGTGGATGCTTGGACATATACATGGAGGACTTTCTTGCTCGATATGATAGTATGCTATCTGGTTGCTCTTTATCTTAACATGTACACTGATTGTCTATATATTACATGTTGATAAAGCCCTTAGGATGAGTACTTGACTACCAGGACTATGATGTGGATCATACTAGTGGGGACAGAGTAGTCGTTAAGTACATCCTTCAAATGTTCCTAGTCGTGGGTGTATCGAGATAGGGCATCGATATACCAGAGTAGACTAGCGTATAACTTCTCGACCTATGTAGATGGGCGATGGATGATCCCATATCCATTGGTGTTTGACATCAGAGATAGTATACGAGTGCTCAGTGGAGACTGGGTACACTGAACGGACTCGCCGAGAACTCCCAGATGGTATTATACCTCATTTCAGATGGCAGTTCTCTGGTGACACTGGTATAGGTTAGTCTGTAGATCCAAGATCGTCATAGAGTCTTGTGTGATTCCCACCGTGCTTTGATTTCCACCTTACCACGTTCAAGAGAACGTGCAAAACAGTGGCTTTTGGGTACAGTCCCGAATCACATGGAGGCAATGAGCGATAGGAGGGGTTTCTAAAGTGAGTCCACTTCCTACTTCATCATCCTTTACTCCTTGCCATTTAGTATAGGGTGTTTGCTTCACTAATTCCACAATTAGTGAAGAGATGGCTCGGGTTAGTGTTGTTGGATGTATATGCCCTAGAGGCCAGTATTGTATATGTATACATATGGATACTAGGGATATGTATGTACAGAACAATCTTGCTCAGTTTTATAGTATATTATTTGACCTGTCTTTATCAGGATATGTGTATTTATTGTTATTATATCTGATTTGCACATATTGATAAAGACTCGATACGGTAGTATATTATTGTGGTTTGTCTTTATCTTAACATGGCATATGTCATACTCATTATTACATATTGCGGTTACATGTTGATAAAGCCCCTAGGATCTTGCTTGACTACCTATGTTGTGATGGCGATCATACTTGTGGGAGCAGGGTTGTCCATAAGCACATCCTTAAATGGTCCCTAGTCACGTGAGTATCGAAACTGGGCACTGATATTCCAGAGTAGACCGGTGTATACGTTTCTAGCCCCGTCGGGGGATGGTTGGTCCCACAGCCATTGGTCTGATGCACCTAAGATCGTATACAGGTGCTCACTGGGTGTGGGTACACTGGACGGACTCGCCGAGAACTTCCATATGGTACTATACCTATCGTCAGATGGAAGTTCTCAGGTGACATGTGTACAGGTTAGTCTTTGGACCCGAGATCGGCATTTGTCTCGTATGAGTTCCCACTGAACTTTGATCACTACCCTACCACGGCTCTACTGAGTCGTGCAAACAGGTTTTGGTTGGGTTCAGTCCCGAGCCACATGGAGGCAGTGAGCGATTGTCGGGGATTCGCCTCTCCCGGTATAGGGAGTCGATATCGCACTGTGATTAGATTGGTCAGGACCATAAGACCTTGTCCAAGGCACTTGGGATTTACTGATAGGTTGATCAGTAGTTTCTCGGATTGGTCCTGAGCCACATCGGCATGACTTATCAGGTTGTTAGGGTCTGACGTTCACCATCCCCTAGACCCGGTATGCGATACTCTTTGACGAAGAGACCGGACTGTATGGATATTGTCACGGATAGGCTCAGTAGGAGATCCGGATGAGTTTGCTCATCGGCCTTCTTTTCGACAGGTACCTGGGTAGCCGTTATGTACAACTAGTGCCGCCGACGAGCTTGTGGTTAAACCCACTGCCAGAGTACCGTCGAGTCTTTAGAGTCCCACACAGAGGGTTTCCCTGATTCAGGCGAAATGATGTAGTAGCCATATTGGATATGTGCAGGGTTCGATCGATTGATGTACTTGGTACTCGGATTTTCGATCGGACAGTTTGTAATACTAGCTGGCTTGGGTTTGAGCCGGATTATTAAATCAGGTATTGATTTAATAATTTACGTATATGTATTTCGATATATATATTCTAGTATTACGTTCTTCGTGTTATTCTATCTCTTTTGAGCGTTCGGATTTTTATCTGATTGCCGGTATATTTGTACAGTAGACTGAAATCCGTATTTACTACAGATTTCCTTCTAGAAGGTGGCCACCTCATTATGTATTTTCCATTTATTTCATAAATGGAAATGAGGTGTAAAGTAAGAGTATGGGAGGAAAAGAGGTGACCATGCTTCAATAGTAGTCAAATGAATTTATAATTCATTTTGGGTTTACTATTGAAGCATGGTTGCTAATTGTTTAATGAAAGAATTGATATACAAAACCATTGTGTGTATTTTCTCTTTCATGCTTGATTCATTTTTCTCTCTTGAGCTCTCATCTCCTCCCTCCTCTAGCTTTCTCCTCCACTTTCATCTTCTTCCTCTTCACTACATTTCTCATGTGTTGAGATACAAGTGAAGAGACTAGAAGGAGATAGAACACTTAGACATCCAAACTACATCCTAGATTACTTGGACTAGTATCCTTAGTTCTCTAGTTGCTCTTTTGACATATTGTAAAGAGCTAGAGCCATGGATCATACTCCCCGGGTGGATCATCTGCGAAAAAAGGAGGCCGGAGAACAAGCTCGATCCCGATGGACCGATGGAGCCGAATTTGGAGTTCAAGCATGTTCAAGGCGCTTGCTAGGAGCTAAGGATGAAGAAAGAAGACCGAAGGACTTGGTTCATTTGGTGAGGTTTCTATCATAGTAGATAGCTCTCTTAGTGTAGCTAGTTAGTTTTATAGAAAGATCCGGTTTTAGGGTTTAGTCTAGCGCCAAGTTTTATTTGTAAGAAATTTTTTGTTCCGCATTTGGTCACGTGAGATGGCCGGAGCGCTAGGGTAACCCTTCATGGTATCAGAGCCATCCCATAAAACCTATACTAGCTTGTTTAAACGTGTTTAGATTAACGATTGATCGAAAATTCCAAAAACTGCATTTCATTTCATGTAGTTTCTGTCGATTTTTAAAAGTGCTCGAAAAATCAATTTTATGGTCTCAGAAAATCATGCAGGCTTTTCTAAGAACCCTGAAGAAATTTGGTCACGTGTTCCCTCCAAACCGCCGCGGATCCACCGCGTAAACCCCTTATTGGCGGCGGTTCCGCGGCCGTTTTGGGGCCCACGTGGACAAAATTTCTTGTGGGCCTCTTATTTTTGAAATTGTGGTTTCTGGAATAATTACTTTTTGGGCCCAGATTTGTTACAGTGTTGGTTTATTACTTGGGGCCCACTTGGAAAGTTTAGTCGATCGTAATTTTAAAATACGTATTTTATTTTCAGTACATTCACTTTTATCTGCGACCGGGAATGTCACTCGATCGGTAAAACTCATTTGACTGCTATATGTTCTTTTAGACGGGTTTTGCGAACGTGACATTCGCGTTGATGTTGTGTGCTTGTGCTGTGTTTGTGGTTGGATTGTCGTGGTGGATAGCATGTTGTGCAATGTTAGAAATACAGTTTATAATTTCATTTGTACATTTGTTATTGCGGGGCGAGCGTCCGACTTGTGGACTGCCGTCTTTGCCAGGTTGTATATTATTTTGGGGCACGACCGGGCTGAGGTCGATGTCACCATTTGTATATATTATTTTATTATTTCTGTACTAGGATTACCCAGCGGAGGAGTTCACGAATAGCCGGATTCTAGAAGGCAACGAGCCTGCATCTCTTGGCGTAGAGACGGAGGGGGCTTCTTTCTCATGGCGTTGAGACGGAGGGGGCTTCATTCTAGAATTGACGGGCTATTCGCCGCACTCGTAGGGGGTACAGGTTTTCATTGCACAGGCTATCCACATGACCGGGAACGTCGGGTTTTATTTGCGGCTCAAATGAAATCCGGGGCTCCAAGATTATCCACCATTCTGTATTGTTATCTGTGATGTTGTTTATTATCATGCCTGGGATGAATGTTATATATACTTATATATATACTAGTAGATGTTGTATATGTTTTGCACCCGCGCTAGTCCAGCCCCCGCTCTGTCGTTAGTTAAGTAACCTAACGGGTGATGACGGGGCCCCGTGGCGAATGCGGATGACATATACGTATATTTTATTTTCGTTCTTTTCTGGTGTGATAGGTTACAAATTGATGGGACCGCATTAATTTTGATTAATGCAAGATAATAAACCTAAAAGATGTTGGAACCAAGCTTTAAAAACTGACATTACAGACGTTCTCTTTTGCTTTGCACAGTGGTATTCAGTTTGGAATATCCAGCATCTCATTCGATGAGGCAAGGGCCGAGATCCCTTCACCGGGAGTGACCCCTTGAGCAAAAGTTTGCGTCAGGGTAATAACTTCACTATAGTCGATTATTTTTGCTTTGCACAGTGGTATTCAGTTTGGAATATCCAGCACCTCATTCGACGAGGAAAGAGCCGAGATCCCTTCACAGGAAGTGACCTCTTTAGCAAAGGTTTTCGCCACTATATATTTACAAAACTACTCAGGTTCTTTCAACGATATCAAATTCATTACGTTAACGGGTTTTTCGCCAAAAACCCAGTCGCAGCCTTCCGTCGTTTCAGATAATTACTACTTAGTATTCGTGCTGTGTTTGTTGATTATTCGTCAAGGCACAGTGAACGGTAGCTGAGTAATAGTTCTCTGTTGCACAGATAGATGCGATTGGTTAAGACGGTCGCATGATTTTGTTGATTATTCGTTAAGGATCATGCGGGTGGGTCTAATGCAATCCAGGATAATGACGGGTTGAACTTGACTAGGACCTTTTGATTTGTTGATTATTCGTCAAGGTCACTTGGGTCCTAGGGGTAAAATCCACATCGGGAGTTTCAAACATACAGGAAACTTGCAGATTTAGCATACCTTCTGGAGTGTGGTGACTAGAGTGGATTCCATCTAGTGCATCACACAATGATAGTTGGATCCCGATCCCACTGATGAGAAGGATTACTCTTGGGAGATTTTTCACTTAACAATCAATGCTATAAACTAAGTAGGTGTCTAGAACGGTGTTAGCGGGGCTACGCCTCCAGGGAAAAGAGGTTATGTAATTAAGGAACTTCGCGAAAGCGTTGGAAAATCTCTCTCGAAGTACCAACACCAGCCTGGCTGAAAGGTTAAGCAAGTATTGTAACGTGCGATTAATCCTGACTAGTTCTTCTTTTAGGGTTTGAAGAAGAATTTGAGGAAACAGTGGGAGCCATCCTGATTAGATAAATTAATAACCAATCTAATCTTGCAAGAGCGCACGCTGAGTGTTTTCCCTCTCTCTCTCCAGGTAGCAACCATTTCATGCCCTAATCAAGATAATAAAATGTATCGCTTGACCGATCCGAATTCATATTCGGGGCTGGGGAACGTCGGTTCGACTCTAACTTACGACAACTGTCATAAGTATGAGCAAAGGAAAGAGGAAAGTTTGAATTTCTTGATAACCCTATCGAAGAAGAAACATATTGTTGCGTCTTCTTCAGGTGTTCTTGTTATTGAGAACTATTTTTCGGTCAGTCCTACCTCCTGGGTACTCGATACCGGATCAGGATCTCATATCTGTAATTTATTACAGGGACTGAGAAAAAGTAGGATAGTTGCACCTGGTGATATGTCCCTCAGAGTAGGGAACGGAGCACAAGTTAATGCTGCAGCCGTCGGTGAATATCACCTAGTGTTGCCAAATGGCAATACTATGATTTTGAGCAATTGCTACTATGTACCTTCCATGCTTTGTAACATCATATCAGTTTCTTTACTTGATAAAGATGGATATAACTTTGTTCTTGATAGAAATATCATGAACATTTACCTTGATAAGGTACTGGTTGCAGAAGGTACACTGTGTAATGGTATCTATGTTCTAAATCAGAATACAGTGCTCAATATACAAAACACACGCAAGAGGAAGAGTTCAGACACGAACGAATCCTACTTGTAGCATTGTAGACTTGGTCATATCGGAGAGAAAAGACTGAGTAAGTTACATAAAGATGGACTTTTGAATACATTCGAATTTTCATCTTATGAAACTTGTCAGTCTTGTCTCAAAGGAAAGATGACCAAATCTCCGTTCACCGGGCATGGAGAAAGAGCAGCAGAGCTCTTAGGACTCATACACAGTGATGTATGTGGTCCGATGTCTATACATGCAAGGGGTGGATTCTCGTACTTCATCACATTCACTGATGATCTCTCTAGATTCGGATATGTGTATCTTATGAAACATAAATCTGAAGCTTTTGAGAAATTCAAAGAATTCAGGAATGAAGTAGAGAACCAGATTGGCAAAAGTATTAAGATCCTCTGGTCTGATAGGGGAGGGGAGTACTTTAGCACGGAATTCCTAGATTACCTAAAAGAGAATGGGATTCTCTCTCAGCTTACTCCTCCTTACACACCACAACACAACGGTGTATCTGAGTGGAGGAATCGTACCCTATTGGATATGGTTCGCTCCATGATGAGTAATGCTGAGTTGCCTTTTTCATTTTGGGGATATGCACTTTAGACAGCAGCATACCTTTTGAATCAAGTTCCATCCAAATCTGTGCCCAACACTCCGTATGAAATATGGAGTAGCAAGAAACCATGTCTTAAATTTATTAAGATATGAGGTTGTCCGGTCTATGTGAAAACACAGAAATCGGACAAACTAGAGGCACGATCAGTTCTATGTAAATTTGTGGGATATCCTAAGGATTCACTAGGATATCTGTTCTACCACACTGAGGAACAGAAGGTGTTTGTATCTCGCCATGCTACCTTCTTAGAAAGGGAGTTTCTTGCAAAAGAAACTAGTGGGAGTACGGTAGAACTGGGAGAAATCCAGGAACCAAAAAATGTAACTGAAGATTTGGAGGAACCACTAGATTCAGTAATCCTAGACGAACCTCAGCCACTCCGTAGATCTAGTAGGATTTCTCATCCTCCTAAGAGATACTACGGTTTTCTTATAGATAGGGATCGAGAGGATTGCATCTTGGAAGAAGATGATCCTACTAGTTTCAGGCAGGCCATCATCAGTAGGGACTCTGATAAATGGCTGGATGCTATGCAATCTGAAATGGAGTCCATGTACACCAATAAAGTGTGGACCCTGGAAGTTGCTCCACCTGGGACAAAACCCGTTGGATGCAAATGGATCTACAAGAAAAAGTTTGGTGTAGATGGGCATGTAGAAACCTATAAGACTAGACTTGTTGCAAAAGGTTTTCGTCAAAGATCAGGAGTGGACTATGACGAGCTATGCTCAAATCCATTAGGATCCTGCTTGCCATCGCTGCCTTCCATGACTATGAGATCTGGCAGATGGACGTAAAAACGACTTTTCTAAACGGAAGTTTAGAAGAGTGCGTTTACATGGATCAGCCAGAAGGTTTTGTAGACAGTGGGAGCAGCAGGAAGGTGTGCAAGCTGCTCAAATCCATTTATGGATTGAAGCAAGCAACGCGGAGCTGGAACATCTGTTTTGATGAGACAGTCAAGGACTTTGACTTCATCAAGAATGAAGATGAGCCTTGTATTTATAAGAAGATTGTAGGACGAACTGTCGTGTTCCTAGTCTTGTACGTGGACGGCATTCTTTTGATAGGAAATGACATTCCTATGCTACAATCGGTCAAGCTATTCTTATCACAAAGGTTCTCTATGAAAGACCTAGGTGATGCCTCGTACATTCTGGGGATCAAGATCTACAAAGATAGATCTAAGAGACTACTGGGACTTTCACAGTCCAGGTACATAGAGACCGTACTAAAGATATTTAGTATGGAAGATTCCAAGCGCGGTAACACACCTGCATTGCACGGAATCACCCTCTCCAAGGAGATGTCTCCCAAGACTGACGAGGAGAGGGTTCGCATGAGCACTATACCCTACGCTTCGGCGGTAGGATCTATAATGTATGCGATGCTATGTACAAGACCAGATATAGCTTACGCGCTAAGCGTGGTGAGGCGGTATCAGTCGGACCCAGGTGAGGACCACTGGATAGCAGTAAAGAACATTCTCAAGTACCTGAGAAGGACTAAGGAGATGTTCCTGATTTACGGTAATGGAGACCTTAGGGTCGAGTCCTTTACCGACTCTAGCTTCCAGAGTGACAAAGATGACAGCAAGTCTGTCTCGGGTTTTGTGTTTATCCTCAACGGAGGGACGGTATGTTGGAAGAGTTCCAAGCAGGATACCGTCGCAGACTCGACGATGGAGGCTGAATACATTGCTGCAAGCGATGCCGCAAAAGAGGCGGTCTGGATGAAGAAGTTCATAGCTGAACTTCAGGTAGTTCCGTCCATTGATGATCCAATACCGTTGTATTGTGATAACAATAAGGCTATAGCTTTATCGAAAGAACCACGGTCCCATCAGAAATCCAGGCACATCTTAAGGCGGTATCATCTGATCAAGGAGATCGTAGATCGCCAGGAGATCGAGGTTCGGAGAGTGGATACGAAAGACAACACGGCGGATCCATTAACAAAGGCCTTCCCTCAAGCACAGTTCGAGCGACTTTTTGGGATGTTGGGTATGCGGTATGCCAGCAGCTGGCCTTAGAGCAGACGTTGGGTATTCGGTACGCCAATCACCGGCCTTTAGTGCAAGTGGGAGATTGTTAGATGTATATGCTCTAGAGGCCAGTATTGTATATGTATACATATGGATACTAGGGATATGTATGTACAGAACAATCTTGCTCAGTTTTATAGTATATTATTTGACTTGTCTTTATCGGGATATGTGTATTTATTGTTATTATATCTGGTTTGTACATATTGATAAAGACTCGATACGGTAATATACTATTGTGGTTTGTCTTTATCTTAACATGGCATATGTCATACTCGTTATTACATATTGCGGTTACATGTTGATAAAGCCCCTATGATCTTGCTTGACTACCTGCGTTATGATGGCGATCATACTTGTGGGAGCAGGGTAGTCCATAAGCACATCCTTAAATGGTCCCTAGTCGCGTGAGTATCGAGACTGGGCACTGATACTCCAGAGTAGACCGATGTGTACGTTTCTAGCCCCGTCGGGGCATGGTTGGTCCCGCAGCCATTGGTCTGATGCGCCTAAGATCGTATACAGGTGCTCACTGACACTGGACGGACTCGCCGAGAGCTTCCATATGGTACTATACCTATCGTCAGATGGAAGTTCTCAGGTGACATGTGTACAGGTTAGTCTTTGGACCCGAGATCGGCATTTGTCTCGTGTGAGTTCCCACTGAACTTTGATCACTACCCTACCACGGCTCTGCTGAGTCGTGCAAACAGGTTTTGGTTGGGTTCAGTCCCGAGCCACATGGAGGCAGTGAGCGATTGTCGGGGATTCGCTTCTCCAGGTATAGGGAGTCAATATCGCACCGTGATTCGATTGGTCAGGACCATAAGACCTTAGCCAAGGCACTTGGGATTTACTGATAGGTTGATAAGTAGTTTCCCGGATTGGTCCTGAGCCACATCGGCATGACTTATCAGGTTGTTAGGGTCTGATGTTCACCATCCCCTAGATTCGGTATGCGATACTCTTTGACGAAGAGACCGGACTGTACGGATATTGTCACGGATAGGCTCAGTAGGAGATCCGGATGAGTTTGCTCATCGGCCTTCTTTTCGACAGGTACCTGGGTAGCCGTTACGTATAGCTAGTGCCGCTGACGAGCTTATGGTTAAACCCACTGCCAGAGTACTGTCGAGTCTTTAGAGTCCCACACAGAGGGTTTCCCTGATTCAGGCGAAATGATGTAGTAGCCGTATTGGATACGTGCAGGGTTCGATCGGTTGATGTACTTGGTACTCGGATTTTCGATCGGACAGTTTGTAATACTAGCTGGCTCGGGTTTGAGCCGGATTATTAAATCAGGTATTGATTTAATAATTTATGTATATGTATTTCGATATATATATTTTAGTATTACGTTATTCGTGTTATTCTTTCTCTTTTGGGCGTTCGGATTTTTATCTGATTGCCGGTATATTTGTACAGTAGACTGAAATCCGTATTTACTACAGATTTCCTTCTAGAAGGTGGCCACCTCATTATGTATTTTCCATTTATTTCATAAATGGAAATGAGGTGTAAAGTAAGAGTATGGGAGGAAAAGTGGTGACCATGCTTCAATAGTAGTCAAATGAATTTATAATTCATTTTGGGTTTACTATTGAAGCATGGTTGCTAATTGTTTAAAGAAAGAATTGATATACAAAACTATTGTGTGTATTTTCTCTTTCATGCTTGATTCATTTTTCTCTCTTGAGCTCTCATCTCCTCTCTCCTCTAGCTTTCTCCTCCACTTTCATCTTCCTCCTCTTCACTACGTTTCTCATGTGTTGAGATACAAGTGAAGAGGCTAGAAAGAGATAGAACTCCTAGACATCCAAACTACATCCTAGATTACTTGGACTAGCATCCCAAGTTCTTTAGTTGCTCTTTTGACATATTGTAAAGAGCTAGAGCCATGGATCATACTCCCCGAGTGTATCATCTGCGACAAAAGGAGGCCGGAGAACAAGCTCGATCCCGATGGACCGATGGAGCCGGATTTAGAGTTCAAGCATGTTCAAGGCGCTTGCTAGGAGCTAAGGATGAAGAAAGAAGACCGAAGGACTTGGTTCATTTGGTGAGGTTTCTATCATAGTAGATAGCTCTCTTAGTGTAGCTAGTTAGTTTTATGGAAAGATCCGGTTTTAGGATTTAGTCTAGCGCCAAGTTTTATTCGTAAGAAATTTTTTGTTCCGCATTTGGCCACGTGAGATGGCCGGGGCGCTAGGGTAACCCTTCAAGTGTCTCCTCGACGTAGATCATCTTCGGGCTTGAAGTTTTCTAGCAAGCTTGATCCGTACATCTTGTGGAGCCTCTCTAGAGTCCAGGAGTTCATGATCGCAGCGAAAGGACGACTACACGGAGCTAATGAAGTGAAGGACCGGTCTACAAAGGTTGTATTCCTTGTTCACTTTACTTGCAAAGTCATTTGCATTTCATTCTGTCGGAATTCTAGTATACGATTCTAGGGTTAGGGTTAGCTAGAACGGCAAATTTTTGAATTTGGCATGGACGATGCCTCCCGAAACCTTACTGCCGTCCTAGGAAACCCTGCAGTGGTATCAGAGCCATTCTAGAATATTAGATGGATTTTGTTAAGATTACGAAACCGAAATACTCCGAAACTTGAAACACGGAAACTCACTTTCTGTCGATTTTAAAAGGTCCTCTAAATTTTTTTTAAACATGTACAGAATGTTGTATGGGATATAACATGAACATAGACGAAAATTGATGCAATTTTGAAAAACTTTGGCCGGCCACATGAGGCTTAAATCCGGCCACCTAGGGTGAATAGTGCATTCTGGGCTTCAATTTTTGCCTGTGTTCCAGTGACTGGGTTTTGGTGTTTCAGGTGTTGTTTGTTTGTTGTTTGTTTTTTCTAATTTTACATGTGATGTAATATTATACTATAAGCAATTCAGAGTGTTTCGTATTCGTAGTTTTAACATTGTTTCGGGTTTTCACATATTGTCTATACGAAGTTAAAAAGTTCGATCGAATGTCAAAAACCCATTTTCCCAAATTTAACGTATTCGGAAAAATATGCAAGTAATTCTGTGAACCCTCTAGAAGAATGAAACCCTAACTCGACTTTTTGGATCGTGGAACCGCGGTCATACCCTAGGGTTTTCTGCAGTTCCGTGGCGACATGAGTGAGGCTTGGGTTTGCCCTTCTACGGCTGGTGCATAGGTACTGTGGCATGTTCTGGGTATTATTAAACTGTGCTCAAATGTTGAGCTGTCGGGGAATTATGGTACTTTGATGAATCGATCGAAAAGTTTAACGTCGTCCGGGTATCATGTGATGGGATACAATATTTGGAATCCACAAAAATAGTTATGAGATAACTAATTTGAATTTTATAAATCTAGTAGTTTAGTCTCATTTGATCGGTTGCCACCGGATTTTGACGTGATCAAAAGTCCGTCGCAATCACGTAGTGTACGAGGATACTCACCGGGTAACATTATTAGATAGCCATGCCCTATAGTCCCGACCAAGTGACTGTAGGAGAACCCCGTCGCCAAAAGCATCCGTTCGGGTGCCGCGGCAGCGGTGTTCTGCCTTAGTGCACTTCGTCGATGGTATCGGGGGGTGTGGCCGTCTACTAAAGTTTCCGACGAGCATTCGATTAGGATGTTGGGAATCTTGTTCAATTGCCCGACTTGATATTGAAAAGTGTTTTCGAGATCGAGACTAAAATGCGGGGTTTATAATTGTTAGGCATGCGATGTCTAAGGAATTCATCTGGTTAGGCATGAAATCCAAAGTATGTGATATTTCGGGTTTATGATATCTAAGGTGGTTGCGGATTCCAACTGTTGTAGTTTTTCACTTTCTTTTCTACGACCGTAAGTGTAATATATGGTGTATCGCTGGTTTCGTTGCTATACGTCAACGGCAATTGGGATACGCATATTTACTTACGTTGATGACATGCGATGTTATGTGTTGCTGTGATATGTTATATTGGATCGTCGTGTTTGAATAGCCGTAGGTTTTATGTGAGATGAGAGTTTTTCATTTTCATTAATGTAAAATTTATTGTATGTAATATTCTTTTATTGGGGCACTTCCGGGTTGAGGATGATGTCACCATTGTTGTATATTATTTACTTTTCCGCATTAGGATAGACCCAAGGCGGGGAGCACAAGTAACCGGGTTCTAGGGTCCAGTAGGAGACTATCTCGAGGAGTCGAGACTGGGTATCCTAACTCTAGAATTGGTAGGGTTGCTTGCCGCTCTCGTAGGGGTCTGGGGGTGTGGGATTGGATATTCATCACGACCGTGGAATCTGTGTTTTATACAGGCTTAATTTAAAACATGGAAATCCTAATATATCTATAACATTTCAGAAAAATAAAATATTATTTTTAGAAATTTTTATAATTTAATAATAAAATATTGAATATTTTAACAAGGCGGTATAATATAATACCGATAAATTGAGAAAAATTTGGAAAATTATGGAAATTACTAAAAAGAGGGTGCTTTATGTGATTTAAGCAAATTATGAAATTTTACGATTTATTATACACTAATTTTGTGCTAATCGCGATTAAAAATCGCTAATCGGGCACTCAACGTGTTTTGTGCACATGACATGCACATGTCATTTTAACATTTGTTACATTTTTTTCCTACATGATTTTTGGGTGTATGGTTATTTGTTATGGGTTTACTATTGCAAAGAGAAGAAAAGAAAAGAAAACAAAAGAAAAGAAAAAGGAATGATAGAATAATGAGGTATGGGCAAGTGGGAGAAAGTGAGGGGTCAAGAGAGAGCCATGCCCACATGTTCCTTTCTTCTTCCTTTATTATTTTCTCCCCCATTTTCTTATGTGCTGCTGCCCTCATCTCCCCCTCCACAAGTCACCTCACTTCATCACCAAAACAAACCCAAAACCCCACTCCCACTTCACAAAAAATGTGCACAAGCTCTCAAGCTACCCTTTGGACCAAGAAAGTTTGAGTTTTGGCGCTGTAGAGGATTCATGAGCGCAAAATGAGGTAATTATTCCATCATTAGTGTATAATTTCCATTCCTTTAGCACCCATGTTAAATTAGAATCGATATTGTGTGGTTTTAGGGACTTTGAAAACTTTAAGTTGAGGATTAGGGTTTGAGTTGAACCCAAAGGTGAAATTAAGGTTAGTAGAGGCTATACAACCCCTGTGGTGATTTATTGGAGACCTAAACCAGAGACTAGAACCTATTTTAGCGAACTTAAAAACCCGATATAGGAAGAATTGTGGATTCTGTGAGTGTATATTGAAATTTGCTACGGGTGACCTGAAAATTATTTAGCAAAGACAGGGATACATGCAGGCAACCTAGGATCCCCCACTGAAACCCTAGCCCCTACCCTCTCCTTTAGGCCATAAATAAATTCATTCTGGCCGTAATTTGCAGCCAGAGCAGTGTGAAATTGATGCGTTTTTGTTTCAGGGCTTTATCTTCAGTAAACTAGGCCCTTGGCATATGCGAAATTGGCTGATTTTACATAGGGTAAAATCTGTGATCATTTTCTTGTGTTGGCGCATTATTTTACGACTTGTTTTAACATGGATTTTGGTTTTTAATAATTCGTTTCCGTCGTGTGGCGTTTGAACGTCAACGACTAGGGTTATTGGTCGTGTTTGCATGCGAGGCTATAGGTTTTTACCTATGAGCGTAGCGTGTGCCGTTTTGGGTTTTTCCGATTGGATTTTAATACGCATTGCGATTGGATTATATGTGTAGGTACCCCACATAATATTGAGACGTTGAAGATGAAGATGGCGACATCGTCATCGACACACAAGAAGCAAGGTGAGTAGATATATATCTACGGGGGAAGTCGGGTGGATGGCGTATAGCACCCCGCAGTTCGTAGTATATTTATGATATATAACTGGATATATATGTGGTTTATGATACGTAGATATTTAAGATATGATTATGTGTTCATGGTTGGTTTGGGGTTATTAGAAGTGAACTAGCATAGCTTCTTAGTCGCGAACCCTAGAATAGGTTTGCACCCACACGCACACACACCTGCATTCATTTTATTACCTGTGCATATATGGGGATACACACACACACACATGGGTATGGGACTATGTATATATATATATATACGTATACATATACATGGATTATGAGGATAGTACTTGGGATTGGAGATGAGTCGATGATATTGGGCTTGAGGCCGTGAGATCGGTGATGTGACATGGTTCGTATTTGAGATACGACTTGATGTTTTAGCGGGTCCTTTCGACGTGGTGTTTTCAGACACACGCATGCATATACATATGTGGTATCAGTATTGTACTAGACGTAGATCAGTACCCCCAATCATGATATTTGATAAAGAGGATACCAGATGAATAATGTGATTGATGTGACATTGACCCGTACCTAGATTTAGGATGCCGTACGACGGATTTACTGTACGAGCTATATTGATGATAGATCCGCACTCTTGACTCGAGGATACCATATTGTATTAGGGTATCTTATGGAATACTATTGAGGCTGGATCACCGACTATTGTGTATATATATATGTATCGACTCAGATATTAGGCGGCTTCCTTACCTTTCGATCAGCCTGTTAGTTTAGCCTGGTAGTTACGTGTAAATGATGGATTAGACTCGAGTCATACCTATTTCAAAACTAACGAATCGTGAGTATTTTAAAGACAGGACAATGGATTCTACGGATATTTTAAAGGGCGTATCTTTTCTTAAAAACACCGTAGCCCTTATTTTCAAAACACCACGATTCGTGTGATTTCAAATGGCAAAACTGGATGACTCATATTTATATACATGCAGATTAGTTATCATTGTGTTTATTATTCAGCTCCCGCATATTCTTGCTGTTCGCATCGCACCACATTCTTATATTGTGTTTTCATATGCCATTGTTGAGATCATGCTGTCAGAACACCAGCACCATTACCGATGATGCGTATGTTCCACATACACTTACTTGCCGGCTCACACACATCAGCATCGGTAATTGTCATGTCATGTACACTTTAGAAATACTATTTATTGACATAACTTGCCAGCGGATAGTTGCAACGTGTTATAACTTCATATGCTAGTTTATCTTTTGCATTCATTGCATGATAGTAGTTGCATTCATATATACTCATTGGCCATGCAGCATTACGGAAATTTATACCGATATTCACTGTTTACTTACTCTTGATTCTTGGATTTCGGATTCCATGAGATTTCTGGATTTAGGGGAAAACCGCAAGAATATATATAAAAACTTCTCTCTCTCTCTCCCTCTTTTTAAAAATGCAAGTTGTGGTTTTCTCATGATGTATGAGTCGTCCACCATGAGTTTTCATGATTGTTGTTGGATTTCGAGACCCGTTGCGAGGAGTGGATGAACTGTCTCGGGTACATGGTGGGCCCGGTAAGGTACCCCGGGGCAATAAGCTCGAGTTGTAGACGATGAGCCTGGCAGGGGAGCACTACCTACCGGTGATTTTACCTGGCGTGTCGGGATATCCGGAGGATACCATTCGTGGTCGTGTGATTGATGATAGGGGCCGATCCGGACTGACAGAGCCCTAGATTTTGAGATTTGAGATATTGAGGTATTGAGATTTGATGATACAGGCCAGTCCGGATAGCCGGAGCCTGAGATATTGAGATATTGGGATTTATGTTTTGTGTCGATGCTAGACACTATTTATGTTGATTTCATTGATGATACCTTGTTTTAAATATACAGAAATCTCACTAAGATATGAAAGAAGTTTTCTTCATTTACATGTATTCTGTTTTCATGCATTCATATGATATGTTGCTACTTGAGGCACTGGCACGAGCACATGGGATTACACTTATGTATAGATGTTTACCCTTGCCACCTTTTCTTGCTTCAGACTTATCATTTGAGGTTATATATATGTATATTGATCGTATTGACCTAGGATTGTGTCATACATACAATTTCTGCTCGGTGATGTTTTCTATTCACGAGTTGGCAACTCACCCCCGTTGTGCCACAGTTTCTTGCAGGTTTTGCTGTACAGGGTTCGTTACGGCTTTGCTGGCACATTGCTTTTTTTTTCCGTGTGATTTGCTTTGGTAGGTGAGTTCACTTGCACCGTGACCACCATTATACCTTGTATATTATTTATTTCAGTTGTATCTAGTAAACTCCATGAACCAGACATGTATATTTTATTGACTTAGAGACCAGTGATATTTATTCTTTTGATCTTAGAGTCGCGCGTTGTATTATTATAGATTTCATGTTGTTTAGAGTTTTCCTTTCAGTTTTGATCCTCACCCTCGGGGTTGTATATTATATTGCTTGCATGGTTGTGGCCGTCGATTGACGAAGAGCTAGCTCCCGCTTGGGGATGCCTTTTATCATTCATGTATATATTTATCATGTTGTACCCCATTCGGGGCCAGTATTTACAAAGGAAACTCTGCCGAAATTTTCATAAAAGACTTGTGATTTTAAAAATACATATTTTGGCTTATGTTGCTAACTACTTGATTTAAATTGGTTTTTCCTCCACTCTACTGCTTTACTTGGTTTTGATTTCTGGGTTTTGGCTTACTTAGATTACGTCCGCCTCAAGACGTTTCGTAATTTAAATGCCGGTCATGTTCCGTACTTTTCGGGTCGTGATAATATCCAATATTTCATATGTTATCTTCTGCTGCTCTGTGATGTGATCACTGTGATATGTTCAGACGAATGCCTATATTATATATATGAGATATAATTAATATTGCTGCTTTCGTTTCATATGTGATGCTTGGGAAGCATAATAAATGGGACTTCATTAATGAGATTAATGAAATAAAAGAAACCTAAAGATGTTGTAGAAACTTGTCTCGAAAACTGGTAGCTCTAGTTCTTGCTTATGCATAGCGGTATTCCTTGTAGAATATCCTGCACCTTATTCGATACAGAAAGAGCCGAGATCTCTTCACCGGGAGTGACCTCTTTAGCAAAACTAGTAAAAACCTAAAAAACACTCCATTTTAAATCACTCGATTCTACGATGATATCAAGTTCATTACGCAAAAGGTTTTCTTAAAAACCTGTCATAGCCCTCCGTTATTTCAGATAAAGATTATTTAGTATTCGTGCTGCGTTTGTTGACCTCTGTCAAGGCGTAGTGTGCGGTAGCTGATTAGTACTTATCTGTAAAGCATGTGATGAGATTGGATTAGGGTAGTCGTACGACCTTGTTGACCTCTGTCAAGGGTCGTGCGGGTGGGTTTAATTCAATCAGGAAATAACAGGTTGAACTTGACTAGCAGCCTATGGTTTATTGACCTCTGTCAAGGTCATAGGACGCTTGAGGCAAAATATTATCGGGAATTTCAAGTGTTGAAATTTGCAATGAGATTGCATACTTTCTATAAGATAGTTGGATCCTGATACCCACTGCAAGTAAGAGTTACTCCAGGGAGAGTTTTACACATTACAATTAGCCGGTCAAGTAGGTGTCTAGAAAGGTGTTAACGAGGTTATTCCCTTGGGAAAATGAGGTTTATTTTAATTAGGTCCGTACGAAACCACGAAGAACCTCCCTCAAAGTACCGGCACTAGCCTGGCTGAAAGATTGGCGAACTTGTAGGGTGTAATTAATCCCGACTAGTCTTTCCTTTTAGGGTTTGAAGGTAGATTTGACTAAAACAGTGGGAGCCATCCTGATTAGATAAATTAATAACCAATCTAATCTTGCAAGAGCATATTCTGAGTGTTTTCTTCTCTCTCTCTCCAGGTAGCGACCATGTCACGCCTTAATCAAGATAATAATATGGATGTATTGACCGAACCCGCTTGTTATACTGAGCCGGGGAACGTTGGTCCCGCTCCAACTTATAATTGTTATAAGACCGAGCAGGAAATAGGGGATTACCAGGATTCCCGTGCTGCTCAAACGAAGAAAGTACATGATGATGCATCTTCTTCGGGGGTGTTCATTACCAAGAACTGTTTATCAGAATTCTCTACGTCCTGGGTATAAGATCCCAGATCAGGATCCCACATATGTAATCTGTTACATGGGCTACAGATAGGTAGAGAACTGAGAATGGGTGATAAGTTTCAAGAGTTTGAAATGGTGCAAGTGTTGCAGCCAACTTGTTGGCAGTTATCACCCTGTATTACCAAATACATTGATTCTGAATGAATGTTATTAGATACCGAACCTGATATACAACATCATATCAGTCTCTTTATTAAGATAAAGAAGGATATAATTTTGTATTGTTGGATTAATGTTTTGAACATTTCGTATATCAAGAGTTGATCGGATCAGGCACGTTATCTAAAAGCATATACGTTCTAAATCAAACCATAGTTATTAATGTACAGAACACACACAAGAGGAAGAATTCAGAAATGACTGAATACTTCTTGAGGCATTGTAGACTGGGTCATATCAATGCGACCCGACTAGCTAAGTTACATTAAGATGCATATTTAAAGTAGTTTGAATTTACATCTTGTGAAACTTGCCAATCATGTCACAAAGATAAGATGACCATAGCTCCGTTTATTGGAAACAGAGAAAGAGTTGGTGAACTCTTGGGATTGATACATGATGATGTATGTAGGTCCCCTGTCTACACATGCCAGGACTGCTTCTTTGTACTTCATTACATTCACTGATGATTTCTCAAGATTCGCACATGTGTTCCTGTTGAAACACAAGTCTGAAGCTTTTGAGAGATTCAAAGAATATAAGTTAGAAGTAGAGAACCAAAAATGGGTATAAGTATTATGTTCTTTGATATGATCAGGGAGGAGAATACTTGAGCACGGAGATCCTGGACTATTTTAAAGGAGAATGAGATTCTCTCTCAGCATTACTTCTCCGTATACACCACAGTACGTCGGTGTATCGGGGCGGAGCAATTGCACCCTATGTGATATGGTGTGCTCTATGATGAGTACTACTGAGTTGCCTATTTCTTTTTGGAGGTTATGCACTTGAGAAGCTACATACCTATTGATTAGGGTTCCAATCAAATCAGGTGCCTACCACTCCATATGTGATATGGTATGGGAAGAGCCCATCTCTTAAGGATGTTGAGATTTGGGGTTGTCCGGCCTATGCCAAAAGCAAAATCCGGACAAGCTCGAGGCAAGGACAGTTCTTTGGAAGTTTGTTGGATATCCCAAGCATATGCAAGGGAATATCTTCTACCACACCGAGGAACAAAAGGTGTTTTATTTCTCGGCATGCCACCTTTTTAGAAAAAGGATTTTCTTATGAAGAAATTAGTGGTCATGAGGTAGAGCTGGAAGGAGTTCCAGCTATACAAACTGCAGCTGATGATTTGGTAAAACCGGAGGATTCAATAGTTCCCAACGAACCTCAGCCTCTTCGCCGATCTAGTAGGGTTACTTATCCACTTGAGAGATACTTCGGTTTTCTCTATGACAGTGGGAGCGAGGATTGCATCATGAGATGATGATCCAACTAGTTTCGAGCAGGCCATCAGGAGTGGGGACTCTGTAAGAATGGCTGGATGCTAAGCGATCTGAGATGGAATCCATATACACCAACAAAGTATGGACTTTGGTCGCTATATCTGAAGGGTTAAATCCCTATCAGGAGAAAGTATATCTTGAGAAGATTACTTGGTGTACATGAAAAAGTTGAGACTTTCAAAACTTAGACTTGTTGCAAAAGGTTCTTGTCATCGACCAGGTGTGGATAATGATGAAACCTTTTCTCCAGTGGCTATGCTCAAGTCCATCCAAATCCTACTTATCATTGCTACATACCATGACTACGATATCTGGTGGTTGGGTGTCATGACTGTTTTTTTAAATGGTGATTTAGAAGAGAGCGTCTATAAGTACACAGCCAAAGGGCTTCATAGACAGTGGGAGCAGTGAAAACGTGTGAAAGTTTGTCATGACCCAAAATATTAGCTCGCGACCAGCACTTAAATCACGCGACGTCTACAGGCGTAACGTAATTCAAGTAAGCTAAAAATCCAGAAATCTAAACCTTTTTAAGAAATAAAGATACAATAAATCATGTTTTGTCTTTTGAAAAATTGGGCATCACCTCCTTTGTAAAAACTAACCTCGAAAACGGGTACAACAAAGAATAAAAAGAAAGCATCCCAAACGGGAGCAAAACACGCCCAAGGGCGGAAACAACCACCACAAATATAAATAACAAGTATATGACGCCCAACGGCGAAGATCCACATAAGGAAATAAAGTAAAGCAAGACATCAACCCCAAAAGCGAACATAAAACTCATCGCTCAAGTCTCGCAACTACAAGTCCTCTAAGTCTGCAACATATACAATTTGCTAGTTTCTGAATTGATGGAGTGACTAGATACAATATGAATAATGAATACAAGAGGGGTACGATCCAACATGTACCACCTACCACAAGCAAGTCACCCGAAAACAGCTGTGTGCCAACGATGCTGCAACTGATCCATGCGGACAACCTGCAAGAACTGTGGCACAACGGGGGTGAGTTGCCAACTCGTGAATAGAAAACATCACCAGGTAGAAATCGAAATAAACAACGATTCCTAGGTCAACTATATCATAAAGGTAATACTATGATATCTAGGATGACCGTATCTGCATATGTGCCAACACATAATAAATGCCTAACAGCAAGTGGATATCATCAAACAATATAATCAATGCATGTATGCAGGTGGCTCTCGTCCAATAATATAATCAATGCATGTATGCAGGTGGATCTCGTCCACATGTCAACCACTGACACAACAACTCCTGCATGTAAATATCATAAAAGTATATGCAAGTAAATACGAGGATATCGAAGAATGTGTGTCCATCAACGACACATCAAATCATAGAACCGGAGTGTCTAAAGTCGACCACTCGAAACATCATGAAACCCGTGTCCAGCAGCGATACATAAATCCCCGTCTGTCATGCGCCATCACCATGACCGACCCTGATGTCAGTACATCTCATGGAACCTGAGTGTCCACATCAACACCCGAAATCCACGTAGCATGTCCGAACATGACTCCAGTCGGTATCCCTCAGATATCCGCCGAGTCCAAATAATATCATCGGTAGGTAGTGGTCCCTCTGCCAGACTCATCTCCTACACCACGAAATCATCTCTCGCTTCGGGGTACCATACCGGGTCCACCATGTACCCGTAGACGGTGCCTTCCGCTCCTCGAATCGGGTTTCACATGCTAATCTCAGAACCGAGAAATCACATGGTGGACGCACTGAAATATCATATCAAGAGAAACCGGGTTTTCAAACAACATATAATTTCTTGAAATACCCCCACGGTTCTCAAATCCATAAATCACATGAAATCCATATCTTAATGCGTAAATCTATGAAAACTGATATATGCAATATAAAACAACAATATGAGCATATTAAGGGAAAACCGCTCTTTTAAATGAATCCAGCTTTAAAATATATCATGCGGTTCCTAAATTCTCCGAAAAACAAGTGCAGTATCATATGAGGTGTACATGTAACTGTAGCAAGGTATAAGTATCTACATGTAAGAAAGTATGTATGATGCATTTCATAATCGCAATAGCACAATAATCAACATCCTAATATCACATGTCAATATAATACCACTTAGGGGTATATGCAACTATAGCAAGATATGTGGGTGTACATGTCAGTATATAGGCATGATGTACATGTAGCTGTAGCAAAGTATATGGGTGTACATGTCAGTATATCATGCAACCTAGCATAGTGATGTGAACATGGCAGTATATCATAGCATGATGTAACAATTCTATCGTGTAAGTGACATAGCAATTATCGATGATGAAGTGTGTGAGCGGGCAATCTGTGTAAGTGTAACATACGCATCATCGATAATGGTGTAGGTGTACTAGCACAGGCATAAGAAATGCAATGAGAATAGCATGAATGCAGTACAATGCATATAGTGAATCAAATTCTATAAGGTATACATATCAACAAGACCGAGTCGGTGAATCTACCAATCGACATCCAGCCTCACAACATCACGTACGGTACAATCCATCGTACGACATCCTCTAATCAGGGGTATGGATAAATCAACAAGTAAAACTCATCGCGTACGGTAATCTAACGTACGGCGGTATAAACCAAATAGGGATTCTATCAACCTATACAACATCGGAGGTACGGATCTAAGTCTCGTACGGCATATCACTCATTATGCAATCATTATCCATATAAATATTTATACCTATCTCTCAGGTCACATCCATGTCAAACTCGTATCAGGGGACCTACAAAGGTATCAACAACCTCATATCGACTCGAATCCATAAAATGACATATCACACTATGTTATCATATCATATCGTATACTCGTTCATGACATTAATATCTCGCATCACATTAAATAAACGTCACACTTGTTCATTAGCATCAACTTCAAACATATTATCATTTGCAAATCCTACAATCATGTCCGTCGCATATCATTATCAAGATATAATAATCAAACGATAATCCATAACAATGGTTGCGGGGGTGCTATATGCCATCCACCCGACATCCCCCGTAGATATAAATCTACTCACCTGCTAAACTCGTCGCTTAGCCGCAGTCGATGCGCTTCGTCGTCTCGAAATCCACACGAAGGTACCTACAATCAATAGGAATTCGCAAAGCTATTAACATCAAATTCCGAAATACAAAAACGCCACGCGGCGCGCTCATAGGTTAGAATCTATAGTCCGCGCATGCAAACAACCAAACAACTCTCGTCGTTAACGTAAAAACGTCCAACGACCAAATACAACATCCAGTCGCAAAACCAAGAAATCCAAATACCGAAAAACATAGTCAAAACCCTCACTGGGGTCGCTATACATGAAAACTGCCACACTAAAAACCTAATAGTACAAATACTCATTCACAATACAATTATTATCGTAGGTAATAATATATACATCATCACCATGTCCATTAAAACCCACGTCTAATTTTTACCAAAAACCTAGTAAGCAGTTTATATCATTTTAGCTCATTTTAACACAAAGCTAGATGTCTTAAACAATCTAGTGATCGCAATCATCATAAAGCGGCTTAATTAAGTCATCCAAACGATTTCTACCATTTTATCTCATCCAAAACAAGTTTTAATGAAACCTAGTTTGCTAATTATCTCAATTAGACAAATAGGAATTTAACAAATATCATTCTCACAAATGATTAGGTTATCCAAGTCTACACTTCAAGATTAACCACATTAACCATTCAAAACCCTAACTAGTAAACTGTAAAGTGGTTTAAGAAATTATACCGATCGATCCGTGTCCTTCGGTCTTTAGCTATCATTCCACGCTCCTCGCGGCCTCTCCGAACTCCTCGTCGAAGTAGCACCACATCAACAAATCTTTATACGGGCTCCCGCTTCACATTGAAGCAACTCGAATATGATGTTTGCTAACCGACATGTCCAAGATTGAAGTAGAGAGAGTGTAGAATATTTTGTCTCAAGGCACCTAATGAATCGGGTGCAGGTGAATGAAGTTGCCCTTTGGAGTGTAATGAAGTGAACAAGCAAAAGGAATTTGCAATGAATGAATTTTCTCACCCAAATGAATCGGCTCGGCCAATTCAAACACCAATGGTGCTATGACAAGGAAAAGAGCTCACTGTGAATTCTTGAAATGAAGAAGTGAACAACATGTATTAATCAACATAGAAAATTCCCATTACCCAAACAAGTGGGGCCGGCCAATAAAAGGGTTCACTGTGAATGGGAGGTGAGCACAAGCTCAATCAAGTGGTGACCACAAGGAAATATCACACAAAAATCCTAAGCTCATCCAAAAGCATTAATTGCACCATTAATGCACCAAATGAGTCATGCTCATCAAGAACCTTCAAGAGATCTGCTGGAGCCCCTGCACCGCATAAACCCCCCCATTTACTAAATCCACTTTTGCAAATTAACCCCTTCACAAGCAAGAGTTTCAGCCTAGAAGGAGAGAAAGAAAGATGGCCAAAAAAGAATATATCAACATCAACCACTAATTATAAAATAATATTTTAATTAGGAAGATATTCCATGTGAACCAAAACTTCTAATTGATCCCCAAAACCCGCGCACTAGCACTATTTTAGTTAAACTAGGTGCAGTCAAGTCTGTACAGAGGTTTGATCACAATCGGGTTAAAACGGAAAATACCGACTATTTTACCCTAAAACGGAAAAAATCATATAATGATTTCAGAAACGTTACAATCTACCCCCTTAAAGAAATTCGGTCCTCGAATTTAAATTCAAACCCCCAATACTAAAACATTTAAAAAATCGAACTCAATCAACAATGATCCGAAATCACGGAAGATACAGAAATACCACAACACATCCTGTGCGCTGGAAAAATGAGTACGAAACTCAAAACCGATCTCCGTCAAGCGTCACGCAAATCATCAGACTTGCACACATATCATCGGAGTCATAATGGAGATACAGATCTTGAAATCCGCTACTGAAATCCAATATACACTAAGCAAATGCTATAAAATGTATATAGTACACATCCTTTTTGAAAAATCTCCAAAAAATGAAATAACATATGCAGAATCTTTTTCTGAATCGCCGTGTGATGTGTTGCTCATGGCACAAATAACGGACGCTCATTTGTAAAGGAATAATATACTTTCATAGAAGTTTTGCTCAAAATATACGTTCCGCCCTTTTTAAAATATCCTAAAAGGTATTCTTTTGTAAATGCTCGTGTCACTCGCAGACACGTAAGAAATAGCGAGACCATAGCTCCCTTTTGAAAACCCCTTTGTAAACTTTTATGTATGCAAAATACACAGGTACTATCCTCGGATCATTCCTGCTAGGGTACTAGAAAGTATAGGGCCTCATCATGAAAAACAAAGGGCTCAAGAGCAAAATCAGCCTCAAAAGGCGTGTCCAACCATCACATGCATCTGGTGCGTATGTAAATCCAAATCCAATACAGGTGCCACAATATACACAAAAGTAAGACTAAGTGCAACGGGTGTGCACGAAAGCATCTGTCCAATGCAACTGGTGTGCATGACAATAACAACCAGTGCATCAAAAGTGCACGAAAATCTCCATCCAGTGCAACTAACATGCACGAAATACGAACATTAAGTACATACGCGTACGAAAACACAAACCTGGTAAACGAATGCTCAAAGACATAAATCGGGTGCAACAAATGCACGGAGTAAAAACTTAGTGCAACCAATGCACGAAATACAAATCCGGTGCATCCAGTCCACGAAATATCAAATCCTGTGCATCCACTGCACGAAATATTAAATACTGTGCATCCACTGCACGAAATATCAAATCCTGTGCATCCACTGCATGAAATATCAAATCCTGTGCATCCACTGCACGAAATATCAAATTCCGTGCATCCACTGCACGAAATATCAAATCCTGTGCATCTACTGCACGAAATATCAAATCCTGTGCATCTAATACACGAAATATCATAACCACTGTAGGAAATCCAGGAAATCATAAACATGTGCAGCTAAGGCATAAAATCGACATCAACTCCACATCGTATAAATATATCAAGTGCAATAACTATGCACAAAAATGTAAATACCCAGTAGGTGCAGCCATGGTGCACGAAAACAATATCCTGAAACTCAATCATCCAAACTCAAATCCAAGCGATATAATCGTGATATTCGGATCACAAACGCAAATCGCAACAAATGACATTGAGGTACACTTCCTATAATGTCGAAAATAGTCGGTGCGCCTAAGCTGGCAGAGTAAGAACATCCGCTTTCCTCCTGCTCACAGTCTGGCGTCTTCTATCTCTGGGTCCTCATTTCTCTGTGGATCACATATCTCGCACTCTATCGGCTCATCTGCCCGGTCAGGTGTGCTAACGGAAACGATTCCGCTCTGGCACTCCTCAGGTCAACTCTCGGCCAATTAGTATGATGACTCATAAAGCAGCACGTCACTGGCGTCGGCCCCTGACCCTCTGAATACACGTGACACAACTGATCCTCGGTGCAATCTCATCGCAGCAGTGTCCTAGAAGGAACTGGCTCAAGGTCTCTTACGATCTCGCCTATATCGAACTATACGAGGCTGGTACACTTACAAATCTTTTCTCGCTTTCTGGACATCTGCATTCTCAGCACAACATTTTCTCGGGAACCGGCCGTATCCTAATGCCTCTGCATACATATCAGATCTCTAATCTCGACGGGGAGTAACAACAGCTCGTCAGCATCACGGATGAACCTCTTGTTCCACTCGTCTTTATTATTGTCCACTTGACATCATGTTATGCTATCTGCGTACTGCAAATGTTCTCAGCGCTAATCAATCTGGAATCTCTCGCACGGACTCGAAATCATAAACTCGGTATCTTCATCACTCTGTAGAAGATCTTTAGCCGAACATGTCCTCGGGAACTTGTCCCAACCATCTGAAGAATACTCAATGCTCATCCATTTCTCGATCAACTCACAACACATCTGGGTGAGGTCCTTCCATCTGAAACTGGTCAGCTTACCGATCTCACATCGGAACATTCGACGAACAACGTCATCTCTAGATCGATCTACTCTAGATCTGAGTAAGACTCTCCACACTGAAAATCTTCAACTTAACTGAGCCTGCGTCGATGCATCAAATCTGACGAATCACCTCCGTCTCTCAACTCAAGATAGACTAGCTATCACCTGTCGCATCTCTGCCTGGAAGCTCCAGCGATCTCAGCTCGTAAGCTCTGGAAGCGACATCACATCAATCTCAACAACAGCTGGGTCATCTGTCTGCACGGTCGATGACATCACAATCTCTGAGGTATGCTGTACATCAACAGTTCTCTCACAGTAGGCAACCTCTAACAATGGCCCGATCATCCAGTACAAAACCGAACACTCGTCTCAAATGAGAGGTCACAACACCACACTACATCGATACGTTCCCCTGTCACCAGAAAACAGGATGGTTAGTCCTCGTCCACGATGAGCTCTCCCCGACCGTATCACCAGCAGCAGCTTAATCTGTGCTCAAACCATGGTGACAGGGACCTCAAACAAGTATCGACGAAAAAAATCAAGTGATGAAATGAAAAAACAGATCCAGAATGAATATATGATCATATGGAGGAATGGAATCAATGAGAGTATGATCATGTAAACGAATAGAATCAAGGATCTCAAATGGATGTATAATCAAGAAAACGAAAAGAATCACAAGTCTCAAGATATGTACATCCTAAGGTTTCTTAAGTGGAGTATCGTATCGTAAATATGCCGCGGAACATACGTACGGTATGTCACACTACTCAAGCTACCAACTCCATCAATCAGGGTCAGCCTATGAAACGAAAGTTCGGGTCTAACTCCCCCTTGTTCAAGTCTAAGTTCCGTAAGGTCAAGCCTAGGTTCCGAAATATATAAGCCCTAGACTCTACATAGTCAAACCTAAATTCGAACCAAGGTTAAACCTAGCGCTCTGATACCAACTTTGTCACGACCCAAAATATTAGCTCCCGACCAGCACTTAAATCACGCGACGTCTACAGGCGTAACGTAATTCAAGTAAGCTGAAAACCCAGAAATCCAAAGCTTTTTAAGAAATAAAGATACAATAAATCATGTTTTGTCTTTTGAAAAATTGGGCAGCACCTCCTTTGTAAAAACTAACCCCGAAAACGGGTACAACAAAGAATAAAAAGAAAGCAACCCAAACGGGAGCAAAACACGCCCAACGGCGGAAACAACCACCACAAGTATAAATAACAAGTATACAACGCCCAACGGCGAAGATCCACATAAGGAAATAAAGTAAAGTAAGACATAAACCCCAAAAGCGAACATAAAACCCATCGCTCAAGTCTCGCAACTACAAGTCCTCTAAGTCTGCAACATATACAATTTGCTAGTTTCTGAATTGATGGAGTGACTAGATACAATATGAATAATGAATACAAGAGGGGTACGATCCAACTTGTACCACCTACCACAAGCAAGTCACCCGAAAACAGCTGTGTGCCAACGATGCCGCAACTGATCCATGCGGACAACCTGCAAGAACTGTGGCACAACGGGGGTGAGTTGCCAATTCGTGAATAGAAAAACATCACCAGGTAGAAATCGAAATAAACAACGATTCCTAGGTGAACTATATCATAAAGGTAATACTATGATATCTAGGGTGACCGTATCTGCATATGTGCCAACACATAATAAATGCCTAACAGCAAATGGATATCATCGAACAATATAATCAATGCATGTATCCAGGTGGCTCTCGTCCAATAATATAATCAATGCATGTATGCAGGTGGATCTCGTCCACATGTCAACCACTGACACAACAACTCCTGCATGTAAATATCATAAAAGTATATGCAGGTAAATACGAGGATATCAAAGAATGTGTGTCCATCAATGACACATCAAATCATGAAACCAGAGTGTCTTCGACCACTCGAAACATTATGAAACCCGTGTCCAGCAGCGACACGTAAATCCTCGTCTGTCAGGCGCCGTCACTATGACCGACCCTGATGTCAGTACATCTCATGGAACCTAAGTGTCCACATCGACACCCGAAATCCACGTAGCATGTCTGAACATGACTCCGGTCGGTATCCCCCAGATATCCGCCGAGTCCAAATAATATCACCGGTAGGTAGTGGTCCCTCTGCCAGGCTCATCGCCTACACCACGAAATCATCTCTCGCCCCGGGGTACCATACCGGGTCCACCATGTACCCGCAGACGGTGCCTTCCGCTCCTCGAATCGGGTTGCACATGCCAATCTCAGAACCGAGAAATCACATGGTGGACGCACTGAAATATCATATCAAGAGAAACCGGGTTTTCAAACAACACATAATTTCTTGAAATACCCCCACGGTTCTCAAATCCATAAATCACATGAAATCCATATCTCAATGCGTAAATCCATGAAAACTGATATATGCAACATAAAACAACAATATAAGCATATTAAGGGAAAACCTCTCTTTTAAATGAATCCAGCTTTAAAATATATCGCGCGGTTCCCAAATTCTCCGAAAAACAAGTGCAGCATCATATGAGGTGTACATGTAATTGTAGTAAGGTATAAGTATCTACATGTAAGCAAGTATGTATGATGCATTTTATAAGCGCAATAGCACAATAATCAACGTCCCAATATCATATGTCAATACAATACCACTTAGGGGTATATGCAACTATAGCAAGATATGTGGATGTACATGTCAGTATGTAGGCATGATGTACATATAGCTGTAGCAAAGTATGTGGGTGTATATGTCAGTATATCATGAAACCTAGAATAGTGATGTGAACATGGCAGTATATCATAGGATGATGTAGCAATTCTACTGTGTAAGTGACATAGCAATTTTCGATGATGAAGTGTATGAGCCGGCAATCTATGTAAATGTAACATACGCATCATCGATAATGGTGTAGGTGTACTAGCACAGGCATAAGAAATGCAATGAGAATAGCATGAATGCAGCACAATGCATATAGTGAATCAAATGCTATAAGGTATATATATCAACAAGACCGAGTCGGTGAATTTACTAATTGGCATCCAGCCTCACAATATCACGTACGGTACAATCCATCGTACGGCATCCTCTAATCAGGGGTATGGATAAATCAACAAGTAAAACTCATCGCGTACGGTAATCTAACATACGACGGCATTAACCAAATAGGCAAAGTCGTCGGTTTACATCCTTGGACTTCTAAAAGATTCGTCTTTCAAGTGGATAAGTGATCATCCCTTTCTTTTAAGTCAGCTAATGAAATCAACCTTATCAACCTATACAACATCGGCGGTACGGATCTAAGTCTCGTACGACATATCACTCATTATGCAATCATTATCCATATAAATATATATACCTATCTCTCAGGTCACATCCACGTCAAACTCGTATCTGGGGACCTACAAAGGTATCAACAACCTCATATCGACTCGAATCCATAAAATGACATATCACACTAAGTCATCATATCACATCGTATACTCGTTCATCACATTAATATCTCGCATCACATTAAATAAACATCACACTTGTTCATTAGCATCAACTTCAAACATATTATCGTTTGCAAATCCTACAATCGTGTCCGTCGCATATCATTATCAAGATATAATAATCAAACGATAATCTATATCAATGGTTGCGGGGGTTCTATACGCTATCTACCCGACTTCCCCCGTAGATATAAATCTACTCACCTGCTAAACTCCTCGCTTAGCCACAGTCGATGCGCTTCGTCGTCCGAAATCCACGCGAAGGTACTTACAATCAATAGGAATTCGCAAAGCTATTAACATCAAATTCCGAAATCCAAAAACGGCACGCGGTGCGCTCATAGGTTAGAACCTATAGCTTGCGCATGCAAACAACAAAAAAACACTCGTCGTTGACGTACAAACGTCCAACGACCAAATACCACATCCATTCGCAAAACCAAGAAATCCAAATACCGGAAAACATAGCCAAAACCCTCACTGGGGTCGCTATACATGAATACTGCCACTCCAAAAACCCAATAGTACAAATACTCATTCACAACACAATAATTATCGTAGGTAATAATATATACATCATCACCATGTCCATTAAAACCCACGTCTAATTTTTACCAAAAACATAGTAAGCATTTATATCATTTTAGCTCATTTTAACACAAAGCTAGATGTTTTAAACAATCTAGTGATCGCAATCATCATAAAGCGGCTTAATTAAGTCATCCAAACTATTTCTACCATTTTATCTCATCCAAAACATGTTTTAGTGAAACCTAGTTTGCTAATTATCTCAATTAGACAAATAGGAATTTAACAAATATCATTCTCACAAATGATTAGGTTATCCAAGTCTACACTTCAAGATTAACCACATTAACCATTCAAAACCCTAACTAGTAAACTGTAAAGTGGTTTAAGAAATTATACCGATCGATCCGTGTCCTTCGGTCTTTAGCTATCATTCCACGCTCCTCGCGGCCTCTCCGATCTCCTCGTCGAAGTAGCACCATGTCGACGATCTTTATACGGGCTCCCGCTTCACATTGAAGCAACTCGGACATGAAGTTTGCTAACCGACATGTCCAAGATTGCAGTAGAGAAAGTGTAGAATATTTTGTCTCAAGGCACCCAATGAATCAGGTGCAGGTGAATGAAGTTGCCCTTTGGAGTGTAATGAAGTGAACAAGCAAAAGGAATTTGCAATGAATGAATTTCCTCACCCAAATGAATAGGCTTGGCCAATTCAAACACCAATGGTGCTATCACAAGGAAAAGAGCTCACTGTGAATTCTTGAAATGAAGAAGTGAACAACATGTATTAATCAACATAGAAAATTCCCATTACCCAAACAAGTAAGGCCGGCCAATAAAAGGGTTCACTGTGAATGGGGGTGAGCACAAGCTCAATCAAGTGGTTACCATAAGGAAATATCACACATAAAAATCCTAAGCTCATCCAAAAACATTAATTGCACCAATAATGCACCAAATGAGTCATGCTCATCAAGAACCTTCAAGAGATCTGCTGGAGCCCCCACACTATATTAACCCCCCATTTACTAAATCCACTTTTGCAAATAAACCCCTTCACAAGTAAGAGTTTTAGCCGAGAAGGAGAGAAAGAAAGATGGCCAAAAAAGAATATATCAACATCAACCACTAATTATAAAATAATATTTTAATTTGGAAAATATTCTATGTGAAACAAAACTTCCAATTGACCTCCAAAGCCCGCGCACTAGCACTATTATAGTTAAACTAGGCGCAGTCAGGTCTGTACAGAGCTTTGATCACAATCGGGTTAAAACGGAAAATACCGACTATTTTACCCTAAAATGGAAAAATTCATATAACGATTTCAGAAACGTTACAAAGTTGCTTTATGGGATAAAGCAGGCATCGTGGAGTTGGAACATCTGTTTTGATGTGATAGTCAAAGCATTTGACTTCATCAAAATAGTAGATGAACCTTGTATATACAAAAAGGTAGCAGGGAGTATGGAGGTGATCCTCGTATTGTCCGTGGATGACATACTCTTGATAGGAAAGGAGTTTCCTATGCTACACTCAGTTAATCTCCTCTTATCACAAGAATTCTCCATAAAGGATTAAGGTGATACCACATAAATCCTGGGTTTTGGATCTATGAGATAGATCTAAGTGGATGATAGGATTCTCACTAGGTGTAGTGAGATGGTATCAATAGATCCTGGGAGAATCACTGGATAGCTTCCAGGGTGGTAAGGTCGACTGAATGTCAGTCACATGCATTGTCTTTACCCTCAGTAGAGGGATGGTATGTTAGAAGAGTTCCAAGCTAGATACCGTGGCAAACTAGACGATAAAGGCTGGATACATTATTACCAAGGATACTACCAAAGAGGTAGTCTGGATGTATAAAAGTTCATGAGATGAACTTCGTTCCTACCATTATATGACAATGGAGTTGTGGCTTAGGCCTAGGAACCCCTGTCCCATCAGTGATCCAGACATATTCTAAGGCAGTATCACCTAATCATGGAGATGGTTGATCTCCAGGGAGATCGAGGTTAGGAGAGTAGACATAGAGGACAACAAGGCAGATTCACTCACAAAGGCCTATTCCCAGGAGAGACTTTTATGGGATGGTTAAGTATGTGATACTTCAACCACTGCTTATTGTTGGGTATGGGATACTACAACAGATGGCCCTAGTGTAAGTGGGAGATTGTTAGTTATATGTGTGCCCTAGAGGCCATTACTGTACATACGATGTATATAGTAGTGGATGCTTGGACATACATGGAGGATTTTCTTGCTCGACATGATAGTATGCTATTTGGTTGCTCTTTATCTTAACATGTACACTGATTGTCTCTATATTACATGTTGATAGAGCCCTTAGGATGAGTACTTGACTACCAGGACTATGATGCAGATCATACTAGTAGGCACAGAGTAGTCGTTAAGTACATCCTTCAAATGTTCCTAGTCATGGGTGTATCAAGATAGGGCATCGATATACCGGAGTAGACTAGCGTATAACTTCTCGACCTATGTAGATGGGTGATGGATGATCCCATATCCATTGGTGTTTGACATCAGAGATAGTATACGGGTTCTCAGTGGAGACTGGGTACACTGAACGGACTCGCTGAGAACTCCCAGATGCTATTAACCTCACGTCAGATGGCAGTTCTCTGGTGACACAGGTATATGTTAGTCTGTAGACCCGAGATCGTCATAGAGTCTTGTGTGATTCCCACCGTGCTTTGATTTCTACCTTACCACGTTCAAGAGAACGAGCAAAACGGTGGCTTTTGGGTACACTCCCGAATCACATGGAGGCAATGAGCGATAGGAGGGGTTTCGTCTCTCCCAGTATTGGGGGTTGATGTTGCGCTGTGCTCGATTGGCTATAACAGGAAGTCCCTGGCCAGGGCTGCTTCAGAGATATACTGGTAAGAGTTATCAGTAGTTTCTCGACCCGTTATGAGCCTCATATCGGCACGACTTATCGAGTTACTGGAGTGTGACATATCAGACGAAGAGACCGGACTGTACGGTAGTGTTACTGATTGGATTCGCGGGAGTTTGAGCAGGCTTGCTTGTTGATCTTCTGATCGCTCAATACCTGGGTGGCCGTTACGTTTAGCAGACCGCTTGCGGCTTGTGGGTGTTTGATATGATCATCACCTACTGCCGGCGTATTGACGAGTCTTTAGAGTCCTACACAGGGGTTTCCTGGCTCAAGCAAAACGGAGTAGGAGTAGGAGCGCATATGTGATATATGTGGGACCGAAATTAATACGATATGTGATACCGTATTCTATTCTCGCGATTTGTGACATCAGTCGGTTATATGCGATATAGCCGGGTTATCGGATCAAGAGTTGATTCGATTAGTTGTTACATATAAATATTAGTCAGTTATATGTGATATAGCCGGATTATTAAATCAAGAGTTGATTTGATAATCTAATCTATAATTATATATTTGATATATTAATTTACATTAACTAGAATTAGCTCACTTATGATTTCTTTTCTCACTTGGTTTGTGCACATTGTATATATGTGATATATGCAAGTGTACATTGTTTTGTGTCATGCTTGATGATACATAGACATGGGTGTGTGTATGACTTACACCATGCTAGGGATTATCTAGGGTTTTATTTATTTAAAGTTATTCAAAAATGTGTTGGACTTTGTCATGGCAAGAAGCTTTGAGAAGCTTAAGGTTGCATTGACTTAGTCTTCCATTTTTGTTTAGCTTAAGATATTTATAAACCCAACCATCATAGCTAGTCATGGTTAACTCTCTACAAGGGTTAGTGTGTGTCATATACTCACCATGGTTTATTTTCTCACCTCATGAGTTCATTCTTCTTCTTCTTCCTCAAAGCTTTCTAGCTTCAATGGAGATGTGAGGAAAAATGTGAGAAAATCAATTCTAAAGTAAGCCCACTTCCTACTTCATCATCCTCTACTACTTGCCATTTAATATAGGGTGTTTGCTTCACTAATTCCACAATTAGTGAAGAGATAGCTTGGGTTAGTGTCTCCTCGACGTAGATCATCTTCGGGCTCGAAGTCTTCTAGCAAGCTTGATCCGTATATCTTGTGGAGCTTCTCTAGAGTCTGGGAGTTCATGATCGCAGCGAAGGGATGACTACACAGAGATAATGAAGTGAAGGAACGGTCTACAAAGGTTGTATTCCTTGTTCACTTTACTTGCAAAGTCGTTTGCATTTCATTCCGTCAGAATTCTAGTATAAGATTCTAGGGTTAGGGTTAGCTAGAATGACAAATTTTTGAATTTGGCATGGACTATGCCTCCCGAAACCATACTGCCGTCCTAGGGAACCCTGCACTCATTTCGGAGTTTGTAGTTTATTCACTCATCCCGGAGTCTCTAGTTTATGGACTCATTTCGGAGTTTGTAGTTTATTCACTCATCCCGGAGTCTCTAGTTTATGAACTCATTTCGGAGCTTGTAGTTTACCTCACTTGGGCTTTAGGCAAACTTTCCCTAACGCATGGATAACCCTTGCTCTTTGCGACAGAGGTCCGTTAGGTTTTATGGTACTAGGGTTTTTTTCCGTCGTACCGTCGCGTTGGCTGATGCATTCCCCAATATGCAAACTTTACGCTGCTGTTCGAGTAGCCTCGAGATTGTCGTGTCTTTGATCCCTTCGGGGGCTGGACAAGACGTCTTCAAGTAATCTCCTTAGGTAGTTTGACCGTCGAAAGAGCAAGCGTTAGGAATTTTTCCATGCCGCTTTTTACTTGAGGTTAGGCTCAGTTTGTGAGCCCCGATGAGTCATAACCACTCCGCACTGGTGTGGGATGATCTCCGATAGTCTTTCGGGTTTTATTTGAGTTGCCGTCAAGACCCTGAAGCTAGGAATTTTGTCTTCGCTTCCTTTGTCGACACTGCGTCTGCTATAATGAGATGAATGTCGAGGTGATCTCTAGGTTGTTTAGTGAACCGTCGAGACTTGGAACTAGGTACTTTTCCATGGCTCCGTTTTGTTTTGACCCTGGGGTCGTTTGTTGACGTTGCGTCTGCATCCTGCTGGAGTGAGAAGAAATGCCACTGTTGACATTGCGTCTGCTGTAATGAGACGAGTGTCGAGGTGGTTTTTTGGTTGTTTGTGAACCGTCGAGACTTGGAACTAGAGACTTTGCCATGGCTCCGCTTTGTTTCAACCCTGGGGTCGTTTGTTGACGTTGCGTCTGTATCTTGCTGGAGTGAGAAGAGACGCCATTGTTGACACTGCGTGTGCTGTAACGGGATGAGTGTCGAGGTGGCCTCTAGGTTGTTTGTGAATGTCACGACCCAAAGTTCGGCCCGTGACCAGCACTTAACCACGTAACGTCTACAGGCGTAACGCGACTAAGTAAGCCGAAACCCAGAAATCAAAACTATAAAAGTATAGAGTGTTTGAAACATTATTGGAATATTTGTTAAAAACAGTTAGAAAACTTAAGTTGTTTAGTAGAATTCTTAAAAGTTTTAAGTTATTATTTAAAAATTTTGGCAGCATTTCCTTTGTAAAAACTAATCCCCGAAATCGGGTATAAGACAATATATGAGTAAAATGATATATAATAAGAAATAAGCATCCTAAATGGGAGCAATCACGCTCAGCGGCGGAAACAACACCACAATGATAATATACGACGCCGAAGCGAAGAAAGGGTAAAAAGAACAAGTGGAGACAACATGAAGTATAAAACAACATAAATAAAGTCAGCTCACAACGAGCTCGACACCAGAGTACAAAATAATATACATTGTCCTCACAACTGGTTTCTAAGTCAATACATGAAAGTAGATGGAGAGTACTAGATACAACAATATGCACAGCTGAAAAAAATAAACAGATACCGCACAAAAACCCACCTATCGGCAAAAAGGCTAGTATGCCAACTGCAGTGGTATCTGTGTCAAAAGATGCGGTAAACAGCCAGCCGTGACTACTCCGAAGGGCAACCTGCAAATACTGTGGCACAACGGGGGTGAGTTGCCAACTCGTGAATAGTAGATAACATATAAAGGTAATCGCGAGTATGCACGTGCTGCGATACTCTAACCTATGCCAACAGATAACATCTATATGATGAACTGGATGCACAAAACATGCAACAAATGCGATCTAATAACATCTCTATGTTATGAGCAGGGTATGAAATAGTCATGCATGTCATATGTACTCTATCAGGTACTACAGATACAGGATGAGATGTGTAATACTAAATGCTAAGCATGGGAATAAATAGTATCTACACGGAATGTCAACGTGGAAAAATAGTCGGTGTCCAACAATACACCCAAATCCCAGTAAAACTCAGGCGCCGTCATCCTCATCGGCCCTCAAATCCTGTAAATCTCATAAAGTCGTGAATGCCCAACATCGGCACCCTAGAATATCAAGAATACTCGTGTCCAGTATCGACACGCAAATCCTCATATATCGGGCTCCGTCAGTCCGGATCAGCCCACGGGCTCCGTCTGCGGTATCGGCCCTCGGCCCCAGCAGTACGAGTCGTCCCGTATCCATCTATCGACTCTGGTCAGTATCCTCCGGATAACCGCCAGGTCCAACCAATCACCGGTAGGTAGTAGTCCCTCTGCCAGGCTCACCGTCTACTGCACAACGATCTGTTCTCGCCCCGGGGTACCATACCGGGTCCACCATGTACCCGCAATCGGCCTCGTCCAGCTCCTCGATTCGGGTTCATATGTCACACTTCTCAGAACCGAGAAAATGCATGGTGGATGCACTGAAATATCATATCAAGGGAAACTGAGTTTTTAAACAGTGCATATTTTCTTAAAATAGTACTCCGGTTCCCAAATCCAGAAATCACATAAATCCAAACTCAATGCGTAAATCCATGCAATGTGTCGTATGACACTAAGAGTAAAAGAAAGGGAAAACCGCTCCTTTAAAAGATCCAGTTTTGAAAATATCCCATGCGGTCCCTTAGTTTTTAAATCATGTCAATGTCATCCATGTATGCAACATATGTATGTGTATAGGTATGGATGTGCGAATGGATACATATACGCAATGTGAGTGTAGCAATATATATGTGCACTAATATGGGTATAGGATGTATATGTGCACAAAAGTAAATATATCAAGATACGAATATAAATATATGCATCAATATGCGGCAAGTCATGACGATATAAAATTCGTAGCAGTCCTATAATATGAGTGTCATCGCAGTCACTAACAGTGTGAGTGTAACATAAAAATAGTGCCCGTGCAGCTTGAACCGTTAGTGATAGTGCAGTGTTCTATATTACCAATTCTATATGCAATAGGAGATGGTATGCTACTATAGTATATATATAAATATATACGAACACATGCAATCTAAAATATCCTTTAACGCCCTGACGCTTAACGCCATACGGGCGATTTCCCCGTAGATGTTAAATCTACTCACCTGGTCGCATGCTAAGTATAGCCGACCACCTGCTTCCCTTTCTTGGCGGCGCCTGACGTTCCCGCTTGCGAACCTGGAATTTACACAATGAATCCATATATAAAAAAATATCTTGCAAAATCGCGATATCGAATTCAAATGCGAAACTTGTGTCGCGAACTAAACGCGCGTGCATACGTAACGTATGTGCATACACCAAAACCCAACGCGACACGATGTGGCACAAGCTACACGCTGTGATACACAGCAAACCAACTCGACACGTATCGCACGTGTCGCGCAAGTCCCGCTACGCTAAAAATAGGTAAACGGTCCCAGATTTAATCTGGAACAAAAACAAATAAATCAAACAAGACCAAATCTATCACAATACCTACGGACACCTACCTATCCAAAATTCAACACAAAACCACACTATTGGGCCGGCGGCAAAGGGGGTGGGGCCGACCAAAATTCGGTGGGATGGGTCCAGGTTTCTATACTAGGGTCCTAACACAATTTATATCCTAATGTATAAGTTTGCTTACTAAAAAGGTTACCCTAATAACAGCAGATTTCATATAACATTAAGGGCTTAGTTTAAACATCAAGTGTGCAACCACAGGGTATTTTGTGGAACTAGGTGAATTTAGAGAAATCCTGCGATACTAACAGCATACAAAAGGGCTAGTCTAACCACAAACACCCTGAACACCCTGTTTTCCAACCAAACCACCAAGGTTAACATCAAAGTCCACAAAACACAATAACTTGGCTAAACATCCCAGATTTAGTCCAAGGCAAGAACCCAAAAACCAAACAATACCAAACACAGCAAAACACACACAGACACCACACTGAACGACACTAGACCAAAAACGGTAGAGGGGGGCCGGCGTCGCCGGACCGGCAAGAGGAGGCCGCCGGTCATCCTCCGGTGGGATGGGCTCGGGTCCATACACAACACTCCAAAAAACCCTGCACACTAATCTGAAGTTGTTTGCTAAGCTAGGAAAGGATCAGAAATGTAGCAGATCCCAATATCCTAAGATGTATTTCAAAACCGTATTTTAAAGTTTCAGTTTAGTGACTTAAGGCTATATAGCTAAATCCAGCGACACTACTAGGCTAAAGCAGAATAAATAACGCCTAATAGAGTTGATTAAGCGATAACAACTATAACTTAGCTTAATCACCTCCTAAAACACAAATCTAGCACTAATACTCAATTTAAACACTAATTAAGCTAAACCAACACACAATTCTAGCAAACAAGAACGTGGAGCTCAGAGGTTATACCTCACTCGACCCTATGATGCAGGGTAAGGAGAAGAAGAGGAGGGGAGGAAGGTGCTGCAGTTGCTGCTGTGCTGCTGAAGCTGATGTTGTTGCTGTTGCTTCAGCTGATGCTGTTGCTGCTCTTGTTGCTGCTGCTGTGCTGGGGTTGCTGCTGCTGTGCTGAGGCTGTTGGAGTTGATGCTGGTGCTGCTTCAGCTGCTGCTACGTGTGCTGCTGCTGCTACATAGAGCTGCTGCTTCTGGGTGTTGCTGCTGCTTGCACTGCTGCTGCTGTTGCCTTGTTGTTGTTGTTGTTGTGTGTTGCTGATGCAGTGGCTGTAGCTGTGTGTGTGTGTGTGAGCGAGAGAGTGAGAAATATGAGAGTGTGCAACAAAAGAAAAGATATCACAAGAGAGTCAACCCTCATCTCTCTCTTGCCTCATTAAATGCAAGCATGGGCTCATGCCATGATGCAGTCCCTCTCTCTCTCCTAAGTCAACCCAAAAGAAAATTTTAAATCCCATTTCATTTTTAAAAAAAAAATACCCTAATTAAAATCATTTTAACTTAACAAGGGGGGTTAGTCTACCATGGTTGCTAAATATGGTTTAACCCAAATTTTAACCCTAGTTTATATGCACAAGTTTGTGCAAGCCTAGGAAAATTCTAGAAAAATATTTATTAATTTTGATAAAATATTTGAAAATTAATTTGGTAAACTTTTTATTAAAAATCACTTATTAAAATATAGCTATCCACTAAATACATTCTAAAGTGTTACAATCTTCCCCCCTTAAAGAAATTCGTCCCCGAATTTAAAAATTTAAAGCTACGCATACCTTCAAAAAGATGAGGGAACTTCTTCCGCATCTCACCCTCGGCCTCCCAAGTGATCTCTTCACCATTCGGGCTGCGCCAAACCACCTTCACTGATGGCAAGACCTTCGATCTAAGCTTCTTCACCTGCCGGTCCAAAATCACGACTGGCTGCTCGGTGAACGAAAGATCGCGCTCGAGCTGAACGGTCTGATGCTGAATCATGTGCGAAGGGTCATGTAGGTATCTGCGAAGTATCGACACATTGAATACGGGGTGAACATCTGGGAAGTCGGGTGGTGTAGGGTTACTAGGTACACTAACAAGGCTCTACAAGGCATCGACCATGCCCGTTTAAAAAATTTATGTGCCTAAAAACCCTAAGCAAGATCTTATACTAAAGTTTAGGCGAATCTAAAGACAAGTAAACAACTTTACATTAAAGGGAACACGAAATACAACCTTTGTAGATCGGTCCTCTACTTCATTTGCTCCTTGTTGAAGTCCCTTCGCTGCGATCAAGGTTCTCCCGGGCTCTTGCATGGCTTCACGACGCGAAGGATGCGGCCTTGCTTGAAGTCTCCGAGGCCGAAGATGATCTACGTCGAGGGAATTCCGACTCAAGCTCCTACTTCACTAACTAGAGAATTAGTGAAGTAAACACCCTAAACTAAAGTGCTAGTCTAGTAGAGGATGGAGAAATAGGAAGTGGGTTCTCTTTAGATTTTTGTTTCTCACAATCTTTCTCACTTTGGATCAAACCCTAGTTTTCTTTTTCTCTTGTTCAATGAAGAAGAAGATGAACAAAAGAAAGTGAAGAGGATAATGATGAAGTGAGAAGGCTAACCATGGTGAGTGAGTATCATATACTAACTCTTGTAGAGCCATAACCATAGCTAACACTTATGGTTGGGTTTTTATATTTTAAGTAATTACAAAATTAAGTGGAGGATTAGATCAATGCATGAAGCTTATGGAAGCTTGTGGATGCATTGACTAAGTCCACTTGAGTTTGTATCTACCATAGATATAAGAAAGTCCTTTCTATATATGTCCAAGCATCCAATATAATATACATCATCTGTACAATACTGGCCTCTATGGCATACATACTACTAACAATCTCCTACTTGCACTAGGGCCAGCTGCCGTAGTATCGCATACCGAGCATCCCAAAGAGTCTCTCAAACTGTATCTGGGGAATGGCCTTCGTGAGTGGATCCGCTGTGTTGCTCTTCGAGTCAACCCTCCTGACCTCGATCTCCCGGCGATCAACTATCTCCCGGATCAGGTGATACCGCCTCAGAATATGCCTGGATCGCTGATGGGACCTGGGTTCCTTGGCCAAATCCACCGCTCCATTGTTATCGCAATACAAAGGTATTGGATGCTCAATGGATGGAACCACTCCAAGTTCAGTAATGAACTTCTTGATCCAGACAGCCTCTTTGGCAGCATCGTTGGCAGCGATGTATTCAGCCTCCATCGTCGAGTCTGCCACGGTTTCCTGCTTGGAACTCTTCCAGCTAACCGCCCCTCCGTAAAGGGTAAAGACAAATCCCGACTGCGACTTAGAGTCGTCCTTATCACTCTGGAAGCTCGAATCGGTAAAGGACTCCACTTGGAGTTCTCCGTTACCATACACCAAGAGCATCTCTTTAGTCCTTCGTAAGTACTTGAGAATGCTCTTCACAGCTGTCCAGTGACTCTCTCCAGGATCAGCTTGATACCTACTCACTACACTTAGTGAGTATGCTACATTGGGTCTGGTACATAGCATCGCGTACATGATAGAGCCTACAGCCGAAGCATAGGGTATCCTTTGCATGCGGGCTCTCTCCAAATCAGTCTTGGGAGACATCTCTTTGGAGAGAGCGAGCCCTGAGATCGTGGGTAAAAACCCACGTTTGGACTCTTCCATACTAAACCTCTTTAGTATGGTGTCAATGTACCTGGATTGGGACAATCCCAATATCCGTTTAGATTTATCTCTATAGATCCTAATTCCCAATATGCAGGAGGCATCACCAAGATATTTCATTGAGAATCTTTGTGATAAGAAGAGATTGACCGATTGCAGCATAGGAATGTCATTTCCTATCAAGAGTATGTCGTCCACGTACAATATGAGGAAGACAACCTTACTCTCTGCAACCTTCTTGTAGATACAAGGTTCATCTACGTTTTTGACGAAATCAAACTCTTTGATAACGATGTCAAAGCAGATGTTCCAACTCCGCGATGCTTGCTTTAATCCATAAATGGATTTAAGCAGCTTGCACACCTTTCCGCTGCTCCCACTATCTACGAAGCCCTCTGGCTGAGTCATGTACACGCACTCTTCTAAATCACCGTTTAGAAAGGCGGTCTTAACATCCATTTGCCAGATTTCGTAGTCATGATATACAGCGATGGCAAGCATGATCCGGATGGATTTAAGCATAGCCACTGGAGAAAAGGTTTCGTCATAGTCCACACCTGGTCTTTGACGAAAACCCTTTGCAACAAGTCTAGCTTTGAAAGTCTCCACTTTCCCATCTACACCAAGTTTTTTCTTGAAGATCCACCTGCTCCCAATGGGTTTTACCCCTTCAGGAGCATCTTCCAAAGTCCATACTTTGTTGGTGTACATGGATTCTATCTTAGACCACATTGCATCCAGCCATTTCACTGAGTCCCCACTCGTGATGGCCTGCTCGAAACTAGTTGGGTCATCATCTTCCATGATGCAATCCTCGCTCCCACCATCCATGAGAAAACCGTAGTATCTCTCAGGTGGGTGAGGAACCCTACTAGATCGGCGGAGTGGCTGGGGTTCATCGGGAACTACCGAATCCTCTGGTTCCACCAGATCTTCTGTTGCAGTTTTTGTAGCTGGAACCTCTTCCAGTTCTACCTCATGTCCACTAATCTCTTTTGCAAGAAATTCCTTTTCTAAAAATGTGGCATGCCGAGAAACAAACAGCCTTTGTTCCTCAGTGTAGTAGAAGATATATCCTTGAGAATTCTTGGGATATCCTACAAATTTGCATAGAACAGACCGTGCCTCGAGTTTGTCCGGATTTTGTCGTTTGACATAGGCTAGACAACCCCATATCTTTATATAGTTAAGACATGGTCTTTTCCCTTTCCATATCTCATATGGAGTGGTAGGCACAGATTTGGTGGGGGCCATATTCAATAGATGCATGGCTGTCTCTAGTGCATACCTCCAGAAGGAAATAGATAACTCAGCTGTGCTCATCATAGAGCGCACCATATCTAATAGGGTGCGGTTCCTCCGTTCTGATACACCGTTGTGCTGTGGTGTATATGGAGGAGTCAGCTGAGAGAGAATCCCATTCTATTTTAGGAAGTCCAGGAATTCATTGCTCAAGTATTCACCTCCTCGATCAGATCGAAGGATTTTAATATTTTTTCCGGTTTGGTTCTCGACTTCTTGTTTATATTCTCTAAATTTCTCAAAAGCTTCAGACTTGTGTCTTATCAAGAACACATGTCCGTATTTTGAGAGATCGTCAGTGAATGTAATGAAGTACAAAGAACCATCCGTGGCATGTGTAGACATGGGACCGCATACATCACTATGTATCAGTCCCAAGAGTTCGGTAACTCTTTCTCCGTGTCCCGTAAATGGAGTTTTGGTCATTTTGCCTTTGAGACATGACTGGAAAGTGTCATAAGATGAAAATTCGAACGATTTCAAGTATCCATCCTTATGCAACTTAGCTAGCCGTGTTGCATTTATATGACCTATTCTACAATGCCACAAGAAGGAATCGTTCAGTTCCAAACTCTTCCTCTTGTGTGTGTTTGTTATGCTCAGAACTGTTGATTGATTTAGAACATAAATGCCATTGCACAACGTGCCTGATCCAACCAGCTTTTGGTTAAGGAAAATGTTCATAACATTATCCTGTAATACAAAATTATATCCCTCTTTACTTAGTAAAGAAACCGATATAATGTTGCATATCAGGTTCGGCATGTAATAACATTCGTTCAGAACAAATGTATTACCAGTTGGCAATATAAGGTGATATTCCCCGACGGTTTTAGCTGCAACAATTGCACCATTTCCAACCCTTATGTCTTTATCATCTTCTCCAAGTTCTCTACCTTTTCTAAGCCCATGTAACTGATTACATATATGGGATCCTGACCTGGTATCTAATACCCAGGACGTAGAGCAAATGGAGAAACAGTTCTCCGTAACGAACACACCCGAGAAAAATGCATCAACATGTACTTTCTTCACACGGGTGGCATAGGAATCCTGGTATTCCCCTATATCCTGTTCAGTCCTATAACTCTTATAAGAAAGAACGGAACCAACGTTCCCCAGCACAGTATAACATGCGGGTTCGGTCAATACATCCATATTATTATCTTGATTAAGGCATGATATGGTCGCTACCTGGAGAGAGAGAGAGAAGAAAACACTTTAGCGTATGCTCTTGCAAGATCAGATTGGTTATTATTTTATCTAATCAGGATGGCTCCCACTGTTTTTATCAAATCTTCCTTCAAACCCTAAAAGGAAAGACTAGCCGGGATTAATTACACCCTACAACTTCGCCAATCTTTCAGCCAGGCCAGTGTCGGTACTTTGAAGGAGGTTCCCCGTGCTTTCGCACGGACCTAATTAAAGTAAACCTCGTTTTCCCAGAGGCGTAACCCCGTTGACACCTTTCTAGACACCTACTTGATCGGCTAATTGTCCTGTGTAAAACTCTCCCAGGAGTAACAATTACTTGCAGTGGGTATCGGGATCCAACTATCTCATAGAAGGTATGCAATCTCATTGTAAATCTCAACACTTGAAATTCCCGATAATATTTTGCCCCTAACGTGCTATGACCTTAACGAAAGCCAACAAACCATAGCCCGCTAGTCAAGTTCAACCCGTACATTTCTTGATTGAATTAAACCCACCCGCACGACCCTTGACGAAAGCCAACAAAGCCGTATGACTACCCTAATCCAATCGCAGCATATGCATCAGATAAGCAGCATATAGCTACCGCACACTACACCTTGACGAAAGCCAACAAATGCAGTACAAATACTATATACAACTTATCTGAAATGACGGAGGGCTACGACAGGTTTTTCTGAGAAACCTATTGCGTAATGAACTTGATATCGTTGTAGAATCGAGTGAATTTTGAAATGGAGTGATTTTGAGGCTTTTATTAGTTTTGCTAAAGAGGTCACTCCCGGTGAAGGGATCTCGGCTCTTTTCTCATCGAATAAGGTGCAGGAAATATCATATATATCGCTATGCAAAGCAAAACTCCAAAAGTAGTCAAAAGTCAAACCGAGTATTGTAGCATCTGCCGGTTTTGCTAAAGAGGTCACTCCCGGTGAAGGGATCTCAGCTCTTTCCTCATCGAATAAGGTGCAGGGTATATCATATATACCGCTATGCAAAGCAAAACTGTAGCTACCTTTTTTTTTAAAAAAAAATTTGATTCTACAACATCTTTTAGGTTTCTTTTCTTTCATTAATCACATTAATGAAGTCCTATCATTTAAGTCACCTAAACATCATAGATAAATATGACGTACACTTATGCCATCCGCATTCGCCTCGATGTCCCCTCGTGCACCGTTAGGTTAGGTAACTAACGGCAGAGCAGGGCAGGGCTAGCGCGGGTGTAAAACATAAGTAATGTCTATATAATATATCATATATACTATATACAATATTTATCACAGAACATCAAATGATCACATCACAGATATCGAAGTAGAAGAAACATATGAAACATTGGATATACTAGGACGTCCGTGTTTTATTTTGAGCCTTTATAAAACACGGATTCCACGGTCGCGACGAATAGCCAAACCTATACCCCTAGACCCCTACGAGAGCGGCAAGCAACCCTACCAATTCTAGAGTTAGGAGACCCGGACTCGACTCCTCGAGTTGGTCTCCCATTGGACTCTAGAACCCGGTTACTTGTGCTCTCCTCCTTGGGTCTATCCTAGTGCGGAAAAGTAAATAATATACAAATGGTGACATCGACCTCATCCCGGAAGTGCCCCAATAAAAAAATATTACATACATTTAATTTTACATGAATGAAAATAAAAACTCTCATCTCACATAAAAAACCCTCGGCTATTCATAACGCGACAATCCAATATAATATATCCAGCAGCACAGAACATCACATGTCATCAACGTAAGTAAATATGCACATCCCAATTGTCGTTGACATATAGCAACGAAACCGGCGATATCACATATTACACTTACGGTCACAGAAAAGAAAGTGTAAAACTACAACATTTGGAATCCACAATCTCTTTAAACATCGTAAATCCGAAATATCACATACTTCACATTTCATGCCTAACCGTATGAATTCCACATATTGTATCACATTCCAGATAAATAGACAGTATTAAACTTTCCGATCGAATAATCAAATACCCAAGATTTCCATAATAGCTCAACACTTGAGCGGAGTTCAAAGATTCCAGAATACGTCACAGTAGCAACGGTCCAGCCATAGAAGGGTCAAGCTAACGCCTCACATGTGGCACGCCGTACTGCCCCAAACCCTAAGGTTCAAAGGGCAGTTCAAGACGGTCACATAATCGAGTTGAGGTTTGTTGTCTTCTAGAGGGTCCATCGCGTCACATGCACGTTTTTCCAAAAGATTTAAACCCGAGAAAAATTCAACACTTGAATGTTTTTCGTGCCGGGAAAAATTGAGTTAATGATATCCGTTCGAACATTTTAATACTTTCTAAATTATCCGGAATAACATAACAAAATTAAATTCTCCGATCGAATCGACGATTTCAAAATAAACCCCAAAAATACATGAGTCAGATTAAAAATACCCAGAAAGATATAGGAACAGAAGTGAACATTAATATGCAAACCAAAAAGTCCAGTGTCATAATACAGCCGCGGTTCCACGGCACAAGCGGGGATTTGCCGCGGAACCGCGGTCGTCCGTACGCTTCAGGTGCTCGTTTTGCACATTAATGCTTAGAAAATCCTGCTGATTTTTTAAGGAATTTTTAATTCGGAAAAATCCCAGATTTTAAAAATTGTACAGAGAGGGGTTCATTTTGACGTTGTCGGGTTCGATCGGGGTTTTAACTTCGTTAACACATCGCCTAATGCTCTAGCTAGGCTCTGATACCACTGTAGGGTTACTAGGCACACTAACAAGGCTCTACAAGGCATCGACCATGCCCGTTTAAAAAATTTATGTGCCTAAAAACCCTAAGCAAGATCTTATACTAAAGTTTAGGCGAATCTAAAGGCAAGTAAACAACTTTACTCTAAAGGGAACACGAAATACAATCTTTGTAGATCGGTCCTCCACTTTATTTGCTCCTTGTTGAAGTCCCTTCGCTGCGATCAAGGTTCTCCCGGGCTCTTGCATGGCTTCACGACGCGAAGGATGCGACCTTGCTTGAAGTCTCCGAGGCCGAAGATGATCTACGTCGAGGGAATTCCGACTCAAGCTCCTACTTCACTAACTAGAGAATTAGTGAAGTAAACACCCTAAACTAAAGTGCTAGTCTAGTAGAGGATGGAGAAATAGGAAGTGGGTTCTCTTTAGATTTTTGTTTCTCACAATCTTTCTCACTTTGGATCAAACCCTAGTTTTCTTTTTCTCTTGTTCAATGAAGAAGAAGATGAACAAAAGAAAGTGAAGAGGATAATGATGAAGTGAGAAGACTAACCATGGTGAGTGAGTATCATATACTAACTCTTGTAGAGCCATAACCATAGCTAACACTTATGGTTGGGTTAAGAAATATCTATGGTAAAAACAAACTCAAGTGGACTTAGTCAATGCATCCACAAGCTTCCACAAGCTTCATGCATTGATCTAATCCTCCACTTAATTTTGTAATTACTTAAAATATAAAAACCCAACATAATTTATAGTATGGTGTAAGTCTCATACACCCAAGTCATGTGTATCATCAACCATGATACATTTAGAAAACACAATTTTAATATATATCATATATACATTAAAATTGTGCTCATGTGAGAAAAACCCTAAAGTGAACAAGTGTTAGTAAATGTAAACCAGTATATCTAATATACAATTATACACTTAATTATTAAATCAACACTTGACTTAATAATCCGGTCATATCTCATATAACCGACTAACATTCATCATATCGACTTATCGAATCAACACTTGATTCGATAACCCGGCTATATCATATATAACCGACCGATACAAAAAGTCGCGAGAATAGAATACGGTATCACGTACACGCATTATTCTCGGTCTCGCACATATCACATACGTTCTCCTATTTCGTTTTGCCTGAGCCAGTAAAACCTCTATGTAGGACTCTAAAGACTCGTCAATACGTCGGCAGTAGGTGATGATCACATCAAGCACCCACAAGCCGTCAGCGGTACTAGCTGGACGTAATGGCTACCCGGGTATTGAGCGATCAGAAGATCAGCAAGCAAGCCCGCTCCAACTCCTGTAAAAGCCTGCCGGTAACACTTCCCGTACAGTCCGGTCTCCTCGTCTGATATGTCGCATATCAAGTCTAGGGGTGGTAAACGTCAGACCCCAATAACCGATAAGTCGTGCCGATGTGAGGCTCATAACGGGTCGAGAAACTACTAGTAACATTTACCAGTAAATCTCTAATCAGCCCTGGCCAGGGACTTCCCTGTTATGGCCAATCGAGCACAGCGCAACATCAACCCCCAATACCGGGAGAGACGAAACCCCTCCTATCGCTCATTGCCTCCATGTGACTCGGGACTGTACCCAAAAACCACCGTTTTGCACGCCCTTATGGACGTGGTAAGGTGGAAATCAAAGCACAGTGGGAATCACACAAGACTCTATGATGATCTCGGGTCTACAGACTAACCTGCACAAGTGTCACCAGAGAACTGCAATCTGACGTGAGGTATAATACCATCTGGGAGTTCTCGGCGAGTCCGTCTAGTGTACCCAGTCTCCACTGAGCACCCGTATACCATCTCTGATGTCAAACACCAATGGATATTGGATCATCCATCGCCCATCTCATGGGTCGAGAAGCGTATACGCTAGTCTACACTGGTATATTGATGCCCCGTCTCGATACACCCACGACTAGGGACCTTGAAGGATGTACTTATGGACTACCATATCCCCGCTTGTATGATCCGCATCATAGTCTAGGTAGTCAAGTACACATCCTAAGGGCTTTACCAACATGTAACTATACGACAGTATAAAGAGACAAGTATACATGTTAAGATAAAGAGCAACCAGATAGCATACTATTATGTCGAGCAAGAAAGTCCTCTCTATTTATGTCCAAGCATCCAATATAATATACATCATCTGTACAATACTGGCCTCTAGGGCATACATACTACAAACAGGTGGAAGAGCCAAACGATATGCTATTGCGCCCACACGTTCGAGGATCTCGAAAGGACCTATGAATCTGGGGCTAAGCTTCCCCTTCCGTCCAAACCTCATCACTCCCTTCATTGGAGAGACCCTCAGAAAAATGTGATCGCTAACTGCGAACTCTAAACTGCAGCGGCGTCTGTCAGCATACGATTTCTGCCTGCTCTAAGCTGTCCTCATCCTGTCTCGAATCAGCTGTATCTTCTCGGTCTTCTCCTGTACGATCTGTGGCCCCAAAATACTGCTCTCGCTGAGCTCTGTTCAACAGACGGGTGATCTACATCTCCTCCCATACAAAGCCTCGAAGGGTGTCATCTGAATAGTATCCTGGAAACTATTATTGTAGGAGAACTCCACCAAGGGTAAATGAAGATCCCAGCTACCACCAAAGTCAATATCGCACGCTCGGAGTATGTCCTCGAGAGTCTGAATAGTCCGCTCTGACTGTCCGTCGGTCTGCAGCTGAAATGCTGTGCTGAAACTCAAGCGTGCGCCCAACGCCTCCTGAAGCCTCTGCCATTGTCGGCTGGTAAACTGGGTGCCTCGGTCGGACACGATACATGTCGGGACTCCATGCAGTCGTACAATCTCGTCGATGTACATCTGGGCGTACTGAGCAAATCCGAAAGTCATCTTCACTGGCAGGAAGTGAGCCGCTTTCGTCAAATGATCCATGATCACCCAAATGGAGTCATACCCTCGCCTAGTCCTGGGTAGACCCACAACGAAATCCATCGAAATTTGTTCCCATTTCCACTCCGGAATGGGTAACGGCTGTAGCTCTCCCGCTGGCCTCTGGTGCTCGGCCTTGACTTGCTGACAAGTCAGGCATCTCGACACGAAGTCTACGATGTCCCTTTTCATTTCATCCCACCAGTAGACCTCTTTCATGTCATGGTACATCTTGGTGGAACCGGGATGGACACTATACACCGATCGATGTGCCTCCTCAAGAATATCGCGCCGCAGTCCCTCAGCATCTGGTACGCACAGTCTAGACCCAAATCGTAATATCCCCTGATCATCGATCACGAACTCGGAGAATCTGCCCTGTCCAATCTGTGCCATGATCTCTGAACAACGGTCATTGCCGCGCTGTGCCTCATGTATACGGTCAAGTAACTGTGGGCGTGCACGAACATGCGCAACCTATCCCCCGATCGGTGTGAACTCGAACTGCACTCGGCTGTCGCATAATATCTGCCAATCTGTCGACGACTGCCTCTGCACTGCGCTCAAACAAGATAGACTGCCCCCGGGCCTCCTGCTCAAAGCATCCGCTACTACATTAGCCTTGCCCAGGTGATATAAGATCTCGCAATCGTAGTCCTTCACTAGTTCCATCCAACGGCGCTGTCGGAGATTGAGGTTCCACTGCTGAAATATATTCTTTAAGCTCTTGTGATCAGTGAATATCTGGCACGACTCGCTGTATAGGTAATGTCGCCAGATCTTAAGGGCAAAGACCACTGCAGCCATCTCCAAATCGTGAGTAGGGTAGTTCTGTTCATGTCTCTTTAATTGCCGCGAAGCATACGCGATCACCCTGTCATGTTGCATCAACACGCACCCTAGCCCCACTCGTGAAGCGTCATAATAGACCACAAAACCACCTGATCCTGAAGGCAAAGATAACACTGGCGCCGTAGTCAAACAAGTCCGTAGCTGCTAAACACTGTGCTCGCACTCCTCCGTCCAATCGAACGGAACTCCCTTCCGGGTCAAACCGGTCAAAGGTGCAGCAATGCGGGAGAAATCCTGTACAAATCGCCTGTAGTAACCGGCCAATCCTAGAAAACTGCGTATCTCAGTAACGGATGTAAGCCTGGGCCAACTCTGAACGGCCTCGATCTTCCTCGGGTCTACACATATACCATCCCGTGTAATCACGTGGCCCAAGAAGTCTAAGCTGTCAAGCCAGAATGCACACTTGGAGAATTTTACGAAAAGCTGGTGCTCCCTCAAGGTCTGCAGTGTGATCCGCAGGTGCTGCTTGTGCTCCTCTCTGCTCCAGGAATACACCAATATATCGTCAATGAATACGATGATGAACAAGTCACGGTACGGCCTGAATATACGGTTCATCAAATCCATGAATGCTGCTGGGGCGTTGGTGAGTCCGAACGACATCACCAAAAACTCATAATGGCCGTAGCGCGTGCGGAAAGCTGTCCTCAGAATGTCCTCCTGTCGAACCCGCAGCTGATGGTAGCCTTATCGCAAATCGATCCTCGAAAAATATCCTGCCCCCTGAAGCTGGTCGAACAAGTCGTCGATGCGTGGCAACGGATATCTGTTCTGCACGGTAACCCGGTTCAGCTGGCGGTAGTCGATACACAAACGTAAACTGCCGTCCTTCTTCTTGACAAACAGGACCGGAGCACCCCAAGGAGAAACACTGGGTCGAATAAGTCCCTTATCTAGCAAATCTTGCAACTGACCCTTCAACTCACTAAGCTCCGCCGGGGCCATCCGATAAGGCGGTATAGAAATAGGCCCCGTGCCGGGAATCAAATCAATACAGAAAGCAATATCGCGCTTAGGCGGTAGCCCAGGAAGCTCGTCAGGGAACACATCAGGGAACTCACATACAATCGGAACCTGGTCCAACGGAACATCCGTAGCTCTAGTATCACAAACATAGGCTAGGAATCCCTGACATCCCTTCCTCAACAGCTGTCCAGCGCGAAGAGAAGAAATCGAAATGTGAGGGGTGGCACCACGGTCCCCCTGCACAACAAAAGCCGACATGCCGGGAAAACAAAATCTAACTGTCTTCTCGTGGCAGTCCACAGATGCATAGCACGTTGCTAACCAATCCATGCCCAAAAGAACGTCGAAGTCCAATATCTCAAGAAGGAACAAGTCGACAGGCAGCTCTCTCTCGCCAATACAGACAACACAGGATCGGAACACGTGACTAGCAACAAACGACTCTCCCACGGGAGTGGTTACAACAAGCAGCTGATTAAGCAAACCGGACTCTCTACCCAAACTCGGCACGAAGTGTGTGGAAACGTATGAGTGCGTGGATCCAGGATCGAACAACACGTGTGCATCAACGGAACATACTGATAGGGTACCTGAGACTACCGCATTGGACGCCTGCGCGTCTTGATTCGTCAACGCGAAAACCCGTGCTTGTCCTCCACTTGTGACTGGCGGTCCCCTACTAGCAACTAGCTGTACTCTGCCGGCAGCTGGCTGTCCTCTGCCTCGGCCACCTCGCCCTATAAGAACAAACCCTCCGCGACCACGGCCTCTCTGCGCATGAGTCTGATGCGGAGCAACAGTAGGTACAACAGGTAATGCCCTCTGGGGTGGAGAAGGTGGTAGTGTGACATGCGGTACGGCTGCCTCCCTCCGGGGTATCTCAGGACAATCTCAAACATGATGATAAGAACTCCCGCATCGGAAACATCTGGATGATACTGGCTGACCCTCCTGGGGATAAGAGCTAAAAAGCCGACCTCGTCCCGAGTCTCTGCCACCTGCAAGGTGTCTGTCGCGGCGCCTGAATGGCCGTCTCTGTGCCGGTGTATCAGTACGAACCCTCTTCGACCCTGGAACTAACGAAGTCTCAGCAAGGTGCTCCTTGACTAATAAGGCTGCGTCTACAGCTGCTGCATATGTCTCGCAATGCTGTGCGCTGATCTCAAGGAACAATGGGGTAAGCAAGCCTCGGACAAATCTCTTGACTCGCATCTCCTCAGTAGCCACTAGGTACGCAGCATAAACTGATAGCTCGGGCATCCCTAACACTCTGGGGAAGAAAGTGGGCAAGGAACACTGTCACGAACTGTTGGTGTATATGCCCTAGGGGCCATTATTGTATCATACTAGCATGTATATTACTTAATGGAAGCTTGGGATATTCATAGTTGTATATACAGTCTTGCTAAAAATGGTAGTATGCAACTTGGTTTGTGTCTACTTTAATATGTGCATATGTTTCTTGTAACGTATCATTTATACATATTAGTAGAGCCCATAGGATCTTTGCTTGATTACCAGCGTTGTGATGTGTAAGTGCACGGCAGCGTCCCGGCCGTCAATTTGAGGCCAAAATGCGGAAACGAAACTTTTACAAAACTTGTAAACTGGCACTACTGCGCACTATAAATCCGGATCGGGCCATTAACCTAATGCTAGCAAACTAAAAGAATGGGTAGAAAGCTATACCGAGCGATCCGTGTCCTTCGGTCTTCGGCCTCCGTCCCGATCTCCTCGCGGAATCTCTGGTCTTCACCTCCTCGTCGGAAAGGGCACCACATCGCCGGATTCTTTTACGGGCTCCCACCTCTGGACCGAGGCAACTCGGGCACGAAATTGGTGAGCCGACGTGCCTAAGGATACTGTAGGATAAGTGTAGAATGTTTTGCCTCTTGGGGTTGTGAAGTTGCCATGTTTTGATGGAGGTGAAAAAAAAGAAGTTTGGAAGAAACGGTGCTCTCATTTTTCTAGCCAGGAAAATGAAAATGAGATCAAATTCCTATCTCCAAAAATCTCACACCCTCACTCTTAATGTGGCCGGCCAATACCAAAGGAAATGGTGATGGTGGTGAGAATAATCAAAAGTGGTGAGCATAAGAAAAAGGGATGTGATGATAAAAAGGAAATAATGTCACTTCCATTTCTAATCTAATCTTTTCTCAAAAATGCAAACCATGATGAGAAAAAATGAATCAAAGATGCTAGAAAACTCATGAAGCCTCCATTTACAAATAACCCCCTCCACATAACTAATTTGCACACTTGCAAATAACCCCCTCCATCGGAAAAATCCGGCCGTGAAGGAACAAAGGAAAACTGGCCGAAACGGAATGCAAACTGGCAACTTCAGAAAACTGATCCCGTAATAAATTACAGGAAAACCCCGCGACTGTATATACATACCCGCATTTGTATTCCCACTGAATACAAATGCAAAGAGGCAAAATCTAAACTGTACAATACTAGGATCCGGTTTAAACCAAAGCCCGCTGTATAATCCGTCCGATCATGATCCGTGCAATACCGCACGTATAAGATCAAATCCTGCCATATCTCCATACGGCCTCTACAGCGTTTCGCCCGAAACTTGAGAAACTGTCTGTGGGGGACTCTAAAGACTCGTCAATACTTTGGCTGTGGATTTAACCACTAGCACGTCAGAGGTATTAGCCATACGTGACGGGCTACCAGCTATTGACCAAAAGGGACGTCTGTGAGCGAACTCATCCTGACACCCTACTGAGCCTGTCAGTGACAATATCCGTACAGTCCGGTCCGTTCGTCTATGAGCATCGCATGTCGGGCCTAGGCGGTTGGTAAAAGTCAGACCCCCAAAAGCGGTATAAGTCGTGTCGGAGTGTAGCCCAGAACACCCTGAGATACTACTGGAATACCTACCAGTAAATCTCCTGTCTTGGCCAAGGACTTCGTGTAATGGCTCTCCTAGACACAGCACGACCTCACCCCCAATACCGGGAGAGACGAACCCCTGCAGATCCGCTCACTGCCTCCATGTGGCTCGGGACTGTACCCAACTAAAACCTGTTTGCACGACTTCTTTGAGCGTGGTAGGGTAGTAATCAAAGCACAGTAGGAACTCACACGAGACAAATGATGATCTCAGGTCGATGAACTAATATGTACACATGTCACCAGGGAACTGCCATCTGACGCTAGGTATAATACCAACTAGCATGTTCCCGGCGAGTCCTGTCCGGTGTACTCATAACCCAATGAGCACCTGTATATATCTTAGGTGAACCAACTAACACCAGTGGCTTGTGAGACCGGCCACCGCCCCTCGTCGGGGTTTCGACTGTATACAGTAGTCTATTCTGGAGTATCGATGCCCTGTCTCGAAACTCCCACGACTAGGGACCTTTTAAGGATGTGCTTATAGACCCCAGCTTCCACGTATATGATCGCCATCATACTGCTGGCATTCAAACAAGAATCGTAGGGGCTCTATCAACGTGTAATAGCGACTCGTAATGTCACCTAAAGCAGTACACGATGATAAAGATAAACCAGATAGCATACTATCATCTTGAGTAAGACTGTCCTACCGGCATAGGTTCTCCCTCAATCATTGCAATCACGTGCCTGTGATCCAATAATTGACTCTGAGGGCACTATATCCAACAATATCCCACTTGCACTCAAGGCTAATTATTGCGATGTCGCATACTCACAGCCCGTGTGATACCGAACACCCAACTCCTCTACTAGTCAGTCTCACAAAGCTCGTTTGCGAAACTATTGCGTTCGAGGAATAGCCTCAGTGAGTGGATCCGCTCTGATGTTTCTTTCTATATCTCTCTTTATCTCAAGTTCGCGGAGAAAGCCATCTCCCAAAATGAGCAATACCTGTCTTAGAATATGTTTGGATGCCTGATGGGACCTAGTTCAGAAATGAACTCCAAATCCAAACTTCTTAGACTGTATCATCAACTGAACTTAATCAGTATCCCGTGTCATGCCTCCCTCAGTGTCCGCTTGGATCACCTGTCCAAAACACTGCCCCTCGTTAGAGGGAAAACTATAACTCTGACAATCACTCTGTCATCCAGGTCACCTTGGAAGCTTGGAATGATAACCTTCTCCCAAAAGAGGATGTCGTTATCATATCCCTAGAACATCAACTTATGTTCCAAAACTGCTTCCGAATGTTTCTCCAGGATTGGATCAATATCAACTTATTGAATCTACTGCAAAAACAACATCTGGTGTGGTACTTGACATCTCATGATTGACTCAATTGCCTAAGCAAGTGATCTGCCAATCATGTACGTCCCTCTCCCCTTTAGTCTGTAAGACACCTTTAGAGAGGGTGACTCCATCACCTGCAGGTACACTACCGTGCCAGGAGTCGTCCATTCTAAATACTTATAGAATGCTGTCCAAGTACCCTGATTGGGAAACTACCCAAATCTAGATCTAAAACCATAGATCTAGTAACCAGAATGTCTGATATAATATCCAAGTCCTATGTGGAGAAACCACTGTGTGACAACCAAAGTATAACCGATCGTAGTATAGGAATTTCACTTCCTACTCTGTGTATGTCATCCAAATACCAGGACATCACACCCTACTACCTCCTCAACAGATCCATCCCCTATTCTGATGAAGTCAAACCTATGACTGTCACATCAGAAATAGATGATCTATCTCCGCTATATCTGCTTTAGTCTATAAATAGACATAAGCCACCTGTCCACCAATGCTTCCGCTGCTCCCACTGACTGCGACAACCCTCTGGCAGAGTCATATACACGTACACTTCTAAAGCAAGTTTAGAACGACGCTATACTCATCCTCCTGCCGGGTCTCACAGTCTGGAACAACAGCAATGGCAAGTCTGGGTAAACAAGAACCTCCCTGTCACCGTCCTTGAGGCTACCGAAGTACCTCTCGAGTGCTTGAGGTTACCCACTATATCTGCGGAGTGGCCAATGGAATGTCAAACCAGATTGAATCTTTAGGTTCTTATCAAATTTTCAGTAATCGTTTGCGGTTCTGGAATTACTTCCAGTTCTACCATACTCCCATTACTGTTTTCTGAAAAAATCCATTTTTATTAAAACTGTGGCGAGTCAAGAACAATATCACTATTGATCTTCCAGATGGTAGAAAGTCAACCCTCGTCATAGTCCGGGTCAACCCACAAACAGCCATTACAGAAACATGCCTTGAGTTGTCCAGTGTCTGGTTTTAAGCATAAGCTGGACAACTCCCCGTACCTTAACAATGTCAAGATATGAACTGTTCTATATCCAATATAGAAAAAGAGGCACTGATTTAATTGAACCAGATTCAAATCATGCAGCTGTCTCCAGTGCATGTCAACTAAATGGAGAGAGGCCGATCAGCATTACTCAACTTAGGAGTGCTTCCAATTATGAGTAACCTGAAAGAGAAGCAAGTTCTCTTAATCATTACTATCAACTGAATACCATTCACAAGTATCTACATCTTCGATCACCTTGAAGAATCACGATATTTGCAACACCTGGTTCTCTACTTTACTCTTATACCTATAACTTCTCAAAACCCAGAATCTGTATTTCTACGAAACACATGTCTAAGAACTAGAGAAGTCACAAGTAAACAGAATATAGTACGAGTACCAACCCCTCTGTCCTAATGAATACTGGACAACATACAATACTCTGTATAAGTCCCCTGAGTCTAATAACTCATTCCCTGTGTGTCGTAGGTTGAAAACTGTACTTATGGTTAAGAAGAATTACACCGCTGTTTAATACTCCTTACCTAACCATCCACTGATATAGGTAAATGTCATAGACATAATTTCAAAAAGGTATATCTCACTCTATAAAAATAGACGTACAGATATATCAATTTGAAATTGGTGCATTATAACGGATATTCAAAACCAAATATTTGCCGTCCAGCAAACTACCCAGGCGATTTCCTCAAATATCACCAATTACAACGAATTCCGATAATGAGGACAATCACCTAATTCCCAATAACTTACTCCCACTCATCATCTGTAAGACCATACAGATGTGAGAATTTAAACCTGGTAAATACATACCTTGGAGCAAGTGTCTAATTGGGAAATCAGTTTTCTTTTAACAGTACACAGTGAAACTGAAACATTGAAATGTTTCGTAGGGGTATCCGGGTATTCCTAGTAATGACTCTTCCATTATCCAGATTCACAACTGTAACCGTATATTTCTTTGCCATCTCTCCAAATCCCTTCATATGTCTTTAGTCATTACTTTCTGCATACCCTTTTAGGCCAAATGGTTTTCTTCCTTCCCTACCGTTCGGCACCAGCCTATGGTCTGGAAGAAGACTATCCAATAAGCATAATTGGTGTACTGTCCTAATCTTAGGAGCACTCGCAACGTGAGAGAAGGTAAAGATAAAAGACTCCTGAATAAACCTTATTCTTATTTCTCCTGAACCAGAATCCATCCCCGAACTGGAACAAGTTCCTTTCGAGTTCGTATATAACCATACGATGGAATATCCAAATAACCGTGGATCTTCGTAGTGATACGGAGTGTCCCGGAGAAATACAAAGGTGAAATAGGAGTGGCGATGAAATACTTGGTTTGGTCATGAATAGCAGTCGCAGTTTACTTTGCCCTCTTACTAATCCCTTTATTTGTCTTAACTTAATACCTTCTGTACACCGTTTAGGCTAAATGGTTTTCTCCATTCCCTACCGGTCAGCAACTGCCTATGGTTTGGAAGAAGACTATCCAATTTACGTAATAGGTGTACTGTCCCTAATCCAAGGAGCACTCGCAACCTGAGAGAAGGTAAAAGGAAAAGACAACTGAATAGTCCTATTCGTTTTCTCCAGAACCGGAAACCATCCTCGAATAAATTCCTTCGAGTTCGTATATAACCATACGATAGTTTTATCCAATGGAAGTGGACGTTCGTAGTAATACGGGGTGTTCTGGAGAAAATGGTAAAAGTAGGAGTGGCAATGAGGTATGCAACTCTGACAATCCAAAAGCTAGTGTTTAAGAAGGTTCGGTCAACTTGCTCACCGAGTCATAGTCTAGGGTCGGGCCATGGTCGCTGCCAAAGAGAGAGAGAAAAAAAACACTCAGCGTGCACTCTAACCTAGATCAGAATGGTTATCAATTTATCTAATCAGGAAGCCTCCCACTGTAACGTCAAATTCTCCTCCAAACCTGAAAGAAGAATTAGTCGGGATCACCCGAGGAGTAAACCAACTCATCAGTGGGAATTGGGATCCAACTATCATCGCATGATAACGTGACGGAATCCGCTCACGTTATCACACTCCAGAAGGTATGCGCATATCTGGTAAGTTTCAGTTTCTTTAGAAACTCCTGATGTGATTTTTGCCCCATGCTCTTATGTCCTAGACGAAGGCCAACATATCATAAGTCACATGTTAAGTTCTAACCGTCATTATCCAGGTTAATTTGAACCCACCCGTACATACCCTTGATGAAGGCCAAAATAGTAATACGACTGTCCCAAATCAACGCATCTATCTATGCTGCAGAAAAGTAACAAATAGCTACCATACACTATGCTTTGACGAAGGCCAACATACATAACATGAATACTAAGTGCTACCTTTCTGAAATGATGGAGGGCTACGAATGGTTTTTTGCGAAAAACCTTTAACGTAATGAACTTGATATCGTTGAAGGAACTGGATAGTTTTTATAAAAATATAGTGGCGAAAACCTTTGCTAAAGAGGTCACTCCCGGTAAAGGGATCTCGGCTCTTTCCCCGTAGAATGAGGTGCAGGATATTCCAACTGAATACCATGATGCAAAGAAAAAGTAATCGACTATAGTGAAGTTATTGCCCTGACGCAAACTTCTGTCTAAGGGGTCACTCCCGGTGAAGGGATCTCGGCCTTTGCCTCGTCGACTGAGGTGCTGGATATTCATAACCGAATACCACTGTGCAAAACAAAAGAGAACGCCGTTGCAATAACAGATTTTTGAAAAATTGTTCCAACAATATCAGAATAGGTTTGTTTAGCTTGCATTGATCCGAATCAACGCAATCCCATCAATTGATCACACCATAAAAGAACGAAAATAATGATGTACGTATATGCCATCCGCATTCGCCACTGGGTCCCATCATCACCCATTAGGTTACTTAACTAACGATAGAGTGGGGACTGGACTAGCGCGGATCCAAAACATATACAACATCTACTAGTATATATATCAATATATAATATTCGCTCAAGGCGTGATAAAATGCAACATCACAGAAATGTAATAAGAATCACAGAACAATACAGATATCTGGGATCCCCGGGTTTCATAGAGCAGCTACTGAAACCCGACGTTTCCCTGCTCGTATGGATAGCCTGTGCAATGAAATCCTAGACCCCTACGGGCGCGGCAAGTCACCCGCCAAAACCTGAAGCGAGGCAGCCCCTTTCAGCAACGTGAATTGACCACCCAGCACTTCACGGAATCCGGTAACTTGGGCACCCCTCCTGGGTCAACCTATACCCCCTACGAGTGCGGCGAATAGCCCGCCAATTCTAGAGTGAAGCCCCCTCCGTCTCAACGCCATGAGATGCGGGATCGTTGCCCTCTAGAACCTGGCTATCTGTGCACCCCTCCGCGGGGTAATCCTAGTACAGAAAGTAAAATATACATACAACGGGTACATCGACCTCAGCCTGGTCGTGCCCTAAAAGAATAATATACAAACAGGCAGTAACGACAGTCCACATGTCGGACGCTCGTCTCGCAATAACAAATGTACATAAAAAACCAAACTGTACTAACATTGCATCAGGCTATCCCCACGACCAATCCGCAACATCACAGCACAACACAGAACATCAACGTGAATGTCACGTTCACAAATCCGTTTAAAAGGGCTATAGCAGTTAGACAGGATTTACCGATCAAATGACATTCACGGTCGCAGATATAATGTAAATACTGTGAACTAACATGTTTAAAATTTTTCGATCGACTAAATTTCCCGAAGCGGGCCCCAAGCACAACTGTAGCACTCAAAAACATCTGGGCCCAAAAAGAATATACCAGAAACCCTATTTCTATGTCAGAGAGCCATTGTAAAAATTTGATGCAGTGAAGCCAAATTTCGGCGGCGGATCCGCGGCCAAAACGTGGTTTTGGCCACTGATCCGCCGCGCTACAGTAACTTCAGCCTACCAAATTTTCACAGAATGCATAAAAAACCCTGCACATATTTTTACAATATACCAAATAATTTTTAGAGCACTGTAAAAATTCGACAGAAACATGACATGGAAACACGGTTTTTTTGAAAATCCGTTCGATCGAACTTGTAAACACGTTAGAGCAAGATAGACTAGGTTAATGGCGTGGCTCTGATACCAGTGTAAGTGCACGGCAGCGCCCCGGCCGTCAATCCGAGGCCAAAATGCGGAAACGAAACTTTTACAAAACTTGTAAACCGGCACTACCGCGCACTATAAACCCGGATCGGGCCATTAACCTAATGCTAGCAAACTAAAAGAATGGGTAGAAAGCTATACCGAGCGATCCGTGTCCTTCGGTCTTCGGCCTCTGTCCCGATCTCCTCGCGGAATCTCTGGTCTTCACCTCCTCGTCGGAAAGGGCACCACATCGCCATATTCTTTTACAGGCTCCCACCTCTGGACCGAGGCAACTCGGGCATGAAATTGGCGAGCCGACGTGCCTAAGGATACTGTAGGATAAGTGTAGAATGTTTTGCCTCTTAGGGTTGTAAAGTTGCCATGTTTTGATGGAGGTGAAAAAAAAAGAAGTTTGGAAGAAATGGTGCTCTCATTTTTCTAGCAAGGAAAATGAGAATGAGATCAAATTCCTATCTCCAAAAATCTCACACCCTCACTCTTGATGTGGCCGGCCAATATCAAAGGAAATGGTGATGGTGGTGAGAATAATCAAAAGTGGTGAGCATAAGAAAAAGGGATGCGATGATAAAAAGGAAATAATGTCACTTCCATTTCTAATCTAATCTTTTCTTATAAATGCAAACCATGATGAGAAAAAAGGAATCAAAGATGCTAGAAAACTCATGAAGCCTCCATTTACAAATAACCCCCTCCACATAACTAATTTGCACACTTGCAAATAAACCCCTCCATCGGAAAAATCCGGCCGTGAAGGAACAAAGGAAAACTGGCCGAAACGGAATGCAAACTGGCAATTTCAGAAAACTGATCCCGTAATAAATTACAGGAAAACCCCGTGACTGTATATACATACCCGCATTTGTATTCCCACTGAATACAAATGCAAAGAGACAAAATCTACACTATACAATACTAGGATCCGGCTTAAACCAAAGCCCGCTAGTATAATCCGTCCGATCATGATCCGTGCAATACCGTACGTATAAGATCGAACCCTGCCATATCTCCATACGGCCTCTACAGCGTTTCGCCCGAAACTTGAGAAACTGTCTGTGGGGGACTCTGAAGACTCGTCAATAGTTTGGCTGTGGATTTAACCACTAGCACGTCAGAGGTATTAGCCATACGTGACGGGCTACCAGCTATTGACCAAAAGGGACGTCTGTGAGCGAACTCATCCTGACACCCTACTGAGCCTGTCAGTGACAATATCCGTACAGTCCGGTCCGTTCGTCTATGAGCATCGCATATCGGGCCTAGGGGGTTGGTAAAAGCCAGACCCCCAAAAGCGGTACAAGTCGTGTCGGAGTGTAGCCCAGAACACCCTGAGATACTACTGGAATACCTACCAGTAAATCTCCTGCCTTGGCCAAGGACTTCATGTAATGGCTCTCCTAGACACAGCGCGACCTCACCCCCAATACCGGGAGAGACGAACCCCTGCAGATCCGCTCACTGCCTCCATGTGGCTCGGGACTGTACCCAACTAAAACCTGTTTGCACGACTTATTTGAGCGTGGTAGGGTAGTAATCAAAGCACAGTAGGAACTCACACGAGACAAATGATGATCTCAGGTCGATGAACTAACATATACACATGTCACCAGGGAACTGCCATCTGACGCTAGGTATAATACCAACTAGCATGTTCCCGGCGAGTCCTGTCCGGTGTACTCATAACCCAATGAGGACCTGTATACATCTTAGGTGAACCAACTAACACCAGTGGCTTGTGAGACTGGCCACCACCCCTTGTCGGGGTCTCGACTGTATACACTAGTCTACTCTGGAGTATCGATGCCCTGTCTCGAAACTCCTACGACCAGGGACCTTTTAAGGATGTGCTTATAGACCCCAGCTTCCACGTATATGATCGCCATCATACTGCTGGCAGTCAAGCAAGAATCCTAGGGGCTCTATCAACGTGTAATAGCGACTCGTAAGGTCACCTAAAGCAATACACGATGATAAAGATAAACCAGATAGCATACTATCATCTTGAGTAAGACTGTCTACCGGCATAAGTCCTCCCTCAATCATTGCAATCATGTGCCTGTGATCCAATAATTGACTCTGAGGGCACTATATCCAACATGATGGCAGTCACACTAGTGGGAGCTGGGTAATCTGTAAGCAACATCCTATTCAGGTCCCTGGTCGTTGGATTATCGAGACAGGGCATCGATATTCCGGGGTAGACTAAGTGTGTACACTTCTCATCCCAGTTGGGGAGATGGTCTGTCCCACAGCCATCAGTACGTCGTACTGGAGATAGTATACAGGTGCTCGTTAGGTTACGGGTACACCGGATAGGACTCGCAGGGAACTGTTGGTTGGTATTATACCCCTCGTCAGTTAACAGTTCCCAAGTGACATGAGTACAGCATAGTCCGCAGACTTGACACTGCGACTTCGCCTCGAGTGTGTCCCATTGTTCTTAGATTGCTACCCAACCACGGCTCAAAGGAGTCGTGCAAACAGGTAGCAGTTGGGTGCAGTCCCGAGCACTTGGAGGCAGTGGCGGTTAGACAGGATTTGCCTCTCCCGGTATTAGGAGTTGATATCGCGCTGTGTCAGAGAGCCATTACGCAAAGTCCCTGGCCAGGGCAAGCGAGATTTACTGGTAGGTTCCAGTAGTTTCTCAGGGTGTAATGGGTTACGCTCCAACACGACATATACCGCTATTAAGGGACTGACGCTTGCCACCCCCTAGGCTCGATATGCGATAGTCGTAGACGAACAGACCGGACTGTACGGAGATTGTCACATCAGGCTCAGTAGGAGTTCGGATGGGTTTCCTCATCGGCCTTCTTATCGACATCTACCTGGGGACCATTACGTACAGCTAGTGCCGCTTGCGGTCTGTGGTTAAACCCACTGCCAGCGTAGTGTCGAGTCTTTAGAGTCCCACACAGAGTGTTTCCCTACTCCAGGCGAAACGATATGGAGGTCGTATGGTTTTACGACAAGGGTTCGGACGCATACGTGTGTTTACGCACGTACGACGTTCGGACAGTTTTTACTAGTCGGCTTTATTTTAAGCCAGATTCTAGTATCGGATTATTGGAATTATACAGTCTAAAGTTTTTCCGTGTTTTCACGGATTGGAGGGGCGTTCTCGTAATTTTCCGGGAAGCTTCTAGAAGCATGGTGACTTGGGGGTTAAGGTGGCATAAGCATTTATTTCTTAATGACTCATTTGTGTGATTCATCCATGGTATTAAATGATGCATTAATTAGTTAATGAGTCATATGATGAATCACACAAGGTGAATGAATCAACCATGATGATTAATCATTTATATTATTTATTTGATAAATTGTTATGGTTGTTATATTCAAATGAGCTCATTATTCAATATAATTCTTATCATCACCTTCTCTCTCTTCAAGCTCTCTCATTCTTGAAACCCTAACCCTAACCTCTCATGTGTTGAGATCAAGGGTTAGCTAGACTAATACATCCCTAATCCAACTCTATATCCCCTAGGTAGCTTAGATTAGCACTTTGAGCTACCTAGTTATCTCAAGTTAGAGATCAAGCTTGGAGTAGGAGCTCTCGGGTGGATCGTCTTTGACTCGAGGAGGCCGTTGAGATGCCGATGTTCCAAGGAGCCTACGAGGAGTGGAGGACATCGATGAAGACCCGAAGGACAAGTAACGTGAGGTATAACTTTGAATCCGAGTAGTTAAACCTCTCGTAGTATGCTAGTAACAGTTTAGATACGATTCATGCGCTCAAGTCCGTGTTACGAAGCTTTGATAATCGTTTTTCATATATTCCGCCTCCCCGCAAGTTCGTGGGGTGCGTGACATGGACTTACAGTGGTATCAGAGCCAACTAAACCATTACTAGCTTGTTAGCAACTAATTAAAACCTCGATCGTCGGAAAATACGAAAACAAAACCCTGGATACCCTCAGTTTCTGTTAATTTTAAACGTGTCGAAAAAAATATTTGATATGCCTTAAAATTCACAGCAGGGAAATATAAGAATACTGGAAAAATACAAGCCCCTAACTCGGCAAGACGGCCGCGGATCCGCGGCAAGATGATGCTTTTGGCCGCGGATCCGCCGCCGAGTCAACCCCGAGTTGACTCAGATTTGCACAGTAATTCATATGTTTTGGAGTTTTGTTTTCCTGTATATTCTGTTTCTGCCCAGGTTACTTTTGTGCTGGCTTGCAATTGGGGTAGACACGGAAAATGGTTGTCGATCGATGTTATAAGTTATTTGCTAATCGGGTTTTTATTTGTAATGTTTAATGTGTTCGTAAACCTCCCCTAACTGCTAGTATGTCGGTTGGCAGGGGGTTGAACATTTCTGTAATGTTTACTGTTTGTGTATATAAACTTGATTGGAATGTTGTGATGATTAGCCGGGGTTTGAGATGTCTTTTATATTCATTCATTCGATGTAAATTGTAATATGATGTAATATTCTTTTGCGGGGCACATCCAGGTTGCGGTTGTATCCACCGTTGTATTTTTTCTTTTTACTGTTTATGCTCCTAGGATAAACCCAAGGTGGGGTGCACAAACTATCGGGTACTTTGAAGTGTTTAGTGGGCTACTCACGTTGTTGAGGGAGACCGCTTCACTTCGGGCACTTGGCGGGTAGTTTGCCGTACCCGTAGCGGTCTAGGGTGGGGTAATGGCTATTCATCACAACTGTGTTATCCGTCTTTTGTTGCAGGCTCAAAGCATACGCGGATTGCTTGTATATCCAATAATGTTCATCTGTGATCTGGAATGCCTATTATTGCGTCTAACGAATGTACAATATCTATATATGATAGCTATTAGACGTCACTTATGTTTTACATCCGCATTAGCCCAGCCCCCGCTCTGTCGTTAGTTAAGTAACCTAACAAGTGATGACGGGACCCCGTGGCGAATGCGGATGGCATAAGAGGACGTGGTATTTTCTTTGTTTTCTGCAATGATAGGATAAATGATGGGACGCATTATTGTAATGCAAAGAAAATAAACCAAAGTTAAGTCGTTGGAACAAATTTAAAAGAAACCACTCGGTTATTTTAAAAGATCAGAATTTTTTAATTGCGGAGCTTTAACCACTCCTTTTAAAAAGTATCAGGTTCCTTCGATTAAATCAAGTTCACTACGTTCACGGTTTTGCCAAAACCAGTCGTAGCCCTCCGTCATTTCATATAGATTGTCAATAGTATTCAAGCTGTGTTTGTTGACTAAAGTCAAGGCACAGTGTTTGGTAGCTATTGGATATTCATATGTAGCATAGATAGATGCGTTGGTTTGGGACAGTCGTATTACCTTGTTGACTAAAGTCAATGGTATGTACGGGTGGGTTCAAATTAACCTGGATAATGACGGGTAGAACTTGACATGTAACTTATGATTTGTTGACTAAAGTCAAGGTCATAAGAGCATGGGGCAAAAATCCACATCGGGAGTTTCTAAAGAAACTGAAATTTGCTAGTATTGCATACAATTTGGAGTTTGATGAATGTTGGTAGGATTCCTTCAACATTATCATATGATGATATTTAGATCCCTATCCTACTGTGAGTACATGCTACTTATCAGGAGATTCGTCACTTAACGATCAATGCTATAGACCAAGTAGGTGCCTAGAAAGGTGTTAGCGGGGCTACGCCCCTAGAGAAAAGAGGTTATTTAATTAAGGAACTTCGCGAAAACGTTGGAAAACCTCCCTCGAAGTATCGACATTGGCCTGGCTGAACGGTTAAGCAAGTATTGTACGGTGAGAATAGTCCTGGCTAATTCTTCTTTTATGGTTTGAGGAAGGATTCGAGAAACAGTGGGAGCCATCCAGTTTAGATAAACTAAAAACCAATCTAAACTTGCAAGAGCATCATGCTAAAGTGTTTTCTTCTCTTTCTCTCATTGCAGCGACCTTGTGACCACACATAGGTTACATCTAGATAACAATTTGACTGAATATGACTTATATGACTGGCAAAGGTCTGTCCAGATGACCATTGCCTATGACAAGCTGGACCACCCTATTACTACTAATGATCCCGCCGTCCCAGGTCCAGTTTCCACCGTCACGGATATGGATATCCGTCAGAAAAGGGAAAAGGATAAAGCGAAAGCCAAGTGCCTCGTGTTGGCTTCAGTTGATGGTGTATACCAGAAGCAGCACGAGAAGATGGACTTAGTTTCTATCTTTCCCCATAACAAAGATTTATATGGAGAGCAATCTCATATCACAAGATATGAAACCTCGAACGAATTAATTCAAGCGAGGTTGGCTTTCGGGTCATCTGTAGGGGACAATGTCCTTACAATGACTAGCTATATTGATGAGCTCAAGGACTTGGAGACCACGTTGGAGAACGGGTCAAATACTGACTTGATTCTACAGTCTCTGCCTTCTACCCTGAAGGAAACCAGGGAAGTAGAAGGAAAGAGAAGGGCAAAAGTTTCAGGACTGGAAATAGTAAAAGAAGGACGTTCCTATTGTTATGGGATTGGGCATTGTCAGAAGGATTGCAGGGCTTTGAAAGCCAGTAGCCAGGATACGAAGCATGTTGTGGCTTCGGCCTCAAGTGTGTTTGTAATTGAGAACTGTTTGTCAATTAACTCTACTTCCTGGGTACTAGATACCGGAGTAGGATCTTATATCTGTAATTCATTACATGCTTTGAGAAACCGTAGAGTTATAAAGATAGGTGATTGGTCTCTCACAGTTGCAAACGGAATGACTGTGAACGCTGAATCCGTGGGAGAATATCGCTTAGGTTTGACAAGTGGGCATATATTGATTCTACGTAACTGTTTGTATGTACCTAGTACGACTTGTAATATCATATCAGTATCCTCACTTTCGAGAGAGGGATATGATTTTACATTCGTAAGCGATGTAGTTAATATCCACCTAAATCAAGTTTTGATTAGGTCAGGTACATTAGATAACGGTATATACGTATTAAGTCAAGCTCAGGTTTTCAATGTCCAGAACACACTTAAAAGAAAGTCTCCGGAATTAAATCAGGCTTTCTTATGCCATTGTAGACTAGGTCACATCAATGAGAGAAGGTTGACTAAGTTACATAGAGAAGGATATTTGAATCTGTTCGAATATCAATCTTATGCTACTTGTGAATCTTGTCTCATAGGAAAGATGATAAAGACTCCGTTTACTGGACACGGAGTAAGAGCAAGCGAGCTCTGGGACTCTTACACAGTGACGTGTGCGGTCCAATATCTACACATGCGAGAGGTGGTTACTCCTACTTCATTACTTTTACGGATGATTTCTCTAGATATGGATATGTCTTCTTGATGAAGCATAAATCCGAGGCCTTTAAAAAATTCCAGGAATACAAAAATGAAGTGGAAAACCAAACAGGCAAAAGTATCAAGACACTAAGATCTGATCGAGGTGGTGAATACTTAAGTGCCGAGTTCCTAGGTTACTTAAAAGAGAATGGAATTCTCTCTCAGCTTACTCCTCCATACACACCACAACATAACGGTGTATCGGAGAGACGGAACCGAACCCTATTGGATATGGTATGTTCCATGATGAGTAACGCTGAGTTACCACGATCATTCTGGGGATATGCACTAGAATTAGCTGCATATCTTTTGAACCGAGTTCCAACCAAGACTGTGCCTACCACACCATATCAAATGTGGAGTGGGAAGAAACCTTGTCTTAAGTATCTTAAGACATAGGTATGTCCACCTTTTGTAAAGAAGCAATATGCGGACAAACTCGAGGCACGCTCAGTACAGTGTAAGTTTGTGGGATATCCAAAGAACTCCATGGGGTATCTTTTCTATTACGCAGAGGAGCAAAAGGTCTTTGTTTCTCAACATGCCCACTTCTTGGAAACTGAATTTTTAGAAAATCAGATAAGTGGGAGCGCAATAGAACTGGAAGAAATTCCAGAACCACAAGCTATTACTGAAACCTTGGTAGAACAAGAAGGTTCAGGAGAACCGGACATCCCAGCGCCTATCCGCAGGAGTAGTAGGCCGTCTCATCCGCCTGAGAGATACTACGGTTTTCTCATAGATGGGGATAGAGAGGATTGCGTCATTGATGATGATGACCCTACTAGCTTCCAGCAAGCCATTCAGAGCGGCGACTCGGTAAAATGGCTGGATGCAATGCGGACCGAAATGGAGTCCATGTACACTAACAAAGTATGGACTTTAGACATTGCTCCAGATGGGGTAAAACCCATAGGATGCAAATGGATCTTCAAAAAGAAGATTGGTGTAGATAGACAGCTTGAAACCTATAAGGCTAAACTTGTTGCAAAGGGTTTCCATTAAAGACCTGCTTTGGACTATGATGAAACCTTTTCTCCAGTGGCTATGCTCAAATCCATTCGGGTCCTTCTTGCTATTGCTGCCTTCCACGATTCTGAGATCTGGCAGATGGACATAAAGACGGCCTTTCTAAATGGTAATTTGGAAGAGTGCGTTTATATGGATCAGCCAGAGGGATTCATTCAGAGTGGGAGCAGCGGTAAAGTATGCAAGTTGCTTAAATCCATTTATGGACTAAAACAAGCATCACGGAGTTGGAACATCTATTTTGATGATGCTGTCAAAGAATTCGACTTTATCAAAAATCCAGATGAACCATGCATATACAATAAGATTGTAGGGAGAGTTGTAGTATTCCTCATCTTGTACGTGGATGGCATTCTCCTAATAGGAAATGATATTCCTATGTTACAGTCAGTCAAAAGATTCTTATCACAGAAATTCTCCATGAAAGACCTGGGTGATGCCACCTACATTCTGGGGATCCGGATCTATCGTGATAGATCAAAGAGGATGTTGGGACTTTTGCAGTCCAGGTACATAGACACCATATTGAAGAGATTCAGTATGGATGATTCTAAGCGCGGTAACCTACCAGCTTGTCACGGAATCACCCTCTCCAAAGAGATGTTTCCCAAGACTGATTTGGAAAGGGATCGCATGTCGATTATACCCAACGCTTCTGCGGTAGGCTCTATAATGTATGCGATGTTATGTACCAGACCAGATGTAGCATACACATTAAGCGTTGTAAGCCGGTATCAGGCAAACCTAGGGGAGAAGCACTGGATAGCCGTAAAGAACATTCTCAAGTACCTGAGGAGGACTAAGGATATGTTCTTAGTGTATGGCGGCAAAGACCTCCAGATGGAGGCCTTTGCCGACTCCGGCTTCCAGAGTGACAAGGATGACTCCAAATCCATGTCGGGTTATGTCTTTACTCTCAATGGAGGGGTGGTCTGTTGGAAGAGTTACAAGCAGGAGACCGTTGCCGACTCAACAATGGAAGCGGAGTACATAACTGCTTGCGATGCCGCAAAAGAAGCTGTCTGGATGAAGAAGTTCCTCACAGAACTTCAGGTGGTTCCTACCAGTGTTGATCCAATACCTTTGTATTGTGACAACAACGGCGCTATAGCTTTAGAGAAGGAACCCAGGTCCTATCAGAAGTCCAGACACATCTTAAGGCGGTATCACCTGATCAGGGAGATTGTACATCGCCAGGAGATCGAGGTGAAGAGAGTAGAGACGGAGAATAACATTGCTGATCCATTAACAAAGGCCATTCCTCAGACGCAGTTCGAGAGGCTATTCGAGATGATAGGTCTACGATATGCCAGCTCATGGCCCTAGTGCAAGTGGGAGATTGTTGGTGTATATGCCCTAGGGGCCATTATTATATCATACTAGCATGTATATTACTTAATGGAAGCTTGGGATATTCACAGTTGTATATACAGTCTTGCTAAAAATGGTAGTATGCTACTTGGTTTGTGTCTACTTTAATATGCGCATATGTTTCTTGTAAAGTATCATTTATACATATTAGTAGAGTCCATAGGATCTTTGCTTGATTACCAGCGTTGTGATGGCAGTCACACTAGTGGGAGCTGGGTAATCTGTAAGCAACATCCTATTCAGGTCCCTGGTCGTTGGATTATCGAGACAGGGCATCGATATTCTGGAGTAGACTAAGTGTGTACGCTTCTCATCCCAGTTGGGGAGATGGTCTGTCCCACAGCCATCAGTACGTCGTACTGGAGATAGTATACAGGTGCTCGTTAGGTTACGGGTACACCAGACAGGACTCGCAGGGAACTGTTGGTTGGTATTATACCCCTCGTCGGTTAACAGTTCCCAGGTGACATGAGTACAGCATAGTCCACAGACTTGACACTGCTACTTCGCCTCGAGTGTGTCCCACTGTTCTTAGATTGCTATCCTACCACGGCTCAAAGGAGTCGTGCAAACAGGTAGCAGTTGGGTGCAGTCTCGAGCACTTGGAGGCAGTGGCGGTTAGACAGGATTCGCCTCTCCTGGTATTGGGAGTTGATATCGCGCTGTGTCAGAAAGCCATTACGCAAAGTCCCTGGCCAGGGCAAGCGAGATTTACTGGTAGGTTCCAGTAGTTTCTCAGGGTGTAATGGGCTACGCTCCGACACGACTTATACCGCTATTAAGGGACTGACGCTTGCCGCCCCTAGGTTCGATATGCGATAGTCTTAGATGAAAATACCGGACTGTACGAAGATTGTCACATCAGGCTCAGTAGAAGTTTGGATGGGTTTCCTCATCGGCCTTCTTATCGACATCTACCTGGGGACCGTTACGTACAGCTAGTCCCGCTTGCGGTCTGTGGTTAAACCCACTGCCAGCATAGTGTCGAGTCTTTAGAGTCCCACACAGAGTGTTTCCTTGCTCCAGGCGAAACGATATGGAGGTCGTATGGTTTTACGACAAGGGTTCGGACGCATACGTGTGTTTACGCACGTACGACGTTCGGACAGTTTTTACTAGTCGGCTTTATTTTAAGCCAGATTCTAGTATCGGATTATTGGATTTATACAGTCTAAAGTTTTTCCGTGTTTTCACGGATTGGATGGGCGTTCTCGTAATTTTCCGGGAAGCTTCTACAAGCATGGTGACTTGGGGATTAAGGTGGCATAAGCATTTATTGCTTAATGACTCATTTGTGTGATTCATCCATGGTATTAAATGATGCATTAATTAGTTAATGAGTCATATGATGAATCACACAAGGTGAATGAATCAACCATGATGGTTAATCATTTATATTATTTATTTGATAAATTGTTATGGTTGTTATATTCAAATGAGCTCATTATTCAATATAATTCTTATCATCACCTTCTCTCTCCTCAAGCTCTCTCATTCCTGAAACCCTAACCATAACCTCTCATGTGTTGAGATCAAGGGTTAGCTAGACTAATACATCCCTAATCCAACTCTATATCCCCTAGGTAGCTTAGATTAGCACTTTGAGCTACCTAGTTATCTCAAGTTAGAGATCAAGCTTGGAGTAGGAGCTCTCGGGTGGATCGTCTTTGACTCGAGGAGGCCGTTGAGGTGCCGATGTTCTAAGGAGCCTACGAGGAGTGGAAGACAGCGATGAAGACCCGAAGGACAAGTAACGTGAGGTATAACTTCGAATCCGAGTAGTTAAACCTCTCGTAGTATGCTAGTAACGGTTTAGATACGATTCATGCGCTCAAGTCCGTGTTACGAAGATTTGATAATCATTTTTCATATATTCCGCCTCCCCGCAAGTTCGTGGGGTGCGTGACATGGACTTACACGAACTCTGTCGAGGTCATAGGAGGAAGACCTGCTGCTCTGCCCTTCTCGATCGATTCACACCATTTCTGCGCAAGATCTTCCAGGCGAAAGCTCGTGAACTCTACCCATCTCACATCTGAGCATCTAAGGGAATGACATATCCGGGCCATCCTATCAATGAATGACTGTGGGTCCTCGGCTGCCTCGGTGCCTGTGAAGACTGGAGGCTTCAGCCTAATGAACTCTGATAACGATACTGTAATCACCTCCATGGCTGCAAGGGAAACTGCCTGTACTGTAGGTACCATCGCGGTCCCTGTGACGGGTGGAGCTACCTCTGGTCGTGCGCTCGAAGTGTCTCGACTAATGATCCTATCATCTGGCGCATCTCCTGCATACTGGATCCTACCGTCTGGCGCATCTCCTGCATACCAGCCCCTAGCATGGCGATCTGACTTGTCGTAGGAGGAACAGTCTGCTCTGGTATAACGGGTGCACTACCCGGATCAGTCCTCGTCTCGGACGAGTCAACTCGAATCTCGGCTCTCGCAGCTGCTCTCTGCGCCCTCGTAGTCTTTGGTGGCATAATAGCTGAAAAGAAGGTAGGATTCGATGAGGATACGGAAATCGAATCACACAAATATATATATAATCAAGAAGGAATTTCAATCAACAAGTCCTAAGGTCGCTTAGGCGGAGTACCGCGTCGCGAGTATGCTGCGGAACATACATACGCTACGTTACTCTGCTTAGGCTACCTACTACATCATACCAGGGTCATCCTACACTCCGAAGGTAAAACCTCCGCTCTGATACCAACTTTGTCACGACCCAAAGTTTGGCCCGTGACCGGCACTTAACCACGTAACGTCTACAGGCGTAACGCGACTAAGTAAGCCAAAACCTAGAAATCAAAACCATAAAGTATAGAGTGTTTGAAACATTATTAGAATATTTGTTAAAAACAGTTAGAAAACTTAAGTTGTTTCGTAGAATTCTTAAAAGTTTCAAGTTATTGTTTAAAAATTTTGGCAGCATTTCCTTTGTAAAAAGTAATCCCCGAAATCGGGTACAAGACAATATATGAGTAAAATGATATATAATAAGAAATAAACATCCCAAACGGGAGCAATCACGCCCAGCGGCGGAAACAACACCACAATGATAATATACGACGCCGAAGCGAAGAAAGGGTAAAAAGAACAAGTGGAGACAACATGAAGTATAAAACTGCATAAATAAAGTCAGCTCACAACGAGCTCGACACCAGAGTACAAAATAATATACATCGTCCTCACAACTGGTTTCTAAGTCACTACATGAAAGTAGATGGAGAGTACTAGATACAACAATATACACAGCTGAAAAAAATAAACAGATACCGCACAAAAACCCACCTATCGGCAAAAGGGCTAGTATGCCAACTGCAGTGGTATCTGTGTCAAAAGATGCGGTAAACAGCCAGCCGTGACTACTCCGAAAGGCAACCTGCAAACACTGTGGCACAACGGGGGTGAGTTGCCAACTCGTGAATAGTAGATAACATATAAAGGTAATCGCGAGTATGCACGTGCTGCGATACTCTAATCTATGCCAACAGATAACATCTATATGATGAACTGGATGCACAAAACATGCAACAAATGCGATCTAATAACATCTCTTGTTATGAGCAGGGTATGCAATAGTCGTGCATGTCATATGTACTCTATCAGGTACTACAGATACAGGATGAGATGTGTAATACTAAATGCTGTGCATGGGAATAAATAGTATCTACACGGAATGTCAACGTGGAAAAATAGTCGGTGTCCAACAATACACCCAAATCCCAGTAAAACTCAGGCGCCGTCATTCTCATCGGCCCTCAAATCCTGTAAATCTCATAAAGTCGTAAGTGCCCAACATTGGCATCCTAAAATATCAAGAATACTCGTGTCCAGCATCGACACGCAAATCCTCATATATCGGGCTCCGTCAGTCCGGATCAGCCCACGGGTTCCGTCTGTGGTATCGGCCCTCGGCCCCGGGAGTATGAGTCGTCCCGTATCCATCTATCGACTCTGGTCAGTATCCTCCGGATAACCGCCAGGTCCAACCAATCACCGGTAGGTAGTAGTCCCTCTGCCAGGCTCACCGTCTACTGCACAGCGATCCGTTCTTGCCCCGGGGTACCATACCGGGTCCACCATGTACCTGCAATCGGCCTCGTCCAGCTCCTCGATTCGGGTTCACATGTCACATGTCTCAGAATCGAGAAAACGCATGGTGGACGCACTGAAATATCATATCAAGGGAAACCGGGTTTTTAAACAGTGCGTATTTTCTTAAAATAGTACTCCGGTTCCTAAATCCAGAAATCACATAAATCCAAACTCAATGCGTAAATCCATGCAATGTGTCGTATGACACTAAGAGTAAAAGAAAGGGAAAACCGCTCCTTTAAAAGATCCAGTTTTGAAAATATCTCATGCGGTCCCTTAGTTTTTAAATCATGTCAATGTCATCCATGTATGCAACATATGCATGTGTATAGGTATGGATGTGCGAATGGATACATATACGCAATGTGAGTGTAGCAATATATATGTGCTCTAATATGGGTATATGATGTATATGTGCACAAAAGTAAATATATCAAGATATTAATATAAATATATGCATCAATATGCGGCAAGTCATGACGATATAAAATTCGTAGCAGTCCTATAATGTGAGTGTCATCGCAGTCACTAACGGTGTGAGTGTAACATAAAAATAGTGCCCGTGCAGCTTGAACCGTTAGTGATAGTGCAGTGTTCTATATTACCAATTCTATATGCAATAGGAGATGGTATGCTACTATAGTATATATATAAATATATACGAACACATGCAATATAAAATATCCTATAACGCCCTGACGCTTAACGCCATACGGGCGATTTCCCCGTAGATGTTAAATCTACTCATCTGGTCGCGTGCTAAGTATAGCTGACCACCTGCTTCCTTTTCTTGGAGGCGCCTGACGTTCCCGCTTGCGAACCTGGAATTTACACAATGAATCCATATATAAGCAAATATATCGCAAAATCGCGATATCGAATTCAAATAAGAAACTTGTGTCGCGAACTAAACGCGCGTGCATACGTAACGTGTGTGCATACACCAAAACCCAACGCGACACGCTGTGGCACACAGCGACCCAACTCGACACGTATCGCACGTGTCGCGCAAGTCCCGCTACGCTAAAAATAGGTAAACGGTCCCAGATTTAATCTGGAACAAAAACAAATAAATCAAACAGGACCAAATCTATCACAATACCTACAGACACCTACCTATCTAAAATTCAACACAAAACCACACTATTGGGCCGACGGCAAAGGGGGTGGGGTCGGCCAAAATCCGGTGGGATGGGTCCAGGTCTCTATACTAGGGTCCTAACACAATTTATATCCTAATGTATAAGTTTGCTTACTAAAAAGGTTACCTTAATAACAGCAGATTTCATATAACATTAAGGGCTTAGTTTAAACATCAAGTGTGCAACCACAGGGTATTTTGTGGAACTAGGTGAATTTAGAGAAATCCTGCGATACTAACAGCATACAAAAGGGCTAGTCTAACCACAAACACCCTGAACACCCTGTTTTCCAACCAAACCACCAAGGTTAACATCAAAGTCCACAAAACACAATAACTTGGCTAAACATCCCAGATTTAGTCCAAGGCAAGAACCCAAAAACCAAACAATACCAAACAAAGCAAAACACACACAGACACCACATTGAACGACACTAGACCAAAAAGGGCAGAGGGGGGCCGGCGTCACCGGACCGGCAAGAGGAGGCCGCCGGTCATCCTCCGGTAGGATGGGCTCGGGTCCATATACAACACTCCAAAAAACCCTGCACACTAATCTGAAGTTGTTTGCTAAGCTAGGAAAAGATCAGAAATGTAGCAGATCCCAATATCCTAAGATGTGTTTCAAAACCGTATTTTAAAGTTTCAGTTTAGTGACTTAAGGCTATATAGCTAAATCTAGCGACACTACTAGGCTAAAGCAGAATAAATAATGCCTAATAGAGTTGATTAAGCGATAACAACTATAACTTAGCTTAATCACCTCCTAAAACACAAATCTAGCACTAGTACTCAATTTAAACACTAATTAAGCTAAACCAACACACAATTCTAGCAAACAAGAACGTGGAGCTCAGAGGTTATACCTCACTCGACCCTATGATGCAGGGTAAGGAGAAGAAGAGGAGGGGAGGAAGGTGCTGCAGTTGCTGGAGCTGCTGCTGTGCTGTTGAAGCTGATGTTGTTGCTGTTGCTTCAGCTGATGCTGTTGCTGCTCTTGTTGCTACTGCTGTGCTGGAGTTGCTGCTGCTATGCTGAGGCTGCTGGAGTTGATGATGGTGCTGCTTCAGCTGCTGCTACGTGTGCTGCTGCTGCTACATGGAGCTGCTGCTGCTGGGTGTTGCTGCTGCTTGCACTGCTGCTGCTGTTGCCTTGTTGTTGTTGTTGTTGTTGTTGTTGTTGTATGTTGCTGATGCAGTGGCTGTAGTTGTGTGTGTGTGTGAGTGAGAGAGTGAGAACTATAAGAGTGTGCAAACAAAAGAAAAGATATCACAAGAGAGTCAACCCTCATCTCTCTCTTGCCTCATTAAATGCAAGCATGGGCTCATGCCATGATGCACTCCCTCTCTCTCTCTCCCCCCTAAGTCAACCCAAAAGAAAATTTTAAATCCCATTTCATTTAAAAAAAAAAAATACCCTAATTAAAATCATTTTAACTTAACAAAGGGGGTTAGTCTACCATGGTTGCTAAATATGGTTTAACCCAAATTTTAACCCAAATTTACTTGCACAAGTTTGTGTAAGCCTAGGAAAATTCTAGAAAAATATTTATTAATTTTGATAAAATATTTGAAAATCAATTTGGTAAACTTTTTTATTAAAAATCACTTATTAAAATATAATTAGCTACTAAACACATTCTAAAGTGTTACAGTGAACCATCGAGACTAGGAACTAGGGACTTTGCCATGGCTCCGCTTTGTTTCGATCCTGGGGTCGTTTGTTGACGCTGCGTCTGCATCCTGCTGGAGTGAGATGGAACGCCGTTGTTGACACTATGTCTGCTGTAACGAGATGAGTGTCGAGGTGGTCTCTAGGTTGTTTGTGAACCATCGAGACTTGGAACTATTGACTTTGCCATGGATCTATTTTTTTTAATCCTAGGGTCGCTTATTGACGTTGTGTCTGCATCCTGCTGGAGTGAAAAGGAACGCCGTTGTTGACACTGCGTCTGCTGTAACGAGATGAGTGTCGAGGTAGCCTTTAAATTGTTTTGTGAACCGTCGAGGCTTGGAACTAGGGACTTTGCCATAGCTCCGCTTTGTTTCGACCTTGGGGTCATTTGTCGACGTTGCGTCTGCATCCTGCTGGAGTGAGAAGGAACGCCATTGTTGACACTGTGTATTCTGTAATGAGACGAGTTTTGAGGTGGTCTCTAGGTTGTTTGTGAACCGTCGAGACTTGGCTCTCCCTTTGACGGAGCCTGGTGGGAAAACATGGTTCTCTTTTTCATTTGTGCCCATGGATTGTATACAGGGGTCGGTGTAGACTCACCTGCAGGGCAAAAGTTTCATTTTTTTAAAATTTCCGCGATACTCTATCATTTTAGCTTTTCATATCGCGAAAGTCACGATTGCCCAATTTTTTCGGCTTTTTATCGCGGCGCCCAATCATTTCGGCTTTTCCTTTTACTCGCTGCTTTTTATTGCGAGTTGCCCAAACATTTCGGCTGTTTTTATATGCATATATTTTGCTTGTTGATTTTTATTGCGAGTTGCCCCATCTTTTCGGCTATTTCATATGCATTTATTTTTGCTCGCTGATTTTTGTTGCGAGTATGGAACTTGAGATCTGATACCAATCTTGGCATCAGCACCGCTGCGACTGGAATATTACCAAGAGCGAATCATCATTTGCCGTGAAAGGACTTGGAATTTGATACCGATTTAGGCATCAACATCGCTACAACTGGGATATTTCTAGGAGCGAATCATCATTTGCCTTTGTTGATTTGAATAAAGGTGGCTTAGCAAATAAGGTTAGGATCCTGTCGACTAAGGCTTTTTGACTTTATGAGCCGTAAGGGTCTCATAAAGGTATTTCTCCCTACGAGCCGTGAGGATCTCGTAGGTTTATGTTCTCCTTAGAAGTCGTGAGGACTTTTAAGTGGTGTTCTCTCTTATAAGTCGTAAGGATCTCATAAGAGTATTTTCTCCTTATAAGTTGAGAGGACTTACAAGTGTCGTTCACCATATGAGGATATTCCTCATGATTGGTGGAACTTGGTGGGGGAAATCGTTTATTTGTGTCCGTGGATTGTATACAAGGGCCAGCATTGTACCGTCTGTAGGGCAACTCAGGGGATACAACGGCTTAAGAACAGGTCCAGGTCCCTGTAACTTAAGGTTTTGAATCCTATGAGCCATGAGGGTCTCATAGGGGGAGTTATCCTTACGAATCGAGAGGATCACGTAAGTGAAGATTTTATGAGATTGCGCCCTTTCGGGTTTTCATAAGCCCGCCGGTAGCCTTGCTATTTTTACCCACGGCGCCCTTTCGGGTTTTCATCCGTGCCCATTTCACTTATGGACGTACCGTTTTTTTAACAATGAGATTGCGCTTTTTCAGGTTTTCGCAAGCTTGCCGGTAGCTTTGATGTTTTTACTCACGGCGCCCTTTCGGGTTTTCATCCGTGCCCATTTCACTTGTGGACGTACCGTTTTTTTGACTTGGGTTGCAGTTTTTGCCGTTGGAGCTTTGATTGCAACATAGATCCCAAGAGAAGATATCGCCGTATTTGGGGCGATGCACCATGTTTAAGGCGGAGTACTAGTTTAGGGACATTTCGGTCCATTGCCAGTTTATTGACGTAGTGGTCCATTATCACCATTTTTTTGAGGTGAAACTTTAGTGTAAGGACATTGCGATCCGTTGTTAGTTTAGTGACATTTCGGTCCATTGTTAGTTTAGGGACATTTCGGTCCATTGCCAGTTTAATGACGTAATGGTCCATTGACAGTTTAAGGAAGTAATGGCCCACTATCACCATTTTTGAGGTGAAGTTACGGTCCGTTGTTAGTTTAGGGACATCTCAGTCCATTATCGCCGTATTTGAGGCGACGTTTTAGTTTAAGGACGTTACGGTCCGATGTCGCCATCTTGGAGGCAACGGTTAGTTTAAGGACATTTCGGTCCGTTGTCGCCATGTTTGGGGCGGAAATTTTGTTGGATACTACTTTTAGAGTTTTGACTCAAGAAGATAGCGAGAAGACACGAGCGTCGTCATCTATCATTAACCTGAGTCGTGACTTGTCAAGCGTAGTATTTCTTAAGGAACCGGTCGTTTATTGGACGGAAATGTCTTTCACTATGCATATCCATGAGCAAGTAGGCCCCACCTTGGTAGACTTTGTCTATGATATACGGGCCTTCATAGTTTGGCTCGAATTTCCCCCGCTTTGCATGGTTGGGGATCATAGGTCTTTTGACAACTAGCATGAGTTCGCCTTGGCGGAATGTTCTTGGCCTAGTTAGTCTTTCATATGAGCGCGTCATCCTTACTTTGTAAGCTTCCAGGTTTTGCTGTGCCATGAGACGAGTTTCATCGAGGGCATCAAGCTGCTCAAGCCGAAGATGGGCATTTTCTTCATCTGTCAGCTCATATCAAACTGCCACTCGTAGAGAGGGGAGTTCTATTTCTAAAGGAAGGACTGCTTCAGTGTCGAATACCAACGCGTATGGTGTTGTATTCGTAGCCGTTTTGAACGTCGTTCGGTATGCCCAGAGTGCTTCGTGCAGTCTCTCGTGCCAGTCTTTTTTGTTTCTGGACACCGTTTTCTTTATAATCTTGGTCAAGGTCTTATTGAAAGCTTTAGCTAGACCGTTGGCACGAGGATTATAGAATGAAGAATATCTCCAGTTTATTTTGTGCTGTTCTGCGAAGCGGCTGATTTTATGGCTCCTGTAGGCTGGCCGGCCCATTATCCGAGATTATCCGTCGCGGAGTACCGAACCCATAGATGACATGTGTCTTGAAGAAATGAAGAATGTTCTCCGTCTTCACTTCCCTTAGTGGTACTTCTTCCCCTACTTAGAAAAGTAGTCGGTCGTTGCCAGTATGAACCAGTGTCTTTTGGATGACGTTGGTTCAATGGGGCCAATTATGTCGGTTCCCCACAGTTCGAACGGCCAGCTAGCTATCGTTGGGTGTAGCGGATTTGAATGTTGATGGATGAAGTCTTTGTGAATCTGGCATGAGTAATACTGCTTCGCATATTCGAGACAGTCTTGAACCATTGTGGGCTAATAATAGCCCATCCTTTTGATCTTCAGCTTCATTTTTGGCCCGGCTTGATGAGAACCGCAGAGTCCGTTGTGAGTTTTTTGAACAACTCTCTTTTCTTCTTCTGGCCCCAAGAACCATAGCTATAGACCGTCAAGCGATCTCTTGTATAGAGTATCATTGACGAAAGCGAAAGACAGAGCCCGTTTCATGAGCTGATGTCTTGACGACGCGTTTTCGGGCGTTCGATGGGATTTGAAGTAGTATATGAAGACTTCCCTCCAATCCTTGACCTATTCTTTGTCTTTTATTTGGAGGACTTCTTGTTTGGTCGTTTCTTTTCCTTCAAATGGCTCCATTGAATCCTCTGAAGATATTTCTGCTGGCGCAAGAACCCGTGGCTTTGCACAACGATCCTTACGTCATCGAGGTTTTCGTCAGCCAGCTCCTTAACAAGCTTGGCTAATGCATCCACCTTACTATTTTCCACACGCGGTATGTTTTCCAGGATTTAGGAGGGGATTTGTGTCAGCAGTTGCTGCACTCTCCTACCATATTTTATCAACTCTGGTTTGCACGTCTGATAGTCGCTATTTACTTGGCTAAGACCGTTGGGAGTCTCCATATATGAGGAGGTTTTTGATTCCCATATCGACAACGATCTCAAGACCCGCTATCAAAGCTTCATATTCAGCCTCGTTGTTTGTTCTTGGTTCCGTTAAGGAAATGGTGAAATGCATTATCCCTCTTTGCGGAGTCACGAAGATGAGGCCCACCCCGGCTTTGATTATAGAGGCGTTATGCTTCCGCTTCTTCATGGAAGATGCTCCATCGAAGTAGAGTTCCTATTGGACATTATTTCCTTCCTCCTCCCCTTCTATTGTGTCGAACGCGTGTTCGTCTGGCAATTCCCAATTTAATGGAGAATCGGCTGGTATCGGATGCTCAGCAAGAAAGTCGGCGATGGCCTGACCTTTCACTGCCTTGAGAGGTCGATACGTTATCGAGAACTCCATCAAGAGGATGGCCCATTTGGCAAGCCTTCCTGTTAGTATGGCTCTTGACATTAAATATTTGAGAGGATCCACCTTTGATATGAGATGGACCACATGTGCCAAAGCATAATGTCGAAACTTCGTTATCGCGAAGATCAGTGCTAGGCAATGCTTTTCAATGGGGGAGTAGTTATTTTCTGCCCCCAGAAGAACTCGACTCAAATAGTAGAGAGCTCTTTCCTTCCCCTGGCCGTTCTCCTATGCCCATAGCGCGCCTAAAGAATCTTCAAGGGCTGTTGTGTACAGGATGAGGGGCTTTCCCTTGACCGGAACGGTTAGTACCGGTGGGTTCTGCAGATATTGGTTGATTTCGTCCAGTGCACTTTGGCATTTACAATCCCAAACGAATGGGGTCCCCTTCTTCATTAGATGGCTGTAGGGACTGCATTTGCCGTAGAGGTTGGCTATGAACCGCCGGATATACGCGAGCTTTCCTTGGAGAGACCGCGGTTGTTTGAGAGTTCTTGGCGCGGGCATTTCCATAATCGCCTTGATCTTTGATGGGTCTATTTCGATGCCTCGGTGTCGTATGATGAATCCTAGGAATTTGCCTGGGGAGACTCCAAACGCGCATTTCAGAGGGTTCATCTTCAGATTATACTTCCGAAGATGTTGAAACACTGTGTTTAGATGTTCCCAATGTTCCTCGTATGACTTACTTTTCACCACAAAGTCGTCAATGTAGCATTCAACAATCTCATGGATGAGGTCATCGAAGATCTTCGTCATGGCCTTCTGGTAGGTAGCACCGGCGTTCTTCAGACCGAAGGGCATCACTTTATAGCAGAATATGCCCAGCGGAGTCCGTAAGGCAGTATGCTTTGGGTCTTCGGGATGCATCTTTATTTGATTATACCCCGAAGATCTATCCATGAAGGAGAAGACCTTATGGGTAGACGTGTTATCGATCATTAGCTCAGTAACGGGTACTGGGAAGTCATCCTTCAGGCAAGCCTTGTTGAGGTCCTGAAAGTCCACGCAGATGTGCACCGTCCCATTTTTCTTCATCACTTGAATGATATTGGAGATCCAGTCAGGATATTGAACTTCTTGGATGAAGCCGGAGTCAATTAGTTTCTTGACTTCGGCGTTGATACTCATTTCGAGCTCGAGCCGCATTCTTCTTGGCGCCTGTTTGATTGGCTTGACGTCAGACGATATCGCCAGTTTATGCACCGCTGTTTCTGGATCTAGTCCTGGCATCTCGGAATAGTTCCATGCGAAGCAGTCTTTATATTGCATAAGCACGTCCTTTAGTGTGGCCACCTGTTTTTTAGACAACAACTCATTGACGAACGTTGGCCTTAGATCGTTTTCCGTCCCTAAGTCAATTTTTCTTAAATTGTCTGCCATGGTGTGTATCCCATCCTCCAGCTCTTTTGGCGCTGGTGGAAACTCTGAGATCATCTCGTCCTCATTCTCATTTGCGAAGCACCGGGAGAGGTTGTCCATATTCTCGTGCTCCTCCTCCTTTGAGAATGTTATCACGTGGCAGGTATGAGTTCGTTTCCAAGCTCGGTGTTGACCTGGACTTACCTTCGCGATATAGGTTGCTTTTGGCCCATGCTTTCGTGGCGGGTTTATGTTCATCTCAGAAAACTGCATTTTAATACCACTCATTCATTATCTATTTTGTTATTTATCGGTACTATTAACCAGTGTCTGCTCAGTAAATACAGATTACATGTATTCGTGACAAAATACTGGAAACACACTCAAATTCACAGATATGACATTTGTAAGCCGACGCTGCAATCAGAACAGAAAACCGAACGATAACCAAAGAGTTCTTTCGCAACAAATAAAGTGTACACAATTTTGGTCCAACATAATACAAGTGTGCACATAGCTCTTTTGTATTTGGATCTAGATGGGGGCTGCCCATGGCATAAGTGAGTGTGATGTGTAATAAATACTAAAAGATGTGATGTGATTTAAACCATCAAGTTTCCCTCCAAGACTACTGAGTATAACCCACGCTGATATGAAGAAATCAAACATTACCAATGGACTTGTTGAGTGCACTCGAGACCAACACACCAACACGAGCCCAATTGCCTAAGATTGGACCGGCGAGACCCTCCAAAAAACCGGCATCACCGGGCTTTTTGTCTCCAAATATCCCCATTTTTCTTCTGGTTGTTTATTTGGGTCACATCATCTTATTTTTATTGTTTGTTTATTCTGGAATGAGACCTATAAATACCAGATCAATGGGCAAGGGGAGAGGATACTTTTTTTGGCTTTAGCTTTATTTTAGAACAAGTTGTAATTTGTAGATGTTAACTTGTCTTTCCTTTGAACTCTTGAGCTCTTGCCCTTTATCTTGACCTTGTAACTTCTTCATTGAACCTACAAGCTTAAGATTTAGGTTCTTGAATTCAAGATTATTTGTATGTCATTTGAAAATCAATAAAAAGTTCTCATTGTTCATTACATGTGTCTTGCTTTCTACAAATATTGAACTTGTGAAATCCTTCCCTTTCTTTGATCTAGCAACCTCTTAACTGAGCTTGCAAGTTTAAAGTTTGGTATTTTGATTTCACATTGGTACGGGCTTAAAGAACACTTAAAGAAATTTGCACATTGGATATATCAGTTCCTAGCTTTCTAACCTTGGCTTTACTTTTCCTGCAATTTTTGTTATGTGCCTTACTCTTTTCTTTGTTGTATTTGGTGTTGTAAATATGTGTGAGTGATTGATTTACTTGTTAAGAGTAGAATATAGTTAGCTTGTGTTAGGAGATGTGTTTGCTAAAACCTTAAAACCTTAACTTTGTAATTAAAACTCCGACTAAATGACTCGCAATTCCGCTCCGTTAGGCACCCTATCCTACCACGATAGCAGTGAATCCTAATCGTGACCGGTTGCAAGAGGTTTGCCGAAGGCTAAGGACAAGAGATAACAATGGAAGGACAAGGGACAAGAAATACGGATTTAGCACACAATCACAAATATCGTACCTCAAGTTCCTTAATCCGCGTTGTTGCCTATTACCTTAGTTTCAATATCAGAATTAGGTCTATAAGGAAACCACAAACATCATCCTACTACAAGCTAACCTAAAACTACCCCTAACAAGTCTTTGTATTGACCATAACATAGTTACGACACTTAGTATAACAAACAACTCAAGTTACGGTATTAACTCGTTAAAACAAGCTTAAAAACCTACCATCTCCTTGCGGACAACCCGTACTCATCGCGGCTCAGTACACGCGACACTGTTTTTGATTGCGGTTATTTCAAATTCTTTTTAAAAATGACATGGTGAAGACGTGCTAATTAGGTTACCCTCCAACTGTCGGATAGAGCAAACCTACCTTGCTGATACTGGTCTTTCACCCAGTCTTTGAAGGTGAAGCAGTCTTCAAGAGGATGTCCTATTGCTCGATGGTAGGAGCAATAAGCCGGGTGATGGACCTCATTTATTTGTTCGGGGTGCCGAGACTCCGGGAGCGTCATCATTTGATGCTTAATGACAAGGTCGAATTTTTTTCTTGTCTTGTCTTGGAGGAAAGAGTATTCTCAACCCATCTTCTTTATTAGCGATGGATTCTAGCTGACTTTTTCTCGATCGCGTGGCTTCTTAGATCCGCTTCACTGTTTTCGAACGTCATTCTTGTCCTTCCCCTTGTTGTTGCCTTTGTGTCGGGATTTTTCCTTGCCAGAGCGCACAGCGGGTTGAGGGTGAAGGGCATCATAGTCTTCTCTTTCCGCAGACTGCTGAGTGAGACGCTGTGTCCTGGCTTTCTCGTAAATGGCCATTTCGCGGCTGTGGTCATCCCGAACCTTTTGACCTGCTTCCCTTATTAGCGTAGCAACCTGCTCTTCGAACGACGGGCTTGACGTTCTTATAGCGGGATCTTGCTCTGGTTCAATGTTATGACTATTTGGAAGAACGTTCCCTTCTTTACCGAAGCAATTTATGACGCGGAAATTGTGGAATCGCTCTCGTTTATTTGACCGAACGTATCTGAGCCTAATCGTCTCCATTCTCCCGTTGAGCATCTTTCGCTGAGTCCCGGGGATGTCCCAAATCTTTTTGTAGAACTGGGCTTGTCGAACAGTTTGTTTGAAGGGTACACTTTGGCATCTTAATAGCCTTTTCAATCCTTCTGTGTAATATCTGGGTATATGGATTGGTTGAAGTCTATCAAGCACAAATTCGGGACCATGTCAGACTTCTTTTTCCACTCTGGTCTCCGTAGACTGATAGAAGAGGATCACCTTTTCACCTCTTCATCTGGGAGGGACGTAGAAGGTCTGCAGCTCTTGTACGCTGTATGTATTGAGCACATCAAGTTCTTTATAATGCCGCGATGGAACCATAGTGATTTGTAAGCTCTGATCAACTCCCATAATGGTTTGTGCTGACGGGCGAATGGAGAATACGCCGTTGACTTCATCCTCAGAGTCACTGCCAAAGACCAAAATAAGAGTAAATGGTCCTGGCCTATTGCCTTGGGGTTCCCCCGAGTAGACTATCTCTTCATCCTCCTCGATATCACTCCCAAAGATCGGGATAGTGGCGACGACTTTTTGTTTATTCTCCGGTTTATGACATCTTTCCATGTCTTTGAAGTCTGGTAGGAAGTACTCGGCGTCTTCATATTTGTGGACTTCATTTACGGAGAACGAGTTCAGCTCCCCCGTAACGGTGTACTCGAGATCTTTGAAATACTTCATACACCGATGTTGTGTAGAAGGGATGACGTTGTACTTATGTAACCAAGGCCGGCCGAGCAGAGCGTTGTAGCAAATCTTGGAGTCGATGACATGAAATTTGATATCAGTGAAGAGAAGCCTAAAGTGTAATGTCAATATTACGGACCCCAGCGTCCGTGATGACTGTGAGTCGAAGCCGGAGATGGTAATTTTTGTCCCAGGCCAGGTACTGAACGTTTATGCAAATCTCCTTCAGCACCTTCACGTTGAGAAGGTTGACGGAGGACCCGTTGTTGACCAGGATCTTCCCTATCTTAATATCGTGGCAGTACCCGGTGACATAAAAAGGACGGTTGTACTCGCACGTTCCAAGGAAGAGATTTTCATGACCGAATGTAATGTCAGCTGTATGAACCTCTGCTAGCTCGTGTTGTCTATAATGCCTTCTAGTCAATTATTGGATCACAGGCACGTGATTGCAATGATTGAGGGAGGATCTATACCGGTAGAACAATCTTACTCGAGATGATAGTATGCTATCTGGTTTATCTTTATCATCGTGTACATGCTTCAGGTGACATTACAGATCACTATTACATGTTGATAGAGCCCATAGGATTCTTGCTTGACTACCGGCAGTATGATGGAGATCATATACATGGGAGCTGGGTGGTCTATAAGCACATCCTTAAAGTGTCCCTAGTCGTGGGAGTTTCAAGACTGGGCATCGATACTCTGAGAGAAGACTAGTGTATACGGATCGAGACCCCGACGAGGGGCGGTGGCCGGTCTCACAAGCCATTGGTGTCAGTTGGTTCACCTAAGATATATACAGGTGCTCATTGGGTTATGAGTACACCGGACGGACTCTCCGGGAATATGCTAGTTGGTATTATCCCTATTGTCAGATAGCAGTTCCCTGGTGACATGTGCACATGTTAGTCTATCGACCTGAGATCGTCATTTTTCTCGTATGAGTTCCCACTGTGCTTTGATGACTACCCTACCACGGCTCAAAGGAGTCATGCAAACATGTTTTAGTTGGATACAGTCCCGATCCACATGGAGGCAGTGAGCGGATCGTCAGGGGATTCGTCTCTCCCGGTATTAGGGGTTGATGTCGCGGTGTGCACGGATGGCCATCACCAGAAATCCTTGGCTAAGCTAGTCGAGAATTACTGATTCGGATCAGTAGTTTCTCAGGTGGTGATGGGCTTCATACCGACACTAAATGTCGTGTTATCAGGGGTCTGACTTTATCCACCCCCTATACCCGATATGCGATACTGATAGACGAACGGACCGGACTGTGCGGATATTGTCACTGTCAGGCTCAGTAGGGTTTCAGGATGAGTTTGCTCGTCGGCCTCCCTTTCGCTCAATACCTGGGTAGCCGTTACGTAAAGCTAGTGCCACTGACGTGCTTGTGGTTAAACCCACTGCCGGCGTATTGACGAGTCTTTAGAGTCCCACACAGAGGGTTTCCCTGGTTCGGACGAAACGTTGTAGAGGCCGTATGGTTTTATGGCAGGGTTCGATCATATAGGTGCACTTGTGCACGGATCATGATCGGACGGATAATACTAGCATGCTTTGGTTTAAGCCTGATCCTAGTATTATATTGTTGGATTATTTTCGTCTCGTTGTATTCATATTCTGTTGGAATACGGATGCGGGTATGTATATACGGATGAGGGGTACTCTTGTAATTCGTTACAAGATTTTTTTAGTTGATGCCATTTCTTTTTGGGATTAAACATTTACTTTAAATGTTTAATTGGTGGAAAGTGTGACTGCAAGTCTTGGTCTTGTGCATTGATTCATAGCACATCCACTTGGTGACTCATGGTATTGGGTCATGTGTTGATTCATTGTGACATGGATTGTTTTGTTTTTGCTAAGATATTTTTTGGTGTGGGATTTTTTATGAGAATGAGGCAGATCTTTTTCTTGCCTTGATTTTTTCTTTAGCTCATGTGCTCACAAAAATCAACACACACACTTTAGCAAAGAAAAACAACTCACAAGAAAAGGGCAGCAAGCATTCTTTTCTTCACTTGCTCTTATTCTTCTCTTGTGCTCATACTTCTTCACCTCTTGGCATCTTCTTTAACCTCCACCCAAATCCTCTCATGAGTTGAGAATCCTTAGGTGTTTTGAGACAAAATAATCACAAACTCACTCTACTTCATCTTGGCTATCTGGGCTAGCAAACTAGATACCCGAGTTGCTTTGGTTTTGAGGCGGGAGCCCGTATTACGAACCTTCGACGTGGAGCTTCTTCGACGGAGGAAGACCGGAGATCAAAATTGATCAGGGAATCCACTAGGAGCTTGGGACAAATGTTGAAGACCGAATGTAACATTTAAAAAATAATTAAATAAATAAAATTTGTCTAAGTGAATTTTAGGATTTTCGTTAAAGTAAAATGTATTTTTCGTAATACAAAACCGTAATTATTTTTCACTATAAATTTAAAAATACCTATTTTAATTATGTTATTACTAGTAAATGGTGTTTATTTAGTCACTTATAAATTTTTAGTTTAATTAAATATTTTTCCTAAATTAATTGTTTTAAATATTAACATAAGCTTTATTTTTACACTAAATTAGTGTAAATTACAAATTTGAATGATTTTAATTTGTAAAAATGAACCATGGCATATTAGAATTTAGTGTGTATCATGCAAAATTTATTTGCAAATTTTTCCAAAGTTCTAGAGTTTTCTTGGGTTGTTTTAGTAAAGAAATAAAAGAAAATGAATATATTCATGAAAAGACATTAAATGAGATATCAAGTGATGAAACTTCTACACAATTCCTCACTCTTTTCCTTCTCTCCCCTCACTCCCTCTCATGGCCGGCCACACTCCCATGGCAGCCCCCCATTTTCCAATTTTATTTTAACTCCAAAAATCATCAAAAATCCTCCAAAATTCAATAAAAAATGCACAAAATCCTAATAAATTCCTACCATTTATTCTTTGCTCTTCTTTACATGGATTTTGGAGTGGGAAAGCATGCATTTTGGAGGCTCATTTTCATGTTTGGACTTTAGGTTGTGGAGGTATAAATCTTTCTCTTTTGATTTATTTCTATTAGATGTTTCTTTTAAAGCATAATTAGATTTATTAAATTAATTCTAGTTGCAAATTTTAAAATTCAAGTTAGGGTTTGTAAATTCAAGTTGTGGTTTTTATTAATTAAATAAGGTTATAATAGCTAGTTTAACATTTTTTTAGAGTGGAAAAATCTTGCATGGTTGTTGTATAATAATTTGTTTATTCAAATTGATTTAATTATGCTATTTAGCTAACTAGTTTTTTATAAAATGTATATGTGGGTAATATAAAACTCTAATTAAGGTTGCTATCATTAGATTGTAGTTTTAGTGAGAATATTAGCATGTTAATGGAAAGAAAAACTTAGTTTGATCACTAGTTTCTTTTGATAATTGGAAAATACTAATAAAATGCTATTTTTGTAAACTAGATTTTGGAAATTCCTAAATAAATGAGATTAAAAATATAAATTATGGTTTCATTATATCATTATCATCATGAATTGTAGTTTAAGACATTAATCCATTTAAAATCATGTTTAGGGGTGGAATTGTGGTATTTTTCTTGTAACATGTTGAAAATTGCTAAACATTGCAAACTAGAAATTTCAAATTAATACAAATTTGTGTAATAAAAATATAGTAATGGGTTGTATAGTCTAGTTATGCTATTTAATGAGTTTTATGACCATTGGTTTCATTTAAATGTCGAGTTTTGAAGAAAAACGGTAAATTGGCATTTTCGGGTTTTACGAAATCGGGCGATTTGATGGATTTTAGTGTTTCGATGAATTAAATCATGTTTTATAATATAAGTAATGAGTTTTAAAACTATGAGTTATTTGTTCATGTTATCTCGATCCATCGGAGTTTGTACGCCGATACCGAGCGATATTTGGTTCTTCTGTGTGGACGGGACATAGGTTTTAACCTATGCTTGTTCCTTGCGTCGTTTTGATTTTTGTATGTGATTCAGTTTACGATACTATTTATATGTTTGCGTTTAGGTACCCCTCACGTAGATTGCGGGCGATGAAGAGGAGGATGGCGACACCGTCTTCGGCAGACATGGACCAGGTGAGTAGATGTATATCTACGGGGGGAAGTCGGGTGGATGGCGTTTAGCACCCTTGCAACGTAGAATAGGAATAGTACTTATTGTCATTAGGAAACCAGATGTGACCCTAGGCTGGACTAGACTGATTTAGGAAGACCATACCAGAGGATGAATACCTTGGAAGAGATTCGTAGGTTTCAGGTAGAAACACACACACGCACACACTGAAACTCGACATGGTGTATACGTGTATGTATGTATATATATAGGACCTGGTATAGGTATATATATATATATATATACACAACACGTATATGGGATACATTGATGTGATATGATACACGGGAATGAAACAGTATAACTGGGCTTGATGCCGTGATTCTTGGCTATACAGTTGTATTAAAGTGTTGGCGGATCATTAGAGAATGAGATAATGAACATGTATACATAAATTATAATGGGAGGTGATGACATTGAGGTACATGGGACTCTAAAATAGAACCCGAACTGTAACTTGTGACTGATCACGATATGATATATGTATGACTTGATTACGACATTATATAGGTGTGACCTGATGTCGATATCATATAGGTGTGACCTGATGATGATATGATATCAGTATGACTTAATCACAATATGATACATATGACATGATATTTCTGAGGATAAATTAATGAGGTATATTTATGATGGCAATGTTATATAATTGATGTATGCAATTACAGCATAGCACCTTGATCATGGCATGTGTTGATGATGATATTATACGAATAATGAGACACGTAGGTGATATTTGACCCGTACCCCGATATTGGGATGCCGTACGATGGATTTTACCGTACGAGGCATAGATGTGATGATTGATCCGCACTCTTGATTTGAGGAAGTCGTACTATGTACGTGACGCTATTGAGGCTGGATCACCGACTATTAGAGATATGGACTCAGACTTTAGGTGTACTCCTACTTCTTATCGACTAGTTCTTAGGTTTAGTTTTCCTTAGGGGGTTAGATGGACACTAGTTTAGGTTCGAGTCTTACAGTGGTAGTTATATTTGTATATCAAATGAGTGGATAACACACATCCGTCTTTACTTTCACATTGTAATCATAATGTTGCATGTTCATACATATGTTGCTATAATCAGTATAAACTTTACCTGTTACGACACCAGCACCATTACCGATGATGCGCATATCCCACGTACACTTATTTGCCGGCTCACACACATCATCATCGGTAATTGCTATGTCACGTACACTTTAGATCATATTATCTTTTATTGATAGAATCAGCTAGCAACTAGATCGATATTTAATATTGTGATTACTCTCGGATGTTAGTCTAGACATGGCATTTATTACTTAGACATTCATGCATTCATATTTTCATGTTATCATACAGTATTATGGGGCATATGCCGACACTTATCATATACTTATTCATGATTTTGAGATTTGGATTTCTATGAGATTTCTGGATTTTTGGGGAAAACTGCAAGAATATATAAAACTTTTCTCTCTCTCTCCTCCTCTCTTTTTAAAATGTAAGATGCGGTTTTCTCGTGATGTATGTGTCGTCCACCATGAGATTTCATGTTTTCTGATGGATTTCGAGACCCGATTCGAGGAGTGGATGAACCGTCTCGGGTACATGGTGGGCCCGGTATGGTACCCCGGGGCAAGAAGATCGAGTTGTAGACGATGAGCCTGGCAGGGGAAGGCTACCTACCGGTGATGTCTGGCGCGGCGGATATCCGGAGGATACCGACCGTTGTCGTGAGATTTGATGATATGGGCCGATCCGGACTGACGGAGCCCGAGATATTGAGACTTGAGATTTACATGTGTTGTGTCGATGCTTGACACGGATTTCCATGGATTTCATTGTTGGGATTTCAGATTCCTATACACATTTTACTATGATAACAGCTAAAGATTTCTTATACAGATATATCTGGATTTCAGGATTTGTTACTTTACATTCATAGTGCATGCATACCCATTCATATTACATAGTACTATATGAGGCACTGACACGAGCACGGACTATTTGCATTTACACGTAGTATTACCCTGCTATTACTAGGTGATTGGGATGTAGTAGTGTATTATTATGACCTAGGATAGCGTTGTGCATTCGATTTCTTTTCGTAGATGTCTTCTACTCACGAGTTGGCAACTCACCCCCGTTGTGCCAAATTTTATTACAGGTTCGATGTACAGGTTTCCCTGGCAGTTGCTGGCACATCTTTTCTTTCAGGGTGATTTGCACGGTAGGTTGGTTCACTTGTATCTGGACCGCCATTGTATTGGTATTATTTCATTTGTATCTAGAAATCTCCATCAACCATACTTGTATTATGTGATAAGTTTATTGGACCAGTTATTTATTTTGACCTTAGAGTCGCGCATGTATTATTCTGATTTGGTGGATTGTTTCCTTTTGAGTTTTGAGACTCGCCCTTTGGCGTTGTATATTATTGTGCTTGTTGTGGTTGTTTCTGCCGGTTGGCGTTGAGCTTGCACCCGTTTGGGGATGCTTTTTATTGTTTATGTATACTATACTTGTTGTACCTGTTTGGGGCCAGTTTTTATAGAGGAGACTCTGCCGAAATTTTTGGGAAAATTTGCTGATGCTTTTAAACTTGTTTTCTTCATGTTTTCTTTTACTTCTTTTGCTTTTATATGGTTTAGATTTCTGGGCTTCGGCTTACTTAGGTTACGTTGCGCCTCTAGACGTTTCGTAATCTAAGTGCCGGTCACGTTCCGTACTTTCGGGTCGTGACAAAGTTGGTATCAGAGCGCTAGGTTTAACCTAGTATAAGTTTAGGTGACCCTTGGTTGATGGAGTAGGTGACTTAGGTAGAGTGACGTACCGTTGGTATGATCCGCGGCATACTTACGATACGCTACTCTGCTTAAGGAGCCTTAGGATGTACATTGTTTGCACCGTATTCCATTCGTTCCTTTGATCTATCTTCGTCGATGTCGGAGGGTGGTTTCTGTTACCACGGGCGCACGGGCAGAGGGAGCTGCGGCTCGAATGCGATAACCATTAGAGTATTGGTTATTCTTGAGGATTGAAGCATTGTTTAGCGTGCGGATGAAGGGTATTCACATGCCGTCCAGACGAAGTTAAATGGTTCGAACGATTATCAGAAAACCATTTTCCCAAGTTTAAGGTATTCGGAAGAACATGCAGGTATTTCGATGGACCCTCTAGAAGAATGAAACCCTAACTCGACATAATGACTACGAGAACGCCCTTGAACCTTAGGGTTTACGGCAGTTCCGCGGTGCCATTAGTGAGGCTTGGGTTTGCCCTTCTACGGCTGGATCATCGATGCTGGGGTATGTACCGGATATTTTTTAAACTGTACTTGAGTGTTGAGCTCTCGGGGAATTATTGGATTTTGATGGATCGATCGAAAAGTTTAATGTAGTCCGGATATCAGGTGAAGAGATCGACTACGTGGGAGACTCTAGACATGAGTATTGCCGTTGGTAGCGCAGTCAGTACACCTATGGAAAGACGAGTTCGAAGCAGTCGACATCAGAGGAAAGAGGCGCACATTGACGATAGTGTTTACGATTGCGACTGGGTGATTTGAATTTCATATTTCCGTTGGTTGGATTTTGGTATTTGAGGATTTTGTTCTACGATCGGTATTTCTTGTGTACTTTCATCATATTCTATGCATGTTTCATATATCGGTTGTATTGATGTTGTTTAGTACATACCCAGTGCACTTGATTTGGTTTTAATACATTTTGTGATTTTGATTTGATTTCTTGCATATACACATGATTTTGACATATGCTTCGACCTAGTTTTTTTTATGCATTTTCGTACCGTGATTCCGATTCTGATATTCAATGTATGTTTTCGTGCACCATGTGCACCTGATTGAGATTCTTGCGCACACTTGGCACACTAAATACGATTTTGTGCACACCAGATGCACTAAATTAGGGTTTTATGCAGATTAGATGCACCTGATAATGAGTCGTGCACGCCCGTTGCACTTGACAGATGTTTTTGGTGCACACCTGTTGCACTTAGTTTTGTTGTTGTGTGTATTCATGGTATCTGTATTTGGTTTCGATTTCAGTGCGCACTGGACGCACATGATATTTTATTGATGTGATTGGGATTGATTTCAGTTTGAGCAGTGTGTTTTTATAATCATTACTATTTGATTTAGTAATCAGGCGGGACGTGTATGTTAAATAAAAGATATATATATATATATATAGCTATTTTTTTTAAATAAACGTCCGCTACTTATGTCGTGACACGTGCATCACACGGTGATTTTCAAAAGGGTTTTTTGCATATTTCTTTATCCAGATATTTGGACGATTTTACTATGATGCGCACTATATATGAGTTATAGTTTTGATATATATTACGTTGGGTTTCGTACTGGGTTTTGATATTTTATCTTCACCATAACTCCGATGATTGCGTTATGCTTGACGGAGTTGATTTTTGTTATGTATTGATGATTTCGGAGCCCCGACGATTTGAGTGTTTTGCTAAATGCTTTAGTATTTGGAGGGGGAGTTTTAATTTAAATTCGGGGACCGAATTTCTTAAAGAGGGGAAGATTGTAACATTTTAAAAATAATTAAATAAATAAAATTTGTTTAAATGAATTTTAGGATTTTCGGTAAAGTAAAATGTATTTTTCGTAAAACAAAACCGTAATTATTTTTCACTATAAATTTAAAAATACCTATTTTAATTATGTTATTACTAGAAAATGGTGTTTATTTAGTCACTTATAAATTTTTAGTTTAATTAAATATTTTTCCTAAATTAATTGTTTTAAATATTAACATAAGCTTTATTTTTACACTAAATTAGTGTAAATTACAAATTTGAATGGTTTTAATTTGTAAAAATAAATCATGGCATATTATAATTTAGTGTGTATCATGCAAAATTTATTTGCAAATTTTTCCAAAGTTCTAGAGTTTTCTTGGGTTGTTTTAGTAAAGAAATAAAAGAAAATGAATATATTCATGAAAAGACATTAAATGAGATATCAAGTGATGAAACTTCTACACAATTCCTCACTCTTTTCCTTCTCTCCCCTCACTCCCTCTCATGGCCGGCCACACTCCCATGGCAGCCCCCTATTTTCCAATTTTATTTTAACTCCAAAAATCATCAAAAATCCTCCAAAATTCAATAAAAAATGCACAAAATCCTAATAAATTCCTACCCTTTATTCTTTGCTCTTATTTACATGGATTTTGGAGTGGGAAAGCATGCATTTTGGAGGCTCATTTTCATGTTTGGACTTTAGGTTGTGGAGGTATAAATCTTTCTCTTTTGATTTATTTCTATTAGATGTTTCTTTTAAAGCATAATTAGATTTATTAAATTAATTCTAGTTGCAAATTTTAAAATTTAAGTTAGGGTTTGTAAATTCAAGTTGTGGTTTTTATTAATTAAATAAGGTTATAATAGCTAGTTTAACATTTTTTAGAGTGGAAAAATCTTGCATGGTTGTTGTATAATAATTTGTTTATTCAAATTGATTTAATTATGCTATTTAGCTAACTAGTTTTTTATAAAATGTATATGTGGCTAATATAAAATTCTAATTAAGGTTGCTATCATTATATTGTAGTTTTAGTGAGAATATTAGCATGTTAATGGAAAGAAAAACTTAGTTTGATCACCAGTTTCTTTTGATAATTGGAAAATACTAATAAAATGCTATTTTTGTAAACTAGATTTTGGAAATTCCTAAATAAATGAGATTAAAAATATAAATTATGGTTTCATTATATCATTATCATCATGAATTGTAGTTTAAGACATTAATCCATGTAAAATCATGTTTAGGGGTGGAATTGTGGTATTTTGCGTGTAACATGTTGAAAATTGCTAAAGATTGCAAACTAGAAATTTCAAATTAATACAAATTTGTGTAATAAAAATATAGTAATGGGTTGTATAGTCTAGTTATGCTATTTAATGAGTTTTATGACCATTGGTTTCATTTAAATGTCGAGTTTTGAAGAAAAACGGTAAATTGGCATTTTCGGGTTTTACGAAATCGGGCGATTTGATGGATTTTAGTGTTTCGATGAATTAAATCATGTTTTATAATATAAGTAATGAGTTATTTGTTCATGTTATCTCGATCCATCGGAGTTTGTACGCCGATACCGAGCGATATTTGGTTCTTCTGTGTGGACGGAACATAGGTTTTAACCTATGCTTGTTCCTTGCGTCGTTTTGACTTTTGTATGTGATTCAGTTTATGATACTATTTATATGTTTGCGTTTAGGTACCCCTCACGTGGACTGCGGGCGATGAAGAGGAGGATGGCGACACCGTCTTCGACAGACATGGACCAGGTAAGTAGATGTATATCTACGGGGGGAAGTCGGGTTGATGGCGTTTAGCACCCCCGCAACGTAGAATAGGAATAATACTTATTGTCATTAGGAAACCAGATGTGACCCTAGATTCTTAACGAGTAGGACCCAAGTAATGACCCTAGGCTGGACTAGACTGATTTAGGAAGACCATACCAGAGGATGAATACCTTGGAAGAGATTCGTAAGTTTCAGGTAGAAACACACACACGCATACAGTGAAACTCGACATGGTGTATACGTGTATGTGTATATATATAGGACTAGGTATAGGTATATATATATACACAACACGTATATGGGATACATTGATGTGATATGATACACGGGAATGAAACAGTATAACCGGGCTTGATGCTGTGATTCTTGGCTATACAGTTGTATTAAAGTGTTGGCGGATCATTAGAGAATGAGATAATGAACATGTATACATAAATTATAGTGGGTGGTGATGACATTGAGGTACATGGGACTCTAAAATAGAACCCGAACTGTAACTTGTGACTGATCACGATATGATATATGTATGACTTGATTACGACATCATATAGGTGTGACCTGATGTCGATATCATATAGGTGTGACTTGATGACGATATGATATCAGTATGACTTAATCACAATATGATACATATGACATGATATTTCTGAGGATAAATTAATGAGGTATATTTATGATGGCAATGTTATATAATTGATGTATGCAATTACAGCATAGCACCTTGATCATGGCATGTGTTGATGATGATATTATACGAATAATGAGACACGTAGGTGATATTTGACCCGTACCCCGATATTGGGATGCCGTACGATGGATTTTACCGTACGAGGCATAGATGTGATGATTGATCCGCACTCTTGATTTGAGAAAGTCGTACTATGTACGTGACGCTATTGAGGCTGGATCGCCGACTATTAGAGATATGGACTCAGACTTTAGGTGTACTCCTACTTCTTATCGACTAGTTCTTAGGTTTAGTTTTCCTTAGGGGGTTAGATGGACACTATTTTAGGTTCGAGTCTTACAGTGGTAGTTATATTTGTATATCAAATGAGTGGATAACACACATCCGTCTTTACTTTCACATTGTAATCATAATGTTGCATGTTCATACATATGTTGCTATAATCAGTATAAACTTTACCTGTTAGGACACCAGCACCATTACCGATGATGCGCATATCCCACGCACACTTATTTGCCGGCTCACACACATCATCATCTGTAATTGCTATGTCACGTACACTTTAGATCATATTATCTTTTATTAATAGAATCAGCTAGCAACTAGATCGATATTTAATATTGTGATTACTCTCAGATGTTAGTCTAGACATGCATTTATTACTTAGACATTCATGCATTCATATTTTCATGTTATCATGCAGTATTATGGGGCATATGCCGACACTTATCATATACTTATTCATGATTTTGAGATTTGGATTTCTATGAGATTTCTGGATTTTTAGGGAAAACCGCAAGAATATATAAAAACTTTTCTCTCTCTCTCTCCTCCTCTCTTTTTAAAATGTAAGATGCGGTTTTCTCGTGATGTATGTGTCGTCCACCATGAGATTTCATGTTTTCTGATGGATTTCGAGACCCGATTCGAGGAGTGGATGAACCGTCTCGGGTACATGGTGGCCCCGGTATGGTACCCCGAGGCAAGAAGATCGAGTTGTAGACGATGAGCCTGGCAGGGGAAGACTACCTACCGGTGATGTCTGGCGCGGCGGATATCCGGCGGATACCGACCGTTGTCGTGAGATTTAATGATATGGGCCGATCCGGACTGACGGAGCCCGAGATATTGAGACTTGAGATTTACATGTGTTGTGTTGATGCTTGACACGAATTTCCATGGATTTCATTGTTGGGATTTCAGATTCCTATACACATTTTACTATGATAACAGCTAAAGATTTCTTATACAGATATATCTGGATTTCAGGATTTGTTACTTTACATTCATAGTGCATGCATACCCATTCATATTACATAGTACTATATGAGGCACTGACACGAGCACGGACTATTTGCATTTACACGTAGTATTACCCTGCTATTACTAGGTGATTGGGATGTAGTAATGTATTATTATAACCTTGGATAGCGTCGTGCATTCGATTTCTTTTCGTAGATGTCTTCTACTCACGAGTTGGCAACTCACCCCCGTTGTGCCAAATTTTATTACAGGTTCGTTGTACAGGTTTCCCTGGCAGTTGTTGGAACATCTTTTCTTTCAAAGTGATTTGCACGGTAGGTTGGTTCACTTGTATCTGGACCGCCATTGTATTGGTATTATTTCATTTGTATCTAGAAATCTCCATCAACCATACTTGTATTACGTGATAAGTTTATTGGACCAGTTATTTATTTTGACCTTAGAGTCGCACATGTATTATTCTGATTTGGTGGATTGTTTCCTTTTGAGTTTTGAGACTCGCCCTTTGGCGTTGTATATTATTGTGCTTGTTGTGGTTGTTTCCGCCGGTTGGCGTTGAGCTTGCACCCTTTTGGGGATGCTTTTTATTGTTTATGTATACTATACTTGTTGTACCCGTTTGGGGCCAGTTTTTACAGAGGAGACTTTGCCGAAATTTTTGGGAAAATTTGCTGATGCTTTTAAACTTGTTTTCTTCATGTTTTCTTTTACTTCTTTTGCTTTTATATGGTTTAGATTTCTGGGCTTCGGCTTACTTAGGTTACGTTGCGCCTCTAGACGTTTCGTAATCTAAGTGCCGGTCACGTTCCGTACTTTCGGGTCGTGACACCGAAGGACATGGATCGATCGGTATAACCTCTCTAAACTACTTTTATAGAACTAGTATAGGGTTAATGGTATAATCCGGGAATCGGGTTCTGTTAGCGCCGGTTTTTTAAAGTTTTCGTTCCGCATTTGGTAACAGATTAATGGCCGGGGCGATGATGTAACCCAACATGGTATTAGAGCCAACCCATTAACCTCATACTAACTCATTGCGACATTAGAAATCCGCCGTTTTTGTTGTGCAAAACTGCCGACAAAAACAGTTCCAAAAACTCAAAGTTTGAGATGTTTGCACACCTCGCGGGGTCAAGGCTTGAACTGAGAAGCCACGGGGTGGTGCATGGGAACCCCGGGAAACTCCGGGGGGGACCGAATGGCTGGGCCCACTCCCTAAGACCACCACAAGGTGGTCTTGGCGGTGGGGACCCGAAACTGCACCATCTTGGGCAGTTTCGGGTCTGCCTCACCTTCTGGCCACCTCGTGGTGGCTTCGAGGGTGAGGTACCCTCTATAGGCCCCCCAACTCAAAGTTAATTTCATGCTCTAACTCCCTGCGAATGTTCGGACGCGTTTCGTTTTGATTCGGACTTCCGAATTGGCTTTAAACGGTCGGTTTTAGGAACTTTAGCTCACTGTTTTTCATGGTTTTGGAAATTGGTTTGGTTTGCTAATTGCTTGCGGAATTCTAATGTCATAGTATACAGTATTTAAATTATTATCTGTGACCGTGAATATCATTTGAGTGGTACAACTTGTCTAATTGCTATAGTTCTTTTAGACGAGTTTGCGAACGTGACATTTACGTTGATGTTCTGTGTTGTGCTGTGTTTGTTGCGGAATCGTCGTGGTGGATAGCCTGGGTGCAATATTAGTACAGTTTAGTTTTATTTGTACATTTGATATCGCGGGGCGAGCGTCCGACATGTGGACTGCCGTCACTGCCTGTTTGTATATTATTTATTTGGGGCACGACCGGGTTGAGGTCGATGTCACCGTTGTACTTATTTTCTTTTCTGTACTAGGATTACCCGGTGATGGAGTGCACGGATAACCGGGTTCTGGAGGGCAAAGGGTCCGCATCTCATGGTGTTGAGAAGGAGGGGGCCTCACTCTAGAATTGGTGGGCTATTCTCCGCACTCATAGGGGGTACAGGTTGACCCAAGGAGGAGTGCTCAAGTTACCGGATTCCGTGAAGTGCCGGGTGGCCCATTCACTTTGATGAAGGGAGTTGGCTCATTCTGGTTTTGGTGGGTAACTTGCCACGCTCGTTGGGGTCTAGGTTTTCATTGCACAGGCTATCCATACGGCCAGGGGAACGTCGGGTTCAGTTCCGGCTCAAAGGAAACCCGGGGCTCCCAGATTATCTGAATTGTTCTGTGATGCTTATCGCTATTCTGTGATGTTGTATTCATCATTCCTGGAGTGATTATTATATATTGTTATATATATAGTAGTAGATATTGTATATGTTTTGCACCCGCGCTAGTCCAGTCCCCGCTCTGTCGTTAGCTAAGTAACCTAACGGGTGATGATGGGATCCAGTGGCGAATGCGGATGGCATATACGCACATCATATTTTCGTTCTTTTCTGGTGTGAGTAATTGATGGGACTGCGTTGATTTTGATCAATGCAAGGAAAACAGACCTATATGATGTTGTTGGAACAATTTTCAAAACCTGTTATTATAAGGACGTTTTGTTTTGTTTTGCACAGCGGTATTCGGTTATGAATATCCAACACCTCATTCGACGAGGCAAGAGCCGAGATCCCTTCACCGGGAGTGACCTCTTGGGCAGAAGTTTGTGTCAGGGTAATAACTTCACTATATTCGATTACTTTTTTGCTTTGCATCGTGGTATTCAGTGGGAATATCCTGCACCTCATTCTATGAGGAAAGAGCCGAGATCCCTTCATCGGGAGTGACCTCTTTAGCAAAGGTTTTCGCCACTATATATTTGTAAAAAGCTATCCGGTTCCTTCAATGATATCAAGTTCATTACGTTAAAGGTTTTTCGCCAAAAACCATTCGTAGACCTCCATCAATTTAGACGAGTAGTATTCATGCTATGTTTGTTGGCCTTCGTCAAGGCATAGTGTATGGTAGCTGTTTGTTGCTTTTCTGTTGCATAGATAGATGCGTTGGTTTGGGACAGTCGTACTACTTTGTTGGCCTTCGTCAAGGGTATGTACGGGTGGGTTCAAATTAACCTGGACAATGACGGGTAGAACTTGACATGTGACTTATGATTTGTTGGCCTTCGTCAAGGCCATAAGAGCATGGGGTAAAAATCACATCGGGAGTTTCAAACATACAGGAAACTTGCCAGGAATGCGCATACCTTCTGGAGTGTGATAACGTGAGTGGATTCCATCAGATTATCATGCGATGATAGTTGGATCCCGATACCCACTGATGAGTTGGTTTACTCCTTGGGCGATTTTAGATGATCCCGACTAATTCTTCTTTCAGGTTTGGAGGAGAATTTGAGGATACAGTGGGAGACATCCTGATTAAATAAAGTGATTAACCATTCTGATCTAGGTTAGAGTGCACGCTGAGTGTTTCTTTTCTCTCTCTCTTTGGCAGCGACCATGTCTCGACCCTAGACTAGAACTCATAAACAAAGTTAATCGGACATTCTTAAAACACACTGGTTTTTGGATTGTCAGAGTTGCATACTTTATTACCACTCCTACTTTTACCCTTTGCTTTTCTCCGGAACATTCCGTATCACTACGAAGATCCACGTTTATTGGATATGACCATCGTATAGTTACAAACGAACTTGAAGAAACTTGTTTGAGATTCGAGAATGGTTTCCGGTTCTGGAGAAATTGAATAGGACTATTCAGTTGTCTTTTCCTTTAACCTTCTCTCAGCTTGTGAGGGCTCCTAGGATTAGGAGAGGGTACACCTATTGCGCTTATTGGATAGTCTTCTTCTAAACCATAGGCAGATGCCGAAAGGCGGGGAATGAAGAAAACCGATTAGCCTAAGTGTGGTGTACAGAAGGTAATAAGTAAAGAAAAATAAAGGGATTAGAAAGAGGGCAAAGTAAATTGCGACTGCTATCATTCATGACCAAACCGTGTATATCATCGCCAATCCTACTTCACCTTTGAATTTCTCCAGAACACCCCGTATCACTACGAAGATCCACAGTTATTGGATAATCCGTCGTATAGTTACATACGAACTCGAAGGAACTTGTTCCAGTTCGAGGATGGATTCTGGTTCAGGAGAAATAGAATAAGGTTTATTCAGTTGTCTTTTATCTTTACCTTCTCTCAGGTTGCAAGTACTCCTAGGATTAGGAGAGTACACCTATTACGCTTATTGGATAGTTTTCTTCCAAACCATAGGCTGGTGCCGAACGGTAGGGAAGGAAGAAAACCATTTAGCCTAAGGGTGGTGTACAGAAGGTAATGAGTAATGACAAATAAGGGGATTTAGAGAGATGGCAAGGAAATATACAGTTACAGTCGTGAATCTGTATAATGGAAGAGGCATTACTAGGAATACCCAGCTACCCCTTCGAAACGTTTTCATGTTTCAGTTTCACTGTGCATTGTTAATTGAAAATTGATTTCCCAATTAGGTCCTTACTCCACGGTATGTATTTACCAGGTTTGATTCTCACATCTGTATGGTTTTACAGATGATGAGTGGGAGTAGGTTATTAGGAATTAGGTGATCATCCTCATTATATAGGAATTTGTTGTAATTGGTGATATTTGTGGAAGTCACCTCGGTTTTTGCCGGACGACAAATATTTGGTTTTGAATATCCATTGTTATGCACCAATTTCAAACTGATATATCTGTACGTTTATTTTATAAAGTGAGATATAACTTTTTGAAATTATGTCCATGACATTTACCTATATCAATTGATCATTGGGTAAGGAGCATTAAACATCGGTGTAATTCTTTTTAACCATAGTACAATTTTCAACCTATGACGCACAGGGTTTGAGTTATTCAACTCAAGGGACTTATACAAAGTATTGTATGTTGTCCAGTGTCCATCAGGACAAAGGGGATGGTACTCATATTATATTCTGTTTACTTGTGGCTTCCTCAGTTTTAGACAAGTTTTTCGTAGAAATACAAGGTCATATTATATTCTGTTTACTTGTGACTTCCCCAGTTTTAGACAAGTTTTTCGTAGAAATACAAAGTCCAAGTTTTGAGAAGTTATAGGTACGAGAATAAAGTAGAGAACCACGTGTTGCAAGTATCGGGATTCTTCAAGATGATCGAAGATGTAGATACTTATGTTTGGTATTCAGTTGTTAGTAATGGTTTTGAGAACTTACTTCTCTTTCAGGTTACTCATATCTGGATGTACTCCTAAGTTGAGTAATGTCGATCGGCCCCTCTCTATTTAGTTGACATGCACCGGAGAAAGCTGCATGATTTGAATTTGGTTCCAATTAAATTAGTGCCTCTGTTTCTATATTGAATATAGAATGGTTCATATCTTAACGATGTTAAGGTATATGGAGTTGTCTGGCTTATGCTTAAAACCAGACTCTCGATAACTCAAGGCATGTTTCTGTAATGGCAGTTTGTGGGTTATCCCGGGCTATGACAAGGGTTAACTTTCGACCATCTGGAAGATCAATAGTGATATTGTTCTTGACTCGCCACAGTTTTAGTAAAATGGAATTTTTCAGAAAACAGTAGTAGGAGTATGGTAGAACTGGAAGTGATTCCAGAACCACAAACGATTACTGAAAATTTAATAGAACCTAAAGATTCAATCAGGTTTGACATTCCATTAGCCACTCCGCAGATATGGTTGGTAATCTCAGGCGCCCGAGAGGTACTTCGGTTTCTTCAAAGACGGCGACAGGGAGGTTCTTGTTTACCCAGACTTGCTATTACTGCTGTTCTGACTATGAGACCCGGCAGGAGGATGAGTATAGCGTCGTTCTAAACTAGCTTTAGAAGTGCACGTGTATATGACTCTGCCAGGGGGTTGTTATAGTCAGTGGGAGCAGTGGAAGCATAGTGGACAAATAGCTTGTGTCTATTTATAGACTAAAGCAGGTATGGAGGAGATAGATCATCTATTTCTGATGTGAAAGTCATAGTTTTTGACTTCATGAGAATAGGAGATGGATCTGTTAAGAAGGTAGTAGGGTGTGATGTCCTGGTGTTTGGATAACATACACATTGTAGGAAGTGAAATTCCTATACTACGATCGGTTATACCGTGGTTGTCACACAGTGGTCTCTCCACATAGGATATGGATATTATATCAGGCTTTCTGGTATCTAGGTCTATGGTTTTAGTTCTAGATTTGGGTAGTTTACCAATCTGGGTCTTAGACAGTGTTCTAAAAGTGTTTTAGAATGGACGACTCCTGGCATGGTGGTGTACCTACAGGTGATGGAGTCACCCTCTCTAAAGGTGTCTTACAGACTAAAGGGGAGAGGGATGTGCATGATTGACATATCGCTTGCTTAGGCAATTGAGTCAATCATGAGATGTCAAGTACCACACCAGATGTTGTTTTTGCACTAGTTGCAATAAGTTTATATTAATCCAATCCTTGAGAAACGTTCGGAAGCAGTTTTAGAACATAAGTGAATGTCCTAGGGATATGGTAACAACATCCTCCTTCAGGAGACGGTTATCATTCCAGGCTTTCAAGGTGACCTGGATGACAGAGTGACTGTCAGAGTTATAGTTTTCCCTCTTGACAAGGGGCAGTAGTTTGGACAGGTGGTCTAAGCAGATACTGAGGGAGGCATGGCACATGATACTGATTAAATTCAGTAGACATTATAGTCTAAGAAGTTTGCTGGATTTGGAGTTCATTTAAGAACCGGGTCCCATCAAATATCCAGACATATTCTAAGACAGGTATTGCTCATTTCGGGAGATAGCTTTCTCCGTGAACTTGAGATAAAGAGAGACATAGAAAGAAACTTTGGAGCGGATCCACTCTCTGAGGTTATTTCTCGAACGTAATAGTTTTACAAGCGAGCTTTGTGAAACTGATTAGTAGAGAAGTTGGGTGTTCGGTATCACACGGGCTGTAAGTATGCGGCACCGCAATAATTACCCTTAAGTGCAAGTAGGAGATTGTTGGCTATAGTGCCCTCAAGTAAATTATTGGATCGCATGCACGTGATTGCAATGATTGAGGGGGGACCTATACCGGTAGAACAGTCTTACTCGAGATGATAGTATGCTATCTGGTTTGTCTTTATCATCGTGTACATGCTTCAGGTGACATTACAGATCACTATTACATGTTGATAGAGCCCATAGGATTCATGATTGACTACTGGAAATATGATGGCGATCTTATACGTGGGAGCTGGGTGGTCTATAAGAACATCCTTAGAGTGTCCCTAGTCGTGGGAGTTTCGAGACTAGGCATCGATACTCTGAGAGTAGACTAGTGTATACGGATCGAGACCCTGACGAGGGGCGGTGGCCGGTCTCATAAGCCATTGGTGTCAGTTGGTTCACCTAAGCTGTATACAGGTGCTCATTGGGTTATGAGTACTCCGGATGGACTCGCCGGGAACATGTTAGTAGGTATTATACCTATTGTCAGATAGCAGTTCCCTGGTGACATGTGTACAGGTTAGTCTATCGACCTGAGATCGTCATTTGTTTCATGTGAGTTCCCACTGTGCTTTGATGACTACCCTACCACGGCTCAAAGGAGTCGTGCAAACAGGTTTTAGTTGGGTACAGTCCCGAGCCACATGGAGGCAGTGAGCAGATCGTCAGGGGATTCATCTCTTCCGGTATTGGGGGTTGATGTCGCGGTGTGCACGGATGGCCATCACCAGAAATCCTTGGCCAAGATAGTCGAGAATTACTCATTCGGATCAGTAGTTTCTGTAGGGTTCCTAGGCACACTAATGAGGTCTCACAAGGCAACAACCATGCCAATTTCGAATTTTTACAAGTGCCGAGAAACCCTAATACGGATTCGTTGACTAGAGATTAGGCGAAAAGTGAAACTAGTTAACAACTTAACTAAAAGCAAGAAGCTACAACCTTTGTAGATCCGGTTATCCACTTCCTTAGCTCCACGTAGACGTCCCCTCGCTGTCCATCTCGAATCCCGGACTCTTGCATCGGCTTCATCGGAGAAATGGGCGGGCTAGGTCGTCGGCTTCGATGCCGAAGATGATCTACGTCGAGGCAACACAAGATCAAGCTCCAACTTCACTAAGTCATGAAACTTGTGAAGAAAACACCCTATACTTCTTGGCAAGAGGTAGAGGGTGAAGAAATAGGAGGTGGGTTCGTTTTAGAATTGGATTTCTCACTCTTTTACTCAAGATGCCATTAATGGAGGCAAGCTTTTCTTCTTGATGAAGATGAATAAGAAGAAGAAAGAATATGATAAGTGTTGCTTTAAAATGAAAATAATATCAATACTTATCATATCCTAACCTTGGTTAGGTGTAGAGAAAAGACCATGGTTAGTTTGAATGGTTAGGGTTAAGCATGAAGACAAAATGGTCACTTTAGTCAAAGCTTCATGAAGCTTCAACAACAAACAAAGAAAGCTACCATTTTCTCTTTTATCTTTTCCAAAATAAATAAATAAATAAATAAGTAAGGAAAAGAAAAACCCTAACCATTACATAACCATGGTTTAATCCTTACACATACTCAAGTAAACATGTATCATCAAACATGATACAATCAAGTGTACAAAAAAATATATCACATATACAATGTGCACATCAAGTGAGAAAAACCTTTTAAAGTGAACCAATACTAGTTAATGCAAAGTAATATATCAAATATATAATTATATATTAAATCATTAAATCAACACTTGATTCAATGATCCGGTCATGTCGCACATAACTGACTAGTATTCAATGTATCGATTTATCAAATCAATGATTCGATAACTAGGTTATATCGCATACAATTAATCGAAACATTCATCGCGAGAATGAAATACGGTATCACATACACGCATTATTCTCGGTCCCGCACATATCTCATATGCGCTCCTATTTCGTTTCGCTTGAGCCAGGAAACCTCTGTGTAGGACTCTAAAGACTCGTCAATACGCCGGTAGCAGATGATGATCATATCAAACACCCACAAGCCGCAAGCGGTCTGCTAAACGTAACGGCCACCCGGGTATTGAGCGATCAGAAGATCGACGAGCAAGCCCGCTCACACTCCTGTGAATCCAACCAGTAACACTTACCGTACAGTCCGGTCTGTTCGTCTGATATGTCGCATATCAAGTCTAGGGGTGGTAAACGTTAGACCCCAAAAACCGATAAGTCATGCCGATGTGAGGCTCATAATGGGTCGAGAAACTACTGGTAACACTTACCAGCAAATCTCTAATCAGCCCTGGCCAGGGACTTCCCTGTTACGGCCAATCGAGCACAGCGCAACATCAACCCCCAATACCGGGAGAGACGAAACCCCTCCTATCGCTCATTGCCTCCATGTGACTCGGGACTGTACCCAAAAACCACCATTTTGCACACCCTCATGGACGTGGTAAGGTGGAGATCAAAGCACAGTGGGAATCACACAAGACTCCATGACGATCTCGGGTCTACAGACTAACCTGCACAAGTGTCACCTGAGAACTGCCATCTGACGTGAGGTATAATACCATCTGGGAGTTCTCGGCGAGTCCATCCAGTGTACCCAGTCTCCACTGAGCACCCGTATACCATCTCTGATGTCAAACACCAATGGATATGGGATCATCCATTGCCCATCTTATGGGTCGAGAAGCGTATACGCTAGTCTACACTGGTATATCGATGCCCCGTCTCGATACACCCACGACTAGGGACCTTGAAGGATGTACTTATGGACTACCATGTCCCCACTAGTATGATCTGCATCATAGTCCAGGTAGTCAAGTACACATCCTAAGGGCTTTACCAACATGTAACTTTAAGACAGTTTAAAGAGACTAGTGTACATGTTAAGATAAAGAGCAACCAGATAGCATACTATCATATCGAGCAAGAAAGTCATCTCTATATATGTCCAAGCATCCAATATAATATACATCATCTGTACAATACTGGCCTCTAGGGCATACATACAACAAACAATCTCCCACTTGCACTAGGGCCAGCTGCTGTAGTATCGCATACCGAGCATCCCGAAGAGTCTCTCAAACTGTATCTGGGGAATGGCCTTCGTGAGTGGATCCGCCGTGTTGTTCTTCGTGTCAACCCTCCTGACCTCGATCTCCCGGCGATCAACTATCTCCCGGATCAGGTGATACCGCCTCAGAATATGCCTGGATCGCTGATGGGACCTGGGTTCCTTGGCCAAAGCCACCGCTCCATTGTTATCGCAATACAAAGGTATTGGATGCTCAATGGATGGAACCACTCCAAGTTCAGTAATGAACTTCTTGATCCAGACAGCTTCTTTAGCAGCATCGTTGGCAGCGATGTATTCAGCCTCCATCGTTGAGTCTGCCACGGTTTCCTGCTTGGAACTCTTCCAGCTAACCGCCCCTCCGTAAAGGTTAAAGACAAATCCCGACTGCGACTTAGAGTCGTCCTTATCACTCTGGAAGCTCGAATCGGTAAAGGACTCCACTTGGAGTTCTCCGTTACCATACACCAAGAGCATCTCTTTAGTCCTTCGCAAGTACTTGAGAATGCTCTTCACAGCTGTCCAGTGACTCTCTCCAGGATCAGCTTGATACCTGCTCACTACACTTAGTGAGTATGCTACATCGGGTCTGGTACATAGCATCGCGTACATGATAGAACCTACAGCCGAAGCATAGGGTATCCCTTGCATGCGAGCTCTCTCCAAATCAGTCTTGGGAGACATTTCTTTGGAGAGAGTGACTCCAGAGATCGTGGGCAAGTTCCCACGCTTGGATTCTTCCATACTAAACCTCTTTAGTATGGTGTCAATGTACTTGGATTGGGACAATCCCAATATCCGTTTGGATCTATCTCTATAGATCCTGATTCCCAATATGCAGGAGGCATCACCAAGATCTTTCATTGAGAATCTTTGTGATAAGAAGAGCTTGACTGATTGCAGCATAGGAATATCATTTCCTATCAAGAGTATGACATCCACGTACAATACGAGGAAGACAACCTTACTCTCTGCCACTTTTTTGTAAATACAAGGTTCATCTTGGTTTTTGACGAAATCAAACTCTTTGATAACGACGTCAAAGCAGATGTTCCAACTCCGCGATGCTTGCTTTAATCCATAAATGGATTTAAGAAGCTTGCACACCTTCCCGCTGCTCCCACTGTCTACGAAGCCCTCTGGCTGAGTCATGTACACGCACTCTTCTAAATCACCGTTTAGAAAGGCGGTCTTAACATCCATTTGCCAGATTTCGTAGTCATGATATGCAGCGATGGTAAGCATGATCCGGATGGATTTAAGCTAGCCACTGGAGAAAAGGTTTCGTCATAGACCACACCTGGTCTTTGACGAAAACCCTTTGCAACAAGTCTAGCTTTGAAAGTCTCTACTTTCCCATCTACACCAAGTTTTTTCTTGAAGATCCACTTGCTCCCAATGGGTTTTACCCCTTCAGGAGCAACTTCCAAAGTCCATACTTTGTTGGTGTACATGGATTCCATCTCGGACCGCATTGCATCCAGCCATTTCACTGAGTCTTTACTCATGATGGCCTGCTCGAAACTAGTTGGGTCATCATCCTCCATGATGCAATCCTCGCTTCCACCGTCAATGAGAAAACCGTAGTATCTCTCAGGTGGACGAGAAACCCTACTAGATCGGCGGAGAGGCTGGGGTTCGTCGGGTACTACTGAATCCTCCGGTTCTACCAAGTCTTCTGTTATAGTTTGTGTCGCTGGATCCTCTTCCAGTTCTACCTCTATGCCACTTGTCTGTTTCATAAGAAAACTCTTTTCTAAGAAAGTGGCATGTCGAGAAACAAACACTTTTTGTTCCTCGGAGTGGTAGAAGATATACCCTCGCGAATGTTTGGGATATCCAACAAACTTACATAAAACAGACCTTGCCTCGAGCTTGTCCGGATTTTGTGTTTTAACATAGGCCGGACAACCCCATATCTGAATAAAATTAAGACATGGTCTCTTACCATTCCATATCTCATATGGAGTGGTAGGTACTGATTTGGTTGGAACTCTATTCAATAGGTATGCAGCAGTCTCCAGTGCATATCCCCATAAGGAAATAGGTAACTCAGCTGCACTCATCATAGAGCGCACCATATCTAATAGGGTGCGGTTTCTCCGCTCCGATACACCGTTGCGCTGTGGTGTATAAGGAGGAGTAAGCTGAGAGAGAATCCCATTCTCTTTTAGATAATCTCTGAATTCGTTGCTTAAGTATTCTCCTCCTTGATCAGATCGAAGAATCTTAATACTTTTGCCCGTTTGGTTCTCTACTTCGTTTTTATATTCTCTGAATTTCTCAAAAGCTTCTGATTTGTGTTTCATCAGGAACACATACCCGAACCTAAAGAGATCGTCGGTGAATGTAATGAAGTATGAAGAACCATCCCTGCTATGTGTAGACATGGGACCGCATACATCGCTATGCACCAGTCCCAAGTGTTCCGTAACTCTTTCTCCGTGTCCACTAAACGGAGTTTTGGTCATTTTTCCTTTGAGACATGAATGGCAAGTGTCATAAGATGATAATTCGAACGGTTTCAAATATCCATCTTTATGTAACTTAGCTAGCCGTGTCGCATTGATGTGACCAAGTCTACAATGCCACAAGAAAGATTCATTCATTTCTGAATTTTTCCTCTTGTGTGTGTTTTGTAAATTGAGGACTGTATTTTGATTGAGAATGAATATGCCATTATATAACGAGCCTGATGCAATCAGCTTTTGATTTAGGAATATGTTCATAACATTATCCTTTACTACAAAATTATATCCTTCTTTACTTAATAAAGAAACTGATATAATGTTGCACATCATGTTCGGTATATAATAGCATTCATTTAGAATCAGTGTATCACCACTTGGTAATACTAGGTGATATTCGCCAACTGCTTTGGCTGCAACATTTGCCCCATTCCCTACTTGAACGGAATGATCACCTTTTCCCAGTTCTTTACCTTTCCGTAGCCCATGTAACATTTTACATATGTGGGATCCTGATCCGGTATCTAATGCCCAGGACGTAGGGTGAACTGAGAAACAGTTCTCAATGACAAACACACCCGAAGATGATGCATCAACATGCATGTTCTCCGTTTGGGCAGTGTGAGAATCCAGATATTCTCCTGATTCCTGTTCAGTCATATAACTCTTATAAGAAAGAAAGGGTCCAACGTTCCCCTGCACAGTATAACATGCGGGTTCAGTCAATACATCCATATTATTATCTTTATTAGGGAATGAAATGGTCGCTACCTGGAGAGAGAGAGAAGAAAACACTTTAGCGTATGCTCTTGCAAGATCAGATTGGTTATTATCTTATCTAATCAGGATGGCTCCCACTGGTTTTTATCAAATCTTCCTTCAAACCTTAAAAGGAAAGACTAGCCGGGATTAATTACATTCTACAACTTCGCCAATCTTTCAGCCAGGCCAGTGTCGGTACTTTGAGGGAGGTTCCCCGTGCTTTCGCACGGACCTAATTAAAGTAAACCTCGTTTTCCCAGAGGCGTAACCCCGTTGACACCTTTCTAGTCACCTACTTGATCGGCTAATTGTAATGTGTAAAACTCTTCCAGGAGTAACTCTTACTCCCAGTGGGTATCGGGATCCAACTATCTCATAGAAGGTATGCAATTTCATTGAAAATTTCAACACTTGAAATTCCCGATAATTCTTTTGCCCCTAGCGTCCTATGACCTTGACGGAGGCCAAACTACCCACAGGGCGCTAGTCAAGTTCAACACGTCATTTCTTGATTGAATTAAACCCATCCGTACGACCCTTGACGGAGGCCAAACTACGCCGTACGAATACCCTAATCCAATCGCATCATATGCTGGCAGATAAGCACTAGTTAGCTACCATACACTACGCCTTGACGGAGGCCAAACTACCGCAGCATGAATACTAAGTAGTACTTATCTGAAATGACGGAGGGCTACGCAGGTTTTTCAGAAAAACCATGAGCGTAATGAACTTGATATCGTTGTAGAATCGAGTGAAGTTTTGAAATGGAGTGATTTTGAGCCTTTTCTAGTTTTGCTAAAGGGGTCACTCCCGGTGAAGGGATCGTCGGCCCTTTCCTCGTCGAATGAGGTGCGGGATATATCATATATATCGCTGTGCAAAGCAAAACTCCAAAAACAATCAAAAGCAAACCGAGTGTGTAGCATCTGCCAGTTATTGCTAAAGGGGTCACTCCCGGTGAAGGGATCTCGGCCCTTTCCTCATCGAATAAGGTGCAGGGTATATCATATATACCACTATGCAAAGCAAAACTGTACCTACCTTTTTTTATTTAAAATTTGATTCTACAACATCTTTTAGGTTTCTTTTCTTTCATTAATCACATTAATGAAGTCCCATCATTTAAGTCACCTAAACATCACAGATAAATACGACGTACACCTATGCCATCCGCATTCGCCTCGATGTCCCCTCGTGCACCGTTAGGTTAGGTAACTAACGGCAGAGCGGGGCAGGGCTAGCGCGGGTGTAAAACATAAGTAACGCCTATATAATATATCATATATACTATATATAGTATCTATCACAGAACATCACATGATCACATCACAGATATCGCAGCAGAAAATATCATATGAAATATTGGATATACTAGGACGTCCGTGTTTTTAATACGAGCCAGTATAAAACACGGATTCCACGGTCGTGATGAATAGCCAATCCCACACCCCTAGACCCCTACGAGAGCGGCAAGCAACCCTACCAATTCTAGGGTTAGGAGACCCGGACTCGACTCCTCGAGATGGTCTCCCACTGGACCCTAGAACCCGGTTACTTATGCTCCCCTCCTTGGGTCTATCCTAATGCGGAAAAGTAAATAATATACAAAGGGTGACATCTTCCGCAACCTGGAAGTGCCCCAAATAAAAGAATATTACATACAAGTTTTTACATGAATAAAAATAAAAAACACTCATCTCACATAAAAACCCCCGGCTATTCAAACATGACGATCCAATATAACATATCCAGCAACACATAACATCACATGTCATCAACGTAAGTAAATATGCGCATCCCAATTTTCGTTGACATATAGCAACGAAACCGGCGATATCACATATTACACTTACGGTCACAGAAAAGAAAGTGTAAAACTACAACAGTTGGAATCCGCAACCTCATTAGACATCGCATGCCTAATCAAATGAAATACTTAGACATCACATGCCTAACAATTATAAACCCCGTATTTTAGTCCCATTATCGAAAACTCTTTTCAATATCAAGTGAGACTAAACCGCTAGATTTATAACAGTCATCCAGTTATCTCATAACTGTTTGTGAATTCCAATTATTGTATCCCATTCCGGATAAATAGAAAATATTAAACTTTCCGATCGAACATTCGAACACCCAAGTTTTCCCGAAACCGTTCAACACATGAAATAAGTTCAAAGACATTCACTTCATGCCTCAGTACCAACGGTCCAGCCGTAGAAGGGTCAAGCCAACGCCTCACATGTGGCACGCCGTACTGCCCCAAACCCTAAGGTTCAAAGGGCAGTTCAAGACGGTCACATAATCGAGTTAAGGTTTGTTGTCTTCTAGAGGGACCATCGCGTTACTTGCACTACTTAGAACGTTTTTAAACCTCAGAAAAATCCAACACTTGGAAATTTTCCGGCAGGGGAAAGATTGAGTATTTGCATCCGGTCGAACTTTTTAACATATTCTAAAATTATCCGGAAAACACATAGGCAAAGTTTGAAATTTCCGATCGAATCATCGAAGCTCCAAAACACCCTAGAAAACTCAACTCTTGAGTGCAAATTAAAAATTCCCAGAAAACTCAGCACCTAAAAACATGAATTACTGTGCAAAGTTTAAAGGCAAATCCCATCAAGTGGCCGCGGAACCGCCGCAGAAGCCAGGCTTCTGCCGCGGTTCCGCCGCGCTTTAGAGGCATCATGAGATAATTTTTGCACCGTAATTCTTAGAATTCCTTGCTGAATTTTTTAAGCATTTTTAATCTGGAAAAAACCCAGTTTTTGAAAAAAGTCCAGAGAGCATTTTGTTTTAGGGTTTCGATGTTCATTCGGGTTTCAAACGTCGTCTACACTTCGCCTAAGTCTCTAGCTAGGCTCTGATACCACTGTAGGGTTCCTAGGCACACTAATGAGGTCTCACAAGGTAACAACCATGCCAATTTCGAATTTTTACAAGGGCCGAGAAACCCTAATACGGATTCGTTGACTAGAGATTAGGCGAAAAGTGAAACTAGTTAACAACTTAACTAAAAGCAAGAAGCTACAACCTTTGTAGATCCGGTTATCCACTTCCTTAGCTCCATGTAGACGTCCCCTCGCTGTCCATCTCGAATCCCAGACTCTTGCATCGGCTTCATCGGAGAAATGGGCGGGCTAGGTCGTCGGCTTCGATGCCGAAGATGATCTACGTCGAGGCAACACAAGATCAAGCTCCAACTTCACTAAGTCGTGAAACTTGTGAAGAAAACACCCTATACTTCTTGGCAAGAGGTAGAGGGTGAAGAAATAGGAGGTGGGTTCACTTTAGAATTGGATTTCTCACTCTTTTACTCAAGATGCCATTAATGGAGGCAAGCTTTTCTTCTTGATGAAGATGAAGAAGAAGAAGAAAGAATATGATAAGTGTTGCTTTAAAATGAAAATAATATCAATACTTATCATATCCTAACCTTGGTTAGGTGTAGAGAAAAGACCATGTTTAGTTTGAATGGTTAGGGTTAAGCATGAAGACAAAATGGTCACTTTAGTCAAAGCTTCATGAAGCTTCAACAACAAACAAAGAAAGCCACCATTTTCTCTTTTATCTTTTCCAAAATAAATAAATAAATAAATAAGTAAGGAAAGGAAAAACCCTAACCATTACATAACCATGGTTTAATCCTTACACATACTCAAGTAAACATGTATCATCAAACATGATACAATCAAGTGTACATAAAAATATATCACATATACAATGTGCACATCAAGTGAGAAAAACCTTTTAAAGTGAACCAATACTAGTTAATGCAAAGTAATATATCAAATATATAATTATACATTAAATCATTAAATCAACACTTGATTCAATGATCCGGTCATGTCGCACATAACTGACTAGTATTCAATGTATCGATTTATCGAATCAATGATTCGATAACTAGGTTATATCGCATACAACCAATCGAAACATTCATCGCGAGAATGAAATACGGTATCACATACACGCATTATTCTCGGTCCCGCACATATCTCATATGCGCTCCTATTTCGTTTCGCTTGAGCCAGGAAACCTCTGTGTAGGACTCTAAAGACTCGTCAATACGCCGGTAGCAGATGATGATCATATCAAACACCCACAAGCCGCAAGCGGTCTGCTAAACGTAACGGCCACCCGGGTATTGAGCGATCAGAAGATCGACGAGCAAGCCCGCTCACACTCCTGTGAATCCAACCAGTAACACTTACCGTACAGTCCGGTCTGTTCGTCTGATATGTCGCATATCAAGTCTAGGGGTGGTAAACGTTAGACCCCAATAACCGATAAGTCGTGCCGATGTGAGGCTCATAATGGGTCGAGAAACTACTGGTAACACTTACCAGCAAATCTCTAATCAGCCCTGGCCAGGGACTTCCCTGTTACGGCCAATCGAGCACAGCGCAACATCAACCCCCAATACCGGGAGAGACGAAACCCCTCCTATCGCTCATTGCCTCCATGTGACTCGGGACTGTACCCAAAAACCACCATTTTGCACACCCTCATGGACGTGGTAAGGTGGAGATCAAAGCACAGTGGGAATCACACAAGACTCCATGACGATCTCGGGTCTACAGACTAACCTGCACAAGTGTCATCTGAGAACTGCCATCTGACGTGAGGTATAATACCATCTGGGAGTTCTCGGCGAGTCCGTCCAGTGTACCCAGTCTCCACTGAGCACCCGTATACCATCTCTGATGTCAAACACCAATGGATATGGGATCATCCATTGCCCATCTCATGGGTCGAGAAGCGTATACGCTAGTCTACACTGGTATATCGATGCCCCGTCTCGATACACCCACGACTAGGGACCTTGAAGGATGTACTTATGGACTACCATGTCCCCACTAGTATGATCTGCATCATAGTCCAGGTAGTCAAGTACACATCCTAAGGGCTTTACCAACATGTAACTTTAAGACAGTTTAAAGAGACTAGTGTACATGTTAAGATAAAGAGCAACCGGATAGCATACTATCATATCGAGCAAGAAAGTCATCTCTATATATGTCCAAGCATCCAATATAATATACATCATCTGTACAATACTGGCCTCTAGGGCATACATACAACAAACAGTTTCTCAGGTGGTGATGGGCTTCATACCAACACTAAATGTCACGTTATTAGGGGTCTGACTTTATCCACCCCCTAGACCCGATATACGATACTCATAGACGAACGAACCGAACTGTGCGGATATTGTCACTGTCAGGCTCAGTAGGGTTTCAGGATGAGTTTTCTCGTCGGCCTCCCTTTCGCTCAATACCTGGGTAGCCGTTACGTAAAGCTAGTGCCACTGATATGCTTGTGGTTAAACCCACTGCCGGCGTATTGACGAGTCTTTAGAGTCCCACACAGAGGGTTTCCCTGGTTCGGGCGAAACATTGTAGAGGCCGTATGGTTTTATGGCAGGGTTCGATCATATACGTGCACTTGTGTACGGATCATGATCGAACGGATAATACTAGTGGACTTTGGTTTAAGCCGGATCCTAGTGTTATATTGTTGGATTATTTTCGTCTCTTTGTATTCGTATTCTGTCGGAATACGGATGCGGGTATGTATATACGGATGATGGGTATTCTTGTAATTCGTTACAAGATTTCTTTAGTTGATGCCATTTCTTTTTGGGATTAAACATTTACATTAAATGTTTAATTGGTGGAAAGTGTGAGGGCAAGGCTTGGCCTTGTGTATTGATTCATAGCACATGCACTTGGTGACTCATGGTATTGGGTCATGTGTTGATTCATTGTGACATGGATTGTTTTGTTTTTGCTAAGATATTTTTTGGTGTGGGATTTTTTGTAAGAAGGAGGCAGATCTTTTTCTTGCCTTGATTTTTTCTCAAGCTTATGTGCTCATAAAAAATAACACACACATTTTAGCAAAGAAAAACAACTCACAAGAAAAGGGCAGCAAGCATTCTTTTCTTCACTTGCTTTTTTTCTTCTCTTGAGCTCATACTTCTTCACCTCTTGGCATCTTCTTCAACCTACACCCAAACCCACACATGAGTTGAGAATCCTTGTGTGTTTTGAGACAAAGTAATCATAAACACACTCTACTTCATCTTGGCTATCTAGGCTAGCAAACTAGATACCCAAGTTGCTTCGGTTTTGAGGCGGGAGCCCGTATTACTAACCCTCGACGTGGATCTTCTACGACGGAGGGAGACCGGAGATCAAACTTGATCAGGGAAGCCGTGAGGAACTTGGGACAGAGGTTGAAGACCGAAGGCCACAGATCGATCGGTATAACCTCTCTAAACTCCTTTTATAGAACTAGTATAGGGTTAATGGTACGATCCGGGAATCAGGTTCCGTTAGCACCGGTTTTTTAAAGTTTTTGTTCCGCATTTGGTCACAGATTGATGGCCGGGAAGCTGGTGTAACCCAACATGGTATCAGACCAACCCATTAACCCCATACTAACTCATTGCGACATTAGAAATCCGTCGTTTTTGTCGTGCAAAACTGCCGGCAAAAACAGTTCCAAAAACTGAAAGTTTGAGATGTTTGCACACCTCGCGGGCTCATGTCTTGAACTGAGAAGCCACGGGATAGTTCATGGGCACCCCGGGGAACTCTCATTGGGGACTGAATGGCTGGGCCCTCTCCCTAAGACCACCACAAGGTAGTCTTGGCGGTGGGGACCCGAAACTGCCCCATCTTAGGCAGTTTCAGGTCTGCCTCACCCTCTGGCCAACTCGTGGTGGCCTCAGGGGTGGGGTACCCTTTCTAGGCCCCCCGACTCAAAGTTAATTTCTTGCTCTAACTCCCCGTGAAGGTTCGGACGCATTTCGTTTTGATTCGGACTTCCGAATTGGCTTTAAACGGTCGGTTTTTGGAACTTTAGCTCACTGTTTTTTCATGGTTTTGGAAATTGGTTTGGTTTGCTAATTGCGTGCGGAATTCTAATGTCATAGTTTACAGTACTTACATTACTATCTGTGACCGTGAATGTCATTAGTGCGGTACAACTTGTCAAATTGCTACAGTTCTTTTAGACGAGTTTGCGAACGTGACATTCACGTTGATGTTCTGTGTTGTGCTGTGTTTGTTGCGGAATCGTCGTGGTGGATAGCCTGGGTGCAATGTTAGAACAATTTACTTTTATTTTTACATTTGATATCGCTAGGCGAGCGTCTGACATGTGGACTGCCGTCACTGCCTGTTTGTATATTATTTATTTGGGGCACGACCGGGTTGAGCTCAATGTCACCGTTGTACTTATTTTCTTTTCTGTACTAGGATTACCCCGCGATAGAGTGCACGGATAACCGGGTTCTTGAGGGCAAATGGTCCACATCTCACGACGTTGAGAAGGAAGGGGCCTCACCCAAGAATTGGTGGGCTATCCGCCGCACTCGTAGGGGGTACAGGTTGACCCAAGGAGGAGTGCTCAAGTTACCGGATTCCGTGAAGTGCCGGATGGCCTATTCACTTTGATGAAGGGGGATGGCTCGCTTCTAGTTTTGGCGGGTAACTTTCCGCGCTCGTAGGGGTCTAGGTTTTCATTGCACAGGCTATCCACACGACCAGGGGAACGTCGGGTTTCAGTTGCGGCACAAAGAAAACCCGGGGCTCTCAGATTATCTGTATTGTTCTGTGATGCTTATCACTATTCTGTGATGTTGCATTTATCATACCTAGAGCGATTATTATATATTGTTATATATATACTAGTAGATTCTGTATATGTTTTGCACCCGCGCTACATCAGTCCCCGCTCCGTCGTTAGTTAAGTAACCTAACGGGTGATGACGGGACCCAGTGGCGAATGCGGATGGCATATACGCACATCATATTTTCGTTCTTTTCTGGTGTGATTAATTGATGGGACTGCGTTGATTCTTAATGCAAGGAAAACAGACCTATATGATATTGTTGGAACAATTTTCAAAAGCTGCTATTACAAGGACGTTTTCTTTTGTTTTGCACAGCGGTATTCGGTTATGAATATCCAGCACCTCATTCGACGAGGCAAGAGCCAAGATCCCTACACCGGGAGTGACCTCTTGGGCAGAAGTTTGCGTCAGGGTAATAAATTTACTATAGTCGATTACTTTTTTACTTTGCATTGTGTTATTCAGTGGGAATATCCTGCACCTCATTCTACGAGGAAAGAGCCGAGATCCCTTTACCAGGAGTGACCTCTTTAGCAAAGGTTTTCTCCACTATATATTTGTAAAAAACTATCCGGTTCCTTTAACGAAATCAAGTTCATTACGTTAAAGGTTTTTCGCCAAAAACCATTCGTAGACCTCCGTCAATTCAGACGAGTAGCACTTAGTATTCATGCTATGTTTGTTGGCCTTCGTCAAGGCATAGTGTATGGTAGCTGTTTGTTGCTTTTCTGTTGCATAGATAGATGCGTTGGTTTAGGACAGTCATACTACTTTGTTGGCCTTCGTCAAGGGTATGTACGGGTGAGTTCAAATTAACTTGGACAATGACGGGTAGAACTTGACATGTGACTTATGATTTGTTGGCCTTCGTCAAGGTCATAAGAGCATGGGGTAAAAATTACATCGGGAGTTTCGAACATACAGGAAACTTTCCAGGCATGCACATACCTTCTGGAGTGTGATAACGTGAGTGGATTCCATCAGGTTATCATGCGATGATAGTTGGATCCCGATACCAACTGACGTGTTGGTTTACTCCTCGAGTGATTTTAAATGATCCCGACTAATTCTTCTTTCAGGTTTGGAGGAGAATTTGAGGATACAGTGGGAGAAATCCTGATTAGATAAAGTGATTAACCATTCTGATCTAGATTAGAGTGCACGATGAGTGTTTCTTTTCTCTCTCTCTTTGGCTGCGACCATGTCCCGACCCTAGACTAGAACTCATAAACCAAGTTAACCGAATCTTCTTAAAACACACTGGTTTTTGGATTGTCAGAGTTGCATACTTCATTACCACTCCTACCTTTACCCTTTTATTTTCTCTGGAACATTCCGTATCATTACGAAGATCCACGTTTATTGGATATGACCATCGTATACTTACATACGAACTCGAAGAAACTTGTTTCAGATTCGAGAATTGTTTCCGGTTCTGGAGAAATTGAATAGGACTTTTCAGTTGTCTTTTCCTTTTACCTTCTCTAGGTTGTGAGGGCTCCTAGGATTAGGAGAGGGTACACCTATTACGCTTATTGGATAGTCTTCTTCCAAACCATAGGCAGGTGCCGAAAGGTGGGGAATGAAGAAAACCGATTAGCCTAAGTGTGGTGTACAGAAAGTAATAAGTAAAGACAAATAAAGGGATTAGAAAGAGGGCAAAGTAAACTGCGACTGCTATCATTCATGACCAAACTGTGTATATCATCGCCAATCTTACCTCGCCTTTGAATTTCTCCAGAACACCCCGTATCACTACGAAGATCCACAGTTATTGGATAATCCGTCGTATAGTTACATACGAACTCGAAGGAACTTGTTCCTGTTTGAGGATGGATTCTGGTTCAGGAGAAATAGAATAAGGTTTATTCAGTTGTCTTTTATCTTTACCTTCTCTCAGGTTGCGAGTACTTCTAGGATTAGGAGAGTACACCTATTACGCTTATTGGATAGTTTTCTTTCAAACCATAGGCTGGTGCCGAACGGTAGGGAAGGAAGAAAACCATTTAGCCTAAGGGTGGTGTACAGAAGGTAATGAGTAATGGCAAATAAGGGGATTTGGAGAGATGGAAAGGAAATATACAGTTACAGTCGTGAATCTGTATAATGGAAGAGGCATTACTAGGAATACCCAGCTACCCCTTCGAAACGTTTTCATGTTTCAGTTTCACTGTGCATTGTTAATTGAAAACTGATTTCCCGATTAGGTCCTTGTTAGTGTTTATGCCTTAGAGGCCATTAGTGTATCATACTAGTTTGTATATTACTTCATGGTAGCTTGGGATATTTACAGTTGTATTGACAGTCTTGCTAAAAATGGTAGTATGCTACTTGGTTTGTTTCTACTTTAATATGTGCATATGTTTCTTTTAACATATCGCTTATACATATTAGTAGAGCCCTAAAGATCTTTGCTTAATTACCAGCGTTGTGATGGCAGTCACACTAGTGGGTGCTGTGTAGTCTATAAGTAACATCCTATACAGGTCCCTGGTCATAGGATTATCGAGATGGGGTATCGATACTCCGGAGTAGACCGGTGTATACGCTTCTCATCCCAGAATGGGGAGATAGTCTGTCCCACAGCCATCAATACGTCGTACTGGAGATAGTATGCAGGTGCTCGTTAGGTTACGAGTACACCGGACATGACTCGCTGGGAACTGTAGGTTGGTTCTATACCCATCGTCAGATAGCAGTTCCCAGGTGACATGAGTACAGCTTAGTCCGTCGACTTGACACTGCTACTTCTCCTCGGGTGTGTTCTCACTGTACTTAGATTACTACCCTACCACGGCTAAAAGGAGTCATGCAAACAGGTAGTAGTTGGGTGCAGTCCCGATGCACTTGGAGGCAGTGGCGGTTAGACAGGATTCGTTTCTCCCGGGATTAGGGGTTGATATCGCGCTGTGTATGGAGAGCCATTACGCAAAGTCCCTGGCCAGGGCAAGCAAGATTTACTGGTAGGTTCCAGTAGTTTCTCAAGGTGTAATGGGCTTCACTCCGACACGACTTATACCGTTATTAAGGGTCTGACGTTTACCGCCCTCTAGGCCTGATATGCGATAGTCCTAGACGAACAGACCGGACTGTATGGAGATTGTCACATCAGGCTCAGTAGGAGTTCGGATGGGATTCCTCATCGATCTTCTTATCGACATCTACCTGGGGACCGTTACGTACAGCTAGTACCGCTTGCGGCCTGTAGTTAAACCCACTGCCAACGTAGTGTTGAGTCTTTAGAGTCCCACACAGAGAGTTTCCTTATACCGGGCAAAAGATTTAGAGGCCGTATGGTTTTACGGCAGGGCCGGGATCACTTACGTACACTTGTGCACGTACTATGATCGGGCAGATAATACTAGCGGTCTTTGGTTTAAGCCAGATTCTAGTATTATACAGATGGATTTATTCAGCCAAATATTATCCGTGTTTTTCGGAAATACAGATGGGAGGGGCTGTCTCGTAATTTTTCGGGAAGCTTCTAGAAGGAGGTGACTCATTTGTGTTTATTTCTTTTTAGATTTAAGCTAAATGAGGTGGAGGAGATGAGGTGTAGTTTACGTTAAATGCTTAATGACTCATGAGGTGATTCACCCTTAGAATTAAATGAAGCATGCTAGATATTATCTTGATATTATCAAGAGAGATATTATTATGCCTCATATTATTCTAGCACGAGAATTATTTATTTCATTATCACAAAAAACTTCTCTCTCCTCAAGTCTTCATCTTCTTCCTTAAACCCTAAAAGCTCTTATGAGTTGAGAATCTTAGGGTTTAAGTGACTAAGTAATCCATCTAAATACTCTACACCCTCTAGGACTTCTAGATTAGCAAACTAGAAGCCGTAGTTATCTCAGATTCGAGATAGGAGCTCGGACTATAGACTCTCGGGTGGATCGTCTTTGACTCGAGGAGGACGTTGAGGTGACCATGTTCCATAGAGCCTACGAGGTGTGGAGGACAGCGATGAAGACCCGAAGGACAAGTAACGTGAAGTATAACTTCGAATCCGAGTAGTTAAACCTCTCGTAGTTTGCTAGTAATGGTTTAGACACGATCCGTGTGCTCAAGTCCGTGTTACGAAGCTTTGATAATTGTTTTTCATATATTCTGCCTCCCCGCGAACACGTGGGGTGCGTTAGATTGACTTACAGTGGTATCAGAGCCTACTAAACCTTTACTAGCTTGTTAGCAACTAATTAGAACTTCGATCGTCGGAAAAACACGAAAACGTAACCCCGGAACCCTCAAGTTTCTATCGATTTTAAACCTGTCGAAAAAATTATTTCAGAGGCATGAAAATTCACAGCAGGGAATTCTAAGAATACTGGAGAAATACGAGATCCTAACTCGGTGAGACGACCGCGGAAGCGCGGCGGATTAGTATAATCCGCCGTGGATCCACGGCTAAGTCAACTCCGAGTTGACTCGTATTTACACAGTAACTCTTATTTCTGAGTGTTCTGTTTTCCTGTATATTTTGTTTCTGCCCAGGTTTTTTCAGTGCTAGTTTGCATTTGGGGTAGACACGGAAAAAGGTTGTCGATCGAAATTCTAAGTTATTTGCTATCTGTGATGTTTAATGTGTTCGTAAACCTCCGCTAATTGCTAGTATGTCGGTTAGTTGGGGGTTGCACATTTCTATAATGGATATTGGTTTATGGATATGAACTTCATTGGATTGTCGTGGATGAATAGCCGGGGATGTGAGATGAGAGTTTTTATCTTTCATTCGATGTAAATTGTAATATGTTGTAATATTCTTTTGCGGGGCACATCCGGGTTGAGGTTGTAGCCACCGTTGTATTATTTCATTTACTGTTTTATGCTCTTAGGATAGACCCATGATGGGGTGCACAAATTACCTGGTACTTTGAAGTGTTTAATGGCCTACTCACGTCGTTGAGGGAGACTGTTTCACTTCTGGTACTAGGCGGGTAGTTTGCTGCACCCATAGGGGTCTAGGGTGGGGTTTGGCTATTCATCACGACCGTGTAATCCGTCTTTTGTTACAGGCTCAATTGAAACGCGGTTTCCTAGTATGTCCAATATGTTCATCTGTGATCTGGAATGTCTATTATTGCGTCTGACGAATGTACAGTATCTATATATGATATCTAGTAGGAATTACTTATGTTTTGCATTCGCGCTAGCCCAGCCCCCGCTCTGTCGTTAGTTAAGTAACCTAACGGGTGAATGAGGGGGCCCAGTGGCGAATGCGGATGGCATAAGCGGACGTTGTATTTTCGTTGTTTTCTGCAATGATAGGTTAAATGATGGGACGCATTATTTTAATGCAAAGAAAACAAACCAAAGTTGAATCGTTGGAACAAATTTAAAAGAAACCACTCGGTTATTTTAAAAGAGCAGAATTTTTAATTGCGGAGTTTTAACCACTCCTTTTAAAAAGCTATCAGGTTCCTTCGATTATATCAAGTTCACTACGTTTACGGTTTCGCCAAAACCAGTCGTAGCCCTCCGTCATTTCATATAGATGGTCAGTAGTATTCATGCTATGTTTGTTGGCCTTCGTCAAGGCATAGTGTTTGGTAGCTGCTGGGGTATTCATATGTAGCGTAGATAGATGCTTTGGTTTAGGACAGTCGTATTACTTTGTTGGCCTTCGTCAAGGGTATATATGGGTGGATTCAAATTAACAAGGATAATGATGGGAAGAACTTGACATGTGACTTATGATTTGTTAGCCTTCGTCAAGGTCATAAGAGCATGGGGCAAAAATCCACATCGGGAGTTTCTAAAGAAACTGAAACTTGCTAGTGTTGCATACCATTTAGAGTTTGATAATGTTGGTAGGATTCCTTCAGCATTATCATACGATGATATTTGGATCCCGATCCTACTGTGAGTATCCGCTACTCATCAGGAGATTCGTCACTTAACGATCAATGCTATAAACTAAGTAGGTGTCTAGAATAGTGTCAGCGGGGCTACGCCTCCAGAGAAAAGATGTTATTTAATTAAGGAACTTCGCGAAAGCGTCGTAAAAGCTCCTTCGAAATACCGACACTAGCCTGGCTGAACGGTTAAGCAAGTATTGTACGGTGAGATCAGTCCTGACTAATTCTTCTTTTATGATTTGAGGAAGGATTCGAGAAACAGTGGGAGCCATCCAGTTTAGAAAAACTAAAAACCAATCTAAACTTGCAAGAGCATCATGCTAAAGTGTTTTCTTCTGTCTCTCAACTGCAGCGACCATGTGACCATGACTAGGTTACATCTGGATACAAGTTGACTGAATCTGACTTTTTTGACTGGCAAAGGCCTGTCCATATGCCCATTGCCTATGAAAAGCTGGACCGCCCTATTACTACTCAAGCCCCCGTCGTCGAAGGTCCAGTTTCCACCGTCGCGGATATGGATATCCTTCAGACAAGGGAAAAGGACAGTGCAAATACCAAGTGCCTCGTGTTGGCTTCAGAGAATGGTGTATACCAGAAGCAGCATGAGAAGATGGACTTAGTTTCCATCTTCCTCCATAACAAAGATTTATATGGAGAGCAATCTCGTATCACAAGATATGAGACCTCAAACGAATTGCTTGAAGCTAGGTTGGCTGTCGGGTCATCTGTAAGGGACGACGTCCTTACGATGACTAGCTATATTGATGAGCTCACGGACCTGGAGACCACGTTGGGAAACGGGTCATATGCTGACTTATTTCTACAGTCCTTACCCTCTACTTACATCCTGAAAGAAACCAGGGAGACACCCGCTCTGCTTAATGGGGGACCTTCTTCTTCTGCATCCAGGGCGAAAGCAAAGGGTGAAAAGAGGAAAACCTCCACAAAGCCGATATACGATGTCAGTGAAGTAGAAGGAAAGTGAAGAGCAAAAGTTTCGGGACTTGGTGTAGGGAAGGAGGGATGTTTGTAACGTTTTAAAAATCGTTTTGCGAATTTTTCCGTTTTAGGGCAAAATTGTCAGTATTTCCTGTTTTAACCCGATTTCGATCAAACATCCGTATAAGCTTGCCGGCATCTTTTTTAGCTAAAATAAAGCTTGTGCGCGAACTTTAGGGGTATTTGGGAGGTTTTGGTTCAGATAGAATTTTTCCTAAATAAAATATTATTTTAAGCGGTATTTGGTGCACGTAAATCGGAAAATTTCTTTTCTTAAGAATAAATTTTTTTTTGTCACTAGAATATTTTGGAAACTTCTTTTTAAATATCTAAATATTTTTTGGAGTGCAAAATATTTTATTTTAAAAAGAAAAGAAAATGTGTAAAAGTGGCAAAGTGCATTTATTAAGCATTTATTACTCTTTTTCCTAGCAATTTTTTCACAAAAATTCACAAAAATACCCCCCTCACCCCCTTGGCCGGACCTTCCCTTTCCCTTGCTGCCCTCCATCATTCCCACTCTTTTTCAACTCATTTTGCATCAAATAAATCATGAAAAATCCAAATAAAATCACAAAAATTCAAATATAATCATTTTCCTTCATTTCCTTCTCTAATTCTTATTGGATCTTCAAAAAAGCATGGTTTTTTTGGATGCTATGATGAGAGATTAAATTCATTTTGGTGTTCTTGGGGAGGTATAATTCTTAACTTAATCCTTTTATATTTGCTTTAATCTTATTCTAGCTAATTTAGTTAGCTAATTATGTGTTTAGTTTAGTTTTTAAATTATGATTAATTCATTTATATTTGGTTTAAGAAATTCATGTTAGGGTTAAATTTTTTGTTTATGTGTTTAGTGTTCATTTGAAGTGTTAATTTGTGTTTTGGAGAAGATTAACCTAGTAGAAAATGTTAATTTTTGCTAATGAACACTTTGTTTAATTATGCAATTTTGCTTACTAGGTTTTTCCTAAAATTTATTTAGCAAGTGTTAAAAATATAGGAATGGTTTAGATAACTTAGTTAAGCTATTTTAAGGTGTTTGTAATCACTAGATATGCGTTAGCTTGAAACTAGTGCGAAATATTGCGATAGGTTGCTTACTAGATTTCGGGGTTTTTCCGACGTAGGTTCGATTGGTCGTTGCGAGATTATATCTATTGTTTTCCTCGTAATTCTTGTGTTGTGTTGCGCGATCGGGATGATTGGGGTCCAGACTTGGTGTTTTATAGTTTAGCGACCCCAATTAGGGTTTTTGGCCGGTATCGTGCGCGATAGATGCGCTAAGCGCGCAGTGTAATTTTCCGGGCGTTTTCATCGCGTTTCGTTGTCTTTTCGTCATTGTAGGATTTTTGCTTATGTGATATGTTTGTGAAATTTTAGGTTCGTAAGCGGGGACTTCGGACGCTACGACAAGGGAAAACAGGTGGTAGGCTTCACTTAGCCAGGAGCGTTGGTGAGTAGATTTAATATCTACAAGGGAATCGCCCGCATGGCGTTATGCGTCTGGGCTAGAGATGTTATTTCTGTCGCATATTCTATGTCATATTTAGGATTGCGCATTTACCCTATTACTTAGATATTGTTGTTCTTGGAATAGTATCCTTAGGACACTGCACATATTATTGACGATTCATGTTGCACGAGCACTAATTGTACGCTACACACACTGTCAATAATTGCCATGTCACGCACAACCCACATATAGAAATGCTATTGTTTGGTTAGGAACATTGAGACAATAATTCATATTTCTTATCGCATATGACATTTAGCATACCTGTATATCCATATACTTACACATATACCTTCACATACTTACGTATTAGATACCTGTATACCTATAGAGTATCGTACCATTAGTGATAGGTACATACACACTTTATGTCATAGTTACAGGTATACTTTTCACACATACTTCACTTATACCCAGGGGGTATACTACATCATTACTTATAGGTAGATACATATATCTTGCTATACCTTTATGTTGCACATATATCTGGTTATAGCTACATGTTTACCTTTACTTGATATTATTTTAGAATTGGAAAGATTAGGAACCACATGATATTATATTAACTTGTTACAGTTAATTTGCTGCTTTTCCTTTATATGCTCGTATTTCAGATTTATGATGCGTATATTATATTCATGGATTTTCGCATTGAGATATGGATTTTTCATGATGTTTTCTGGAATTGGGAATGTGGGAGTTCATGGAATTATGCATTATTTGAAAAACCCAGTTTTCCTTGATATGATATTTCAGCAGCCACCATGAGATTTATTGGTTCGGATATATATATACCCTACGCGAGGAATGGAGGGGTCCGTGTGCGGGTACATGGTGGGGCCCGAAGGTACCCCGGGGCAAGAGTCGTGGAGTAGACGATGCGTTAGTGGGGGAACCATACCATCCGGTGACATTACCAATGACTCAGCGGTTATCATGGGGATACTGACGGGAGTCATGTACGTATAGATATGTCGAGAGGCGAGGGTCAGAGCTAGGCACTCGAGCTTTTGGGATAGCGTATGATACGTACCTATCAGGGTGCCAGTCGTGGTGACAGCACCTGATAGACCTGCATTTCTGTGCCGATGCTTGACACATTGGTTTCATGATATTTTTTTTACTCCTTTGTATATATAACAGGGGTTTAGGCCGCTGTTATATATGCCCTTACACCAATATTAGTGGAATGAGACGCTAATATATGTGTATTGACATTAAATTATATACATCATCATATTTATTCATGCAAATATATTTAGGATGTTAGATTTTTACTTGATAATTTGATTTGGGATATAGGTGATTCATTTGATATTGGATACAGGATATTTATGAGATTGCTGATTTGTACATTCAGGATATATGAGATTTATTCGATATTGTACATTCTGGATTTGTGAGACTTATATGATATGAGAGCCAATTTGGGGGATGATTTGAGGAATTGGGATTTGGATTTGTCTTGATGGATTGTGATCCTACCACGATATCAGGATTCCGTGGAAATGACATATTTCATTCCATACTCCACATTTATTGTTTATGCACTGCTTCATATATTAGTAGTACCTGTTAGAGTACCTTTCATGACTGTTGCATTTACATACCTTTATTTATATGCATTGCTTCATGTATTAGTTGTACCTGCTAGTGTACCTTTCATGATTATTGCATTCATATGACTTTTTATTGCTATTAATTGCACATGTTAGATTCACGTTGTACGTGCATACTCGTGATTACCTGTATATGTTATTTACTATTCACGAGTTGGCAAGTCACCCCCGTTGTGCCACAGTGTATGCAGGTGTTCCTCAGGATAATCAGAGACAGGCTATTATCACACATCTTATCATCTTTTGCTACGGATACCGCATCAGCTCACAGTGTGCAGTTTGCTTAGGTGGGTTTTGTGGTTATTCGTTGTATTGTATATTCGTTGTATCCCTGTACTCTCCATCTACTATTTTCATATTGACTTAGAGACTTTGTGAGGACGATATTGTATATTATTTGTGACTTGTGTCTTTCTACCGTATTTTATTTCTTCGCTACAGCGTCGTATATTTGTTGTGGTGATTGTTTTCCGCCTTTGGGCGTGTATTTGCTCCCGTTTGGGGATGCTTTACTTTATATTTATGTTGTACCCATTTTTGGGGCTAGCTTTTACAAAGGAAGTGCTGCCAAAATTTTAAAGGAAATAAAGTTGGACTTTTAAAGAATTTGGGTTGTGATTTCAAAGACTTTTAAACAATATTTCTTATCTTTTCTTGTCTTTTAACTGGTTTAGATTTCTGGGTTTTGTCTTTCTTTTACTGCGTTACGCCTGTAGACGTTGCGTAGTATTAGGGCCGTCACGTGCCAATTTCGGGTCGTGACAAAGTTGGTATCAAAGCGCTAGGTTTTACCTTTCGGAGAGTAGGATGACCTTGGTATGATGGAGTAGGTAGTTTAAGCAGAGTAACGTAGTGTGTGTATGTCTGCAGCATGCTCACGATGCGGTACTTCGCCTAAAGTGACCTATGTACAATTACTTGAAATTCCTTCCTTGATGATTCATATCCTTGTGATTCGATTTCCGTGTTCATATCGAATCTTATCCCTATTTATAGCCTTTGCCGCTGACGACCATGGGGACTCAGTGAGGTGCAGCGAGGGCCGAGGTCAGAGTTGACTCGGGTGGGTCAAGGACTGACTAGGATGGCACGCTCGTTGCACAGGTGTAGATGGATCCGCCTTCGACAGATAGTATCGCTAGGCTTGTGGCAGAGATGTAGGACATGCGCCAGACGATGAGTTCTTTGGTGGAGACCATTCGAGCACAGCGACAGGAGGTTGTCACCCATGTTACCCAGTTGTTCCTTGCGATCAGCACACAGCTTTCCATCACTTACATAGCACCAGTAGATGCAGCCCTAGTTGACGAGACACGTATTCCAGAGACTTCGGGAGTTCCGGGACCGTTGAGGACTCATACCGGGGTATCAGCTCAGAGACCGAGGCTTAGTCGTCGAGACAGCTTTCGTGACTGTTGCGGGAGTAGCAGAGGTTTGGGACGAGGGGATTCATGTTAGCTAGATCAGCCGTTTGTTGTGTTAACTTCTGTCAGCGATTCTTTTGTTGCGCGACACGTATTTCAGTCGTATGCCAATCGGTTAGGAGATTCATCCGTCACTTGATCCTTCTAGAGATGTTGGATTTGACGTTCTCTTGGGCACAGACTGGTTAGTTACGTGCTAGGCGTCTGTGGACTACCGCGAGGAAACAGTCAGGGTTTTTTTCCCGGCAAGTCAGTTCTTGTTGTGCAGGGGGCAGTGGTGTCGCCTCTCACAGCTCGAATTCAGCCTTTTTCGCTAGTCGGTTTTTGAGGAGAGGTGTCGAGGATTCTTGGCGTTCATTCATGATACCGGAGCCACAGTGGGTTTGTTGGACCGGGTTCTTATCGTGCGAGAGTTTTCCGACGTTGTTCCAGATGAGCCGGCGGAGCTTAGGGAGCTTAAGAATCAGCTGCAGAGTTGTTGTTGGGGGGCTAGTGCGTCTGAGTTTTTCACATTGAGGAGCTCCTATTTCTGTTCGTCAAGGAGGAAGACAGCAGTTTAGCTTGTGTATTGATGGATCGCCAATTGAACCGGCTTACGGTGCGGATAGGTATCCTTTACCTCGCATTGACGATTTCTTCGATTGGCTCCAGAGTGCGAGACATTTTCTAAGTTTGTTCGGGATCAGGTCATCATTTCTGCGGGTTCGGAGTGATGACATTCTGAAGACTGCTTTGTGCGTGCTATGGGCTTTGTGTGTTTTGGTGGTGTCATCGGACTCACCAATGCCCTAGCAGCATTTGTAGATATGATGAACCGGATTTCTTCAGGCCGTTCCTCGACCAGTTATTGTTGTGTTATAGATGACATTCTGGTCTATTCTTTGTGTCTTGAGGGACAGGAGCAGCACTTGAGGATTTGTTTTGCAGACATTGGGAGAGCCCCAGCTGTTTGATAGATTCTCGGAGTGTTCCTTCAGGCTTGTTTGTGTTGACTCCTAGGTCTTGTAGTTACGGGAGACGGTTTTTCGTATGGTCCCGAGGAAGATCGTGGCCGTACAGCTTAGGCCCAGACTTGTGTGCTGGATGGAGGTCCCCAGATTTTTGGGTTTAGCAGGTTTTTACCGCCGTTTCATGCAGGATTGCTAGTGTAGTGCTGCACTGTTGACTGAATTGACCGGAATGGAGGTTTCTTTTCTTTGGACTGAGGCATGTGTGCGGAGTTTTCGGCAGTTGAAGATTCAATTAACAACTGCATCAGTTCTTTCTTTACTTTCTGGTTTGGGCGACTTTGTTGTGTAACTGTGATGTTTCGCGAGTGGGGCTCGATTTTGCGCTGATGCGGCACTATAGAGTTATCGCTTTTGCATCCCTACATTTGGAGGAAGTACTAGCAGGATATTCCACTCACGATCTGGAGATGGCCGCGGTGGTCTTGCGTTGGAGATTTGGAGACACTACTTGTTCGAGAGTCGTGTCAGATTTTCACGGACTACCAGAGCTTAATGTACATCTTCCTGCAGCGGATTTTGATTGATGATATAGTCTTCTACAGATTCACAGTCCTTGTGCGATCGTTGAGTATAGCTTAAGTTCGCCTCTACTAAGGGGACAGCTTGCTCATGTCCGCGTCCGACCACTTTTCCTTAATCGCTTTCGTGAGACACCGTCCGCCGATGCTCGTTCGTCAGAAATACTTGAGCATACTCGGCTGGGTAATGATTCGGAGTCCTTGATTTTTGACAAGGATGTGCGGAGTTTAGGGATGCGTTTGTGTACCTGATACTATTGGGTAGAGACGTGAAATCCTAGAGCAGGCATATCTGTCAACTCTCTGTACTCATTCAAATTCCACCAGCATTTGACGTGACTTGTGAGATAGTTACGGGTGGGCAAGGATGTAAAGAGAAGTTTTGGATTTCGTGTCAAGGTGTTGTCTTGTTGTGTGTTTTGGTTGAGCATCTGAGACCGGCTGGAGAGTTGCAACCTTAAACCGTTCCGAAGTGGGAATGGGAGCAGATCTCCATGAATATTCGTTGTGGCGTATACCCAGGTTTAGTCAGGGTGTGACTCCATTCGGATGCATGTTGTCCGGTTATGCTCAGTTTGCTCAGTTGTTCTTTGTTAAGTTTGTGTGTTGCACGAAGTTCTTTCATGGGTCGTATCCAATGAAGGCTTGCCGTCTTGGGCAGGAGCTTCAGGAAGCCTTGGGTACTGGTTGAGTTTTAGCTCCGTCTTTCCATCCGCAGGATGATGGTTTTGTGAGAGCGGGCTATACTGATTCTAGAGGTTATACTCGTGCATACGTACTAATTGTTGTCGGCAGTTGGGATCGTCACTTGCCATTGTTAGGACTCTCCTTCGAATAGCAGTTATCAGGAGACATTCCAATTGGCAACCTTTAAGTTTTGTTTGTTAGGTGGTGTCGATCTCCAGTCTGTTTTTCTCACACTGTATAGTAGGATTTTTGGACCCCAGCTAGTCTAGAGACTTCGGAGATGATCCAGTTGGTTCAGGTCAGGATGATGGCAGCCCAGTGCAGACAGAGGTCTTATACCGACCGTGATGGTCGCAGACTTGAGTTCGCAGTGGGAAATCATGTATTTCTACGGACTTTTCCGATGAATAACGTGTTGAGTTTTGGGAAGCTTATCCTAGAATTGTAGGTCCTTTAAGATCCTTAAAGCGAGTTAGTTCCGTTGCCTTTAACTCGGCACTTCCGCCCAGATTATTGAGTATTCACCCCATATTCCTTGTGTCGATACTTTGCAATTACCTTCATGACCTTTCTCACATGATTCAGCATTAGGCCATTTAGCTTGGACGCGATCTTTCGTACACCCGCAGCCAATTGTGTTAATGGCTCGGCAGGTGGAGAAACTTCGGTCAAGGGTCTTGCCATCTGTGGAGGATTTTCTTGGACGTAGCCGTATAGTGAGATGATCACTCGGGAGGCTGCGAGCGAGAATTGGGAGTTTTGTACTCTTCTTTTTGAAGGTACGCTTAGCGAAAATTTTAAATTCGGGGACGAATTTTTATAAGGGGGTGATTGTAACGTTTTAAAAATCGTTTTGCGAATTTTTCCGTTTTAGGGCAAAATTGTCAGTATTTCCCGTTTTAACCCGATTTCGATCAAACATCTGTATAAGCTTGCCGGCACCTTTTTTAGCTAAAATAAAGCTTGTGCACGAACTTTAGGGGTATTTGGGAGGTTTTGGTTCAGATAGAATTTTTCCCAAATAAAATATTATTTTAAGCGGTATTTGGTGCACGTAAATCGGGAAATTTCTTTTCTTAAGAATAAATTATTTTTTTGTCACTAGAATATTTTGGAAACTTCTTTTTAAATATCTTGATATTTTTTGGAGTGCAAAATGTTTTATTTTAAAAAGAAAAGAAAATGTGTAAAGGTGGCAAAGTGCATTTATTAAGCATTTATGACTCTTTTTCCTAGCAATTTCTTCACAAAAATTCACAAAAATACCCCCCTCACCCCCTTGGCTGACCCTTCCCTTCCCTTGCTGCCCTCCATCATTCCCACTCTTTTTCAACTCATTTTGCATCAAATAAATCATGAAAAATCCAAATAAAATCACAAAAATTTAAATATAATCATTTTCCTTCATTTCCTTCACTAATTCTTATTGGATCTTCAACAAAGCATGGTTTTTTTGATGCTATGATGAGAGATTAAATTCATTTTGGTGTTCTTGGGGAGGTATAATTCTTACCTTAATCCTTTTATATTTGCTTTAATCTTATTCTAGCTAATTTAGTTAGCTAATTATGTGTTTAGTTTAGTTTTTAAATTATGATTAATTCATTTATATTTGGTTTAAGAAATTCATGTTAGGATTAAATTTTTTGTTTATGTGTTTAGTGTTCATTTGAAGTGTTAATTTGTGTTTTGGAGAAGATTAATCTAGTAGAAAATGTTAATTTTTGCTAATGAACACTTTGTTTAATTATGCAATTTTGCTTACTAGGTTTTTCCTAAAATTTATTTAGCAAGTGTTAAAAATATAGGAATGGTTTAGATAGTTTAGTTAAGCTATTTTAAGGTGTTTGTAATCGCTAGATATGCGTTAGCTTGAAACTAGTGCGAAATAATGCTATATGTTGCTTACTAGATTTCGGGGTTTTTCCGACGTGGGTTCGATTGGTCGTTGCGAGATTATATCTATTGTTTTCCTCGTAATTCTTGTGTTGTGTTGCGCGATCGGGACGATCGGGGCCCAGACTTGGTGTTTTATAGTTTAGCGACCCCAATTAGGGTTTTTGGCCGGTATCGTGCGCGATAGATGCGCTAAGCGCGCAGTGTAATTTTCCGGACATTTTCATCGCGTTTCATTGTCTTTTCGTCATTGTAGGATTTTTGCTTATGTGATATGTTTGTGAAATTTTAGGTTCGCAAGCGGGGACTTCGGACGCTACGACAAGGGAAAACAGGTGGTAGGCTTCACTTAGCCAGGAGCGTTGGTGAGTAGATTTAATATCTATAAGGGAATCGCCCGCATGGCGTTATGCGTCTGGGCTAGAGATGTTATTTCTGTCGCATATTCTATGTGATATTTAGGATTGCGCATTTACCCTATTACTTAGATATTGTTGTTCTTGGACTAGTATCCTTATGACACTGCACATATTATTGACGATTCATGTTGCACGAGCACTAATTGTATGCTACACACACCGTCAATAATTGCCATGTCACGCACAACCCACATATAGAAATGCTATTATTTGGTTAAGAACATTAAGACAATGATTCATATTTCTTATTGCATATGACATTTAGCATATCTGTATATCCATATGCTTACATATATACCTTCACATACTTACGTGTTAGATACCTGTATACCTATAGAGTATCGTACCATTAGTGATAGGTACATACACACTTTATGTCATAACTACAGGTATACTTTGCACACATACTTCACTTATACCCAGGGGGTATACTACATCATTACTTATAGGTAGATACATATATCTTGCTATACCTTTATGTTGCACATATATCTGGTTATAGCTACATGTTTACCTTTACTTGATGTTATTTTAGAATTGGAAAGATTAGGAACCACATGATATTATATTAACTTGTTACAGTTAATTTGCTGCTTTTCCTTTATATGCTCGTATTTCAGATTTATGATGCGTATATTATATTCATGGATTTTCGCATTGAGATATGGATTTTTCATGATGTTTTCTGGATTTGGGAACCGTGGGAGTTCATGGAATTATGCATTATTTGAAAAACCCGGTTTTCCTTGATATGATATTTCAGCAGCCACCATGAGATTTATTGGTTCGGATATATATATATACCCCACGCGAGGAATGGAGGGGTTCGTGTGCGGGTACATGATGGGGCCCGGAGGTACCCCGGGGCAAGAGTCGTGGAGTAGACGATGCGTTAGTAAGGGAACCATACCATCCGGTGACATTGCCAATGACTCAGCGGTTATTATGAGAATACCGACGGGAGTCATGTACGTATAGATACGTCGAGAGGCGAGGGTCAGAGCTAGGCACTCGAGCTTTCGGGATAGCGTATGATACGTACCTATCAAGGTGCCAGTCATGGCGACAGCACCTGATAGACCTGCATTTCTGTGTCGATGCCTGACACATTGGTTTCATGATATTTGTTTTTACTCCTTTGTATATATCACAGGGGTTCAGGCCGCTGTTATATATGCCCTTACACCAATATTAATGGAATGAGACGCTAATATATGTGTATTGAAATTAAATTATATACATCATCATATTTATTCATGCAAATATATTTAGGATGTTAGATTTTTACTTGATAATTTGATTTGGGATATAGGTGATTCATTTGATATTGGATACAGGATATTTATGAGATTGCTGATTTGTACATTCAGGATATATGAGATTTATTCGATATTGTACATTCAGGATTTGTGAGACTTATATGATATGAGAGCCAATTTGGGGGCTGATTTGAGGAATTGGGATTTGGATTTGTCTTGATGGATTGTGATCTTACCACGATATCAGGATTCCGTGGAAATGACATATTTCATTCCATACTCCACATTTATTATTTATGCACTGCTTCATATATTAGTAGTACCTATTAGAGTACCTTTCATGACTGTTGCATTTACATACCTTTATTTATATGCATTGCTTCATGTATTAGTTGTACCTGCTAGTGTACCTTTCATGATTATTGCATTCATATGACTTTTTATTGCTATTAATTGCACATGTTAGATTCACGTTGTACGTGCATACTCGCGATTACCTGCATATGTTATTTACTATTCACGAGTTGGCAACTCACCCCCGTTGTGCCACAGTGTTTGCAGGTGTTCCTAAGGATAATCAGAGGCAGGCTATTATCACACATCTTATCATCTTTTGCTACGGATACCGCATCAGCTCACAGTGTGCAGTTTGCTTATGTGGGTTTTGTGGTTATTCGTTGTATTGTATATTCGTTGTATCCCTGTACTCTCCATCTACTATTTTCATATTGACTTAGAGACTTGGTGAGGATGATGTTGTATATTATTTGTGACTTGTTGTCTTTTATTCAGTTTCCTTTCTACCGTATTTTATTTCTTCGCTACGGCGTCGTATATTTGTTGTGGTGGTTGTTTTCCGCCTTTGGGCGTGTATTTGCTCCCGTTTGGGGATGCTTTACTTTAAATTTATGTTGTACCCATTTTTGGGGTTAGCTTTTACAAAGGAGGTGCTGCCAAAATTTTAAAGGAAATAAAGTTGGACTTTTAAAGAATTTGGGTTGTGATTTCAAAGACTTTTAAACAATGTTTCTTATCTTTTCTTGTCTTTTAACTGGTTTAGATTTTTGGGTTTTGGCTTTCTTGTACTGCGTTTCGCCTGTAGACGTTGCGTAGTATTAGGGCCGTCACGTGCCAATTTCGGGTCGTGACAATGTTCCTATTGTTATGGGAAGGGGCATTGGTAGTAGCCAGGATTCGAAGCATATTGTGGTTTCGGCCTCGAGTGTGTTTGTAATTGAGAACTGTTTGTCAATTAACTCTACTTCCTGGGTACTAGATACCGGAGCAGGATCTCATATCTGTAATTCATTACATGCTTTAAGAAACCGTTGAGTTATCAGGGTAAGCGATTTGTCTCTCAGAGTTGCGAACGGAATGAGCGTGGACGCTGAATCCGTGAGAGAATATTGCCTAGGTTTGACAAGTGGGCAGATATTGATTCTACGTAACTGTTTGTATGTACCTAGTTTGACTTGTAATATCATATCAGTGTCCTCACTTTTGAGAGAGGGATATGATTTTACATTCGTAAGCGATGTGGTTCACATCCACCTAAATCAAGTTCTGATTGGGTCCGGTACATTAGATGACGGTATATACGTATTGAATCAAGCTCAGGTTTTCAATGTCCAGAACACACTTAATAGAAAGTCTCCGAAAATAAATCAGGCTTTCTTATGGCATTGTAGACTAGGTCACATCAATGAAACACGGTTGACTAAGTTACATAGAGAAGGATATTTGAATCCATTCGAATATCAATCTTATACTACTTGTGAATCTTGTCTCATAGGAAAGATGACAAAGACTCCGTTTACTGGACACGGAGTAAGAGCGAGCGAGCTCTTGGGACTCATACACAGCGATGTGTGTGGTCCAATGTTTACACATGCGCAAGGTGGTTATTCCTACTTCATTACTTTTACGGATGATTTCTCTAGGTATGGACATATCTTCTTGATGAAGCATAAATCCGAGGCCTTTGAGAAATTCCAAGAATACAAGAATGAAGTGGAAAACCAAACAGGCAAAAGTATCAAGACATTGAGATCCGATCGAGATGGTGAATACTTAAGTGCTGAGTTCCTGGGTTACTTAAAAGAGAATGGAATTCTCTCTCAGCTTACTCCTCCATACACACCATAACACAACGGTGTATCGGAAAGGCGGAATCGAACCTTATTGGATATGGTTCGTTCCATGATGATTAAGGATGAGTTACCGCAATCTTTCTGGGGTTATGCACTAGAATCAGCTGCATATCTTTTGAACAAGGTTCCAACCAAAACTGTGCCTACCACACCATATCAGATGTGGAGTGGGAAGAAACCCTATCTTCAGTACTTGAAGACATTGGGATGTCCAGTTTTTGTTAAAAAGCAGCATGCGGACAAGCTCGAGGCACGCTCAGTATAGTGTAAGTTTATGGGATATCCAAAGAACTTCAAGGGGTATTATTTCTATTACGCAGAGGAACAAAATGTTTTTGTTTCTCGTCATGCCCACTTCTTGGAAGCTGAATTTTTAGAAAATCAGAAGAGTGGGAGCGCTGTATAACTGGAAGAAATTCCAGAACCACATGCTGTTACTGAAAGTATGGTAGAACCAGAAGTTTCAGAAGAAAGGGACATCCCAGCGCCTATCCGCAGAAGTAGTAGGCAGTCTCATCCGCCCGAGAGATACTATGGTTTTCTCATAGACGAGGATCGAGAGGATTGCATCATTGACAATGATGACCCTACTAGCTTCCAGCAAGCCATTCAAAGCGGCGGCTCAGTAAGATGGCTGGATGCAATGCGGACCGAAATGGAGTCCATGTACACTAACAAAGTATGGACTTTGGACATTGCTCCAGATGGGGTAAAACCTATAGGATGCAAATGGATCTTCAGAAAGAAGATTAGTATAGATGGACAGGTTGAAACCTATAAGGCTAGATTTGTTGCAAAGGGTTTTCGTCGAAGACCTGGTTTGGACTATGACGAAACCTTTTCTCCAGTGGCTATGCTCAAATCCATTCGGGTCCTTCTTGCCATTGCTGCCTTCCACGATTATGAGATCTGGCAGATGGACGTAAAGACGGCTTTTCTAAATGGTAATTTAGAAGAGTGCGTCTATATGGATCAGCCGGAGGGATTCATTCAGAGTGGGAGCAGCGGTAAAGTGTGCAAGTTTCTTAAGTCCATTTATGGACTTAAGCAGGCATCGCGGAGTTGGAACATCTGTTTTGATGATACTGTTAAAGAATTCAACTTTATCAAGAATCCAGATGAACTATGCATATACAGTAAGATTGTAGGGAGAGCTGTAGTATTCCTCTTCTTGTACGTGGATGACATTCTCCTAATAGGAAATGATATTCCTATGCTACAGTCAGTCAAAGGATTCTTGTTACAGAAGTTCTCCATAAAGGACCTGGGTGATGCCACCTACATTCTGGGGATCTAGATCTATCGTGATAGATCAAAGAGGATATTGGGACTTTCGTAGTCCATGTACATAGACACCATATTGAAAAGATTCAGTATGGAAGATTCTAAGCGCGGTAACCTACCGGCTTGTCACGGTATCACCCTCTCCAAAGAGATGTCTCCGAAGACTGATTTGGAAAGGGCTCGCATGTCGATTATACCCTACGCTTCTGCGGTAGGCTCTATAATATATGCGATGTTATGTACCAGACCAGATGTATCATACACATTGAGCGTTGTAAGCCGGTATCAGGCAAACCTAGGGGAGAAGCACTGGATAGCAGTAAAGAGCATTCTCAAGTACCTGAGGAGGACTAAGGAGATGTTCTTGGTGTATGGCGGAAAGGACCTCCAGATCGAGGCCTTTGCTAACTCCAGCTTCCAGAGTGACAAGGATGACTCCAAGTCCATGTCGGGTTATGTCTTTACTCTCAATGGAGGGACGGTCTGTTGGAAGAGTTCGAAGCAGGACACCGTTGCTGACTCGACGATGGAAGCGGAGTACATAGCTGCTTGCGATGCCGCAAAAGAAGCTGTCTGGATGAAGAAGTTGTAGGGTTCTTAGGCACCCTAGTGAGGTCTCACAAGGCATCGATCATGCCAATTTAAAAAAAATGGTGCCGAGAAACCCTAGACTACGGATCTTAGACTAGATGTTTAGGCGAAACGAAAAACTAGTTAACTACTTAACTAGAAGTTAGATGCTACAACCTTTGTAGATCCGGATTTCCACCTCCTTAGCTCCACGTAGTCATGCCCTCGCTGTCCATCATGAATCCTCGACTCATTCGTCGGCTTCATCGGAAAACGGGCGAGCAAGGTCGTCGGCTTCGTGTCAAAGACGATCTACGTCGAGGTTGCACTAGTTCAAGCTCCGACTTCACCAAGTAGTGAAACTTGTGAAGAAAACACCCAAAACCACTTGGCAAGAGGTAGAGGATGAATAAATAGGAGGTGGGTTCACTTTAGATTTGGATTTCTCTCACTAAAACTCAAGTTGCCATTGATGTAGCAAGCTTGAAGAAGAAGAGGAAGATGAGCTAGTTATGATAAGTCTTGTGTTAAATGAATAATCAATTCAATACTTATCATAACTTGACTAAGGTTAAGTGTAGAGAATAAACCATGGTGAATTAAGTGGGTTAGGGTTAAGTAAGATGACAAGAATAGTTGCAAAAGTCAAGGGTTCAAGAAGCTTCAACATAAAACAAGAATTGCCACCATTCTCATCTTGAATTTATCCACATAAATAAAAAAATAAATGAATAAATAAATATGCAAAACCCTAATTACAAAATAACCATGGTTTAATTCTATTCATTTAACCATATGATCAAGTATCATCAAACATGATACAAAAAGGTGCACAAAAATATATCACATATACAATGTGCAAATCAAGTGAGAAAAATCCGTTTAAAGTGAACCTATACTAGTTAATGCAAAGTAATATATCAAATATATAATTATACATTAAATCATTAAATCAACACTTGATTCAATGATCCGGTCATGTCGCACATGACCGACTAGTATTCAATGTATCGGCTTATCGAATCGATCTTCGATTCGATAACTAGGTTATATCGAATATAACCATTCGATACATATATCGCGAGAATGGAATACGGTATCACATACTCGCATTATTCTCGATCCTGCACATATCTCATATGCGCTCCTATTTCGTTTCGCTTGAACTAGGAAACCTCTGTGTAGGACTCTAAAGACTCGTCAATACGCCGGTAGCAGATGATGATCATATCAAATACCCACAAGCCGCAAGCGGTCTGCTAAACGTAACGGCCACCCGGGTATTGAGCGATCAGAAGATCGACGAGCTAGCCCGCTCACACTCCTGCGAATCCGACCAGTAACACTCACCGTACAGTCCGGTCTCTTCGTCTGATATGTCGCATATCAAGTCTAGGGGTGGTAAACGTCAGACCCCAATAACCCGATAAGTCGTGCCGATGTGAGGCTCGTAACGGGTCGAGAAACTACTGGTAACACTTACCAGCAAATCTCTGATCAGCCCTGGCCAGGGACTTCCCTGTCACGGCCAATCGAGCACAGCGCAACATCAACCCCCAATACCGGGAGAGACGAAACCCCTCCTATCGCTCATTGCCTCCATGTGATTCGGGACTGTACCCAAAGACCACCGTTTTGCACGCCCTCATGGACGTGGTAAGGTGGAGATCAAAGCACAGTAGGAATCACACAAGACTCTATGACGATCTCGGGTCTACAGACTAACCTGTACAAGTGTCACCTGAGAACTGCCATCTGACGTGAGGTATAATACCATCTGGGAGTTCTCGGCGAGTCCGTCCAGTATACCCAGTCTCCACTGAGCACCCGTATACCATCTCTGATGTCAAACACCAATGGATATGGGATCATCCATCGCCCATCACATGGGTCGAGAAGCGTATACGCTAGTCTACTCTGGTATATCGATGCCCCATCTCGATACACCCACGACTAGGGACCTTGAAGGATGTACTTATGGACTACCATGTCCCCACTAGTATGATCTGCATCATAGTCCAGGTAGTCAAGTACAAATCCTAAGGGCTTTACCAACATGTAACTATAAGACAGTATAAAGAGACTAGTGTACATGTTAAGATAAAGAGCAACCAGATAGCATACTATCATGTCGAGTAAGAAACTCATCTCTATATATGTCCAAGCATCCAATATAATATACATCATCTGTACAATACTGGCCTCTAGGGCATACATACTACTAACAATCTCCCACTTGCACTAGGGCCAGCTGCTGTAGTATCGCATACCGAGCATCCCGAAGAGTCTCTCAAACTGTATCTGGGGAATGGCCTTCGTGAGTGGATCCGCCGTGTTGTTCTTCGTGTCAACCCTCCTGACCTCGATCTCCCGGCGATCAACTATCTCCCGGATCAGGTGATACCACCTCAGAATATGCCTGGATCGCTGATGGGACCTGGGTTCCTTGGCCAAAGCCACCGCTCCATTGTTATCGCAATACAAAGGTATTGGACGCTCAATGGATGGAACCACTCCAAGTTCAGTAATGAACTTCTTGATCCAGACAGCTTCTTTAGCAGCATCGTTGGCAGCGATGTATTCAGCCTCCATCGTCGAGTCTGCCACGGTTTCCTGCTTGGAACTCTTCCAGCTAACCGCCCCTCCGTAAAGGGTAAAGACAAAGCCCGACTGCGACTTAGAGTCGTCCTTATCACTCTGGAAGCTCGAATCGGTAAAGGACTCCACTTGGAGCTCTCCGTTACCATACACCAAGAACATATCTCTAGTCCTTCGCAAGTACTTGAGAATGCTCTTCACAGCTGTCCAGTGACTCTCTCCAGGATCAGCTTGATACCTGCTCACTACACTTAGTGAGTATGCTACATCGGGTCTGGTACATAGCATCGCATACATGATAGATCCTACTGCCGAAGCATAGGGTATCCCTTGCATGCGAGCTCTCTCCAAATCAGTCTTGGGAGACATCTCTTTGGAGAGAGTGACTCCAGAGATCGTGGGCAAGTTCCTACGCTTGGACTCTTCCATACTAAACCTCTTTAGTATGGTGTCAATGTACCTGGATTGGGACAATCCCAAAATCCGTTTGGATCTATCTCTATAGATCCTAATACCCAATATGCAGGAGGCATCACCAAGATCTTTCATTGAGAATCTTTGTGATAAGAAGAGCTTGACCGCTTGCAGCATAGGAATATCATTTCCTATCAAGAGTATGTCGTCCACGTACAATACGAGGAAGACAACCTTACTCTCTGCCACCTTGTTGTAGATACAAGGTTCATCTGGATTTTTGACGAAATCAAACTCTTTGATAACGACGTCAAAGCAGATGTTCCAACTCTGCGATGCTTTCTTTAATCCATAAATGGATTTAAGCAGCTTGCACACCTTCCCGCTGCTCCCACTGTCTACGAAGCCCTCTGGCTGAGTCATGTACACGCACTCTTCTAAATCACCATTTAGAAAGGCGGTCTTAACATCCATTTGCCATATTTCGTAGTCATGAAAGGCAGCAATGGCAAGCATGATTCGGATGGATTTAAGCATAGCCACTGGAGAAAAGGTTTCGTCATAGTCCACACCTGGTCTTTGACGAAAACCCTTTGCTACAAGTCTAGCTTTGAAAGTCTCCACTTTCCCATCTACACCAAGTTTCTTCTTGAAGATCCACTTGCTCCCAATGGGTTTTACCCCTTCAGGAGCAACTTCCAAAGTCCATACTTTGTTGGTGTACATGGATTCCATCTCGGACCGCATAGCATCCAGCCATTTCACTGAGTCCCTACTCGTGATGGCCTGCTCGAAGCTAGTTGGGTCATCATCCTCCATGATGCAATCCTCGCTCCCACCATCCATGAGAAAACCGTAGTATCTCTCAGGTTGGCGAGGAACCCTACTAGATCGGCGGAGTGGCTGAGGTTCATTGGGAGCTACTGAATCCTCTGGTTCCACTAAATCTTCTGTTGTGTTTTGTTCAGCTGGAACCTCTTCCAGTTCTACCTCAGAGCCACTAATCTCTTTTGCAAGAAATTCCTTTTCTAAAAAGGTGGCATGTTGAGCAACAAATACTCTTTGTTCCTCACTGTGGTAGAAGATATACCCTCGCGAATGTTTGGGATATCCAACAAACTTACACAAAACAGATCTTGCCTCGAGTTTGTCCGGTTTTTGTCTTTTGACATAGGCCGGGCAACCCCATATCTTTATAAAATTAAGATATGGTCTCTTCCCTTCCCATATCTCATATGGTGTGGTAGGCACAGATTTGGTGGGAACCCTGTTCAGTAGGTATGCTGTTGTTTCCAGTGCATATCCCCAGAAGGAAACAGGTAACTCAGCTACACTCATCATAGAGCGCACCATATCTAATAGGGTGCGGTTTCTCCGCTCCGATACACCGTTGTGCTGTGGTGTATATGGAGGAGTTAACTGAGAGAGAATCCCATTCTCTTTTAGGAAGTCCAGGAATTCATTGCTCAAGTATTCACCTCCTCGATCTGATCGAAGGATTTTAATACTTTTTCCGGTTTGGTTCTCGACTTCTTGTTTATATTCTCTAAATTTCTCAAAAGCTTCTGATTTATGTTTCATCAGGAACACATATCCGAATCTAGAGAGATCGTCAGTGAATGTAATGAAGTACGAAGAACCATCCCTGGCATGTGTAGACATGGGACCGCATACATCACTATGTATCAGTCCCAAGAGTTCGGTAACTCTTTCTCCGTGTCCCGTAAACGGAGTTTTGGTCATCTTGCCTTTGAGACATGACTGGCAAGTGTCATAAGATGAAAATTCAAAGGGATTTAAATATCCATCTTTATGCAACTTAGCTAGTCGTGTCGCATTGATGTGGCCCAGTCTACAATGCCACAAGAAGGATTCGTTGAGGTCAGAACTCTTCCTCTTGTGTGTGTTTGTTATGCTCAGAACTGTTGATTGGTTTAGAACATAAATGCCATTGCACAACGTGCCTGATCCAACCAACTTTTGGTTACGGAAAATGTTCATAACATTATCCTGTAATACAAAATTATATCCCTCTTTACTCAATAAAGAAACCGATATAATGTTGCATATCAGGTTCGGCATGTAATAGCATTCGTTCAGAACCAATGTATTACCAGTTGGTAATGCAAGGTGATATTCCCCGACAGTCTTAGCTGCAACAATTGCACCATTTCCAACTCTAATGTCTTTATCACCTTCTCCAAGTTCTCTACCTTTCCTAAGCCCATGCAACTGATTACATATATGGGATCCTGACCCGGTATCTAATACCCAGGACGTGGAGCAAATGGAGAAACAGTTCTCTGTAACGAACAGACCCGAAGAAAATGCATCAACATGTACTTTCTTCATTCGGGTGGCATGGGAATCCTGGTATTCCCCTATATCCTGTTCATTCCTATAACTCTTATAGGAAAGAACGGAACCAACGTTCCCCAGCACAGTATAACATGCGGGTTCGGTCAATACATCCATATTATTATCTTGATTAAGGCATGAACTGGTCGCTACCTGGAGAGAGAGAGAAGAAAACACTTTAGCGTATGCTCGTGCAAGATCAGATTGGTTATTATCTTATCTAATCAGGATGGCTCCCACTGCTTTTTATCAAATCTTCCTCCAAACCCTAAAAGGAAAGACTAGCCGGGATTAATTACACACTACAAGTTCGCCAATCTTTCAGCCAGGCCAGTGTCGGTACTTTGAGGGAGGTCCCCCGTGCTTTCGCACGAACCTAATTAATGTAAACCTCGTTTTCCCAGAGGCGTAACCCCGTTGACACCTTTCTAGACACCTACTTGATCAGCTAATTGCAATGTGTAAAACTCTCCCAGGAGTAACACTTACTCGCAGTGGGTATCGGGATCCAACTATCTCATAGAAGGTATGCAATCTCATTGCAAATTTCAACACTTGAAATTCCCGATAATATTTTGCCCCAAGCATCCTATGACCTTGACGGAGGTTAACAAACCACAGGGTGCAAGTCAAGTTCAACCCGTCATTTCTTGATTGAATCAAACCCACCCGCACGACCCTTGACGAAGGTCAACAAGGTCGTACGACTACCCTAATCCAATCTGCATCATATGCATAAGCAGACAAATACTAGTTAGCTATCGCACACTACGCCTTGACGGAGGTCAACAAACGTAGCACGAATACTAACTACTACTTATCTGAAATGACGGAGGGCTACGCCAGGTTTTTCTGAAAACCATGAGCATAATGAACTTGATATCGTTGTAGAATCAAATGAAGTTTTAAATGGAGTGATTTTGAGGCTTTTCTAGTTTTGCTAAAGGAGTCACTCCCGGTGAAGGGATCTCGGTCCTTTCCTCGTCGAATGAGGTGCGGGATATATCATATATATCGCCGTGCAAAGCAAAAACCCAAAAGCAGTCAAAAGCAAACCGAATGTGTAGCATCTGCCAGTTATTGCTAAAGGAGTCACTCCCGGTGAAGGGATCTCGGTCCTTTCCTCATCGAATAAGGTGCAGGGTATATCATATATACCGCTATGCAAAGCAAGAACTGTAGCTACCTGTTTTGTTTTAAAATTTGATTCCACAACATCTTAGGTTTCTTATCTTTCATTAATCACATTAATGAAGTCCCATCATTTAAATACCTAAACATCACAGATAGATATGACGTACACTTATGCCATCCGCATTCGCCTCGATGTCCCCTCGTGCACCGTTAGGTTAGGTAACTAACGACAGAGCAGGGCAGGGCTAGCGCGGGTGTAAAACATAAGTAACGTCTATATAATATATCATATATACTATATACTATATCCATCACAGAAACACATCACAGATATCGCAGCAGAATAAACATATGAAATATTGGATATACTAGGACGTCCGTGTTTTTAATACGAGCCAGTATAAAACACGGATTCCACGGTCGTGATGAATAGCCAATCCCACACCCCTAGACCCCTACGAGAGCGGCAAGCAACCCTGCCAATTCTAGCGTTAGGAGACCCGGACTCGACTCCTCGAGTTGGTCTCCCACTGGACCCCAGAACCCGGTTACTTGTGCTCCCCTCCTTGGGTCTATCCTAATGCGGAAAAGTAAATAATATACAAAGGGTGACAACTTTCGCTACCTGGAAGTGCCCCAAATAAAAGAATATTACATACAAGTTTTTACATGAATGAAAATGAAAAACACTCATCTCACATAAAAACCCCCGGCTATTCAAACACGACGATCCAATATAACATATCCAGCAACATATAACATCACATGTCATCAACGTAAGTAAGTATGCATACCCCAATTGTCGTTGACGTATAGCAACGAAACCGGCGATATGATCATACTACACTTACGGTCACAGAAAAGAAAGTGTAAAACTACAACAGTTGGAATCCGCAACCTCTTTAGACATCGCATGCCTAACAGATATAAATCCCGCATTTTAGTCTCATTATCGAAAACTCTTTTCAATACCATATGGGACTAAATTGCTAGATTTATAACATCCATTCAGTTATCTCATAACTACTTGTGAATTCCAATTATTGTATCACATTCCAGATAAACAGAAAATGTTAAACTTTCCGATCGAACAGTCGAATACCCAAGTTTTCCCGATACAGCTCAACACATGAAATAAGTCTAACAACATTCAGTTCGTGCCTCAGTACCGACGGTCCAGCCGTAGAAGGGTCAAGCCAACGCCTCACATGTGGCACGCCGTACTGCCCCAAACCCGAAGGTTCAAAGGGTAGTTCAAGACGGTCACATAATCGAGTTAAGGTTTGTTGTCTTCTAGAGGGTCCATCGCGTTACTTGCACTACTTAGAATGTCGTTAAACTACGGAAAAATCCAACACTTGGAAATTTCCCGACAGGGGAAAAGTTGGGTATTTATATCCGGTCGAACTTTTTAACATATTCTATAAATTATCCGGAAAAACACAAAGACGAAATTTGATAATCCGATCGAAACATCGAAGCTCTAATACACCCCAGAAAATTCAACTCTTGAAAAATTATTAAAAATACCCATAAAACTCAGCTGCTGAAATGATGAATTACTGTGCAAAGAAAGAGGGATGAAATCATCAATCTGCCGCGGAACCGCCGCCTGATGCAGGCATATGCCGCGGTTCCGCCGCGGGTTACACTGTTCATGACCCCAATTTTGCATCGTAATTCTTATATTTCCCTGCTGAATTTTTTAAACTTTTTTAATTTGGAAAAATCCACGATTTTATAAAAAGTACAGAGAGCAATTTTTGGGGTTGAGTTTCGGTTCGATCGGAGTTCAAATTCCGTCTAGACTTCGCCTAAGGCTCTTGCTAGGCTCTGATACCACTGTAGGGTTCCTAGGCACCCTAGTGAGGTCTCACAAGGCATCGATCATGCCAATTTAAAAAAAATGGTGCCGAGAAACCCTAGACTACGGATCTTAGACTAGATGTTTAGGCGAAACGAAAAACTAGTTAACTACTTAACTAGAAGTTAGATGCTACAACCTTTGTAGATCCGGATTTCCACCTCCTTAGCTCCACGTGGTCATGCCCTCGCTGTCCATCATGAATCCTCGACTCATTCGTCGGCTTCATCGGAAAACGGGCGAGCAAGGTCGTCGGCTTCGTGTCAAAGACGATCTACGTCGAGGTTGCACTAGTTCAAGCTCCGACTTCACCAAGTAGTGAAACTTGTGAAGAAAACACCCAAAACCACTTGGCAAGAGGTAGAGGATGAAGAAATAGGAGGTGGGTTCACTTTAGATTTGGATTTCTCTCACTAAAACTCAAGTTGCCATTGATGTAGCAAGCTTGAAGAAGAAGAAGAAGAAGATGAGCTAGTTATGATAAGTCTTGTGTTAAATGAATAATCAATTCAATACTTATCATAACTTGACTAAGGTTAAGTGTAGAGAATAAACCATGGTGAATTAAGTGGGTTAGGGTTAAGTAAGTTGACAAGAATGGTTGCAAAAGTCAAGGGTTCAAGAAGCTTCAACATAAAACAAGAATTGCCACCATTCTCATCTTGAATTTATCCACATAAATAAACAAATAAATGAATAAATAAATATGCAAAACCCTAATTACAAAATAACCATGGTTTAATTCTATTCATTTAACCATATGATCAAGTATCATCAAACATGATACAAAAAGGTGCACAAAAATATATCACATATACAATGTGCAAATCAAGTGAGAAAAATCCGTTTAAAGTGAACCTATACTAGTTAATGCAAAGTAATATATCAAATATATAATTATACATTAAATCATTAAATCAACACTTGATTCAATGATCCGGTCATGTCGCACATGACCGACTAGTATTCAATGTATCGGCTTATCGAATCGATCTTCGATTCGATAACTAGGTTATATCGAATATAACCATTCGATACATATATCGCGAGAATGGAATACGGTATCACATACTCGTATTATTCTCGATCCTGCACATATCTCATATGCGCTCCTATTTCGTTTCGCTTGAACTAGGAAACCTCTGTGTAGGACTCTAAAGACTCGTCAATACGCCGGTAGCAGATGATGATCATATCAAACACCCACAAGCCGCAAGCGGTCTGCTAAACGTAACGGCCACCCGGGTATTGAGCGATCAGAAGATCGACGAGCTAGCCCGCTCACACTCCTGCGAATCCGACCAGTAACACTCACCGTACAGTCCGGTCTCTTCGTCTGATATGTCGCATATCAAGTCTAGGGGTGGTAAACGTCAGACCCCAATAACCCGATAAGTCGTGCCGATGTGAGGCTCGTAACGGGTCGAGAAACTACTGGTAACACTTACCAGCAAGTCTCTGATCAGCCCTGGCCAGGGACTTCCCTGTCACGGCCAATCGAGCACAGCGCAACATCAACCCCCAATACCGGGAGAGACGAAACCCCTCCTATCGCTCATTGCCTCCATGTGACTCGGGACTGTACCCAAAGACCACCGTTTTGCACGCCCTCATGGACGTGGTAAGGTGGAGATCAAAGCACAGTGGGAATCACACAAGACTCTATGACGATCTCGGGTCTACAGACTAACCTGTACAAGTGTCACCTGAGAACTGCCATCTGACGTGAGGTATAATACCATCTGGGAGTTCTCGGCGAGTCCGTCCAGTGTACCCAGTCTCCACTGAGCACCCGTATACCATCTCTGATGTCAAACACCAATGGATATGGGATCATCCATCGCCTATCACATGGGTCGAGAAGCGTATACGCTAGTCTACTCTGGTATATCGATGCCCCGTCTCGATACACCCACGACTAGGGACCTTGAAGGATGTACTTATGGACTACCATGTCCCCACTAGTATGATCTGCATCATAGTCCAGGTAGTCAAGTACAAATCCTAAGGGCTTTACCAACATGTAACTATAAGACAGTATAAAGAGACTAGTGTACATGTTAAGATAAAGAGCAACCAGATAGCATACTATCATGTCGAGCAAGAAAGTCATCTCTATATATGTCCAAGCATCCAATATAATATACATCATCTGTACAATACTGGCCTCTAGGGCATACATACCACTAACAGAAGTTCCTCACAGAACTTCAGGTGGTCCCTACCGGTGTTGATCCAATACCTCTGTATTGCGACAACAACGGCGCTATAGCTTTAGCGAAGGAACCCAGGTCCCATCAGAAGTCCAGACACATCTTAAGGCGGTATCACCTGATCAGAGAGATTGTAGATCGCCGGGAGATCGAGGTGAAGAGAGTAGATACGGAGAATAACACTGCTGATCCATTCACAAAGGCCATTCCTCAGACGCAGTTCGAGAGGCTATTCGAGATGATAGGTCTGCGATATGCCAGTACATGGCCCTAGTGCAAGTGGGAGATTGTTATTGTTTATACCCTAGAGGCCATTATTGTATTATACTAGTTTGTATATTACTTAATGGAAGCTTGGGATATTCACAGTTGTATTGACAGTCTTGCTAAAATGGTAGTATGCTATTTGGTTTGTTTCTGTTTTAATATGTACATATGTTTCTTTTAATATATCGCTTATATATATATTAGTAGAGCCCTTAGGATCTTTGCTTGATTACCAGCGCTGTGATGGCAGTCACACTAGTGGGGGCTGGGTAGTCTATAAGCAACATCCTATATAGGTCCCTGGTCATAGGATTATCGAGATGGGGCATCGATACTCCGGAGTAGACTGGTGTATACGCTTCTCATCCCAGCATGGGGAGATGGTCTGTCCCACAGCCATCAGTATGTCATACTGGAGATAGTATGCAGGTGCTCGTTAGGTTACGGGTTGTAACATTTCAGAAAAATAAAATATTATTTTTCGGGAATTTTATATTTTAATAATAAAATATTGAATATTTTAATAGGGCGGTATTATTAAATACCGATAAAATGGGGAAATTTTTTGAAAATTATGGAAATTATTTAAAAGAGGGTGTTTTATTTAATTTATGCAAATTTTAAGTTTTTATGATTAGTTTGACACTAATTTAGTGCTAATCGCGATTAAATATCGCTAATCGGACTTTAAGCATATTTTGGGCACATGTCATTTTTTTAGCACTTGTTACATTTTTACCACGGCTTTTCTCATTTCATTCATGGATTGGGGTTTTATTATAAGAGAAGAAAAGGAAATGAAAAGAAAAGAAATAGAATAAAGAATGGAATAGTGTAGGCATGGGCATGAGAGAGAAGGGTGAGGGGAGTGATTGACCTTGACCATTCTCATTTCTTCTCATCTCTCTTCATCATTTTCCACTCCCACCTCTCTCCTTGCTGCTGTTGCTGCCTTATCTCTCCCCCCTCCTCAAATCATCACAAACACATCCAAAAGCAACTCAAAACACCATTTCCATTTCACAAAAAAGGTACACAAGCCCCCTAGCTACCCAATGGACCAAGAAAGTTTGTGTTTTGGTGCTGTAAGAGGATTCATGAGTGTCTATTGAGGTAATCCCTTAACAATTAGTGTAGTATTTCTTATGCTTAAGCCTCTTTTAAAGTTTAGTATCGATTTGGCGAAGTTTGGCGAACTTTAGAAAACCCTAGAGAGGGTTAGGGTCAATTTGAGTTGTGGCTGTGCGATTGGACTTTAATGATGACCTTAGACCCCCTATTGTCTAAAACCCTGACCTAACAAAACCTGAAACCCAAAAATATGGAATTACGGGACTTTCATGTCGGTTTGTGATGTATTTTAGTGTGCAGGGAGATCTGGAATGAACTGGGGAATTTCCTAGAAAAGTAAACAACACCATAGGACTAGAATTGACCCTAGGAACACCCTGTAGAAAGACGAACCCCATTGAGGCAGTCCTCGCTGGCCTGGCCGGATTTTCAGTGAGAGGGGCTCGGCCATTTGGTGTGGGGTAGGGTCCAGGTTTCTCCTGTAGGTCACATATACCCTATATATCACCCTAGTGTTGTTTTGGAACCCTGGTTTCACCTGAGACAAAATCTGGGAACACTTTTATAAGTTGCTGCTTTGAATTTAGTTATGGTTTTCCGTATTTCGATTTCCATATTTTGATATTTGTGCGTTATCTCGATCGCGTGACGTTTGTACATCTATATCGAGTGATTTTGGGTTGTTTTGCGAAAGCTAACCATAGGTTCTAACCTATAGGCTTTTAAGCGTATCGTTTTGGTTTTCGTGTGTCCTTTCGTCTTCGATTTGGTTTTAATGAGATGCGATATGTGTGACATGTAGGTACCCCCACGGTGATCCGAGACGACGAAGAGGATGGTGGCGACATCGACACCGACACGCAGGATGCAAGTGAGTAGATTATATCTATGGGGGAATTCGGGTGGATGACGTATAGCACCCCCGCAGTCCGTTATGATGTATACGAATACGTATACACACCTATATATTTTATATGTTGTTTGAGTTTATTGTTGATGATGATGGATTCTAGGTATTCTTGGATTGATTTAAGTGTTAGTTGCGAGACCCTAGAGTAGAGGTTGCACCCACACACACGCACACACATACTTGCATACATTCTTTCTTTTACCTGTACGTATATGTGGATATGTATATTTACACATGGGTATGAGACTATGTCTTCATATACTGGATTTGGGGATAGTACTTGGGATTTGAGATGAGTCGATGAGATTCGATTTGAGGCCGTGAGATCGGTGATATGGCAGGGTTCGTATTTGAGATACGACATAACGTTGTAGCGGGTCCTTTGACGTAGTTTTTCCCACACATGCATGCATACTTAGGTGGTATCACTATTGTACTAGACGTAGATCAGTACCCCGGATTATGATCTTTGATAAAGTGGATACCAGATGAATAATGCGATGAATGTGATATTGACCCGTACCCAGATTTGGGATGCCGTACGACGGATTCACGTACGAGCTATATATTGATGATAGATCCGCACTCTTGGCTTGGGGATGTCTTATTATAGATACTGTATCGGATATGATACTATTGAGGCGGGATCACCGACTAATATTTATATATAAATATGTATCGACTCAGATGTTAGGCGGTTTCCTTACCTTTTGTTTAGCCTGTTAGATCAACCCTATAGTTTAGTGTAGTTGTTAGACTAGATTCGATTCCTACCTATTTCAAAAAAACTAACGAATCGTGGGTATTTTAAAAGACAGGCCAAGGGATTCTACGGATATTTCAAAGGACGTATCTTTTCTTAAAAACACCGTAGCCCTTATTTTCAAAACACCACGATTCGTGTCATTTCAAAAGGCACTACTGTATGACTTATATTATATTAAATGCAGATTAGTTATCATTGTGTTTATTATTCAGCTCCCGCACATAATTGTTGTTCGCTCCGCATCGCATACTTATATTGTGATTTCATATACCATTATTGATATCATGCTGTTAGGACATCAGCACCATTACCGATGATGCGTATGTTCCACGTACACTTACTTGCCGGCTCACACACATCATCATCGGTAATTGCCATGTCGCGTACACTTTAGACAATACTATTTCATCGACATAGCTTGTTAGCTGGTAGTTTCGACATAATATTAGTGTACTTGCCTTATATGCCAGTTTAGACATTGCAGTTATTACTTGCTACTTCATGCATATTATTATTCATTGTTATGTCGTATTATGGAGTTTTATAACTATATTCACTGTTTACGTGCTATTGATGATTGGATTTCGGATTTTTCCTGAGATTTCCTGGATTTGGGGAAAACCGCAAGAACATTGATAAATTTCTTTCTCTCTCTTTTAAAATGAAAAGTGCGGTTTTCCCATGATGTATGAGTCATCCACCATGAATTTTCATGATTGCCGATGGATTTCGAGACCCGATTCGAGGAGTTGGATGAACCGTCTCGGGTACATGGTGGGCCCCGTAAGGTACCCCGGGGCGAGAAGTCCGAGTTGTATTCGGTGAGCCTGGCAGGGGAGCACTACCTACCGGTGATATTATTTGGACTCGTCGGCTATCCGGAGGATACCGGCCGGAGTCATGAGATGGTTATAGGCTGATCCGTTCTGCGGAGCCTGAGATATTGATATTTAAGATTTGAGACACTAGGCATTAAGATTTGATGGTACAGGTTAGTCCGGGTAGCCGGAACCTGAGATATTGAGATATTGGGATTTATGTTTTGTGTCGATACTTGACACGGATTTCTCTGTTGATTTCATTGAGGATACTTGTTTTTATATACATACAGAAATCCCATTAAAATAAAGAAAATAGTTGTCTCACTCATTGCATTACATTACATTCATACCTCCTACATATGATACATTGCTACCTGAGGCACTGACACGAGTACTGGGATTACACTTATGTTTAGATGTTTACCCTTGCCACCTTTTTATGTTTCAGACTTTATCATTTAAGGATATTGTTGATCGTATGACCTAGGATTGCGTCATACATGCGATTTCTGCTCGTAGATATTTTCTATTCACGAGTTGGCAACTCACCCCCGTTGTGCCGCAGTTTCTTGCAGGTTTTGCCGTACAGGTTTCATTACGGCTTTGCTGGCACTACTTCCATTTCCGGGTGATTTGCTAGTAGGTGGGTTCTTTTGCATCAGGACCACTATTGTACCCTTATTTTATTCTGTTGTATCTAGTGACTCCATCAACAAAACATGTATTTATTTCAGAGATAGAGACCAGTGATGTTTATTCTTTCGACCTTAGAGTCGCGCGTTGTATTTCTATGGAATTCTTGCTGTTTTGAATTTCCTTTTGAGTTTTGATCCTCGCCCTTCGGCGTTGTATATTATTGCTTGCATGGTTGTGACCGTCGATTGACGAAGAGCCAGCTCCCGCTTGGGGATGCCTTTATTCATCATATTTACTTTATCAGGTTTTGTACCCGTTTGGGGTCAGTTTTTACAAAGAAAACTCTGCCGAAATTTTCAGAAAAGACTTGATGTTTTACAAAACGCATAATTCGGCTTATTCTTTTAAATGACTCATTTTAAAATAAGTTTTCTTCTTACCTAAAATGGTTTTAGATTTCTGGGCTTTTGGCTTACTTGAATTAGATGTGGTCCTGTAGACTTCATATGATTCAAGTGCCAGTCACGGGCTATTTCGGGTCGTGACAAAGTTGGTATCAGAGCGCTAGGTTAACCTTGGTTCGAGTCTAGGTTTGACTATCCGGAGCTTAGGGCGTTTGTATATATACGGAATCTAGGCTTGACCTTACGGAACTTAGACTCAGTCGAGGGGGTATTACATCCGAACTTTCGTCGCATTGGTTGACCTTGGTTGATGGAGTAGGTAGCTTGAGTAGAGTGATGTACCGTACGTATGTTCCACGGCATATTTACGATACGATACTCCACTTAAGAAACCTTAGGATGTACATTTCTTTGCACAGCATTATATTCATTCATGATCTATCCTCATCGATTTTGGTTATGGTTTTGCTGCCACGATTACAACGGCAGAGAGTGCTACGGCTAGAGTTGCGGTCAGCATGAGCTCTCCACGGACGATGACGGACCAGGGCGTGATTCCAGGGACATACGATTGCATAGAGAGGCGTCGTTTTATTGTGTTTTCGCGCCATGAGCGTTTGACAGATCACTTTTACGAGATTTCCCGGATGTGCTGATCGGCACCAGAGGATCAGGCTACTGCTAGAGGCTAGCCAGAACGTGATGACCATTGATATACGGTTTATTCATGATGATTGAGCATTGTTCAGCATACAGATGAATGAGCCAGTTGTTGCTGCAAATGACGAGTTATCGCCCAGATGTTGGAGCTGCTGCAGCATGAGCATATACTTAGAGATATGATGGAAGGTCGCTAGTCACCCAAGGATGAATGACTAGGACATGTAGTTCGTTCGCTTACCCCGATGAGAGGTCATCAGATAGATTGATTCCAGCTAGAGACGACTTCACGCAGATTCATTGAGAGTCGATAGAGACGATCGAATGTCAGAAACCCATATTCCAAGTTTAAAGTATTCGGAAAGACATGCAAGCGATTCTATGGACCCTCTAGAAGAATGAAATCCTAACTCGACATAATGACCGTGTGAAAGCCTTTGAACCTTAGGGTTTGCGGCAGTTCCGCGGCGCCATTAGTGAGGCTTGGGTTTGCCCTTCTACGGCTGGACCACTGATGCTGTGGTATGTACTCGATACTATTAAACTGTACCCAAGATGTTGATCTCTTGGGGGATTATGAGGTTTTGACGAATCGATCGAAAGGTTCAACGTCTTTCGGATATCATGTGATCGGATGCATTGCTTGGGAGACTCCAGATACGAGTATAGCCGTTGGAGCGCAGTCCATGTAGCCACGAGAAGATGAGTCCGAATCAGTCGACATTGGAGCAGAGTGAAGTAAAGAGTTCGCATAAGATTTCGAAGAGATGACGTTCCACTCCGCCGACATCAGAGATGTGACACGCGTACAGAGGCGTTATTTATGGATATATCTTCCAGCAGGAGTCGCGATGAGTATGCAGCCGTTCCGGAACAAGGAACAGATATAGTAAAGGACGATGACTTCCGGACAGTTCAACAGAGACGAGATTTGGGAGAGACCTCGACAGTGCCTTTCTGGAATAATTTACAAGAAGACTTAGACCCAGGAGTGGTCATTGTACGCACCCTCATCCGGCCAGAGTTTGGCACCGTCGGCGAGACATGTCATGAGTGACCACGACAGTTGGCTAGAGACCTGTAGAGGATGTGCCAGAGCGGGACTATTTCCGTTTTCATTCCATATTGGGCCGTTGAGCCGAAGAGCTATATATCTGTTGGAGATAGTGCCCTCAGAGTCAATTATTGGATCACAGGCACGTGATTGCAATGATTAAGGGAGGACCTGTCCCAGTAGGACAGTCTTACTCAAGATGATAGTATGCTATCTGGTTTATCTTTATCATCGTGTACTGCTTTAGGTGACCTGACAGGTCGCTATTACACGTTGATAGAGCCCCTAGGATTCTTGCTTGACTGCCAGCAGTATGAGGGCGATCATATACGTGGGAGCTGGTAGTCTATAAGCACATCCTTAAAATGTCCCTAGTCATAGGAGTTTCAAAACAGGGCATCGATACTCCAGAGTAGACTAGTGTATACAGTCGAGACCCCAACGAGGGGCGTTGGCTGGTCTCACAAGCCACTGGTGTCAGTTGGTTCACCTAAGATGTATACAGGTGCTCATTGGGTTATGAGTACACCGGACAGGACTCGTCGGGAACATGCTAGTTGGTCTTATACCTGACGTCAGATAGCAGTTCCCTGGTGACATGTGTACAGGTTAGTTCATCGACCTGATATCGTCATTTGTCTCGTGTGAGTTCCTACTGTACTTTGATTACTACCCTACCACGCTCAAAGGAGACGTGCAAACAGGTTTTAGTTGGGTACAGTCCTGAGCCACATGGAGGCAGTGAGCGGATCTGCAGGGGTTCGTCTCTTCTGGTATTAGGGGTGAGGTCACGCTGTGTCTAGGAGAGTCCTTACACGAAGTCCTTGGCCAAGGCAGGAGATTTACTGGTAGGTATTCCAGTAGTATCTCAGGGTGTTCTGGGCTACACTCCGACACGACTTGTACCGCTTTTGGGGGTCTGACTTTTACCAACCCCCTAGGCCCACCATGCGATGCTCATAGACGAACGGACCGGACTGTACGGATATTGTCACTGACAGGCTCAGTAGGGTGTCAGGATGAGTTCGATCATCGACGTCCCTTTTGGTCAATACCTGGTAGCCCGTTACGTATGGCTAATACCTCTGACGTGCTAGTGGTTAAATCCACAGCCAAAGTATTGACGAGTCTTTAGAGTCCCCCACAGACCGTTTTCTCAAGTTTCGGGCGAAACGCTGTAGAGGCCGTATGGAGATATGGCAGGGTTCGATCATATACGTGCGGTATTGCACGAATCATGATCGGACGGATAATACTAGCGGGCTTTGGTTTAAGCCGGATCCTAGTATTGTACAGTGTAGAGTTTGTCTCATTGCATTTGTATTCGGTCGAAATACAAATGCGGGTATGTATATACAGTAGCGGGGTTTTCCTGTAATTTATTACGGGATCAGTTTTTTGAAGTTGCCAGTTTGCTTTCCGTTTCAGTCAGTTTTCCTTTCTTCCTTTCGTTGGCTGATAATTGGTGGAGGAGGGCTTATTTGCAATTGTGCAAATTAGCATTTTGGAGGGTTGTTGTTACAAGTAGTTGCTTCATGATGGCTCTTGTTTGACCTTGACTTCTATCTCTTCATCATGGCTTGACCTTTGGAGTGATAATGGTTGATGGAGTGTTGGATTTGGTTAGTGATCATTTCTTCTCATGATAATCATTCCTCTCCCTTGCATTATTGTGGGGCTCCCTCATTCTTACTCCCCATTCTCATCCTTTCACTTTGAGAGGTCGGCCACAATTTCATGGGGGCTGTCCCAAATTTTGGTAGTGGGATTTTTGGCCTTTTGGCTTTGCAAAAATCCCATAGCTCCATCTCCAAAAGTATATATCTCATTCCTCCACCAAATGGCAACTTCCTTAACCCCGAGAGACACATAGAGTTCTACACTTCCTCTATAGAACTTCTTGGGCACGTCGGCTCGCCAACTTCGTGCCCGAGTTGCCTCGGTCCAGAGGTGGGAGCCCGTAAAAGAACCCGGCGATGTGGTGCCCTTCTGACGAGGAGATGAAGATCGGAGATTCCGCGGGGAGATCAGGACGACGACGAGAAGACCGAAGGACATGGATCGCTCGGTATATCTCTCTATCCCTTCTCTAGTTAGTTAGGATTAGATTAATGGCCCGATCCGGGATTTTTGTGCCGGTGGTGCCGGTTCAAAAGTTAAAGTAAAGTATCGTTTCCGCATTTTGGCCTCGGATTGACGGCCGGGGCGCCGCCGTGCACTTACATTGGTATCAGATCCATGCCATTAACCTAGTCTAGCTTGCCCTAGCATGTTTAAAACTTCGATCGAACAAATATCCCAAAACTACGATTTCAAAGCATCAGTTTTCTGTCGAATTATTTTTGGCTCGAAATTTTTTTCAGTGTGTTGCAGAAATACATGCAGGAAGTTTTAAGACTTCTGTGAAAAAGTGGTAAGGTGATACTGTAGACCGACCGCGGAACCGCGGCCAAACTCCCCTTCTGGCCACAGTTCCGCCGCAGTACAGTGTCTTCACTGTACCAATTTTGTACAGAGCTCTTTAAATTTGGAATTGGGGTTATTGGTATATTCTGTTTGGGCTCAGAATTATTTTGAGTGCTACAGTAGTGCTTGGGGCCCACTCCGGAAGATTTAGTCGATCGAAAATTTTAAACATGTTAGTTCACAGAATTTGCATTATATCTGCGACCGTGAATGTCATTTGATCGGTAAATCCTGTTTAACTGCTATAGCCCTTTTAGACGGATTTGCGAACGTGACATTCACGTTGATGTTCTTTGTTGTGCTGTGATGTTGCGGATTGGTTGTGGGGGATAGCCTGGATGCAATGGTAGTACAGTTTTGGTTGTATTATGTACATTTGATATTGCGGGGTGAGCGTCCGACATGTGGATTGCCGTCACTGTCTGTATATTATTCTTTTGGGGCACGACCGGGGTGAGGTCGATGTACCCGTTGTATGTATATTTTACTTTCTGTACTAGGATTACCCCGCGGAGGGGTGCACGGGTAGCCGGGTTTTAGAGGGAAACGGGCCCGCATCTCATGGCTTTGAGACGGAAGGGGCTTCACTCTAGAATTTGCGGGCTATTCGCCGCACTCGTAGGGGGTACAGCTTGACCCAGGAGGGGTGCCCAAGTTACCGGATTCCGTGAAGTGCTGGGTGGTCCATTCGCGTTGTTGAAGGGGGCTGCCTCGCTTCAGGTTTAGGCGGGTAACTTGCCGCGCCTGTAGGGGTCTAGGATTTCATTGCACAGGCTATCCACACGACTAGGGGAACGTCGGGTTTCAGTAGCGGCTCTATGAAACCCGGGGATCCCAGATATCTGTATTGTTCTGTGATGCTTATTACATTTCTGTGATGTTGTATTTTATCACGCCTTGAGCGAAATATTATATATTGATATATATACTAGTAGATGTTGTATATGTTTTGCATCCGCGCTAGTCCAGTCCCCGCTCCGTCGTTAGTTAACTAACCTAACAGGTAATGACGGGACCCAGTGGTGAATGCGGATGGCATATACGTACATCATTATTTTCGTTCTTTTTTGGTGTGATCAATTGATGGGACTGCATTGATTCGGATCAATGCAAGTTAAACAAACCTATTCTGATGTTGTTGGAACATTTTTCAAAAAGCTGTTATTGCAAAGACGTTCACTTTTGTTTTGCACAGTGGTATTCGGTTATGAATATCCAGCACCTCAGTCGACGAGGCAAGGGCCGAGATCCCTTCACCGGGAGTGACCCCTTGGACAGAAGTTTGCGTCAGGGCAATAACTTCACTATAGTCGTTTACTTTTGCTTTGCATCGTGGTAATCAGTTGGAATATCCTACACCTCATTCTACGGGGAAAGAGCCGAGATCCCATCACCGGGAGTGACCTCTTTAGCAAAGGTTTTTGTCACTATATTTTTATAAAGCTATCCAGTTCCTTCAACGATATCAAGTTCATTACGTTAAAGGTTTTTCTCCAAAAACCATTCGTAGCCCTCCGTCATTTCAGACGGGTAGCACGTAGTATTCATGCTATGTTTGTTGGCCTTAGTCAAGGCATTGTGTATGGTAGCTGCTTGCTACCTTTCTGCTACATAGATAGATGCGTTGGTTTGGGACAGTCGTATAGCCTTGTTGGCCCTAGTCAAGGGCTTGTACGGGTGGGTTCAAATTAACCTGGACAATGACGGGTAGAACTTGACATGTGACTTATGATTTGTTGGCCTTAGTCAAGGTCTATTAGTTATATGTATGCCCTAGAGGCCATTACTGTACATAGGATGTATATTGTAGTGGATGCTGGGACATATATAGGGAGGACTTTCTTGCTCGACATGATAGTATGCTATCTGGTTGCTCTTTAGCTTAACGTGTACACTGATTGTCTCTCTGTTACATGTTGGTAAAGCCCTTAGGATGTGTACTTGACTACCTGGACTATGATGCGGATCATACTAGTGGGGACATGGTAGTCCATAAGTACATCCTTCAAGGTCCCTAATCGTGGGTGTATCGAGACGGGGCATCGATATACCAGAGTAGACTAGCGTATACCTTCTCGACCTATACAGATGGGCGATGGATGATCTCATATCCATTGGTGTTTGACATCAGAGATGATATACGGGTGCTCAGTGGAGACTGGGTACACTGGACGGACTCGCCGAGAACTCCCAGATGGTATTATACCTTACGTCAGATGGCAGTTCTCTGGTGACACTGGTACAGAGTAGTCTGTTGACCCGAGATCGTCATAGAGTCTTGTGTGGTTCCCACTGTGCTTTGATTTCCATCTTATCACGTCCAAGAGGGCGTGCAAAACGGTGGCTTTTGGGTACAGTCCCGAATCACATGGAGGCAATGAGCGATAGGAGGGGATTCGTCTCTCCCGGTATAGGGGGTTGATGTTGCGCTGTGTTCGATGGGCTATAACCGGAAATCCCTGGCCAGGGTTGCTGAGATTTACTGGTAAGTGTTACCAGTAGTTTCTCGAATTGTTATAGACCTCATATCGACACGACTTATCGAGCTTTTGGGGTCTGACGTTTACCACCCCTAGGCGAGATATGCGACATATCAGACGACGAGACCGGACTGTACGGTAAGTGTTACTGGTTGGATTCACAGGAGTGTGAGCGGGCTTGATCGTCGATCTTCTGATCGCTTAATACCCGGGTGGCCGTTACGTTTAGCAGACCGCTTGCGGCTTGTGGGTGGTTGATATGATCATCATCTGCTACCGGCGTATTGACGAGTCTTTAGAGTCCTACACAGAGGTTTCCTGGCTCAAGCGAAACGAAATAGGAGCACATATGAGATATGTGCGGGACCGAGAATAATGCGTGTATGTGATACCGTATTTCATTCTCGCGATGAATGTATCGATTGGTTGTATGCGATATAACCTAGTTATCGAATCAAGTATTGATTCGATAAGCCGATACATAGGATACTAGTCGGTTATATGCGATATGACCGGATCGTTAAATCAAGTGTTGATTTAATGATTTAATGTATAATTATATATTTGATAAATTACTTTGCATTAACTAGTATTGGTTCACTTTAAATGGATTTTCTCACTTGGATTGTGTACATTGTATATGTGATATACTTTTGTACACAAGTTTGTATCATGTTTGATAATACATGCTCACTAGGGTTTGTGTAAAGATTAAACCATGGTTGTATATTGGTTAGGGTTTTCATTTTCTTATTCATTTATTTATTTATTTATTCTTTTTGGAAAATGAAAAGCATAAAGAGAAAATGGTGGCTAACTTTGTTTGATTTTGAAGCTTCATGAAGCTTTGACTAAGTCACCATTTTGTCTCATGCTTAACCCTAACCATTCCACTTAACCATGATTCATTCTCTACACTTAACCATGGTTTGAATATGATAAGTATTCATTTTTCTTTTGGATTTAATTAACTTATCATATTCATTTTCTATCTTCTTCTTTTTCTTCACAAGAAGAAAAAGCTTGACCATCAATGGTGATTGATGAATAAGAGTGAGAAATCCAATTCTAAAGTGAACCCACCTCCTATTTCTTCATCCTCTACCTCTTGCCAAGTAGTATAGGGTGTTTTCTTCACAAGTTTCATGACTTGGTGAAGTGGGAGCTTGATCTTGCGATGCCTCGACATAGATCATCTTCGGCATCGTAGTCGATGACCTAGCCCGCCCATTTCTCCGATGAAGCCGACGCTAGAGCCCGGGATTTGATTTGGACAGCGAGGAGACTTCATCGTGGAGCTATGGAGGTGGAGCACCGGATCTACAAAGGTTGTATTTCCGTTTACTCTTAGTAAAGTAGTTTACTAGTTCTAGTTTTCGCCTATATATCTAGTTAACGATCTAGTCTAGGGTTTCTCGGCACTTGTAAATTTTGAAATTGGCATGGTTGATGCCTTGTGAGACCTCTTGAGAGTGCCTAGGAACCCTACAGTGGTATCAGAGCCTAGCTAGAGCCTTAGGCGATGCGTAGACGATGTTAGAAACCAGATCGAACCCCGAAACCCTAATTTTTAACCCTCTCTGGACTTTTTCTGAAAAAGTGGTTTTTTCCAAATTAAAAATGCTTAAAAAATTCAGCAGGAAATTCTAAGAATTACGGTGCAAAAATTACCTAATGATCTGTCTAAAGAGCGGCGGATCCGCGGCATTAGCCGCCTATTGCGGCGGTTCCGCGCCCATTTAGTCTCTTCAGTCAACCATTTTTGCACAGTAACTTCTTTATTTAAATGCTGAGTTTTATGGGAATTTTTAATATTTATTCAAGAGTTGAATTTTCTGGGGTATTTTGGGAGTTCGTAGATTCGGTCGGATTATCAGACTTTGTCTATGTGGCTTTCCGTATAATTTTTGAATATGTTAAAAAGTTCGACCGGATATAAATACCCAATTTTTCCCCTGCCGGAAAATTTCCAAGTGTTGGATTTTTCCGAGGTTTAAAGACGTTCTAAGTAGTGCAAGTAACGCGATGGTCCCTCTAGAAGACAACAAACCTTAACTCGATTATGTGACCGTCTTGAACTGCCCTTTGAACCTTCGGGTTTGGGGCAGTACGGCGTGCCACATGTGAGGCGTTGGCTTGACCCTTCTACGGCTGGACCGTTGGTACTGAGGCACGAAGTGAATGTCTTTGAACTTATTTCATGAGTTGAGCTGTTTCGGGAAAACTTGGGTGTTCGATTGTTCGATCGGAAAGTTTAACATTTTCTATCTTATTCGGAATGTGATACAATAATTGGAATTCACAAGAAGTTATGAGATAACTGAATGAATGTTATAAATCTGGCAATTTAGTCTCACTTGATCGGTTGCTACTGAATTTTGATGCGATCAAAAGTCCGTTGCAATCACGTAGCGTACGCGGATACTCGCCGGGTAAACTTAATAGACAGCCTCACTCCATAGCCCCGACCAAGTGACTGTAGGAGAACCCTGTCGCTGAAAGCATCCGTCCGGGTGCTCGCGGCAGCGGTGTTCCGCCTTGGTGCACTTCGTCAACGGTATCGGGGGTGCGGCCGCCTACTAAAGTTTGCGACGAGCATTCGATCAGGATGTCGGGAATCTTGTTGAATTGCCCGACTAGCTATTGAAAAGTGTTTTCGATAATGAGACTAAAATGCGGGGTTTATAATTGTTAGGCATGTGATGTCTAAGGTATTCATTTGATTAGGCATGCGATGTCTATGCAGATTGCGGATTCCAACTGTTGTAGTTTTACACTTTCTTTTCTGTGACCGTAAGTGTAATGTGTGATATCGCCGGTTTCGTTGCTATATGTCAACGACAATTGGGATGCGCATATTTACTTACGTTGATGACATGTGATGTTATGTGTTGCTGGATATGTTATATTGGATCGTCGTGTTTGAATAGCCGGGGGGTTTTATGTGAGATGAGTGTTTTTTCATTTTCATTCATGTAAAAACTTGTATGTAATATTCTTTTATTGGGGCACTTCCAGGTTGCGGATGTTGTCACCTTTTGTATATTATTTACTTTTCCGCACTAGGATAGACCCAAGGAGGGGAGCACAAGTAACCAGGTTCTGGAGTCCAGTGGGAGACCAACTCGAGGAGTCGAGTCCGGGTCTCCTAACTCTAGAATTGGTAGGGTTGCTTGCCGCTCTCGTAGGGGTCTTGGGGTGTGGGTTTGGCTATTCATCGCGACCGTGGAATCCGTGTTTTATACTGGCTCGTATTGAAAACACGGACGTCCTAGTATATCCAATATTTCATATGATTTTTCTGCTGCGATATCTGTGATGTGATCATGTGATGTTCTGTGATAGATACCGTATATAGTATATATGATATATTATATAGACGTTACTTATGTTTTACACCCGCGCTAGCCCTGCCCCGCTCTGCCGTTAGTTACCTAACCTAACGGTGCATGAGGGGACATCGAGGCGAATGCGGATGGCATAAGTGTACGTCGTATTTATCTGTGATGTTTAGGTACTTAAATGATGGGACTTCATTAATGAGATTAATGAAATAAAAGAAACCTAAAGATGTTGTAGAATTGAATTTCAAAATAAAACAGGTAGCGACAGTTCTTGCTTTGCACAGCGGTATATATGATATATCCTGCACCTTATTCGATGAGGAAAGGACCGAGATCCCTTCACCGGGAGTGACTCCTTTAGCAATAACTGGCAGATGCTACACACTCGGTTTGTCTTTTGATTGCTTTTAAGAGTTTTTGCTTTGCACAGTGATATATGTGATATATCCCGCACCTCATTCGACGAGGAAAGGACCGACGATCCCTTCACCGGGAGTGACTTCTTTAGCAAAACTAGAAAAGCCTCAAAAACACTCCATTTTAAAATCATTTGATTCTACAACGATATCAAGTTCATTACGCAATAGGTTTTCAGAAAAACCTGTCGTAGCCCTCCGTCATTTCAGATAAGTACTAGTTAGTATTCGTGCTGCGGTTGTTTGGCATGCGTCAAGGCGTAGTGTACGGTAGCTAACTAGTGCTTATCTGCTAGCATACGATGCGATTGGATTAGGGTATTCGTACGGCGTTGTTTGGCATGCGTCAAGGGTCGTGCGGGTGGGTTTAATTCAATCAAGAAATGTACGGGTTGAACTTGACTAGCGGACTATGGGTTGTTTGGCATGCGTCAAGGTCATAGCACGCTAGGGGCAAAATATTATCGGGAATTTCAAGTGTTAAAATTTGCAATGAGATTGCATACCTTCTATGAGATAGTTGGATCCCGATACCCGCTGCGAGTAATTGTTACTCCTGGGAGAGTTTTACACGTTACAATTAGCCGATCAAGTAGGTGTCTAGAAAGGTGTCAACGGGGTTACGCCTCTGGGAAAACGAGATTTACTGTAATTAGGTTCGTGCGAAAGCACGGGGGACCTCCCTCAAAGTACCGACACTGGCCTGGCTGAAAGATTGGCGAACTTGTAGCGTGTAATTAATCCCGGCTAGTCTTTCCTTTTAGGGTTTGAAGGAAGATTTGATAAAAAGCAGTGGGAGCCATCCTGATTAGATAAAATAATAACCAATCTATTCTTGCAAGAGCGCACGCAGAGTGTTTTCTTCTCTCTCTCCTGGTAGCAACCATATCACGCCTTAATCAAGATAATAATACGGATTATTGACCAAACCCGCTTGTTATACTGAGCTGGGGAACGTTGGTCCCGCTCCAACTTATAATTGTTATAAGACAGAGCAGGAAATTGGGGAATACCAAAATTCCTATGCCGCCCAAACGAAGAGAGTGCATGCTGATGCATCATCTTCGGGTGTGTTCATTACAGAGAACTGTTTCTCAGTATCCTTTACGTCCTGGGTATGTGATACCAGATCAGGATCCCAGATATGTAATCTGTTACATAGGGCTACAGAAAGGTAGAGGACTGAGAACGGGTGATAAGTTTCATGCGGCAGAAAACGGGGCAAGAGTTGCAGCCAAGTCTGTTGGTCACTGTCACCCTGTATTACCAATACATTGATTCTGAACGAATGTTATTAGATACCGAACCTGATATACAAAATCATATCAGTCTCTTTATCAGTAAAGAAATGATAAAATTTTGTATTGTTGGATAATGCTTTGAACATTTCCTATATCAAAAGTTGATCGGTTCAGGCACGTTATCTAAAAGCATTGATGTTCTAAATCAAACTACAGTTCTTAGTATATGGAACACATACAAGAGGAAGAATTCAGAAATGAATGTATTCTTCTTGGGGCATTGTAGACTAGGTCATATCAATGCGACCCGACTAGCTGAAGTTACATAAAGATGCATATTTAAATCAGTTTGAATCTACATCTTGTGAAACTTGCCAGTCATGTCACAGAGATAAGATGACCACAGCTCTGTTTATTGGTAACAGAGAAAGAGTTGGTGAACTCTTGGGATGATACATGTTGATGTATGTAGGTCCCCTGTCTACACTTGCCAAGACCGGTTCTTTGTACTTCATTACATTCTCTGATGATCTCTCAAGATTCAGACATATGTTCCTATTGAAACACAAGTCCGAACCTTTTGAGATATTCACAGAATATAAGGTAGAAGTAGAGAACCAAAATACGGGTATAAGTATTATGTCCTTTGATGAGATCAAGGAGGAGAATACTTGAGCACGAAGTTCTTGGACTTTTCTAAAGGAGAATGAGATTCTCTCTCAGCATTACTCCTCCGTATACACCATAGCACGATGGTATATCGGGACGGAGCAATCACACCCTATATGATAAGGTGTGCTCTATGATGAGTACTACTGAGTTACCTATTTCCTTTTGGGAGTTATGCACTTGAGAAGCTGCATACCAATTGAATTGGGTTCCAATCAAATCTATTGCCTACCGCTTCATATATGATATGGAAAGGGAAGAGCCCATATCTTAAGTTGGTTAAGATTTGGGGTTGTCCGGGCTATGTCTAAAAGCATAATCCGGACAAGCTCGAGGCAAGGTTTGTTATGTACAACTGGAAAGGTTCCAGCTATACAAACAACAGCAGATGATTTGGTAGAATCAAAGGATTCAGTAGATTCCAACGAACCTCAGCCTCTCCGCCGATCTAGTAGGGTTCCTCACCCACCTGAGAGATATTTCGGTTTCTCTATGACAGTGGGAGCGAGGATTGCATCATGGGATGATGACCCAACTAGTTTCGAACTGGCCATCAGGAGTAGGACTCTGTATGAATGGCTGGATGCTTAGCGATCTGAGATGGAATCCTTATACACCAACAAAGTATGGACTTTAGTTGCAATATCTGAAGGGTTAAATCCCCATCAGGAGCAAGTATATCTTGAGAAGATTACTTGGTGTAGATGGAAAAGTTGAGACTTTCAAAGCTAGACTTGTTAAAGCTTTTCGTCATCGACCAGGCGTGGATAATGATGAAACCTTTTCAAGTAGCTATGCTTAAGTCCATCCAGATCCTACTTGCCACGGCTACATACCATGACTACGATATCTGGTGGTTGGGTGTCATGACAGCTTTTCTAAATGATGTTTTAGAAAAGAGCGTCTATAAGTACACAGCCAGAGGGCTTCGTAGATAGTGGGAGCAGCGGAAACGTGTACAAGATGTTTTATAGGATAAAGCAGGTATCGCGGAGTTGGAACATCTGTTTTGATGATTTAGTCAAAGAGTTTGACATCATCAAAATGGTAGATGAACCTTGTATAAACAAAAAGGTAGTAGGGAGTATGGTGATGATCCTCGTAGAGTACGTGGATGACATACTCTTGATAGGGAAGGAGTTTCCTGTGCTACACTCGGTCAATCTCCGCTTATCACAATGATTCTCCAGATAGGATGAAAGTGATACCTCCTAAATCCTGGGTTTTGGATCTATGAGATAGATCTAATTGGATATTAGGATTCTCACTAGTTGTAGTGAGATGGTATCAACCGATCCTGGGGAGAATCACTGGAAGGGTTCCAGAGTGATAAGGACGACTGAAAGTCAGTCACAGGCATTGTCTTTACCCTCAGTAAAGGGACGGTATGTTGGAGGAGTTCCAAGCTAGATACCGTGGCATACAAGATGATAAAGGCTGAATACATCGCTACTTAAGATGCTACCAAAGAGGTTGTCTGGGTGTATATTAGTTCATCAGATGAACTTAGTTCCTTCCATTGTGTGACAATGGAGTTGTGGCTTATGCCAAGGAACGTCCGTCCCATCAGTGATCCAGACATATTCTAAGGCAGTATCACCTGATCATGGAGATAGTTGATCTCCAGGGTGATCGAGGTTAGGAGAGTAGACTATGAGGACAACACGGCAGATCCACTCACAAAGGCCTTTTCCCAGAGAGAGACTATTATGGGATGGTTGTGTATGAGATACTGCAACCACTGCTATCAGATGGCCCTAGTGCAAGTGGGAGATTGTTAGTTATATGTATGCCCTAGAGGCCATTACTGTACATAGGATGTATATTGTAGTGGATGCTGGGACATATATAGGGAGGACTTTCTTGCTCGACATGATAGTATGCTATCTGGTTGCTCTTTACCTTAACGTGTACACTGATTGTCTCTCTGTTACATGTTGGTAAAGCCCTTAGGATGTGTACTTGACTACCTGGACTATGATGCGGATCATACTAGTGGGGACATGGTAGTCCATAAGTACATCCTTCAAGGTCCCTAGTCGTGGGTGTATCGAGACGGGGCATCGATATACCAGAGTAGACTAGCGTATACCTTCTCGACCTATACAGATGGGCGATGGATGATCTCATATCCATTGGTGTTTGACATCAGAGATGATATACGGGTGCTCAGTGGAGACTGGGTACACTGGACGGACTCGCCGAGAACTCCCAGATGGTATTATACCTTACGTCAGATGGCAGTTCTCTGGTGACACTGGTACAGAGTAGTCTGTTGACCCGAGATCGTCATAGAGTCTTGTGTGGTTCCCACTGTGCTTTGATTTCCATCTTATCACGTCCAAGAGGGCGTGCAAAACGGTGGCTTTTGGGTACAGTCCCGAATCACATGGAGGCAATGAGCGATAGGAGGGGATTCGTCTCTCCCGGTATAGGGGGTTGATGTTGCGCTGTGTTCGATGGGCTATAACCGGAAATCCCTGGCCAGGGTTGCTGAGATTTACTGGTAAGTGTTACCAGTAGTTTCTCGAATTGTTATAGACCTCATATCGACACGACTTATCGAGCTTTTGGGGTCTGACGTTTACCACCCCTAGGCGAGATATGCGACATATCAGACGACGAGACCGGACTGTACGGTAAGTGTTACTGGTTGGATTCACAGGAGTGTGAGCGGGCTTGCTCGTCGATCTTCTGATCGCTCAATACCCGGGTGGCCGTTACGTTTAGCAGACCGCTTGCGGCTTGTGGGTGGTTGATATGATCATCATCTGCTACCGACGTATTGACGAGTCTTTAGAGTCCTACACAGAGGTTTCCTGGCTCAAGCGAAACGAAATAGGAGCGCATATGAGATATGTGCGGGACCGAGAATAATGCGTGTATGTGATACCGTATTTCATTCTCGCGATGAATGTATCGATTGGTTGTATGCGATATAACCTAGTTATCGAATCAAGTATTGATTCGATAAGCCGATACATAGGATACTAGTCGGTTATATGCGATATGACCGGATCGTTAAATCAAGTGTTGATTTAATGATTTAATGTATAATTATATATTTGATATATTACTTTGCATTAACTAGTATTGGTTCACTTTAAATGGATTTTCTCACTTGGATTGTGTACATTGTATATGTGATATACTTTTGTACACAAGTTTGTATCATGTTTGATAATACATGCTCACTAGGGTTTGTGTAAAGATTAAACCATGGTTGTATATTGGTTAGGGTTTTCATTTTCTTATTCATTTATTTATTTATTTATTCTTTTTGGAAAATGAAAAGCATAAAGAGAAAATGGTGGCTAACTTTGTTTGATTTTGAAGCTTCATGAAGCTTTGACCAAGTCACCATTTTGTCTCATGCTTAACCCTAACCATTCCACTTAACCATGATTCATTCTCTACACTTAACCATGGTTTGAATATGATAAGTATTCATTTTTCTTTTGGATTTAATTAACTTATCATATTCATTTTCTATCTTCTTCTTCTTCTTCACAAGAAGAAAAAGCTTGACTATCAATGGTGATTGATGAATAAGAGTGAGAAATCCAATTCTAAAGTGAACCCACCTCCTATTTCTTCATCCTCTACCTCTTGCCAAGTAGTATAGGGTGTTTTCTTCACAAGTTTCATGACTTGGTGAAGTGGGAGCTTGATCTTGCGATGCCTCGACGTAGATCATCTTCGGCATCGTAGTCGATGACCTAGCCCGCCCATTTCTCCGATGAAGCCGACGCTAGAGCCCGGGATTTGATTTGGACAGCGAGGAGACTTCATCGCGGAGCTATGGAGGTGGAGCACCGGATCTACAATGGTTGTATTTCCGTTTACTCTTAGTAAAGTAGTTTACTAGTTCTAGTTTTCGCCTATATATCTAGTTAACGATCTAGTCTAGGGTTTCTCGGCACTTGTAAATTTTGAAATTGGCATGGTTGATGCCTTGTGAGACCTCTTGAGAGTGCCTAGGAACCCTACAAGGTCATAAGAGCATGGGGCAAAAATCACATCGGGTGTTTCTAAAGAAACTGAAACTTGCCAGATATGCGCATACCTTCTGGAGTGTGATAACGTGAGCGAATTCCGTCACGTTATCATGCGATGATAGTTGGATCCCGATTCCTACTGATGAGTTGGTTTACTCCTCGGGTGATCCCGACTAATTCTTCTTTCAGGTTTGGAGGAGAATTTGACGGTACAGTGGGAGGTTTCCAGATTAGATAAATTGGTAACCATTCCGATTTAGGATAGAGTGCACGCTGAGTGTTTCTTTTCTCTCTTTCTTTGGCAGCGACCATGACCCGACCCTAAGACTTTGACTCAGTGACCAAGTTAACCGAACCTTCTTAAACACTGGCTTTTGGATTGTCAGAGTTGCAAACCTCATTGCCACTCCTACTTCTACCCTTTTCTCCAGAACACCCCGTATTACTACGAACGTCCACTTCCATTGGATAAAACCATCGTATGGTTATATACGAACTCGAAGGAATTTATTCGAGGATGGTTTCCGGTTCTGGAGAAAACGAAAAGGACTATTCAGTTGTCTTTTCCTTTTACCTTCTCTCGGGTTGCGAGTGCCCCTTAGATTAAGGGATAGTACACCTATTACGCAAATTGGATAGTTTTCTTCCAAATCCATATGCAGGTGCCGACCGGTAGGGAATGAAGAAAACCAATTAGCCTAACGATGGTGTACAGAAGGTATTATTTAAGACAAATAAAGGGATTAGAAGGAGGACAAAGTAAATTGCGACTGCTATTCATGACCAAACCAAGTATTTCATTACTACTCCCACTTCACCTTTGTATTTCTCCAGGACACTCCGTATCACTACGAAGATCCACAGTTTATTGGATACTCCATCGTATGGTTATATACGAACTCGAAAGGAACTTGTTCCAGTTCGGGGATGGATTCTGGTTCAGGAGAAATAGGAATAAGGTTTATTCGGTTGTCTTTTATCTTCACCTTCTCTCGCATTGCGAGTGCTCCTAGGATTAGGACAGTACACCCATTATGCTTATTGGATAGTCTTCTTCCAAACTATAGGCTGGTGCCGAACGGTAGGGAAGGAAGAAAACCATTTGGCCTAAAGGGGTGTGCAGAAGGTAATGACTAAAGACATATGAAGAGATGTGGAGAGATGGAATAGAAATATACGGTTACAGTTGTGAATATGGATAATGGAAGAGGAATTACTAGGAATACCCGGATACCCTATCGAAACATTTCAATGTTTCAGTCTCACTGTGTACTGTTAAAAGAAAACTGATTTTCCAATTAGTCCTTCCTCCAGGGTATGTATTTACCAGATATGATTCTCATATCTGTATGGTTTTACAGATGATGAGTGGGAGTAAGTTATTGGGAATTAGGTGATCATCCTCATTATATCGGAATTCATTGTAATTGGTAATATTTGAGGAAATCACCTTGGCTGTTTGCCGGACGGCAAATATTTGGTTTTGAATATCCGCTGTTATGCACCAATTTCAAATTGATATATCTGTACATCTATTTTTATAGAGTGAGATATACCTTTTTTAAATTATGTCCATGACATTTACCTATATCAGTGGATGGTTAGGTAAGGAGCATTAAACAGCGGTGTAATTCTTTTTAACCATAAGTACAGTTTTCAACCTACGACGCACAGGGTTTGAGTTATTAGACTCAGGGGACTTATACAGAGTATTGTATGTTGTCCAGTGTCCATTAAGACAGAGGGGTTGGTCCTCGTACTATATTCGGCTTACTTATGACTTCTCTAGTTTTTAGACAAGTGTTTCGTAGAAACACAAGGTCCAAGTTTTGAGAAGTTATAGGTATATGAATAAAGTAGAGAGCCAGATGTTGCAAGTATCGGGATTCTTCAACGTGATCGAAGATGTAGATACTTGTGGTATTCAGTAGATAGTAATAGTTAAGAGAACTTGCTTCTCTTTTCAGGTTACTCATAATTGGAAGTACTCCTAAGTTGAGTAATGTTGATCGGCCTCTCTCCATTTAGTTGACATGCACTGGAGACAGCTGCATGATTTGAATCTGGTTCCAATTAAATCAGTGCCTCTGTTTCTATATTGGATATAGAACAGTTCATATCTTAACGATGTTAAGGTACGGGGAGTTGTCCAGCTTATGCTTAAAACCAGACTCTGGATAACTCAAGGCACGTTTGTGGCTGTTTGTGGGTTGACCCAGGCTATGACGAGGGTTGACTTTCTACCATCTGGAAGATCAATAGTGATATTGTTCTAGACTCGCCACAGTTTTAATAAAAATGGATTTTTTCAGAAAACAGTAGTGGGAGTATGGTAGAACTGGAAGTGATTCCAGAACCGCAAACGATTACTGAAAATTTGATAAGAACCTAAAGATTCAATCTGGTTTGACATTCCATTTGTCACGTCCCGAAAGTACGGAACATGACCGGCACTTAAACTACGAAACATCTCGAGGCGTACGTAATCTAAGTAAGCCGAAAACCCAGAAATCCAAACCAAGAAAAGTAGTAGAGTGAAGGAAAACCAATTTAAAATCAAGTAGTTTTAATAGCATAAGCCGAATTATGCGGTTTTAAAAACATCAAATATTTCCTGAAAATTTCGGCAGAGTCTCCTTTGTAAATACTGGCTCCCAAACAGGATACAACATGAATAGTATACGAAATCAATAAAAGGCATCCTCAAGCGGGAGCTAGCTCTTCGTCAATCGACGGTCACAACCACACAAGCAATATAATATACAACGCCAAAGGCGAGGAACAAAACTCAAAAGGAAACTCAAAACCATAAGAAATCCACAGAAATATAACGCGCGACTCTAAGGTCGAAATAATAACATCACTGGTCTCTATCTCTGAAATAAATACATGTTTGGTTGATGGAACTTCTAGATACAACAGAGTAATAATATACAAGGTATATAATGGGGGGTACGATACAAATAAACCCACCTACTAGCAAGTCACCCGAAAGAAGCAGTGCCAGCAAAGCCGTAATGAAACCTGTACGGCAAAACCTGCAAGAACTGTGGCACAACGGGGGTGAGTTGCCAACTCGTGAGTAGAAAAACATCTACGAACAGAAATCGCATGTATGACGCAATCCTAGGTCATACGATCATAATATATAATCCTTAAATATATAACCAGCAACCCATAACCATAGCTCGGGCAAATATCTAACCCAAGTGTAATCCCATATGCCCGTGTCAGTGCCTCAGGAAGCAATGTATCATATGGATGATGTATGAATGCATGAAACAGAATGCATGTACTGAAGAAAACTGCTTTCATAACTCAGTGAGATTTCTGTATTTTTTAAAAATGAGGTATCATAAGGAAATCAGTATAAACCGTGTCTAGCATCGACACAAAAATATAAATCCACATATCTCAATATCTCAGGCTCCGGCTACCCGGACTGACCTGGATCATCAAATCTCAGTACCTCAATATCTCGAAATCTTAATGTCTCAAATCTCAATATCTAGGGCGCCGTCAGTCCAGACCGGCCCCTACCATCCATCGCAAGACTACGAAGGTATCCTCCGGATATCCGATGCGTCGGGTAAAATCACCGGTCGGTAGTACTCCCCTGCCAGGCTCAACGTCAACAACATGATCCTCTTGCCCCGGGGTACCGCACCGGGCCCACCATGTACCCGAAACTGTTCCTCCACTCCTCGAATCGGGTCTCGAAATCCATCAGCAAACTCATGGTGGACGACTCATACATCATGGGAAAAACCGCACTTTTTGTTTAAAAAGAGAGAAAGCAGTTTATATAAGTTTTGCGGTTGCCCCCACAAATCCAGAAAATCTCATGGAAATCCGAATCCAAATCATCAATAACATGTAAAACCATGAATATAGGCATAACAATGAATAACAGTATGCATGAAGTGATAAGTAATAACTACAATGTTAAGCTGGCATATAAGACAGGTACACTAATATCATGTCAAATTACTCACTAACAAGCTAAATCAAGCAATAATATTTTCTAAGGTGTACGTGACATGGCAATTACCGATGAAGATGTGTGAGAGCCGGCAAGTAAGTGTACGTGGTACATACGCATCATCGGTAATGGTGCTGGTGTCCTAACAGTATGATATCAACAATGCAATAAGAAATTATAATATAAGTATGCGATGTGGAGCGAACAGCAATAATGAGCGGGAGCTGAATACTAGACACAACGATAACTAAACTGCATTACCCTAATATAAGTCCTACAATAGTTCCTTTTGAAATAACACGAATCGCAGTGTTTTGAAAATAAGGGCTACGGTGTTTTTAAGAAAAGATACGTATTTTAAAATATCCATAGAATCTCATGACCTGTCTTTTAAAATACCCACGATTCGTTAGTTTTGAAATAGGTAGGAGTCTAATCTAGTCTAACAACTACACTAAACTATACGGCTGAACTAACAAGCTGAACTACGGGTAAGGAAACCGCGTAACATCTGAGTCGATGCGTATACATACCTGTATATATATTAGTCGGTGATCCCTCCTCAATAATATCATATCCGATACCATATCTATAATCAGACATCCTAAGTCAAGAGTGCGGATCAATCATCAATATATAGCTCGTACGTAAATCCGTCGTACGGCATCCCTAAGTCTGGGTACGGGTCAATATCATACTCATCACACTGTTCATCTGGTATCCTCTTTATCAAGATCATCATCTGGGGTACTGACCTACATCTAGTACACTACTAATATCACTATTCACATGGCATTGTCATCCAAAGATCCGCTATAACATCAGGATGTATCTCAAGTACGAATCCTGCCATATCACCGATCTCACGGCCTCAACTCAAATCTCATCGACTTATCTCAAATCCAGTATATGAACACATAGTCCCATACCCATGTGAACACATAACTATATAGAATCCCATATAAGCGCATATGAAAGAAGAATGAATGCAAGTATGGGTGTGTGTGTGCATGTATGGTGTGACCTCTACTCTAGGGTTTCGCGACACTAAATCATCCAAGCACACTAAATATACATATTTAGCATCAATAAGCTCAAACAATATATAATCAATATATGTGTGTATACGCATTCGTATACATCACCACGAACTGCGGGGGTGCTATACGCCATCCACCCGACTTCTCCACGTAGATATAAATCTACTCACCTGGTCCTCGCTCGCCGGTGCCGACGTCGCCACGCGCTTGCTTGTCGTCTCGAAGTCCACATAGGGTACCTACATATCATAACGCACCGTATCACATTAAAACTAAATTCGAAATCGAAACAGCATACGAAAATCAAATCGTCACGCGTATCACGCATAGGTCAAAACCTATGGCCTACGCAGGCAAGAATAGCCAAACCAACCCTCGATGTCGATGTACAAACATCAAACCATCGAGAAAAACCTAAACACTCTCATTTGTGCATTCACGAACACTAATTATAATATAAAATAGGTTAGAATTCACAAAAACCCCAAATTCACCTTAAAAGCCATTTTTCCGAAAATCTAGCAAGCAAAAATTACCCGTTTTAGTACAAAACTCGACGTTTAAACAAATCTAGCGGCCATAATACTTATTAAATATCTTAAATAAGTCATAAAAACAATTCCTATAATTTAATCTCATTAAATTCCATTAACCCCAAAATTCTAGTTTACAAAATACCCATTTTTAACAATTTTATAGCAAAAATACTCAAACAACAATTTAGCTTGGATTTTCATGAACTAAAGGCCTTAAACCACTCAATATAATATTTATAATGACATGTAATCTTAATTAGAATTTTATCTCACCAAAATATAATTATTTTAAAAACCTAGTTTACAATTTATATAATTATCACAATTTAAATCAACAAAAAAGCAAATTAGCAACTTAAATTGATTTAGCAAAACATTGATATGTCAAATACATCCCACAACCATAGTCTCACAATACAAAACCCTAACTAGATTTTTCACAAACCCTAATCTAAACCTTCTCTTGCAAACCCACAACTTTCAATTAAACCGAAATTAAGCACCTAACAAGTTTCAATAAAGGAATTTAAATCAAAAATGAACAATGGGTCAAAAGTTATACCTCACAACCATGAATCAAACTACAAATCTAGACCTCCAATTTGGAATCCTTGCACCAAGATCCATGCTAAAGGAGATGAGAGAAAATGGGTAGGGCTTTGTTTTGAATTTTAGTTTAGATTTTGATGGGAATTGGTGAATTTTTTTGAGGGAAAAATGAGGGAAGAAGAGGGGAGAGGGGGGCTTCTGTTGGCCTGCAGATTTTGGCCAGGAAATGTGGGGGGTGAGGGAGGAGAGAGAGTGAGGTGGAGAAAGTGAGAAGAAAAGTTAAAGTCCACATTTTACTTCTATCTTTTTCTTTTCTTTTCTTCTCTTTTCTTTTGCAAAACAAGTGGGGACAATTGAGGGGGGGCTGCTGAATTCAGCCAAGGGGAAGGAAAAATGGGGGTGTGTGAGTGTGGGTATGGGTGTGGAGTGATGGAAAATGATAAATACTATACCCCAAACATCCATTTACACTAAATTCACTAAAAAAGCCTTTTTTCTTCAATAAATTCTAAACCGTTTTGGTAAACCATTTCATTTCAAAAACAACATGTTAAAATTTTGTTTAATATGTTATGATGCACAAAATTTGTTTCAACTCATTCCAGTTTGAAATTTTCCCTAATTAAATGTATTAGCGACGGCTTAAAATAATATTAAAATAATTAATTTCGGAAAAATTTTCAGAAAATTTGAAATTTCACCAGTGGCTCGATAAAAACAAATAGTAGTAATTTCATAGCTAGAATATGTATATTTAATTTTATAATAAAGATATTTGTATTTTGACTTTTTACAGAAACCCCCCTTATTTTACCGATTTTCTAAAATTTCACCGAAACGATTTTCAAAACGTTACAATCTTCCCCCCTTAAAGAAATTCGGTCCCTGAATTTAAATTAAAACTCCCCCCAAATACTAAAACATCTAAGCAAAACCATCAAGTCGTCGGGGCTCCGAAATCGTAAATACATAAAACAAATCGTAGCGCAGCGCATGCACATGAAAAATGAGCATATAACTCAAAATCAAAACTCTGTCAGGCATCTCGCAATCATCGGAGTCATGGTAAAGACACAAATGTCAAATCCAATACAAAACCAATATGATATAACTCGAAACTATACACGTAAATATCAAATCTATATATGTAAATATCTGAAGGGAATACATGCCAAATCTCTTAAAGTCGCTGTGCAATGTGCATAACACTGCACAGTGGCGGACGTCTATCATAAGAAAATAATCATATACATATATACCTTTTGTTTGAACTGTACGTTCCGCCATTTTGGGAAACAATTTGAAAGGGTTTTCTTATTTTAAACGTTTCGTGTCATATCAGACACGTATGTAAATACTGAGACTATAGCTCGCTTTTTGGAATTCCCTTCGATAGCTATCAATGCATGCAAAATACATTCAGGTATTGTCCTCTGACTAGTTCTGCTCAGTACGAAAATACATAGCAAATATCATAAAAACGTACTGCTCTATAAGAAATCAATCCCAAAATATGCATACGAATACTACGTGTGTCTGGTGCGCACGGAAATCAAAATCCATATATGTGTCAACATGTGCACAGAAACAAGATCTAAGTGTATCGGGTGTGCATGAAACATCTGCCATAGGCAACGTGGGTGCCTGACAGCAAAATCAGGTGCATCTGACATACACGAAGAATCTCGATTTAGTGCATCTGGTGTGCACCAAAATCGCACCTCAAAACATGCGCCCAACATGCGCGAAAATCTAAATCAGGTGCATCCATCGTGCATGAAATCATGAAATCCGATATCAAGCGCCGAACATGCGCAAAATCTAATCAGGTGCACAAGGTGCACAAAACAAATATCGAACATCACAATCGAAATCGAAGTCTAGTGCATCTAAGTGCACAAAATGCGTATCACTGCACCGCAAGCATATGTGAACTATACCGAGTGCAAAAACCAAATCGTATACGTATATATGCACAAATCAACTCAACTGTATGAAATCCATATAATCACAAACATGAGAAACCAAGGCATGAAAACTATCTCAAGTGCAACAACTGTGCAAAAATCGTAAATACTCAGTAGGTGCAACCATGGAGCATGAAAAAAAATATCATGAAACTCAATCATCAAAATCAATCATGTGAATAGATCGCCCAAAATACCGAAATCAAATATGGCGGAATAGTCCCCGCTCAAGCACTTCCTCTAAGAACCTCTGGCCAACTGTCGTGGTCACTCATAACATGTCTCGTCGACGATCCTGAACTTTGGCCTGCCGGTGTGCGTAACATGACCGCTCCTGGGTCCAAGTCTTCTCGTAATTCATCCCAGAAAGGTCCTGTCGAGATCTCTCCCAAATCTCGTCTCTGCCGAACTGTCCGGAAGTCATCGTCCTTTACTAGATCTGTTCTCGTTCTGGAACGGCTGCATACTCATCGCGACTCTTTCTGGAAGGTATATCTAAGTACAATGCCTCGGCATGCGTATCGCATCTCTGATGTCGGCGGAGGGGAACGTTGTCTCAACAAGACCTCGTACGAACCTCTTACTCCACTTTTCTCTAATGTCGACTGCTTCGGACTCGTCTCGTCGTGGCTGCATGGACTGAGCTCCAACGGCTATCCTCGTATCTGGAGTCTCCCAAGAAATGCATTTCACCACCTAGCATCCGAATGAAGTCGAACCATTCGATCGATTCGTCAAAACCTCATAATCCCCCAAGAGCTCAACATCTTGGGTACAGTTTAACAGTATCGAGTACGTACCACAGCATCGATGGTCCAGCCATAGAAGGGCAAACCCAAGCCTCACTAATGGCGCCGCGGAACCGCCGCAAACCCTAAGGTTCAAAGGCTTTCACACGGTCATTAAGTCGAGTTAGGGTTTCATTCTTCTAGAGGGTCCATAGAATTGCCTGCATGTCTTTCCGAATACTTTAAACTTGGAATAATATGTTTCTGACATTCGATCGTCTCTTTCGACTCTCAACGTCTCCGCGTGAAGCCGTCTCTAGTTGGAATCAATCTATCTGATGACCTCGCATCGGGGTAGCGAACGAACCACATGTCCTAGTCATTCATCCCCGGGTGATGTTCAGACCATAATATTGCATTTATCATTCCCCTATTCTTATCCTTTTTATAAATAAACAGGTACTCTTGACGCACATTTGTTGCATATTACAGGTTACAGGTTTCTGGAGCAAATACAGTGAGAAAGACACAAAACAACAGAAAAAGGGACTTTTGACCAACAATTAGACGGATCTCAGTCAAGCCTAGTCGAAGAACAGTGCAAGGTCCAAAACGTCAAGTGAAACGGTTAAAAAGCCCAATACAAGTCTTCACTAAAAATCTGGAGAAGATCCAGAAGTCCAACAGAGAAAAGAAGAGTAAAAACAGAAGCCCAAAGAGCCAAGGAAAAAGCCCCAAAAATCACAAAGCCCAATTCCTTAGTTTGGCCGCGGATCCGCGGCCAAACCCATGCTGGCGCCGCGGATCCGCGGCCTTCCAGAGAGCTTGTCGGTGGAAATTTGATGCGTCGGTGCGACGGTTCTGGTGTTGGGATTCTCAGGGGTCAAATCTGTAATTTCGCGTGCGCGAGAGTCTGTAACCCTAGGTTTTCTATTTTCCTATAAATTGTAATCTTAGATCTAAAAATTGTATGCCTCTTTTCAATAAATAAAATTCAGAAATTCTGGAAGTGACATTCAGATCTGTTCTTTATCGCTTGGAGGGAGCCATCACCATTAGTAAGTATTTTTCTTTTATTCTTTTAATGTTATTTCATCCCCTAATGAGCGAGTAGTCTCCTCGCTTGTTAGGGTTAGCCTTAGGGAAAGGGTTGAGAGATGAGATCTCTCACCCCTTTCAATGCCATATTAAACTAACCCATTAAGAACTCCATGCATGCGCGCACAACCGCTCCCTGCGGCACCCTACCCCTCGAGGTAACGGTGAACCGCAGTATAAAGGGCCGGTTGCGCGCGTTTTCCATGGGGGTTAGGGCAATTAACGATAAAGGAAGGATACGAATCTAGAGGAAGAAAACATCTTCCCAAAAGTGTCGTATCCACTTTATCGATAATTACTATAACACCTAATGGATCTAAAATACGGCATTGAAAGCGGTGAGGAAACATCAATCCCCAAAACTTCCTCTAAGCCTAACCCTAGCAAGAATTTAAATTAGATTAATTAAGTTTTAGATCTAGATTTTTATAAAACCAAAACGACAAATAGAATCAACTCGTTAAAACACACTAAAGGAATTTACCCGTCTCTGTGGATCGACCCGCACTCACCGGCTAGCTGCGAAGCGACGCCGTTTCTTGATTGCGGTAAACTCAATTTTTGATACCAATCAGGTGACTAGCGACCTTTTATCATCTCTTAGTACAACTCGTACTGCAATAGCTCCAACATCTGGGGCGATATCTCGTCGTTCGCAGCAATAACTGGCTCACTCGTCTGCACGCTGAACAGTGCCTCAATTATCATGAATAAGCAATGCGCCAACGGTCATCAAAAATCTGGCTGGCCTCTGTCGGTGGCCCAATCCTCTGGTACTGATCGGCACGTCCGAGAAATCTCGTAAAGGCGATCCACCAAACGCTCGTGGCGCGAAAACACAGTAAAAAGACACATCTCCGCAATCGTGTGTCGCCGGAATTACGCCCTGGTCAGTCCTCGTTCGTGACGAGCTCGTGCTGACCGCAACTCTAGCCGTAGCTCTCCCTGCCCGTAATCATGGCAGCAAAACCATGACTGGTACCGATGAGGCTAGATCAGGAATGAATATGATACTGAGCAAAGAAATGTATATCCTAAGGCTCCTTAAGTGGAGTAGCGTATCGTAAGTATGCCGCAGAACATACCACGGTACGTCACTCTACTTTAGTCACCTATTCCATCAACCAAGGGTCATCCTACGCTCCGAAGGTAAAACCTAACGCTCTGATACCAACTTTGTTACGTCCCGAAAGTACGGAACATGACCGACACTTAAACTACGAAACGTCTCGAGGCGTACGTAATCTAAGTAAACCGAAAACCCAGAAATCCAAACCAAGAAAAGTAGTAGAGTGAAGGAAAACCAATTTAAAATCAAGTAGTTTTAATAGCATAAGCCGAATTATGCGGTTTTAAAAACATCAAATATTACCTGAAAAATTCGGCAGAGTCTCCTTTGTAAATACTGGCTCCCAAACGGGATACAACATGAATAGTATACGAAATCAATAAAAGGCATCCCCAAGCGGGAGCTAGCTCTTCGTCAATCGACGGTCATAACCACACAAGCAATATAATATACAACGCCAAGGGCGAGGATCAAAACTCAAAAGGAAACTCAAAACCATAAGAAATCCACAGAAATATAACGTGCGACTCTAAGATCGAAAGAATAACATCACCGGTCTCTATCTCTGAAATAAATACATGTTTGGTTGATGGAACTTCTAGATACAACAGAGTAATAATATACAAGGTATATAATGGGGGGTACGATACAAATAAACCCACCTACTAGCAAGTCACCCGAAAGAAGCAGTGCCAGCAAAGCCGTAATGAAACCTGTACGGCAAAACCTGCAAGAACTGTGGCACAACGGGAGTGAGTTCCTAACTCGTGAGTAGAAAAACATCTACGAACAGAAATCGCATGTACGACGCAATCCTAGGCCATACGATCATAATATATAAGCCTCAAATATATAACCAGCAACCCATAACCATAGCTAGGGAAAATATCTAATCCAAGTGTAATCCCATGTGCCTGTGTCAGTGCCTCAGGTAGCAATGTATCATATGGATGATGTATGAATGCATGAAACAGAATGCATGTACTGAAGAAAACTGCTTTCATAACTCAGTGAGATTTCTGTATTTTTTAAAAATGAGGTATCATAAGGAAATCAGTATAAACCGTGTCTAGCATCGACACAAAAAGATAAATCCACATATCTCAATATCTCAGGCTCCGGCTACCCGGACCGACCTGGAACATCAAATCTCAGTACCTCAATATCTCGAAATCTCAATGTCTCAAATCTCAATATCTAGGGCACCGTCAGTCCAGACTGTCCCCTACCATCCATCTCAAGACTACGAAGGTATCCTCCGGATATCCGACGCGTCGGGTAAAATCACCGGTCGGTAGTGCTCCCCTGCCAGGCTCAACGTCAACAACACGATCCTCTTGCCCCGGGGTACCGCACCGGGCCCACCATGTACCCGAAACAGTTCTTCCACTCCTCGAATCGGGTCTCGAAATCCATCAGCAAACTCATGGTGGACGACTCATACATCATGGGAAAAACCGCACTTTTTATTTAAAAAGAAAGAAAGCAGTTTATATAAGTTTTGCGGTTGCCCCCCCAAATCCAGAAAATCTCATAGAAATCCGAATCCAAATCATCAATAGCATGTAAAACCATGAATATAGGCATAACAATGAATAACAGTATGCATGAAGTGACAAGTAATAACTACAATGTTAAGCTGGCATATAAGGCAGGTACACTAATATCATGTCAAATTAGTCACTAACAAGCTAAATCAAGCAATAATATTTTCTAAGGTGTACGTGACATGGAAATTACCGATGAAGATGTGTGTGAGCCGGCAAATAAGTGTACGTGGTACATACGCATCATCGATAATGGTGCTGGTGTCCTAACAAAATGATATCAACAATGTAATAAGAAATTATAATATAAGTATGCGATGCGGAGCGAACAGCAATAATGAGCGGGAGCTGAATACTAGACACACCGATAACTAAACTGCATTACCCTAATATACGTCCTACAATAGTTCCTTTTGAAATAACACGAATAGCGGTGTTTTGAAAATAAGGGCTACGGTGTTTTTAAGAAAAGATACGTATTTTGAAATATCCGAAGAATCCCTTGACCTGTCTTTTAAAATACCAACGATTCGTTAGTTTTGAAATAGGTAGGAGTCTAATCTAGTCTAACAACTACACTAAACTATACGGCTGAACTAACAAGCTGAACTACGGGTAAGGAAACCGCGTAACATCTGAGTCGATGCGTATACATACCTGTATATATATTAGTCGGTGATCCCGCCTCAATAATATCATATCCGATACCATATCTATAATCAGACATCCTAAGTCAAGAGTGCGGATCAATCATCAATATATAGCTCGTACGTAAATTCGTCGTACGGCATCCCCAAATCTGGGTACGGGTCAATATCATACTCATCACACTGTTCATCTGGTATCCTCTTTATCAAGATCATCATCTGGGGTACTGACCTACGTCTAGTACACTACTAATATCACTATTCACATGGTATTGTCATCCAAAGATCCGCTATAACATCAGGATGTATCTCAAGTACGAATCCTGCCATATCACCGATCTCACGGCCTCAACTCAAATCTCATCGACTCATCTCAAATCCAGTATATGAACACATAGTCCCATACCCATGTGAACACATAACTATATAGAATCCCATATAAGGGCATATGAAAGAAGAATGAATGCAAGTATGGGTGTGTGTGTGCATGTGTGGTGTGACCACTACTCTAGGGTTTCGCGACACTAAATTATCCAAGCACACCAAATATACATATTTAGCATCAATAAGCTCAAACAATATATAATCAATATATGTGTGTATACGCATTCGTATACATCACCACGAACTGCGGGGGTGCTATACGCCATCCACCCGACTTCTCCCCGTAGATATAAATCTACTCACCTGGTCCTCGCTCGCCGGTGCCGACGTCGCCACACGCTTGCTTGTCGTCTCGAAGTCCACATGGGGTACCTACATATCATAACGCACTGTATCACATTAAAACCAAATTCGAAATCGAAACGGCATACGAAAATCAAATCGCCACGCATATCACGCATAGGTCAAAACCTATCGCCTACGCAGGCAAGAATAGCCAAACCAACCCTCGATGTCGATGTACAAACTTCAAACCATCGAGAAAAACTCAAACACTCTCATTTGCGCATTCACGAACACTAATTATAATATAAAATATGTTAGAATTCACAAAAACCCCAAATTCACCTTAAAAGCCATTTTTCCGAAAATCTAGCAAGCAAAAATTACCCGTTTTAGTATAAAACTCGACGTTTAAACAAATCTAGCGGCCATAATACTTATTAAATATCTTAAATAAGTCATAAAAACAATTCCCATAATTTAATCTCATTAAATTCCATTAACCCCAAAATTCTAGTTTACAAAATACCCAATTTTAACAATTTTATAGCAAAAATACTCAAACAACAATTTAGCTTGGATTTTCATGAACTAAAGGCATTAAACCACTCGATATAATATTTATAATGACATGTAACCTTAATTAGAATTTTATCTCACCAAAATATAATTATTTTAAAGACCTAGTTTACAATTTATATAATTATCATAATTTAAATCAACAAAAAAGCAAATTAGCAACTTAATTTGATTTAGCAAAACATTGATATGTCAAATACATCCCACAACCATAGTCTCACAACACAAAACCCTAACTAGATTTTTCACAAACCCTAATCTAAACCTTCTCTTGCAAACCCACAACTTTCAATTAAACGGAAATTAAGCACCTAACAAGCTTCATTAAGGAATTTAAATCAAAAATGAACAATGGGTCAAAAGTTATACCTCACAACCATGAATCAAACTACAAATCTAGACCTCCAATTTGGAATCCTTGCACCAAGATCCTTGCTAAAGGAGATGAGGGAAAATAGGTAGGGCTTTGTTTTGAATTTTAGTTTAGATTTTGATGGGAATTGGTGAATATTTTTGAGGGAAAAATGAGGGAAGAAGAGGGGAGAGGGGGGCTGCTGTTGGCCTACAGATTTTGGCTAGGAAATGTGGGGGGTGAGGGAGGGGTGAGAGTGAGGTGGAGAAAGTGAGAAGAAAAGTCAAAGTCCACCTTTTACTTCTATCATTCTCTTTTCTTTTCTTTTCTTTTCTTTTGCAAAACAAGTGGGGACAATTGAGGGGGGGCTGCTGAATTCAGCCAAGGGAAAGGAAAAATGGGGGTGTGTGAGTGTGGGTATGGGTGTGGGGTGATGGAATATGATAAATATTATACCCCAAACATCCATTTACACTAAATTCACTAAAAAAGCCTTTTTTCTTCAATAAATTCTAAACCGTTTTGGTAAACCATTTCATTTCAAAAACAACCTGTTAAAATTTTGTTTAATGTGTTATGATGCGCAAAATTTGTTTCAACTCATTCCAGTTTGTAATTTTCCCTAATTAAATGTATTAGGGACGGCTTAAAATAATATTAAAATAATTAATTTCGGAAAAATTTTCAGAAAATTTGAAATTTCACCAGTGGCTCAATAAACACCAAATACTAGTAATTTCATAGCTAGAATATGTATATTTAATTTTATAATAAAGATATTTGTATTTTGACTTTTTACAGAAAACCCCTTTATTTTACCGATTTTCCGAAATTTCACCGAAACGATTTTCAAAACGTTACACCATTGACCACTCCGCCGATATGGTGGGTAACCTCAGGCACCCTAGAAGTTCTCCGGTTGCCTCAAGGACGGTGACAGGGAGGTTCTTGTTTACCCAGACTTGCTTAGGCAATTGAGTCAATCATGAGATGTCAAGTACCACACCAGATGTTATTTTTTGCACGAGATGCAATAAGTTGATATTAATTGTCAAGACCCGAAATTGGCACGTGACGGCCCTAATACTACGCAACGTCTATAGGCGTAACGTAGTAAAAGACAGCCAAAACCCAGAAATCTAAACCATTAAAAGACAAGAAAAGATAAGAAACATTGTTTAAACCTTTAAAAAAAATCTCAAGTATAAATTCTTTAAGTCCAATTTTCTTTCTTGAAAATTTCGGCAGCACCTCCTTTATAAAAACAAACCCCAAAAATGGGTACAACATAAATATAAAGTAAATCATCCCCAACGGGAGAAAATCCACGCCCAAAGGCGTAAAACAACCACCACAACAAATATACGACGCCGTAGCGAAGAAATAGAAGACGATAGAAAGGAAACTGTATAAAAGACAACAAATCCAACATAATATACAACATCGTCCTCACCAAGTCTCTAAGTCAATATGAAAATAGTAGATGGAGAGTACAGGGATACAACGAATATACAATACAACGAATAACCACAAAACCCACCTAAGCAAACTGCACACTGTGAGCTGATGCGGTATCCGTAGCAAAAGATGATAAGATGTGTGATAATAGCCTGCCTCTGACTATCCTGAGGAACACCTGCAAACACTGTGGCATAACGGGGGTGAGTTGCCAACTCGTGAATAGTAAATAACATATGCAGGTAATCGCAAGTATGCACGTAAAGCGTGAATCTAAGATATGCAGTTAACAGTAATAACATGTCATATGAATGCAGAATAATGGAAAGTACACTAGCAGGTACAACCAATATATATAAAGCAATAATGATATGACAACAGTATGCAATAATCATGCGATAGGGATATGAGAATGTAACTGTGCAATAATCATGAAAGGTACACCAAGTATATCTCACATATATCGAATGTATAATCATCAAGTATATCTCGTATATATCGGATGTACAAAATCAAGTGGATCTCACATATCTCGTATGTACAATATCAAGTATATCTCACATATCTCGAATGTACAACAGCAAGTAGATCTCATATATCTCGAATGTACAATATTAAGTAGATCTCATATATTTATCCAGTATCCAATCTCAAATGAATCTCTTATATCCCGAATCAAATCTCCAGCAAAAATTCTAACATCCTAAATATAATGACATAAATAAATATGATGAGGTCAATACACATATATTAGCGTCTCATTCCACTAATATTGGTGTAAGGGTATATATAACAGCGGCTCAATCCCCTGTTATATATACAAAAGAGTAATTAGAAATATAATGAAACCAATGTGCCAAAAATCGACACAGAAATACTGATCTATCAGGTGCTGTCACCACGACTGGCCCCCTGATAGGTACGTATCATACGCTATCCCGAAAGCTCGAGTGCCTAGCTCTGACCCTCGCCTTTCGACGTATCTATACGTATATGACTCCCAACGGTATCCCCACGATCCCCGCCGAGTCATTGGTACTGTCACCGGTAGGTACTCGCCCGCCTCCAGGCTCAATCGGCAAAGTCCATCGATCTTCTTGCCGAGGGGAACCATATCGGGCCCCACCATGTACCCTCATACGGCATCCACACCTCGTATGGAGTATATAATCAGAACCGATAAATCTCATGGTGGCTGCGCAAATATCATATCAAGGAAACCAGGTTTTTCAATTAATGCATAATTTCATGAACTCTCGCAGTTCCCAAATCCAGAAAACATCATGTAAAATCCAAATAAAAATGCGCAAATCCAGGAATGAATATGTGCGATATATCTGAAATGCGAGCATATAAAGGAAAATATGTAGCTGAAACCAGATGTATGCGAAATCAATATGGTACAGCTAAGTATAGGTGTCTACCTATAAGCAAATGATGTAGTATACCCCCTGGGTATAGTAAAATATGTAGGGTACCCCCCGGGTATAAGTAACATATATGCAAAGTATACCTGTAGTTGTATCGTAAAGTGTGTATGCACCTATCACTAATGGTACGATACACTATAGGTATACAGATAACTAGCATGTAAGTATGTCAGAACATATGTGTAAGCATGTAGGTATACAGGTATGCTATAAGTCAATGCGTAACGAAATATGAATCAAAGTCTCAATGTCCCTAACCAAGCAATATTATATCTATAAGTGGGTTATGCGTGACATGGCAATTATTGACGGTGTGTGTAGCATACAATCAGTACTCGTGCAACATGAATCGTCAATAATATGTGCAGTGTCCTACTACTACTAGTCCAGGCACAACTACATCTAGGTAATAGGGTAAAGGCGCCATTCTAACAATAACGTAGAATATGCGACAAGTAATAAAATCTCTAGCCCTGACGCATAACGCCATGCGGGCGATTCCCCTGTAGATGTTAAATCTACTCACCAACGCTCCAAGCTAGGTCAAGCCTGTTGGAGATAGTGCCCTCAGAGTCAATTATTAGGTCACAGGTACGTGATTGTAATGATTGAGGGAGGACCTATCCCGGTAGGACAGTCTTACTCGAGATGATAGTATGCTATCTGGTTTACCCTTTATCATCGTGTACTGCTTTAAGTGACTTGACACGTCGCTATTACACGTTGATAGAGCCCCTAGGATTCTTGCTTGACCACCAGCAGTATGAGGGCGATCATATAAGTGGGAGCTGGGGTCTATAAGCTTATCCTTAAAAGGTCCCTAGTCGTGGGAGTTTCGAGACTGGGCATCGATACTCCATTAGTAGACTAGTGTATACAGTCGAGACCCCGACGAGGGGCGGTGGCCGGTCTCACAAGCCACTGGTGTCAGTTGGATCACCTAAGATGTATACAGGTGCTCATTGGGTTATGAGTACACCGGACAGGACTCGCCGGGAACATGCTAGTTGGTCATATACCAGACGTCAGATGGCAGTTCCCTGGTGACATGTGTGCAGGTTAGTTCATCGACCTGGGGATCGTCATTTGTCTTGTGTGAGTTCCCACTGTACTTTGATTACTACCCTACCACGGCTCAAAGGAGTCGTGCAAACAGGTTTTAGTTGGGTACAGTCCCGAGCCACATGGAGGCAGTGAGCGTATCCTCAGGGGTTCGTCTCTCCCGGTATTGGGGGTGAGGTCGTGCTGTGTCTAGGAGAGCCATTACACAAAGTCCTTGGCCAAGGCAAGGAGATTTACTGGTAGGTATTCCAGTAGTATCTCAGGGTGTTCTGGGCTACACTCCGACACGACTTGTACCGCTTTTGGGGGTCTGACTTTTACCAACCCCCTAGGCCCGCCATGCGATACTCATAGACGAACGGACCGGACTGCACGGATATTGTCACTGACAGGCTCAGTAGGGTTGTCAGGCTGAGTTCGCTCACAGACATCCCTTTTAGTCAGTACCTGGTAGCCCGTTACGTATTGGCTTATACCTCTGACGTGCTAGTGGTTAAATCCACAACCAAGGTGTTGATGAGTCTTTAGAGTCCCCCACATTCAGTTACTCAGCTTTCGGGCGAAAGGTTGTAGAGGCCGTATGGAGATATGGCAAGGTCCGATCAGATACGTGCGGTATTGCACGGATCAGGATCGGACAGATTGTACTATAGGCCGTATGGTTATATGGCAGGGTTCGATCAGATACGTGCGGTATTGCACGGATCAGGATCGAACAGATATTACTAGCCGGTTTTGGTATAAGCCGGATTCTAGTATAGTACAGTGTAGATTTTGTCTCATTGCATTTGTATTTCGGTCGGAATACAAATGCGGGTGTGTATGCACAGTATCGGGGTTTTTCCTGTAATTTATTACGGGACCAGTTTTCTGGAGTTGCCTGTTTGCTTTCCGTTTCGGCCAATTTCCATTGTTCCGTTCATTGGCCGAAGATTGGTGGAGGAGGGTTTATTTGCATTGTTGCAAATAGGCATTTGTGGAGGGGTTCTTTGCTTATTTTTGTATCATGATGGTTTTCATGATGAGCACCATCATGGACTTCTCCTTCTCATGATGGATTGACTTTGGTTATGTTGATGGTTGTTTTGAGTGTTGGACTTTCCTAGCTATCATTTCTTCACATCATAACTTGACACTCCCTTGTATGATGGTTCCACCACTCCCCCTTGACTTTTCTCTTTCTCTCTCCAATCACACTTGTGAGGTGGGGGGCCGGCCATTCCTAGGAGGTGAATGGAAGGGGATTCATTTGATTAGTGGAAAAAATATGATACATTCATTCTTTTGGTATGCCACATTTTTCCCACCTCTCTCCAAGTTCTTCTTCCTCCACAAAAAGGCAACTCCATAATCCCAAAATGAGACATGCAATCCACATTATATTCTACAGCAAATCTTGGGTACGTCGAGTAGCCGGCTTCGTCCCCGAGTTGCCTCGGCATTGAGGTGGGAGCCCGTAAACAAAGTAGGCGATGTGGTGCACTTCCGGCGACGAGGAGGAGACATGATTTTCCGCAGGAGATCGGGACCATGGCGAGAAGACCGGAGGACTTGGATCGTCGGTATATCTCTTCCCCTTCTCTTTGTAGTTAGCTAGGACTAATTAATGGTTCGATCCGGGTGTTTAGTGTGCGGTGGTGCCGGTTTGCTAAGTCCGCAAAATTTTAGTTTTTCACCGCTTCCGCTTTTGGCCGTCGGATTGACGGCCGGGGCGCCGCCGTGCACTTACAGTGGTATCAGAGCCTCGCCATTAACTTAGTCTAGCTTTGTGTAATGTGTTTTTTAGTTCCGATCGATCGAAATGTCCAAAAACCCGTATTTGCCCACATCAGTTTTCTGTTGGAAATTTTTGGTGTCGAAAAATTTTTCAGGTTGTAAAATATTGATGTACTGGAAAATCTAAGATCTCTGTAAAAATTCGATGAAGTAACTCCACAGTGGGAGCGCGGAACCGCCGCGAAAACCCCCTTCCCGCCGCCCTTCCGCCGCACACTGTGGAGATCACTTCACCAATTTTTTGTCAGAGGCTTTCTTGGCTTAAAATATGGGTTTTGGAATATTAAAATTGGGCCCAGGTTTTCTGTGAGTGCTACAGTTTTGATTGGGGGCCCACTTGTTAATTTTTTATCGATCGGATATTTTAAACACATTTTTCACAGTATTTACATTATATCTGCGACCGTGAATGTCACTTGATCGGTAAATCCGGTCTAACTGCTATAGCCCGGTTAGACGGATTTGCGAACGTGACTTTCACGTTGATGTTTTGTTTTTGCTGTGATGTTGCGGATCGGTCGTGGGGGATAGCCTGGATGCAATGCTAGTACAGTTTTGTTGTATTATGTACATTTGATATTGCGGGGCGAGCGTCCGACATGTGGACTGCCGTCACTGCCTGTTTGTATTATTATTTTGGGGCACGACCTGGTTGCGGTCGATGTACCCAGTGTATGTATATTTTACTTTCTGTACTAGGATTACCCCGCGGAGGGGTGCACGGATAGCCGGGTTCTGGAGGGCAACAAGCCCGCATCTCATGGCATTGAGACGGAGGGGGCTTCACTCTAGGATTGGCGGGCTATTCGCCGCACTCGTAGGGGGTACAGGTTGACCCAGGAGGGGTGCCCAAGTTACCGGATTCCGTGAAGTGCTGGGTGGTCCATTCACGGAGCTGAAGGGGGCTGCCTCGCTTCAGGTTTTGGCGGGTAACTTGCCGCGCCCGTAGGGGTCTAGGATTTCATTGCACAGGCTATCCACACGACCAGGGGAACGTCGGGTTTCAGTAGTGGCTCTGTGAAACCCGGGGATCCCAGATATCTGTATTGTTTCTGTGATGCTGTTCATTTCTGTGATGTTGCATTTTATTCACGCCTTGAGCGAAATACTATATATTGGTATATATATTAGTAGATGTAGTATATGTTTTGCATCCGCGCTAGTCCAGTCCCCGCTCTGTCGTTAGTTAGCTAACCTAACGGGTAATGACGGGACCCAGTGGCGAATGCGGATGGCATATACGTACATCAGTATATTTTTGTTCTTTTTGGTGTGATCAATTGATGGGACTGCATTGATTCGGATCAATGCAAGTTTAAAAACAAACCTAATCTGATGTTGTTGGAACACTTTTCAAAAAGCTGTTATTGCAAGGACGTTCACTTTTGTTTTGCATCGCGGTATTCATTTAGAATATCCTGCTCCTCAGTCGACGAGGCAAGGGCCGAGATCCCTTCACCGGGAGTGACCCCTTGGACAAAAGTTTGCGTCAGGGCATTAACTTCACTATAGCCGATTACTTTTGCTTTGCACCGTGGTATTCAGTTGGAATATCCTGCACCCCATTCTACGGGGAAAGAGCCGAGATCCCTTCACCGGGAGTGACCTCTTTAGCGAAGGTTTTCGTCACTATATTTTTAAAAAGCTATCAGTTCCTTCAACGATATCAAGTTCTTTACGTTAAAGGTTTTCGCCAGAAACCATTCGTAGCCCTCCGTCGTTTCATATGGGTGGTCAATAGTATTCAAGCTGTGTATGTTGGCCAAAGTCAAGGCACAGTGATTGGTAGCTATTGGGTATTCATATGCAGCATAGATAGATGCGTTGGTTTGGAACAGTCGTACTGCCATGTTGGCCAAAGTCAAGGGTATGTACGGGTGGATTCAAATTAACCTGGAGAATGACGGGCAGAACTTGACATGTGACTTATGATATGTTGGCCAAAGTCAAGGTCATAAGAGCATGGGGCAGAAATCACATCGGGAGTTTCAAAAGAACTGAAACTTGCCAGATATGCGCATGCCTTCTGGAGTGTGATAGCGTGAGCGGATTCCGTCACGTTATCATGCAATGATAGTTGGATCCTGATTCCCACTGATGAGTTAGTTTACTCCTCGGGTAACCCCGACTAATTCTTCTTTCAGGTTTGGAGGAGAATTTGAGGTACAGTGGGAGGTTTCCAGATTAGATAAATTGGTGACCATTCTGATCTAGGTTAGAGTGCACGCTGAGTGTTTCTTTTCTCTCTCTCTTTGGCAGCGACCATTGACCCGACCCTAAGACTTTGACTCAGTGACCAAGTTGACCGAACCTTCTTAAACACCGGCTTTTGGATTGTCAGAGTTGCAAACCTCATTGCCACTCCTACTTTTACCCTTTTCTCCAGGACACCCCGTTTTACTACGAACGTCCACTTCCATTGGACAAAACCATCGTATGGTTAGATACGAACTCGAAAGAATTTATTCGAGGATGGTTTCCGGTTCTGGAGAAAACAGATAGGATTATTCAGTTGTCTTTTCCTTTTGCCCTCTCTCAGGTTACGAGTACTCCTTGGTTTAGGGGTAGTACACCTATTACGCAAATTGGATTGTCTTCTTCCAAACCTTAGGATGGTGCCGACCGGTAGGGAATGAAGAAAACCAATTAGCATAACGATGGTGTGCAGAAGGTATTAAGTTCAGACAAAGCAAGGGATTAGTAAGAGGGCAAAGTAAATTGCAACAGATATTCACGACCAAACCAAATATTTCGTTACCACTCCCACATCACCTTTGTATTTCTCCAGGACACTCCGTATCACTACGAAGATCCACAGTTTATTTGGATACTCCATCGTATGGTTATATACGAACTCGAATGGAACTGGTTCCAGTTCGGGGATGGATTCTGGTTCAGGAGAAATAGGAATAAGGTTTATTCAGGTGTCTTTTATCTTCACCTTCTCTCGCATTGCGAGTATTCCTAGGATCGGGACAGTACACCCATTATGCTTATTGGACAGTCTTCTTCCAAACCATAGGCTGGTGCCGAACGGTAGGGAAGGAAGAAAACCATTTGGCCTAAAGGGGTGTACAGAAGGTAATGACTAAAGACATATGAAGGGATTTGGAGAGGTGGTAAAGAACTATACGGTTACAGTTGTGAATCTGGAAGAGGCATTACTAGGAATACCAGGATACCCTATCGAAACGTTCGATGTTTCAGTCTCACTGTGTACTGTTAAAGGAAAACTGATTTCCCGATTAGATACTTACTCCAGGGTATGTATTTACCAGGTATGATTCTCACATCTGTATGGTTTTACAGATGATGAGTGGGAGTAAGTTATTGGGAATTGGGTGATCATCCTCATTATATCGGGATTCGTTGTAATCGGTGATATTTGAGGAAATCACCTGGGCTGTTTGCCGGTCGGCAAATATTTGGTTTTGAATATCCGCTGTTATGCACCAATTTCAAATTGATATATCTGTACGTCTATTTTCATAGAGTGAGATATACCTTTATGAAATTATGTCTACGACATTTACCTATATCAGTGGATGGTTAGGTAAGGAGCATTAAACAGCGGTGTAATTCTTCTTAACCATAAGTACAGTTTTCAACCTACGACACACAGTGAATGAGTTATCAGACTCAAGGGACTTATACAAAGGATTGTATGTTGTCCAGGGTCCATCAGGACAGAGGGGTTGGTCCTCGTACTATATTCGGTTTACTTATGACTTCTCTAGTTTTTAGACAAGTGTTTCGCGGAAACACAGGGTCCAATCTTGAGAAGTTATAGGTATTTGAATAGAGTAGAGAACCAGGTATAGCAAGTATCGGGATTCTTCAAAGAGATCGAAGATGTAGATACTTGTGTATGGTATTCAGTTGATAGTAATGATAAAGAGATCTTGCTTCTCTTTCAGGTTACTCATAATTGGAAGTATTCCTAAGTTGAGTAACGCTGATCGGCCTCCTTCCATTTTGTTGACATGCGCTGGGACAGCTGCATGATTTGAATCTGGTTCAAATAAATCAGTGCCTCTGTTTCTATATTGGATACAGAACAGTTCATATCGTAACGATGTTAAGGTACGGGGAGTTGTCCGGTTTATGATTAAAACCAGATACTGGACAACTCAAGGCACGTTTCTGTAATGGCTGTTTGTGGGTTAACCCAGGCTATGACGAGGGTTGACTTTCTACCATCTGGATGAACAATAGCGATATTGTTCTAGACTCGCCACAGTTTTATTAAAGATGGATTTTTTCAGAAAAGAGTAGTGGGAGTATGGTAGAACTGGAAGTGATTCCAGAACCACAAACGATTACTGAAGATTTGATAAGGAACCTAAAGATTCAATCTGGATTGACATTCCATTGGCCACTCCGCAGATAAGGTGGGTAACTTCAGGCACCCGAGAGGCTCTACGGTAGCCTCAAGGACGGTGACAGGGAAGTTCTTGTTTACCCACAATTGCCATTGCTGTTGTTCCAGGTTACGAGACCCGGCGGGAGGATGAGTATAGCGTCGTTCTAAACCAGTTTTAGAAGTGTACGTCCATGTGACTCTGCCAGAGGGTTGTCGTAGTCAGTGGGAGCAGCGGAAGCATTGGTGGACAGGTTGCTTATGTCTATTTATAGACTAGAGCAGATGTAGCGGAGAAAGATCATCTATTTCTGACATGACAGTCATAGGTTTGACTTCATCAGAATAGGGGATGGATCTGTTGAGAAGGTAGCAGGGTGTGATAGCTTAGTATTTGGATGATATACACAGAGTAGGAAAAGAAACTCCTACACTACAATCGGTTATACTTTGGTCGTCACACAGTTTTTTCTCCACAAAGGAAATGGATTTTGTATCAGACATATTGGTTACTAGATCTATGGCTTTAGATCTAGATTTGGGTGGTTTCCCAATCAGGGTACTTGACAGCATTCTAAGAGTATTTAGGATGGACGACTCCTGGCACGGTAGTGTACCTGCAGGTAATGGAGTCACCCTCTCCAAAGGTGTCTTACAGACTAAAGGGGAGAGGGACGGGCATGATTGGCAGATCACTTGCTCAGGCAATTGAGTCAATCGTGAGATGTCAAGTACCACACCAGATGTTGTTCTTGCACTAGATGTAATAAGTTGATATTAATTCAATCCTGGAGAAACAGGCGGAAGCAGTTTTAGAACATAAGTGGATGTTCTAGGGATATGATAACGACAGCCTCATTCGGGAAGCAGTTATCATTCCAGGCTTCCAAGGTGACAAGGACGACAAGGAGGTTGTCAGAGCTATAGTTTTCCTTCTGATGAGGGGCAGTATTTTGGACAGAAGGTCCAAGGCAATACTGAGGGTGGCATGGCGCAGGATACTGATTGAGTTCAGTTGACGATACAGTCTAAGAAGTTTGGATTTGGAGCTCATTTATGAGCTATGTCCCATCAGACATCCAGACACATTCTAAGACAGGTATTGCTCATTTCGGGAGATGGCTTTCTCCGCGAACTTGAGATATAGAGAGACATAGAAAGACACAACTAAGCGGATCCACTCACTGAGGCTATTCCTCGAACGCAATAGTTCCGCAAACGAGCTTTGTGAGACTGACTAGTAGAGGAGTTGGATGTTCGGTATCACACGGGCTGTGAGTATGCGACGTCGCAATAATTAGCCTTGAGTGCAAGTGGGAGATTGTTGGAGATAGTGCCCTCAGAGTCAATTATTAGGTCACAGGTACGTGATTGTAATGATTGAGGGAGGACCTATCCCGGTAGGACAGTCTTACTCGAGATGATAGTATGCTATCTGGTTTACCCTTTATCATCGTGTACTGCTTTAGGTGACCTGACACGTCGCTATTACACGTTGATAGAGCCCCTAGGATTCTTGCTTGACCACCAGCAGTATGAGGGCGATCATATAAGTGGGAGCTGGGGTCTATAAGCTTATCCTTAAAAGGTCCCTAGTCGTGGGAGTTTCGAGACTGGGCATCGATACTCCATTAGTAGACTAGTGTATACAGTCGAGACCCCGACGAGGGGCGGTGGCCGGTCTCACAAGCCACTGGTGTCAGTTGGATCACCTAAGATGTATACAGGTGCTCATTGGGTTATGAGTACACCGGACAGGACTCGCCGGGAACATGCTAGTTGGTCATATACCAGACGTCAGATGGCAGTTCCCTGGTGACATGTGTGCAGGTTAGTTCATCGACCTGGGGATCGTCATTTGTCTCGTGTGAGTTCCCACTGTACTTTGATTACTACCCTACCACGGCTCAAAGGAGTCGTGCAAACAGGTTTTAGTTGGGTACAGTCCCGAGCCACATGGAGGCAGTGAGCGTATCCTCAGGGGTTCGTCTCTCCCGGTATTGGGGGTGAGGTCGTGCTGTGTCTAGGAGAGCCATTACACAAAGTCCTTGGCCAAGGCAAGGAGATTTACTGGTAGGTATTCCAGTAGTATCTCAGGGTGTTCTGGGCTACACTCCGACACGACTTGTACCGCTTTTGGGGGTCTGACTTTTACCAACCCCCTAGGCCCGCCATGCGATACTCATAGACGAACGGACCGGACTGCACGGATATTGTCACTGACAGGCTCAGTAGGGTTGTCAGGCTGAGTTCGCTCACAGACATCCCTTTTAGTCAGTACCTGGTAGCCCGTTACGTATTGGCTTATACCTCTGACGTGCTAGTGGTTAAATCCACAACCAAGGTGTTGATGAGTCTTTAGAGTCCCCCACATTCAGTTACTCAGCTTTCGGGCGAAAGGTTGTAGAGGCCGTATGGAGATATGGCAAGGTCCGATCAGATACGTGCGGTATTGCACGGATCAGGATCGGACAGATTGTACTATAGGCCGTATGGTTATATGGCAGGGTTCGATCAGATACGTGCGGTATTGCACGGATCAGGATCGAACAGATATTACTAGCCGGTTTTGGTATAAGCCGGATTCTAGTATAGTACAGTGTAGATTTTGTCTCATTGCATTTGTATTTCGGTCGGAATACAAATGCGGGTGTGTATGCATAGTATCGGGGTTTTTCCTGTAATTTATTACGGGACCAGTTTTCTGGAGTTGCCTGTTTGCTTTCCGTTTCGGCCAATTTCCATTGTTCCGTTCATTGGCCGAAGATTGGTGGAGGAGGGTTTATTTGCATTGTTGCAAATAGGCATTTGTGGAGGGGTTCTTTGCTTATTTTTGTATCATGATGGTTTTCATGATGAGCACCATCATGGACTTCTCCTTCTCATGATGGATTGACTTTGGTTATGTTGATGGTTGTTTTGAGTGTTGGACTTTCCTAGCTATCATTTCTTCACATCATAACTTGACACTCCCTTGTATGATGGTTCCACCACTCCCCCTTGACTTTTCTCTTTCTCTCTCCAATCACACTTGTGAGGTGGGGGGCCGGCCATTCCTAGGAGGGGAATGGAAGGGGATTCATTTGATTAGTGGAAAAAATATGATACATTCATTCTTTTGGTATGCCACATTTTTCCCACCTCTCTCCAAGTTCTTCTTCCTCCACAAAAAGGCAACTCCATAATCCCAAAATGAGACATGCAATCCACATTATATTCTACAGCAAATCTTGGGTACGTCGAGTAGCCGGCTTCGTCCCCGAGTTGCCTCGGCATTGAGGTGGGAGCCCGTAAACAAAGTAGGCGATGTGGTGCACTTCCGGCGATGAGGAGGAGACAGGATTTTCCGCAGGAGATCGGGACCATGGCGAGAAGACCGGAGGACTTGGATCGTCGGTATATCTCTTCCCCTTCTCTTTGTAGTTAGCTAGTACTAATTAATGGTTCGATCCGGGTGTTTCGTGTGCGGTGGTGCCGGTTTTCTAAGTCCGCAAAATTTTAGTTTTTCACCGCTTCGGCTTTTGGCCGTCGGATTGACGGCCGGGGCGCCGCCGTGCACTTACAAAGCCTACCACCTGTTTTCCCCTTGTCGCAGCGTCCGAAGTCCCCGCTTGCGAACCTAAAATTTCACAAACACATTACATAAGCATATATTCTACATCGACGAAAAGACATCGAAACGCAAGAATAACGCCTTGAAAATTACACTGCGCGCTTAGCGCATCTAACGCGCACGACATCGGCCAAAATCCTAACTAGGGTCGCCAAACTACGAAACACCTAGTCTAGATTCTAATCGTCCTGATCACGCATTCAAAACACAATAATAAACGTGGACTCAAAATAAATAACGTCGCAACGTCAAAAGAAACCCACGCCTAAAAGTTACCGAAATCTAGTAAGCAGTACTTATCTTTATAGCACAAAACTACAAGTTTTACCAAAACTATAATTTACAAATATCTTCAAATAGCAAGGTTAAACCATTTAAACCATTTCTTTATTTTTAAACTTGCTTAATTAAGCTTTAGCAAAAACCTAGTAAGCAAAAACCCTTAATTAGACAAAGTAGTAATTAACAAAAATTAGCATTTTCTACTAGATTAAGCTTTTCCAATTCACAAATTAACACTTCAATTAAATATTAAACACTTAAATTAAGCTTTAACCTTAACTTGAATTTCTAAAACCATTTCTATAATTTTGAAACATGAAATTTAAAGCTTAAACTAACATCTAATTAAGCTAGCATAAAGTATTAAGCAACAAAAAAAGAGATTAGAGTTAAGGTTTTATACCCTCAAGAACACCACTTGAATCAAGGATAAAACCAAACTTTAGCCTCCAAAATACTCATTAGAATGAAGATCCAAGCAACTTTTGTGAAGAAGAATGAAGGTTTTGGATTTGATTTGAATTTCTATGAATTAAATTGGATTTTTCATAATTTATTTGTGCAAGAAATGATGAAAAATGAGTGAGGAAGAACAAGGGCAGCAAGGAATGAGGGAGGGCCGGCCAAAGAAAGAAGTGGAGGGGTTTTTGTGAATAAAAATGAAGAAAGATCTAGAAAAAATCAATTAATGCACATTAAATGCAAAATGCCACTTTTCTTTCATTTTCTTTTCTTTTTTAAAACAAAACCTTTTTGCACTAAAAAATATCTAGATATTTAGAAAAGAAGCTTCCAAAATAATTGTAGTGATGATTTCCAAAATTTTTCATTTAGAAGAAATTTCCCGATTTACGTGCACCAAATACCGCTTAAAATAATATTTTATTTGGGAAAAATTCTATCTGAACCAAAACCTCCCAAATACCCCTAAAGTTCGCGCACAAGCTTTATTTTAGCTAAAATAGGTGTCGGTAAGCTTATACGGACGTTTGATCGAAATCGGGTTAAAACGGGAAAAACCGACAATTTTGCCCTAAAACGGAAAAATTCGCAAAACGATTTCTGAAACGTTACATTAATCCAATCCTGGAGAAACAATCGGAAGCAGTTTTAGAACATAAGTGGATGTTCTAGGGATATGATAACAACAGCCTCATTCTGGAGACAGTTATCATTCCAGGCTTCCAAGGTGACTTGGATGACAGAGTGACTGTCAGAGTTATAGATTTCCTTCTGACGAGGGGCAGTATTTTGGACAGGTGGTCCAAGGTGGATACTGAGGGAAGGATGGCGCAGGATACTGATTAAGTTCAGTTGATGATACAGTCTAAGAAGTTTGGATTTGGAGTTCATTTATGAGCTAGGTCCCATCAGACATCCAGACACATTCTAAGACAGGTATTGCTCATTTCGGAAGATGGCTTTCTCCGCGAACTTGAGATATAGAGAGACATAGAAAGAAACATCAGGGCGAATCCACTCACTGAGGCTATTCCTTGAATGCAATAGTTTTGCAAACGGGTTTTATGAGACTGACTAGTAGAGGAGTTGGATGTTCGGTATCACACGGGCTGTAAGTATGCGACATCGCAATAATTAGCCTTGAGTGCAAGTGGGAGATTGTTGGAGATAGTGCCCTCAGAGTCAATTATTGGATCACAGGCACATGATTGCAATGATTGAGGGAGGACCTGTCCCAGTAGGACAGTCTTACTCAAGATGATAGTATGCTATCTGGTTTATCTTTATCATCGTGTACTACTTTAGGTGACCTGACAGGTCGCTATTACACGTTGATAGAGCCCCTAGGATTCTTGCTTGACTGCCAGCAGTATGAGGGCGATCATATACGTGGGAGCTGGTAGTCTATAAGCACATCCTTAAAAGGTCACTAGTCGTGGGAGTTTCGAAACAGGACATCGATACTCCTGAGTAGACTAGTGTATACAGTCGAGACCCCGACGAGGGGCGATGGCCGGTCTCACAAGCCACTGGTGTCAGTTGGTTCACCTAAGATGTATACAGGTGCTCATTGGGTTATGAGTACACCGGACAGGACTCGCCGGGAACATGCTAGTTGGTCTTATACCTGACGTCAGATAGCAGTTCCCTGGTGACATGTGTACAGGTTAGTTCATCGACCTGAGATCGTCATTTGTCTCGTGTGAGTTCCCACTGTACTTTGATTACTACCTTACCACGCTCAAAGGAGACGTGCAAACAGGTTTTAGTTGGGTACAGTCCCGAGCCACATGGAGGCAGTGAGCGGATCTGCAGGGGTTCGTCTCTCCCGGTATTGGGGGTGAGGTCGCGCTGTGTCTAGGAGAGCCCTTACACGAAGTCCTTGGCCAAGGCAGGAGATTTACTGGTAGGTATTCCAGTAGTATCTCAGGGTGTTCTGGGCTACACTCCAACACGACTGGTACCGCTTTTGGGGGTCTGACTTTTACCAACCCCCTAGGCCCGCCATGCGATGCTCATAGATGAACAGACCGGACTGTACGGATATTGTCACTGACAGGCTCAGTAGGGTGTCAGGATGAGTTCGCTCATCGACGTCCCTTTTGGTCAATACCTGGTAGCCCGTTACGTATGGCTAATACCTCTGACGTGCTAGTGGTTAAATCCACAGCCAAAGTATTGACGAGTCTTTAGAGTCCCTCATAGACCGTTTTCTCAAGTTTCGGGCGAAACGCTGTAGAGGCCGTATGGAGAAATGCAGGGTTCGATCATATACGTGCGGTATTGCACGGATCATGATCGGACGGATAATACTAGCGGGCTTTGGTTTAAGCCGGATCCTAGTATTGTACAGTGTAGAGTTTGTCTCATTGCATTTGTATTCGGTCGGAATACAAATGCGGGTATGTATATACAGTAGCGGGGTTTTCCTGTAATTTATTACGGAATCAGTTTTTTGAAGTTGCCAGTTTGCTTTCCGTTTCAGCCAGTTTTCCTTTCTTCCTTTCGTTGGCTGATAACTGGTGGAGGAAGGCTTATTTGCAATTGTGCAAATTAGCATTTTGGAGGGTTGTTTTTACAAGTAGTTGCTTCATGATGGCTCTTGTTTGACCTTGACTTCTATCTCTTCATCATGGCTTGACCTTTGGAGTGATGATGGTTGATGGAGTGTTGGATTTGGTTAGTGATCATTTCTTCTCATGATAATCATTCCTCTCCCTTGCATTATTGTAGGGCTCCCTCATTCTTACTCCCCATTCTCATCCCTTCACTTTGAGAGGCCGGCCACAATTTCATGGGGGCTGTCCCAAATTTTGGTAGTGGGATTTTTGGTCTCTTGGCTTTGCAAAAATCCCATTGCTCCATCTCCAAAAGTATATATCTCATTCCTCCACCAAATGGCAACTTCCTTAACCCCGAGAGACACATAGAGTTCTACACTTCCTCTATAGCACTTCTTGGGCACGTCGGCTCGCCAACTTCGTGCCCGAGTTGCTTCGGTCCAGAGGTGGGAGCCCGTAAAAGAACCCGGCGATGTGGTGCCCTTCTGACGAGGAGATGAAGACCGGAGATTCCACGGGGAGATCGGGACGACGACGAGAAGACCGAAGGACACGGATCGCTCGGTATATCTCTCCACCCCTTCTCTAGTTAGTTTGGATTAGATTAATGGCCCGATCCGGGATTTTTGTGCGCGGTGGTGCCGGTTCAAAAGTTAAAGTAAAGTATCGTTTCCGCATTTTGGCCTCGGATTGACGGCCGGGGCGCCGCCGTGCACTTACAATATCTAGCAATTCGCAGTGAGAGACAAGAGCCTAAAAGCATCAGGCGCCAGACCATGAATAAGAGGCAAGTAGATATCTTGCTCTGCTAGTATTGGATGCACCGACACCTTCTCGACTTTAAAGGATGAAATATCGACGACAGTATTTATGATTTGTGATTTGGTGATTTGATTATCACGTATCCGTCATCTTGGATTTCAGTATTTTGGGCGATTTATTCGCATGATTGAGTTTGGATGACTGAGTTTTAGGAGATTTGTTTTCGTGCACCATGGTTGCACCTTCTGGGTATTTATGTTTTGTACACAGTTATTGCACTTGATATCGTTTTGTGCCTTGGCTGCACATGTTTATGACTTCATGGATTTCATACAGATAGGTTGATTTTGTGCTTATGGTACGCACACGATTTGGTTTTGTTGCACTCGGTATAGTTCACATATGTTTGCAGTGCAGTGATTAGATTTTGTGCACTGCAGTTGCACAGGACTTTGATTTGATGTTATTTGAGGTATTGATTTTGACTTCATGCATAGGGCATGCATATGAATTGACTTATGCTTACTGCATAGTTTTTATGCACTTTTAGTGTTTTGATTAGATTTTGTGCACACTGATGCACATGGTTGTGAGATTTGATACCACGGTATACCTGATTTGGATTTGAGATGTGTTGTATACCGTCGATTTCGATAGTGATACTCGATATTTGTTTTTTGCACCTTGTGCACCTGATTGGATTTTGCGCATGTTCGGCGCTTGATATTGGATTTCGTGATTTCGTGCACGTTGGATGCACATGAGTTAGACTTTATTGTGCATGATGGATGCACCTATTTTGGATTTTCGCGCATGTTGGGCGCATGTCATGAGATACGATTTTAGTGCACACCAGATGCACCAGATCGGGATTCTTCGTGCATATTAGATGCACCTGATATGGCTGTCAGACACACCGTTGCCTCTGACAAGTATTTCGTCCACACCCGTTGCACTTAGATGTTGTTTCTGTGCACATGTATGGCACATTCATGGATTTGATTTCCGTGCGCACCAGACGCACGCGACACTCTTATGCACGTTTTGGGATTTATTCTTGTGGAGCAGGATTTATTCTTATGGAGCAGTACGTTTTTATGATATATGCTATTTGTTTTCGTACTAAGCAATACTAGTCAGAGGACAGTACCTGGGTGTATTTTGCATACATTGATAGTTATCGAAGGGATTTCCAAAAAGAGAGCTATAGTCTCAGTATTTACCCACGTGTCTGATATGACACGAAACGTTTAAAACAAGCAAACCCTTCTAAATTGTTTTCAAAACGGCGGGACGTACATATTAAACAAATGATATATAGATACATATAGTTATTTTCTTACAATAGACGTCCGCCACTGTGCCGCAACATGCACATCGCACAGCACCTTAAAAAGGTTTTGGCATGCTTTTTCATCAGGTGTTTTGATGATATTTATATGCAGAGTTTGATGCATATCATGTTGATTTCGTTTTGGATTTGACGTTGATGTCTTCACCATGACTCCTATGATTGCGGGATGCTTGATGGAGTTTTTATTTCGAGTTATCTGCTCATTCTTCATGCGCATGCATTGCGCTATGAAGCGTTTTACGTATTGATGATTTCGGAGCCCCGACGACTTGGACTTTTACTGAAATATTTTAGTATTTGAGGGGTTTAAATTTAAACTCGGGGACCGAATTTCTTTAAGGGGGGAAGATTGTAACATTTCAGAAAAATAAAATATTATTTTTCGGGAATTTTATATTTTAATAATAAAATATTGAATATTTTAATAGGGTGGTATTATTAAATACCAATAAAATGGGGAAATTTTTTGAAAATTATGGAAATTATTTAAAAGAGGGTGTTTTATTTAATTTATGCAAATTTTAAGTTTTTATGATTAGTTTGACACTAATTTAGTGCTAATCGCGATTAAATATCGTTAATCGGACTTTAAGCATGTTTTGGGCACATGTCCTTTTTTTAGCACTTGTTACTTTTTACCATGGATTTTCTCATTTCATGCATGGTTTGGGGTTTTATTATGAGAGAAGAAAAGGAAATGAAAAGAAAAGAAATAGAATAAAGAATGGAATAGTGTAGGCATGGGCATGAGAGAGAAGGGTGAGGGGAGTGATTAACCTTGATCATTCTCATTTCTTCTCATCTCTCTTCATCATTTTCCACTCCCACCTCTCTCCTTGCTGCTGCTGCTGCCTCATCTCTCCCCCCCTCCTCAAATCATCACAAACACATCCAAAAGAAACTCAAAACACCATTTCCATTTCACAAAAAAAGGTGCACAAGCCCCCTAGCTACCCAATGGACCAAGAAAGTTTGTGTTTCGGTGCTGTAATAGGATTCATGAGTGTCTATTGAGGTAATCCCTTCACAATTAGTGTAGTATTTCTTATGCTTAAGCCTATTTTAAAGTTTAGTATCGATTTGGCAAAGTTTGGCGAACTTTAGAAAACCCTAGAGAGGGTTAGGGTCAATTTGAGTTGTGGCTGTGCAATTGGACTTTAATGATGACCTTAGACCCCCTATTGTCTAAAACCATGACCTAACAAAACCTGAAACCCAAAAATACGGAATTACGGGACTTTCATGTTGGTTTGTGAGGTATTTTAGTATGCAGGGAGATCTGGAATGAACTGGGGAATTTCCTAGAAAAGTAAATAACACCATAGGACTAGAATTGACCCTAGGAACCCCTTGTAGAAAGACGAACCCCATTGAGGCAGTCCTGGCCGGCCTGGCCGGATTTTTAGTGAGAGGGGCTCGGCCACTTGGTGTGGGGTAGGGTCCGGGTTTCTCCTGTAGGTCACATATATCCTATATATCACCCTAGTATTGTTTTGGAACCCTGGTTTCACCTGAGACAAAATCTGGGAACACTTTTATAAGTTGCTACTTTGAATTTAGTTATGGTTTTCCGTATTTTGATTTCTATATTTTGATATTTGTACGTTATCTCGATCGCGTGACGTTTGTACGTCGATATCAAGTGATTTCAGATTGTTTTGCGAAGGCTAACCATAGGTTCTAACCTATAGGCTTTTAAGCGTATCGTTTTGGTTTTCGTGTGTCGTTTTGTCTTCGATTTAGTTTTAATGCGATGCGATACGTGTGACATGTAGGTACCCCCATGGTGATCCGAGACGACGAAGAGGATGGTGGCGACATCGACACCGACACGCAGGATGCAAGTGAGTAGATTATATCTACGGGGGAAGTCGGGTGGATGGCGTATAGCACCCCCGTAGTCCGTTGTGATGCATACGAATACGTATACATACCTATATATTTTATATGTTGTTTGAGTTTATTGTTGATGATGATGGATTCTAGGTATTCTTGGATTGATTTAAGTGTTAGTTGCGAGACCTTAGAGTAGAGGTTGCACCCCCCCCCACACACATACTTGCATACATTCTTTCTTTTACCTATACGTATATGTGGATATGTATATTTACACATGGGTATGGGACTATGTGTTCATATACTGGATTTGAGGATAGTACTTGGGATTTGAGATGAGTCGATGAGATTCGATTTGAGGCCGTGAGATCGGTGATATGGCAGGGTTCGTATTTGAGATACGACATGACGTTGTAGCGAGTCCTTTGACGTAGTGTTTTCCATACGTGCATGTATACTTAGGTGGTATCGGTATTGTACTAGACGTAGATCAGTACCCTGGATTATGATCTTTGATAAAGAGGATACCAGATGAATAATGCGATGAATGTGATATTGACCTATACCCAGATTTGGGATGCCGTACGACGGATTTACGTACGAGCTATATATTGATGATAGATCCGCACTCTTGACTTGGGGATGTCTTATTATATATACTGTATCGGATATGATACTACTGAGGCGGGATCACCGACTAATATTTTTATATAAATATGTATCGACTCAGATGTTAGGCGGTTTCCTTACCATTCGTTCAGCCTGTTAGCTCAGCCCTATAGTTTAGTGTAGTTGTTAGACTAGATTCGATTCCTACCTATTTCAAAAAAACTAACGAATCGTGGGTATTTTAAAAGACAGGCCAAGGGATTCTACGGATATTTCAAAGGACGTATCTTTTCTTAAAAACACTGTAACCCTTATTTTCAAAACACCACGATTCGTGTCATTTCAAAAGGCACTACTGTATGACTTATATTATATTAAATCCAGATTAGTTATCATTGTGTTTATTATTCAGCTCCCGCACATTATTGCTGTTCGCTCCGTATCGCATACTTATATTGTGATTTCATATACCATTATTGATATCATACTGTTAGGACATCAGCACCATTACCGATGATGCGTATGTTCCACGTACACTTACTTGCCGGCTCACACACATCATCATCGGTAATTGCCATGTCACGTACACTTTAGACAATACTATTTCATCGATATAGCTTGTTAGCTGGTAGTTTCGACATAATATTAGTGTACTTGCCTTATATTCCAGTTTAGACATTGCGGTTATTATTTGCTACTTCATGCATATTATTATTCACTATTATGCCGTATTATGGAGTTTTATACTTATATTCACTGTTTATGTGCTATTGATGATTGGATTTCGGATTTTTCCTGAGATTTCCTGGATTTGGGGAAAACCGCAAGAACATTGATAAATTTCTTTCTCTCTCTTTTAAAATGAAAAGTGTGGTTTTCCCATGATGTATGAGTCGTCCACCATGAGTTTTCATGATTGCTGATGGATTTCGAGACCCGATTCGAGGAGTTGGATGAACCGTCTCGGGTACATGGTGGGCCCGGTAAGGTACCCCGGGGCGAGAAGTCCGAGTTGTATTCGGTGAGCCTGGCAGGGGAGCACTACCTACCGGTGATATTATTTGGACTCGTCGGCTATCCGGAGGATACCAGCCGGATTCATGAGATGGTATAGGCAGTTTGTGGGTTGACCCTGGCTTTGACGAGGGTTGACATTTCTACCATCTGGAAGATCAATAGTGATATTGTTCTTGACTCGCCACAGTTTTATTAAAGTGGATTTTTTCAGAAAACAGTAGTGGGAGTATGGTAGAACTGGAAGTGATTCCAGAACCGCAAACGATTACGGAAAATTTAATAGGACCTATATATTCAATCAGGTTTGACATTCCATTAGCCACTCCGTAGATATGGTGGGTAACCTCAGACACCCGAGAGGTACTCCGGTACCCTCAAGGACGGTGACAGGGAGGTTCTTGTTTACCCAGACTTGACACTACTGTTGTTCCAAACTATGAGGCCCGGCAGGAGGATATGTATAGCGTCGTTCTAAACTAGCTTTAGAAGTGCACGTATATATTATTCTGCCAGAGGGCTGTCGTAGTCAGTGGGAGCAGCGGAAGCATAGTGGGCAAGTAGCTTATGTCTATTTATAGGCTTGAGCAGATATAGCGGAGAAAGATCATCTAATTTTGATGTGACAGTCATGGCTTTGACTTCATCATAATAAGGGATGGATCTGTTAAGAAGGTAGTAGGGTGTGATGTCCTGGTATTTAGATGACATACACAGAGTAGGAAGTAAAATTTCTATACTACGATCCGTTGTACTGTGGTCGTCACACAATTGTTTCTCCACAAGGATATGGATATAATATTAGACATTCTGGTTACTAGATCTATGGTTTTAGATCTAGATTTAGGTAGTTTCCCAATATGGGTATTTTGACAATATTCTAATGGTATTTTAGAATAGATGACTCTTGGCATGGTGGTGTACCTGCAGATGATGGAGTCACCCTCTTTAAAGGTGTCTTACAGACTAAAAGGGAGAGGGATGTGCATGAATTGGCAGATCACTTGCTTAGGCAATTGAGTCAATCATGAGATGTCAAGTACCACACCAGATGTTGTTTTTTGCAATAGATGCGATAAGTTTATATTAATCCAATCCTGAAGAAACATAAGGAAGCAATTTTAGAACATGAGTGTATGTTCTACGGATTTGATGACGGCAGCCTCCTTCGGGAGACGATTATCATTTCAGGCTTCAAAGGTGACATAGATGACAGAGTGATTGTCAGAGTTATAGTTTTCCCTCTGATGAGGGACAGTATTATGGACATGTGGTCGAAGGGGATACTGTGGGAGGTATGGTGCTGGATACTGATTAGGTTCAGTTATCAATAAAGTCTAAGAAGTTTGGATTTGGAGTTCATTTATAAACTAGGTCCCATCAGATATTCAGACATATTCTAAGACATGTATTACTCGATTCGGGAGATGGCTTTCTGCGCGAACTTGAGATTAAGAGAGACATAGAAAGAAACATCAGGGCGGATCCACTCACTGAGGCTATTTCTCGAACGCAAGAGTTTTACAAACTAGATTTATGAAACTGATTAGTAGAGGAGTTGGGTGTTCGGTATCACACGGGCTGTGAGTATGCGACATTGCAATAATTAGCCTTAAATGCAAGTGGGAGATTGTTGGAAATAGTGCCCTCTAAGTCAATTATTGGATCGCAGGTACGTGATTGCAATGATTGAGGGAGGACCTATACGGACATGACTGTTTTACTCGAGACGATAGTATGTTATCTGGTTTGACTTTATCATCGTTTACATGCTTTAGTTCTCTATTGCATGTTGATAGAGCCCATAGGATTCTTGCTTGACTGCCAGCAGTATGATGGTGATCATATACGTGGGAGCTGGGGTTTGTAAGCACATCCTTAAAGTGTCCCTAGTCGTGGGAGTTTCGAGACAAGGCATCGATACTCCAGAGTAGACTAGTGTATAAAGTCGAGATCTCGACGAGGGGCGGTGGCCGGTCTCATAAGCCATTGGTGTTAGTTGGTTCACCAAAGATGTATACAGGTGCTCATTGGGTTATGAGTACACCGGACATGACTCGCCGGGAACATGCTAGTTGGTATTATACATATCGTCAGATAGCAGTTCCCAGGTGACATGTGTACAGGTTAGTTTGTCGACCTGAGATCGTCATTTGTCTCGTGTGAGTTCCCACTGTGCTTTGATTTCTACCCTACCATGCTCAAAGGAGACGTGTAAACAAGTATTTTTTGGGTACAGTCCCGAGCCACATAGAGGCAGTGAGCGGATCGTCGGGGATTCGTCTCTCCCGGTATTGGGGGTTGATGTCGCACAGTTCACGGGTGGCCATCACTAGAAATCCTCGGCCGAGCTAGTGGAGAATTACTGATTTGGATCAATAGTTTCTCAGATGGTGATGGGCTTCATGCCGACACGATTTATCGCGTTATTAGGGGTCTGACTTTATCCACCCCCTAGACTCGATATGCGATACTCTTTAGACGAACGGACCGGACTGTATGTATATTGTCACTGTTAGGCTCAGTAGGGTTTATGGATGAGTTCGCTCGTCAGCTTCCCTTCCAATCAATACATAGGCAACCGTTACGTACAGCTCGTACCTCTGACGTGCTAGTGGTTATACCCAGTGCCAGTGTGTTGATGAGTCATTAGAGTCCCCCACAGACCGTTTCCCAAGTTCCGGCGAAACGTTGTAGAGGCCGTATGGTTTTATGGCAGGGTTCGGAAAATGCACGTGTGTTTTCGCACGTGTCGTTTTTCGGGCAGGTAATACCGGTGGGCTTTGTTTTAAGCCGGATCCCAGTATTATACTGTGTAGATATAATATCTTTGTCTCAGATGCATTTGTATTCGGTCGTAATACAAATGCGGGTATGTTTATACTGATACGGGGTTATCCTGAAATCCGTTTCGGGATCGCTTTTGGAAGTTGCCAGTTTCCAGTTTTCTATCGGCCGTATTTAACATTAGGTTAAATACGGATTTATCTTTTCTTGAGATGAGTGTGGAAGGTTCGAGAAGTTTCTAGAAGAGGTGACTAGGTTAGAGTGGTGTTATTGTTTCATTGGTTGCATTTAATGAAAGGATGACTAAGGTTATGAGTCATTCTTCCATTAATGCATTTTTGTAAAGCCTTTGATATTTTCTCTTGATCTTTATCTTATGGTTACCCTCTCCCCTCCTACACTCACCCCCCATCTATATATGGCCGGCCATTCCTTCATGGATGGTGATGGTTGCTTAGAAAAAAGATTGATATTATTTTGGACTCATGGAAATTAGATAGCCTAGTTTCTCATTTCACCCAATTCCAAAAGGCAACTTCATTAACCGTTCGTCCATAGCTTTGGACGTAATGAGACAAAGTGTTCTACTCATTCTCTACATCATCTTGGTCGTCTTTTTTAGCAAACTTGACGACCGAGTTGCCTCGGTTCAGAGGCGGGAGCCCGTTTAAAGATCCGTCGACGTGGTGCCACCTGGACGAGAAGATTGGAGATTCAGGAGATCGGAGCAGCCGCAACAAAGCGTGAGATGATGGTTGAAGACCGAAGGACTCGGATCGTTCGGTATAACATTTCTACCCACTTTTTAGTTTGTTAGTTTAGCTTTAATGGTAGATCCGGGTTATAGTACGCGATAGCGACAGTTGTAAAAGGTTTTTGTTCCGCATTTGGCGTCTGTTAGATGGCCGGGGCGCTACCGTAGACTTACAATACCAACCAACAGTTCCCTGCGAGTCCTGTCCGGTGTACCCGTAACCCAACGAGCACCTGTATACTATCTCTAGTACGACGTACTGATGGCTGTGGGACAGACCATCTCCCTAACTGGGATGAGAAGCGTACACACTAGTCTACTCCGGTGTATCGATGCCCTGTCTCGATAATCCTACGACTAGGGACCTGAAAAAGGATGTGCTTGTAGACTATCCAGCCCCCACTAGTGTGACTGCCATCACAACGCTGGTAGTCAAGCAAGATCCTAAGGGCTCTATCAATACGTACACACATATTAAGATAGATATAAACCAAGTAGCATACTACCATGTTTAGCAAGACTGTTAATATAACTGTGAATATCCCAAGCTTCCATTAAGTAATATACAAGCTAGTATGATACAATAATAGCCCCTAGGGCATATACACTAACAATCTCCTACTTGCACTAGGGCCATGTACTGGCGTATCGAAGACCTATCATCTCAAGTAGCCTCTCGAACTAAATCTGAGGTAAGGCCTTAATGAATGGATCTGCTGTGTTCTCCTCTGAAGGAACTCTCCGGACCTCGATCTCCTGGCGATCTATGATCTTCCTGATCAGGTGATACCGCCTTAAGATGTGTCTGGACTTCTGATGGGACCTGGGTTCCTTCGCTAAAGCTATAGCTCCGTTGTTGTCGCAATACAGCGGTATTGGATCAACAATGGTAGGAACCACCTGAAGTTCTGTGAGGAACTTCTTCTTCCAGACCGCTTCTTTTGTGGCTTCGCAAGCAGCGATATACTCCGCTTCCATCGTCGAGTCAGCAACGGTGTCCTGCTTGGAACTCTTTCAGCACACCGCCCCTCCATTAAGGGTAAAGACATAACCTGACATGGACTTGGAGTCATCCTTGTCACTCTGGAAGCTGGAATCAGCAAAGGCCTCGATCTGGAGGTCTTTTCCACCGTAAACCAAGAACATCTTATTAGTCCTTCTTAGGTACTTGAGAATGTTCTTTACTGCTATCCAGTGCTTCTCCCCTGGGTCTGACTGATACCTGCTTACCACGCTCAGTGCGTAAGCTACATCTGGTCTGGTGCACAACATCGCATACATTATAGAGCCTACCGCAGAAGCGTAGGGTATAATAGGCATGCAATCCCTTTCCAAATCAGTCTTGGGAGACATCTCTTTAGAGAGGGTGATTCCGTAACAAGCCGGTAAACTACCGCGCTTATAATCTTCCATACTGAATCTTTTCAGTATAGTGTTGATATACCTGGACTGTGAAAACATTCTCTTGGATCTATCACGATAGATCCGGATCCCCAGAATGTAAGAGGCATCACCCAGATCTTTCATGGAGAACCTGTGTGACAAGAATCCTTTGACAGATTGTAGCATATGAATGTCATTTCCTATCAATAGAATGTCATCCACGTACAAGACGAGGAATACGATAGTTCTTGCTACAATTTTACTATATATACATGGTTCATCTGGATTTTTGATAAAGTCATATTCTTTGACCGTTTCATCAAAACAGATGTTCCAACTCCGCGATGCTTGCTTTAGTCCATAAATGGACTTAAGCAACTTGCACACTTTCCCGCTCCTTCCACTCTGATTGAAGCCTTCTGGCTGATCCATATAGATGCACTCTTCTAAATTACCATTTAGAAAAGCCGTCTTTACGTCCATTTGCCAGATCTCATAATCATGGAAGGCGGCAATAGCAAGAAGGACCCGAATAGATTTGAGCATAGCCACTGGAGAAAAAGTTTCGTCATAGTCCAAACCAGGTCTTTGACGAAAACCCTTTGCAACAAGTCTAGCCTTATAGGTTTCCACTTGTCCATCTACACCAATCTTTTTCTTGAAGATCCATTTGCATCATATGGGTTTTACCCCACCTGGAGAAAAGTCCAAAGTCCATACTTTGTTGGTGTACATGGACTCCATCTCGGTCCGCATTGCATATAGCCATCTTACCGAGTCGCCGCTCTGGATGGCCTGCTGGAAGCTAGTAGGTTCATCATCATCAATAATGCAATCGTCTTTATCCCCATCTATGAGAAAACCGTAGTATCTCTTAGGCGGATGAGACGACCTACTACTCCTGCGGAGGGGTGCGGGAATGTCCTGTTCTTCTTAAACTACTGGTTCTACCAAACTTTTAGTAATAGTTTGTGGTTCTGGAATTTCTTCCAGTTCTATTGCGCTCCCACTTGTTTCCTTTTCTAAAACCAGCTGTTCTAGAAAATGGGCATTATGAGAAACAAAAACCTTTTTTTCCTCTGTGTTATAGAAGAAATACCCCTTGGAGTTCTTTGGATATTCCACAAACTTACACTATACTGATCGTGCCTCGAGTTTGTCCGCATGCTGCTTTTTAACAAAAGCTGGACATCCTCATATTTTCAGATACTGAAGATAGGGTTTCTTCCCACTCCACATCTGATATGGCGTGGTAGGCACAGTCTTGGTAGGAGCCCTGTTCAAAAGATATGCTGCTGATTCTAGCGCATAACCCCAGAAATATCGCGGTAACTCAGTATTACTCATCATGGAACGTACTATATCTAATAGGGTCCGGTTCCGTCTCTCCGATACACCGTTATGCTGTGGAGTGTATGGAGGAGTAAGCTGAGAGAGATTTCCTTTCTCTTTTAGGTAACCTAGGAACTCGGCACTTAAGTATTCACCACCTCGATCAGATCTCAGTGTCTTGATACTTTTGCCGGTTTGGTTTTCTACTTCATTCTTATATTCTTGGAATTTCTCAAAAGCCTCGGATTTATGTTTCATCAAGAAAATGAATCCGTACCTAGAGTAATCATCCGTAAAAGTAATGAAATATGAAAAACCACCTCTTGCATGTGTAGACATTGGACCACATACATCACTGTGTATGAGTCCTAAGAGCTCGCTCGCTCTTACTCCATGTCTAGTGAATAGAGTCTTTATCATCTTTTCTTTGAGACATGATTGACAAGTTGCATAAGATTGATATTCGAACGAATCCAAATATCCTTCTCTATGTAACTTAGTTAACCTGGTCTCATTGATGTGACCCAGTCTACAATGCCATAAGAAAGCCTTATTTAAATCTGGAGACTTTCTTTTTAGTGTGTTCTGGACATTGAAAATCTGTAATTGGTTTAAGACATATATACTGTTATCTAGTGTACCGGACACAATCAAACCATGATTAAGGTGGATGTTAACAATATCGCTTACAAACGTGAAATCATAACCTTCTTTTGATAATAACGATACTGATATGATATTACACGTTAAACTGGGTACACAAAAACAGTTATGCAAAACCAAAATATGTTCACTCGTCAATCCCAGGTGATAATCCCCTACGGACACAGCACCCATGCTAGCTCCGTTAGCAACCTGGAGGGTCATATCACCAACCTTCAGCACTCTACGGTTTCTCAGTGTCTGCAATGAATTGCATATATGAGATCCTGATTCGGTATCCATTACCCAGGAAGTAGAGTTGATAGACAGACAATTTTCAATTACAAACACACCTGAAGTCGAAGCCACAGCTTGCTTCGGTTCCTGGTTCTTGGTATTCCAAGCTTTGCAATCTTTCTTCCAGCACCCTTTCGTATGACAGTGGAAGCACTCGTCCTTTGCCACAACTGGCACCGCAACCTTTTTTTTTCCTTTAGCTCCCACCTTACCAACACCTCCTCTTGGTTTGGTAGCGGCCTTCTTCTTCCTTCCTTTGGCCCTTGGACCCGGAAGAGGAAGCACCGCGAACAAACATAGCGGGTGTTTCCCTTGCCCTCTGCAAGGTGCCCTCTGCAAGGTGCCCTCTGCACTCCTCAACATGTTAAGGAGTTCTGGAAGTTCAACTTCTTTTCTTTGAATGTTGAAATTCAGAATAAACTGGGCATAGGTGGAAGGAAGGGACTGAAGAATCAAGTCTGTATAGAGCTCGTTCTCCAAAGTCGTCCCGAGGTCCGTGATTGATCAAAGAATATTTATAACCGCAATCAAGAACGGCGTCGCTTGGTAGCTAGCCGGTGAGTACGGGTCGGTCCACAGGGATTTTGTGTATTTCCTAATTGTTCTAACGAGTTAATTCCGATTGTTCTCGAATCGATTATCACTAAAAACCTAATTATCTAAACTAGGGCAATTAATTAAAAGTTATAACTAGGGCAGATAAATAAAATCTATACTAGAGCAGATAAATAAAATCTATAGTAGGGCAGGAAAATAAATTTAACTAGGGCAAGATAAAGAAAACTTACTCTAATTTTTATTTGATGCTCTCTTCATACATTCAGAAATTTACAGATCTGAATTTGATAAATAAAATGAGGCACAAGAAGAGACATACTTTAAAAGAGGTATTAGGGCTTCTATTTATAGATTCATAGAAACCCTAGGGTTACAATCGACGCACATCTGCTATTACAAAAATACCCCCTAAGAAAAAGACCCAGTCAACGCATGCCACCGTCTTGGAATTTCGCACCGACAATTGGGCCACGTGGCCGCGGATCCGCGGCCAAAGCCCACGTTTGGTCGCGGTTCCGCGGCCGGATATGGGTCTTGTGGGCTCTTCTTCTCAGGTACTGTTCTGTTGCATTTTTCCTGTTATTTTCTTCAGTTTGTTTCTCAGGTTGGCTTCTAGTTCTCTTCCAGATTTCCATAGTGAATATAATCGTGGACTTTTACCGCTTGCTTCGTGATGAAGTCTTGAACCTTGCTCTGCCTTTGTGCTTTGTGAACTGATCTTCATGTAGGCTTGATCAAGATTCTTCTATTTATCGGTCGTAGTCTCACTTTTGTATCGTCTTTTTATCAATTTCACTGTTTTATTCTGAGAACCTGTAACCTGCAGCTATGTAGCAGACATGGGTCAAAAGCACCTGTTTATTTGTAAAATGACTAGGACTGGGGAATATAATAATGCAGAATTATGGTATGAACAAATACCCCCAAACTTATCTTTTGCTCGTCCTCGAGCAAAACTAGTTTTATTCTCAACGAAATCCTAACCTCACTTTCGCAGGGAATCGCGATTGCACTGAGCTCGTGCAACAAGCCGTTAAACCTCTAGGTGTCCCTAGTAGGAGGAGTGTTGTCTCCTCAGGGTTTTCAGCGGATACTACCCAAAAAATCCTACCTATTTGGCTTATCGACTTTTATTCTCCAATTAGGTTTTCCAACAAGGAATTCTATTATCTTCGACTCAGAAATTATTTACCCATATTCTTCACGCTTCCTTATCATTTAACTTAAGATTATATATTCTTGTGAATTTACTTAGCTTTTGGCATCTCTTAAGTTTTCCTTGTAGGGTTCCATCTCAACTTAGGAATTTTTATCATCTCTATTAAAGATATAAGTCCTATTCTTCATTCCTATCTCTTATCTAAACCCCAATCACATACCCCTACGTGTGTGTATAGATAACCCCTACACTTGGAAATTCAATTCAAGCTCTTATACTCTTGTCCATTGTCCAAAGTACTTTGGTGAATTTTTAGATGAAATTGCTCACACATTCTTCATGCGACCGTTAATACTTCTTGAGGTACTAACGACCGATTACAAAATGTGGTTTCACATTAAGGCGTAATTTCTCGTCTTGTAATACCTAAGGCTTTTAGCAGTGACTCCCAAACCAGTTGGTCTAAGGCACTAGGTGATAAAGCACCATCGCTATATAATTTTTCTATTTATGCAGCTTTAAGTTATTACAAAACCAGTGTTCATTTTTTTTATCTCTTTATTCACACTTGAATTTTATTTTATTTTTCTTCGTACTAGGGACTTTAAACAAGAGCATTTCAAGATCTCTTCTACTATTCCTAGTTTCAAGGTTCGTGTTTATGCAATTTGTAGGGTATATATTTTCAGAATTTAAACTTAAGCTTAAGAATTATTTTTCAGACTTATATTTTAATAAAAATATCAATACTCTTCCCTTATCTTGACTTAGCCCCAGAAGTGAACTCGAAATTTGCCTATTTCCAAATAAACTACAAAGACATATACTTTCTACCGTTAAATTTTAAGAAAGGTTATTTTTAGGATTTTTAATTCACTAAGTCTAAGATCTAGTTGTTCATAGCTAGTTAACCTTTTTGTCAAACTCAAGTCAATTATGGCCAAAATTGAATACTTTAATTTTTATAATTTTTAAAAATTTTAATTTTTTATGGGTTTTTAAAATAAGTATGCAAATGCAAAAATGTACATATGAATGCGAAGGAAAAAAGCTTACTTATCACACCCCCAAACTTAAACTTGACAGTGTCCTCACTGTTAAGCTACACCAAGAGGGTCAAAATGTCGGCACTCCCTTGTTTGTTTATTTATAATTTTTTTATTTTTTTATTGTTAAAGGAAAAAACAAAAGAATATACAGCAAGGTTCTCCCCAAACTTATATGAGACAGTGTTTCTACTGTTTTAAGCGTTAAAGTTCAGAGTTAAGGAGGAGAAAAATCAAACTATACAAGGCCTTACACGGACCAAAGGTTAGCACCAACCATTCAAAAATTCTATCGTGATAATGGTAGGGTTGGTGAAAGAATGGAGTGTAGAGAAAAGAAATGAGAAGCACATGAGACCGTGTGGAAATAGAAGCGATATACGGTCTCGGTGGAGGAGAAGAATGGCGAAAGAGACAAAGAAGTGTAGTACGAACTTGAGGGCGTAAATCGAGTGAATAAATTAGCGCAATTTGTGATGACCGATGTGTTAAAAGCGATTGTGCTAATTTATCAACCCGTCGAGAAATGGGGTCAAATCCCTCAAGATTCGCAAGAAAACATGGGTACGTCGAACTTGGTAAACTATCCATTGAAAGTGGAAGCGTAACGAATTCTTACTCGGTCGAAATGATAGGAAAGATGAAAGGGAGTGATTTAGGGATAGTCTTATTCTCACCTAAGTAATCTGTCTCGAACTTGAAGGATTCCATCAATGGTTGGAAATGACTGTAAGCAACTGAGTCTGATGGTTTAACTAACTCATCTGAAAATTTAAAAGACTCAAACTCGGGAGGTGAGTTTTCAATATCGTCCGAAAAAGTGAAACACTCGTAATCGTTATCAGCTGTGAGAACCGTGTCAGATTCAAAGAGGAACGCACTAGTGGCGTTAAAACCGTTGTGATCAAACAGAAAATTTTCAAGCTCACAGTCCTCAAGCGTGATCTTTTGCGTGGTCGGAACGATGGAAAGGAGGGGGTTTGATTTAGGAAGTATAACAGTTAAAGGTTCAGGAGGATGAGTTGGAAAATCCGACACATCAAACACAAATGGTTCATCCTCAATACTCTTCTTAATACTATCCTCATAATTCTCCACAAAATTTAGCCTATCCATGCCATTATCATCAAAATCAAGATGCATATGAGGTTCGGGAGAAACATTTAATGACTTGGGATGATGAATTGGATATAAAATTTCAGTCAAATCTATGAGTTCATCATCCAAAATATTCCCGGCGTCAATATCTTCAATCAAGTGAAAATCTATTTTTTCAGTCATCTCATCAAAAGCATGGACATTAATCAATTTAGGTTCTAGATTGGAGGTGTAGGGGTCAAAAGGATTGGTGATGGTTTCACTCGAAAGGGACCCTTCACAATCTGGCAAATCAAGCACTACAAAATCGCACAGCTCATTAAATGTTTTATTTTCAACTGATGAATCATTTGGGACACTTGTTTCAAAACTGGAGTTGTGGAATTCAATTGGGTATGTGTGGGTTTGATTTAAAAGGGTGCACAGCTCACTCTCACCACTCAAATTCTCACTCTGTCCAACCGCCCCCTCATACATTGGAAGATTTGGAGCTAGTTGCAAACTAGCTACCGATTCACTAGATTGCATAAGGGCGGCCATGGACGCATCCACATTTCTAATCATTTGGTTTGTTGCTACCATATAGGCTTCCAACGACTGTTCTAAACTAGACATGGGTTGTGAAGGGGTTTCGGTAAAAGATTCAAAATTGTTTGGATTCTGGAAACTCCCGAATGGTTGTGTAGAAGCAATGTCTAGTGAAGGTGGGAAAGTCGGGTAGGACTGGGAGGAATTGGATGGTTGGATCGGAGTAGGATCAACATTTGGATAAAAAGGTGAATGGACTTGTTGATCCCTAGAACTGGATGTGTGGAGAGGAGTGAAAGATCAGCTACGAGATTGTTCAATATGCTCCGCAATAGACATGGGTTTTGGAGTTACAACAGAACTCGAAGAAGAAGTATCAACGTAAGAAGGTGGTGAAGGTTGAAACGGTTGATACAAAGTGGATTGCGGAGTCCAACTGTTTATCCTAGACGCTTCTATTGATCTTTCAAAGAAATTTTGGGCATGGAGGGGTCGTCCGTAATTCGACCAAAACAATTCGCGTATGAAGCAAAGTTTGGTTCAGGATACCAAAGTTCGGCGAGGGTTTTGTGACGTGGGGTACCCATGATGTAAGAAAGGAGAAGAAAAAGAATGTGGGGTGCACGGATTTCTTCGCGACAAAATTTTGCAAGTTTTTATAAAATTTCCCTCTCTTTTTTTTTATGTGGAGCTTTCAAAAATTTCGATAAAGGGCTTAGACACACTTTCAATAAACCACAAATGCACAATCGGGCCTAGATCTAGGGTCACCTAGGTCAGTTAGATAGCTCCTAACTGTTCCAAAGGGCTAGAAATAGGACCTCAAACCGCCTCTTTACTGCCAATTGCGGCCAGGTAAGTGCCAGGTGAGTGGGAGGCTCTCCACTACAAGTAGTGGCCCTAATTAAGTAACCACTCGCCTTAGACACAGTTGCCTAGACACCACAAAGTCAGGTTAGGATCAACGGCCGATGCCTACAACTAGTCCTCTATCCTATTGAGCGCGAAGTCCTTAGGGCCGAGTCTAGTATTTTTTAATTAAATAATGGTCAATGCAAAATGCCTTATGTGGTTTTTGGGGTCCTGGGAAGGGTGATGAAATCCCCACCCAATCTGGATTGGTTTCAAGCCCCTTAAAATCAGATTAAATATGCAAAACAGTAAACAACCACTTGCAAAATTTTTTAGCACGGCGCAAAGAATCCTGCACAAGATCAATTATTGGAAGGGGGAGAGATTTAGCGCAAAGAATTCTGCAAGCAAATTTACAGAGGAGATATCAGGGCTTACAGAGGAGGAGAAAGGAAACTTACAGCGTTTTTTTGCAGATGTTGATATCACTAGGTCGCCGCGGTTCCGCGGCAATTTTATTTTTATTTTTTTTATGTCACTAGGCCGCCGCGGTTCTGCCGCCAAAATGCGCTTCTCGCCGCGGTTCCGCGGTAGGTTGGGCGGTTCGAGTCCCAAGAAAAATTCTGCTCCTCTGTTATTGTAAATCTCTGTTGTTTAGATCTGATATTTGTTGTTTTGATCTCTGGATTTTTCCAGATCCGAACTCGATTGTAGATCCTGCAAAATTCAAACAAAAATACCCTTCACAAAATAAAAGATGATAAAATTTTTTATATTTTTTATTTTCAGTTTTTATGATTTTTCAATTTATATTAACCCGAAATTACAAAAACAAAATAACACGCCATCCCCAGCAACGGCACCATTTGATTGATCAAAGAATATTTATAACCGCAATCAAGAACGGTGTCGCTTGGTAGCTAGCCGGTGAGTACGGGTCGGTCCATAGGGATTTTGTGTATTTCCTAATTGTTCTAACGAGTTAATTCCGATTGTTGTCGAATCGATTATCACTAAAAACCTAATTATCTAAACTAGGGCAATTAATTAAAAGTTATAACTAGGGCAGATAAATAAAATCTATACTAGGGCAGATAAATAAAATCTATAGTAGGGCAGGAAAATAAATTTAACTAAGGCAAGATAAAGAAAACTTACTCTAATTTTTATTTGATGCTCTCTTCATACATTGCAGAAATTTACAGATGTGAATTTGATAAATAAAATGAGGCACAAGAAGAGGCATACCTCAAAAGAGGTATTAGGGTTTCTATTTATAGATTCATAGAAAACCCTAGGGTTACAATCGACGCACATCTGCTATTACAAAAATACCCCCTAAGAAAAAGACCCAGTCAACGCACGCCACCGTCTTGGAATTTCGCAACGACAATTGGGCCACGTGGCCGCGGATCCGCGGCCGAAGCCCACATTTGGTCGCGGTTCCGCGGCCGTATATGGGCCTTGTGGGCTCTTCTTCTCAGGTACTGTTCTGTTGCATTTTTCCTGTTATTTTCTTCAGTTTGTTTCTCAGGTTGGCTTCTAATTCTCTTCCAGATTTCCATAGTGAATATAATCGTGGACTTTTACCGCTTGCTTCGTGACGAAGTCTTGAACCTTGCTCTGCCTTTATGCTTTATGAACTGATCTTCGTGTAGGCTTGATCAAGATTCTTCTATTTATCGGTCGTAGTCTCACTTTTGTATCGTCTTTTTATCAATTTCTATGTTTTATTCTGAGAACCTGTAACCTGCAACTATGTAGCAGACATGGGTCAAAAGCACCTGTTTATTTGTAAAATGACTAGGACTGGGGAATATAATAATGCCGAATTATGGTATGAATAGTCCGTGAGCTCTTCTATATAGCCAATCATCTTTAGGACATGTTCTCCTATTGATGATCCGACGGTCAGTCTCGACTGAAACAAGTTCTTCGAGGTCTCGTATCTAGCTATACGAGATTGCTCTCCATACAGATCCTTTGTATGGAGAAATATGGATTCAAGATCCATATCCTCGTGCCTCCTCTGATGTTCATTATTCATAGAGGCAAGCACGATCCATTTGGCCTTCGTGCAATCTAACTCCCAGGTCTTGTGGATTTCCTTATCCGCAATACTAGATTTTGGACCAGGGACAGCAGGTGCCTTAGCAGTAAGGACATACCCCAATTTGTCATAAGTCAAAGCCATTTTGACATTTCGCAACCAATCTTTATAGTTTGGCCCTGTCAGAATATTTTTTTCTAATAGTAACTTAAGACCTGTCATGTTCTGGGTCGCTGCAATTGAGAGAGAGAAGGAACACTTTAGCATGATGCTCTTGCAAGTTTAGAGTGGTTTTTAGTTTATCTAAACTGGATGGCTCCCACTGTTTCTCGAATCCCTCCTCAAACTAAAATGGAAGAACTAGCCAGGACTATTCTCACCGTACAATACTTGCTTAACCGTTCAGCCAGGCCGGCGTCGGTACTTCAAGGAAGGTTTTCCGACGCTTTCGCGAAGTTCCTTAATTAAATAACCTCTTTTCTCTGGGGGCGTAGCCCCGCTGACATCTTTCTCGGCACCTACATGGTTTATAGCATTGATCGTTAAGTGACGAATCTCCTGATGAGTAGCGGATACTCACAGTAGGATCGGGATCCAAATATTATCGTGTGATAAAGATGAAGGAATCCTACCAAAATTATCACACTCCAAATGGTATGCATCTCTTTGCAAATTTCAGTTTCTTTAGAAATTCCCAATATAAATTTCTGCCCCATGCTCTTATGACCTTAGCGTTGGTCAAAATGTCATAAGTCACATGTCAAGTTCTACCCATCATTATCTTGTTAATTTGAACCCATCCGTACATACCCCTGACGTTGGCCAAATGATAATACGACTGTCCCAAACTAACTCATCTATCTATGCAACAAATGAATACCCAGCAGCTACCAAACACTATGCCTTGGCGTTGGTCAAAATACATAGCTTGAATACTACTGAATACCCAAATGAAATGACGGAGGGCTACGAATGGTTTTGGCGAAACCGTGAACGTAGTGAACTTGATATGACCGAAGGAACCTGATAGCTTTTAAAAGGAGTGGTTAAAACTCCGCAATTAAAAATATCTTCTGTTTTAAAAATAACCGAGTGGTTTCTTTTAAACTGTTCCAACGATTCAACTTTGGTTTATTTTCTTTGCATTAAAATAATGCGTCCTGTCATTAACCTATCATTGCAGAAAACAACGAAAATACAACGTTCTCTTATGCCATCCGCATTCGCCACTGGGCCCCGTCATTCACCCGTTAGGTTACTTAACTAACGACAGAGCGGGGGCTAGGCTAGCGCGGGTGTAAAATATGTGACGTCTAATAGCTATCATATCAAGATATTGTACATTCGTCAGATGCAATAATAGGCATTCCAGATCACAGATGAACATATTGGATTTTCTACGAATCCGCATTCCTTTTGAGCCTGCAAAGAAAAACGGATTACACAGTCGTGATGAATAGCCAAAACCCCCACCCTAGGCCCCTACGGGTATGGCAAACTACCCGCCAAGTACCCGAAGTGAAGCGGTCTCCCTCAACAATGTGAGTAGGCCACTAAACACTTCAAAGTACCCGGTAGTTTGTGCACCCCATCTTGGGTCTATCCTAGGAGCAGAAAACAGTAAATGAAATAATACAACGGTGGCTACAACCTCAGCCCGGATGTGTCCCGCAAAAGAATATTACAACAATTTACAAATTACATTTGAATGAAAGAAACACTCGTCTCACATCCCCGGCTATCCATTCACGACAATCCAACAAGTGCACAAACACAAACCATTACAGAAATGTGCAACCCCCTGCGAACCGACATACTAGCAGTTAGGGGAGGTTTACGAACACATTAAACAAATCACAGATATAATCAAGTTAGCCAAACATCATAGAATTTCGATCAAGCAAACACAAATGATTCTACTCCAAATAATTCTCTGTGCACCTGAAACCTGAGCAGAAACAAAACATCCCAGGAAAAACAAAATCAACACAGAAGAGTTACTAGGGAATTTTGGGCTGACTCGGCTCCAACTCGGCGGCGGATCCGCGGCGGATCGCTTGGATAGGCCGCGGATCCGCGGCGGTTTGGCTATGTTGGGAACCCAAAATTCTCCAGTAATCTTATATTTCCCTGCTTGTATTTTTAAGGGTCCATGAAAAATTTTTAGACCCCGTTTTAAAAACGACAGAAACTATGTGAAAATTAAGTTTTTTCCGGTTCGTTTTGCGATCGAATTTCTAACGACTTTGCTAACAAGTTAGTTATGGTTTAGCGAGGCTCTGATACCACTGTAAGTCGACGTTAGACACCCCACATGATGCGGGGAGGCGGAATAGGTAAAACAATCATTTTGTTTAAACTAACATCGACTAACCGTACGGATCTTTGCCAAACCATAACTGACAACAACATAGGAGGGATTAGCTACTATGAAAGAAGATTATACTTAATGAACCAAGTCCTTCTTGTTCTCGTTGACCATCTCCTCGTCGGCCTCCTCTTTGTGATAGAAGATCTACCCGAGAGCTACTTCTCCAAGCTTGACCTCTAACTTGAGGTAACCAGGTAACTAAGAGTGCTAATCAAAGCAACCTAGAGGATATAGAATAGGATTAGGGATCAATTAGTCTTGCTAACCCTTAGATCTCAACACATGAAAGGTTAGGGTTAGGGTTTGAAGAGAGAGAGCTTGTGGAGAGAGAATGTGAAAGTAATTATCAAATGGAAATTAACTCTCTTGTGAAGAGAGAGAGCTTTGTGTATATATATGAAGCATAATATATTTTGCACAAAAATATCTTTGCACAAATATCTTTATGCTTCATTTAATACATAATGAATCATCTAGTGAGTCATTAGAAGCATTAATGCTTCATTAACTCTCTTGATGAATCATCTCCATGAGTCACAAAACCATTTAATGCATATAACACCTAAGCTCTCCACCTCATCAACCTTCTAGAAGCTTCTCGACAATTTACGAGAACGCCCCTCCTATCCATGAAAACACAGAAATACTGAGACTGTATAAATCCAATAATCCAATACTAGAATCTGGCTTAAACTAAAGCCTGCTAGTATAAACTGTCCGAACATCGTACGTGCGTAAAAACACGTATGTGTCCGAACCCTGTCGTAAAACCATACGACCTCTATATCGTTTCGCCCGAAGCAGGGAAACTCTCTGTGTGGGACTCTAAAGACTCGACTACTACGCTGGCAGTGGGTTTAACCACAGACCGCAAGCGGCACTAGCTGTACGTAACGGTCCCCAGGTAGAGGTCGATAAGAAGGCCGATGAGGAAACCCATCCGAACTCCTACTGAGCCTGATGTGACAATCTCCATACAGTCCGGTCTGTTCGTCTAGGACTATTGCATATCGGGCCTAGGGGGCGGCAAGCGTCAGTCCCCTAAAAGCGGTATAAGTCGTGTCTGAGCGAAGCCCATTACACCTTGAGAAACTACTGGAAAACCTACCAGTAAATCTCGCTTGCCCTGGCCAGGGACTTTGCGTAATGGCTCTCCAGACATAGCGTGATATCAACTCCCAATACCGGGAGAGACGAATCCTGTCTAACCGCCACTGCCTCCAAGTGCTCGGGACTGCACCCAACTGCTACCTGTTTGCACGACTCCTTTGAGCCGTGGTAAGGTAGCAATCTAAGAACAGTGGGAACACACTCGAGGCAAAGCAGCAGTGTCAAGTCGGCGGACTATGTTGTACTCATGTCACCTGGGTATTGTTAACTTACGACGGGTACAATACCAACCAACAGTTCCTTGCGAGTCCTGTCCGGTGTACCCGTAACCCAACGAGCACCTATATACTATCTCTAGTACGACGTACTGATGGCTGTGGGATAGACCATCTCCCCAACTGGGATGAGAAACGTACACGCTAGTCTACTCCGGAGTATCGATGCCCTGTCTCGATAATCCTATGACTAGGGACCTGAAAAAGGATGTGATTGTAGACTACCCAGCCCCTACTAGTGTGACTGCCATCACAATGCTGGTAGTCAAGCAAGATCCTAAGGGCTCTATCAATACGTACACACATATTAAGATAGATATAAACCAAGTAGCATACTACCATGTTTAGCAAGACTGTTAATATAACTGTGAATATCCCAAGCTTCAATTAAGTAATATACAAGCTAGTATGATACAATAATGGCCCCTAGGGCATATACACTAACACAACATACAAAACTTTGTATAAGTCGACTGAGTTTAATAACTCAAACCCTGTGCGTCGTAGGTTGAAAACAGTGCTATGGTTAAGAAGAATTACACTGTTGTTGAATGCACCTTACCTAACCATTAACTGATATAGGTAAACGTCATAGACTTAATTTCAAAAAGTTATATCTCACTTTATAAAATAAACGTACAGATATATCAGTTTGAAATTGGTGCATAACGACGGATATTCAAAACCAAATATTTGCCGTTAGGCAAAACCCAGGTGATTTCCTTAAATATCACCAATTACAAAGAATTCCGATATATAGAGGATCTAATCAACCAATTCCCAATATCTTACTCCCACTCATCATCTGTAAAGCCATACAGATATGAGAATCATGTCTGGTAAATCATATCCTAGAGTCAGAATCTAATTGGGAAAACAATTTTCAATTAACACCGCACAGTAAAATTGAAACATGAAAATGTTTCGAATGGGTGGCCGGGTATTCCTAGTAATTCCTTTTCCACTATACAGATTCATGACAATAACCGTATATTTCCTTGCCCTTACGCCAATCCCTTTATATGTCTTTACTTCTTACCTTCTGCACACCACATTTTAGGCTAATTGGTTTTCTTCCTTTCCTACCCTTCAGCACCAGCCTAAAGTTTGGAAGAAGACTATCAAATAAGCGTAATAGGTGTACTCTCCTAATACCAGGAGCCCTCGCAACCCAAGAGAAGGTAAAGAGAAAAGACAACCGAATAATCCTATTCAATTTCTCCCGGACCAGAAACCATCCTCGAACTTAAACAAGTTCCTTCGAGTTCGTATGTAACTATACAATGGCATATCCAACCAATATGGATCTTCGTAGTGATACAGAGTGTTCTGGAGAAATGCAAAGGGGAAGTAGGAGTGTCAAGGATATACGTAGCTTCGTCGTGAATGATAGCAGTCGCAATTTTCTTTGCCCTTACCCTAATCCCTTTATATGTCTTTACTTATTACCTTCTGTACACCACACTTAGGCTAATTGGTTTTCTTCCTTCCCTACCTTTCGGCACCTTCCTATGGTTTGGAAGAAGACTATCCAATAAGCGTAATAGGTGTACTCTCCTAATACTATGAGCCCTCGCAAGCTGAGAGAAGGTAAAGAGAAAAGACAACCGAATAATCCTATTCAATTTCTCCAGAACTGGAAACCATCCTCGAACTGAAACAAGTTCTTTCGAGTTCGTATGTAACTATATGATGGCATATCCAAGAAATATGGATCTTCGTAGTGATACAGAGTGTTCTGGAGAAATGCAAAGGGAAAGTAGGAGCGGCTAGGATATATGCGACTTAATGACAATCCAAAAGCCAAAGTTTTTAAGAAAGTTCGGTTAACTTGGTTCATGAGTTTTAGTTTAGGGTCAGGTCATGGTCGCTGCCAAAGAGAGAGAGAAAAGAAATACTCAGCATGCAATCTAACCTAGATTGGATTGGTTAATCACTTTATCTAATCAGGATGGCTCCCACTGTTTCCTCGTATTCTCCTTCAAACCCACCCGTACGAGCCCTTGACTGAGTCAACAAGGCCGCATGACTGTCCTAACCAATCGCATCGTATGCTACAAACAAGCACCACTTAGCTACCGTACATTACGACTTGACGGAGTCAACAAACGCAGCATGAATACTAAGTACTACTTGTAGGAAATGATGGAGGGCTATGGCTGGTTTTTGGTGAAAAACCTTTAACGTAATGAATTTGATATCGTTGAAGGAACCCGAGCAGTTTTACAAATATATAGTGGCGTAAATTTTTGCTAAAGAGGTCACTCTCTATGATGGGATCTCGGCTCTTTCCTTATCAAATGAGGTGCATGATATTCCTAACTGATTACCACGATGCAAAGCAAAAGAATCGACTATAATGAAGTTATTACAATGACACAAACTTTTGCCCAAGAGGTCACTCCCTATGAAGGGATCTCGGCTCTTGCCTCGTCGAATGAGGCGTTGGATATTCAGAACTGAATACCACTGTGCAATGCAAAAGAAAACGTTTGTAATGACAGTTTTCAAAAATTGGTTCCAACAACATCATTTAGGTTTGTTTTTCCTTACATTAATCAAAGTTAACGCAGTCTCATCAATTAATCCATATCACACCAGAAAAAGGAATGAAAATACAATGTACGTATATGCCATCCGCATTCGCCATGGGGCCCCGTCATGCACCGTTAGGTTACTTAACTAACGGCAGAGCAGGGGATGGACTAGCGCGGATGCAAAACATATACAACATCTACCAATATATATATATATATATATATATAACATTCGTCCCAGGTATGATATAAGCAACATCACAGAACATCAACAAGCAACACAGAATGGTGGATAATCTTGGATCCTTAGGTTTCATTTGAGTCGCAAATGAGACCCGACGTTTTCGGTCGTGTGGATACCCCGTGCAGTGAAAACCTGGACCCCTACAAGCACGGAAAGTTACCCGCCAATCCCAGAAGTGAGGCAACCCCAATCAACAAAGTGAATGGGCCTCCCAGCACTTCACGGAATCCGATAACTTGAGCACCCCTCCGTGGTTTGACCTATACCCCCTACGAGTGCGGCGAATAGCCTGCCAATTCTAGAGTAAGACCCCCTCCGTCTCAACGCCATGAGATGTGGGCCCGTTGCCCTCTAGAATACGGCTACTCGAGCACTCCACCGCTGGGTAATCCTAGTACAGATAAGAAGAGTGTATATATATATATATATATACAATGGCGACATCGACCTCAACCCAGTCGTGCCCCAATAAAAGAATATACAATCTGGCAGAGACGGCTGTCCACATGTCGGATGCTCATCTTACAATAATGAATATACAAATGAATCTGAACTTTACAACTACCATTGCACCACTGGCTATCCACTACGACAATCCAACCACAATATCAGCACAACTTAGAACATCAAAGTGAATATCACATTCACAAACCCATCTAGTTGAACATATAACAACTAGTCGGGTTGTACCACTCAATGATATTCACAGTCGCAGATATTATCACATGCCTTGATAAACACATACTTAAAATTTCTATCGACTAAACTTTTCCATATTGGCCCAAAATGCAATCCAGCACTCAAACAAATCTGGGCCAAAACCAAATATCCCAAAAATCATATTTCCAAGTATTAGAGTTCCATAAGAAATTTTGCACAGAGAGGCCACATATAGACCATGGAACCGCCGCCAATAGGCATGGTATGTGACGGTTCCGCGGCCAACTTATTGGCTTATGTGCTAAAATTTCTTCTGGTGCTCTAAAATTGCCTGCACGTATTTTTAAGACACTCTAAAATATTTTTTTAACAGGTTTTAAAATCGACAGCAAGTAAGGAAAAGTGGAATTATGATTCGGAAAATTTGGTCGATCGACATTTTAACCTTGTGTAAACTAGCTAGGAATGGTTTATGGGGTGGCTCTGATACCATGTTGGGGTTTGATAGCATCCTGGCCATCTACCGTGGCCGGTACGGAACAAAAATGACGTTTAAAAACTTAGCGCTAATGAACCCGTCCTAGAATCGAACCATAAATATATACTAGCAAACTACAATGAGCTGCACTACAAGGTTAGAATATACATAACGAAATACGAATACCCGAAAAGATAGAATAACACAATGAACATAATATTAGAATATACATATCGAAATACATATACGTAAATTATTAAATCAATACCTGATTTAATAATCCGGCTCAAACCCGAGCCGGCTAGTATTATCAACTGTCCGATCGAAAGTCCGGGTACATAGTGCAATCGATCGATCGGAACCTTGCATGTATCCAATATAGCTACTACATCATTTTTCCAGAACCAGGGAAACCCTCTTTGTGGGACTCTAAAGACACGTCAATACGCTGATAGTGGGTTTAACCACAAGCACGTTAGCGGCACTAGCTGTACGAAATGGCTACCCAGGTATTGAGCGAAAGGAAGGCTGCCGAGCAAACTCATCCGAACCCCTACTGATCCTGTCCGAGACAATCTCTGTACAGTCCGGTCGATTCATCTAAGAGTATCGCATATCGAGTCTTGGGGGTGGATAAAGTCAGACCCCCTAATAACGCGATATTTCGTGTCGGTATGAAGCCCATCACCCACTGAGAAACTACTGATCCAAATCAGTAATTCTCATCTATCTTGGCCAAGGATTTCTGGTGATGGCCACCTGTGCACAGTGTGGCATCAACCCCCAATACCGGGAGAGAAAAATCCCCGACGATCTGCTCACTGCCTCCATGTGGCTCGGGTCTGTACCCAACTAAAACCTGTTTGCACGACTCCTTTGAGCCGTGGTAAGGTAGTAATCAAAGAACAGTAGAAACTCACACGAGACAAATGATGATCTCAGGTCGACAGACTAACCTGGACTCATGTCACCTGGGAACTGCTATCTGACAATAGGTATAATACCATCTAGCATGTTCTCGGCGAGTCCGTCCAGTGTACTCATAACCTAAAGGGCACCTGTATACTATCTTAGGTGACTAACTTACACTAATGGCTTATGAGACCGGCCATCGCCCTTCGCCCCTCATCGGGGTCTCGAAAAGTATACACTACTATACTCCGGAGTATAGATGCCTGGTCTTGACACTCTCTCGACTAGGGTCATTTAAGGATGTGCTTATAGACCACGCAACTCCTACGTATATGATCGCCATCATAATGCTGTTAGTTAAGCAAGAATCCTATAGGCTCTATCAACATGTAATAGTGATCTGTAATACCACATAATGCATATACATGATGATAAAGGCAAACCAGATAGCATACTATCATTTTGAGTAAGACGGTTCTACTCGTATAGGTCTTCCCTCAACCATCATAATCGCGTGCCTACGATTACAATAATTGACTTGAGGGCACTATTGCCAATAGTGATGTGATCATATAACCACGTGAGATGAATGTTACTTATATATATGATATATTAGTAGACACTATATATGTTTTGCATCTGCGCTAGTCCTGACCCCCTGCCGAAAGTTAAGTAATCTTACGGTGAAGACCCGAGTCCCTGTGGCGAATGCGGATGGTATATATGTGTTTTATTTTCGTTTCTTCTATGATGTTTAGGAAACATAAATGATGGGACTTCATTAATAAGATTAATAAAAAGAAAAGAAACCTAAAAGATGTTGTACAAGCACATTTTTCAAAAGGTAACTCTAGTTCTTTTTTTGCATAGTGGTATTCCATTATGAATATCCAGCACCTCATTCGATGAGGAAAGAGCCTAGATCCCTTCACCGGGAATGACCTCTTTAGCAAAAACTAGCATATGCTGCAACCCGCTCGGTTTGTTTTGAAAACTACTCGATTTTTAAAGTGGAGCTTAAACCACACCTTTTCAAATCACTAGATTCTACAACGATATCAGGTTCACTACGTTAAAGGTTTTCTTCAAAACCAGTCATAACCCCTCGTCATTTCAGATAGGTACTGTTTAGTATTCTGCTGCATCTTTCGACCTTTGCCAAGGTGTAGTGTTCAGTAGCTAATTAGTTCTTTTCTGCCGCATGAAGATGCGATTGGTTAGGACAGGTACGGCTTTGTTGACCTTTGCCAAGGGTCGTGCGGGTGGGTCTAAATCAGTCACGAAATGACGGATTGAACTTGACTTGCGGTTTATGATTTGTTAACCTTTCCCAAGGTCATATGCCGCATGGGGTGAAAACCATTATTGGTAATTTCAAGTGTTGAAATTTGCAATAAGATTGCATACCTTCTATGTGATTGTTGGATCCCGATACCCACTGCGAGTAAGCGTTACTCCTGAGAGAGTTTTCTACCTTACAATTAGCTTATCCAGCAGGTGTCTAGAAAGGTGTTAACGGGGTTATGCCTCCGTAGAAATGAGGTTATTTAATTAGTTCCATGCGAAAGCATGAGGAGACTCACTCAGAGTGCTAACACCAGCCTGGCTGACCGATTAGCGAACTTGTAGGGTGTAATTAATCCCGGCTAATATTACCTTTTAGGGCTTGAAGGAAGATTTGATAAAAACTGTGGGGGTCATCCTGATTAGATAAGATAATAACCAATCAAATTTTGTAAGAGCATAAGCTAAAGTGTTTTCTTCTCTCTCTCTCCAGCTAGCGACCATGTCACGCTTTAATCAAGATAATAACATAGATGTATTGACTGAACCCGCTTATTATTCAGGGCTGGAGAACATTGGTTCCGCTCTATCTTATGACAATTGTCATAAGTCTGGGCAAGAGATAGGGGATTGAAAGGATTTCCACGCAACCCTAATGAAGAAGGAGCATTTTAATGCATCTTCTTCAGGTGTATTAGTTATTGAGCCCGGTCTTCTCTACGTCCTGGGTATTGGATTCTGGATCAGGATCCCATATTTGTAATCTGTTATAAGGGTTAGAAAAAGTAGAGAACTGGGTTTAGCTAAGTTGTGGCACTGTAGACTTGGTCATATCAATACGACTAGATTAGCTAAGTTGCATAAAAATGGATATTTGAATCCGTTCAAATTTATATCATATGAAACTTGTCAATCATGTCTCAAAGGAATGATGACTAAAACTCCGTTTATGGGACATGGAGTAAAAGCTACTGATTGGTTGTGAAAAAGTGTTTGTAGAATAACCGTAATCAATAACGGTATCACATGTAGCTAGACCGAGATGAGTACGGGTCATCCTCAGGGAAACGTTGAATCTTTTAATCTTACTTTAGACGTGTTGAAAAAGGGGAAGAATAAAGAATGGTGAAGAATAGTTGTAGATTCTAGATCCACGTCAAACACGGATGCTGGATATAGATCTAGATTAACTACGGATGTAGGTTTTATATTAGAAGGGGGCTTGTAAGATTCTTTAAGATTTAGTAGTCATGGATGATTAATTAAAGATTACTCCTCTTATCTTTTAATAGATTTAAAACTAGATCGACAGTGATGCAGGTAGATTAGGGTTTCTGGAGGGAATAGGGTTCCCACTCTTAACCCCTACCTTGACATGGATCTCCGTTCATGTCTAGCCTTTACCAAAACAATCGTTAATCTAATCTCTAATCGCGGTCGTGGCTCCCAATGAATTGGTAGCGCGCCTGATTAGGATGTTAATGATTCTTATGGTAAAGTTTATAAACTTTATAAGACGTAAAAAGAGTTTAAGGATCTTCATCATCCATTAATCTACCCTAATCTTACGAACCCTAACAAGCGGAGAATTACTTGCGCATGTTGGGAAAAGAAAAGATAGAAAGGGAAATCATATTGAAAACTTCAGAAAATGAAATGATATAAGAAAACAACTACATTTATTAATCAACATGATCAAGTACACTTTGTTCCTTTAGAAATGATTACAAAACCCTAGTTTGCTTCTCGATCTCTTCTAAGGAGGTAGATGAACTGTCGATGATCAACCAGGATTCTTGAGCCATCATGGACTTCGTGATCACGTCGGTTTGATGATTTTTCCAAGAGGCTCTCGATCCTTATTTATAGTCATAGAGCCAGAACCCTAGTTTTCTAATATGGTAACTAGTTGTTGAGATCCCAACCTAAAAATCCCAAGCCCTGGATCTTCAGACGTGCGGCGAAACCACGGCCATTTGGTGGGTTTGGCCGCGGAACCGCGGTGGATTAGGAGGGTCTTGATTTTATATTTCTGTTGGCCTCTTCTGGTGAGATATGTAGACTATTTTGATATCTGGAATCTTGAAATCATCTCGTAGTCTCTGCCAAAATCTCTTTCTTCGATTTACTTGAATATTTCGGCAGATTTGATCTCGCCAACTCGAATTTCCTTGATTTCAGTCCTGATATAATTTCTGCACAATAACTCAATAAATAATGTTAGTAGAATTTGTTTTTATTGAGATATTATCTTAACCATTTGACATGATATTATAGTTTTAAGAGAATTGGTCAAAGATATTTAATAAGGTAAGCATATTTAAATGGACCAAATATTACATTGATATTATATGCTTACATTTTCCTTCATAATATTAATTATAATATATAAACACATTAAAATAGTATTTTTACGGATAAACCCTCATATGTGTCATATTTATAATAAACACCTTTAAATATTTAAGAAGAGCAAGGAAAATGTCATATCAAATGTGCAGTTTTATCAACTGAACAGCTACTAACTCTTGGGACTGACACATAGTGATGTATGCGGTCCTATGTCTACACAAGCCAGGAATGGTTCCTCGTACTTCATTACATTCACCGATGATCTCTTTAGATTCAGACATATGTTCTTGTTGAAACACAAGTCAGAAGCCTTTAAGAAATTCAAGGAATATAAGAGCGAAGTAGAGAACCGGACGGGTAAAAGTATCAAAATCCTTCGATCTGATCGAGAAGGCGAATAATTAAGCATAGAAATATGAGATTATCTAAAAGAGATTGGGATTCTCTCTTAGCTTATTCCTCCGTATACACCACAACACAATTGTAACAACCCTAAACTTTCTGTACAATTTTTTTCAAAAATACAGAAAGGGGTACTTGAGCCTGAGCACAAGTTATAAGTTTGATTTTCTTTTGAACAGCAAGAAGGAGCTTGTAGCTCATTGGTAAGACCTTGCACTGCTGAACGAAAGCACCAGAGTACAAATCCCATCCGCCACACATTATTTTTAATTATTTTTCTTTTAATCTTTTTAGAAACCCAAGGGTCTACACGTGCATAACTCATAAAAACCAAGAGTCACACATAAAACAAACGGGTCCACGAGTCAAGACACAGCATAAGGGGACACGTGGCAGCCTGATTCGGCCTGACTCGGCCAACTCGGGCCGGCGGAACGGGCGACTCGGCCGGCGGCGCCGGGTAAACTCGGCCCAAACCCATTTTCTCTTCAACTCCCAAAGACCTTTGGCCTACCCTACTGTAATTCTACAGAAGCGCCCCAGCCGTCAATCCGAGGCCAAACGCGGAACAAAAACTTTTATAAACTGGCGCTAACACAGACTTTCACCCGGATCGTGCCATTAACATTAAACTACAAAGATGTTAGAATGGCTATACCGATCGATCCGTGTCCTTTGGTCTTTAGCCATCATCCCACGCTCCTCGCGGTATCTCCGAACTTGCTCGATCTCCGGTCTCCTCATCGAAGTGGCACCACATCAACGATTCTTTATACGGGTTTCCGCTTCAAACCGAAGCAACTCGGACATGAAGTTTGCTAGCCGACATGTCCAAGATTGAAGTAGAGAGAGTGTAGAATACTTTGTCTCAATGCACCCAATGAATTGGGTGAAGGTGAATTGAAGTTGCCATTTTTGTCACGACCCGCAGGGTACGGAACGTGACTGGCACTTAAGTTTACGAAACGTCTAAAGACGTCCGTAAAATAAGTAAGCCAAAGCCCAGAAAACAAAACCAAATAAGCAAAAGAGTGAAGAGAACCTAATCAATTGGAAACAAGTTTATCAACAAGTCATATAAAACCCTTTTTGAAGACAATATCAATTTTTCCGAAAATTTCGGCAGAGTCTCCTTTGTAAATACTGGCCCCCAAAATGGGTACAACAAAAATATATATGAATCCAACAAATAAGGCATCCCCAAGCGGGAGCTAGCTCTTCGCCACAAGGCGGTCACAAATCCCACGCAAAAATAAAGCAACAACATGCGAAATAATCATAATGAAGCATAAGAAAAACAGCATGTCGACTCAAGTGAGCTCGACCCCAAAATACAGCATAAAAGTCCACAAACCTCACAGTCTCATCTCTAGGTCAATATACAATAATACTGGTAGATACAGTAGATGGAGTGCACTAGATATAAAGAATATACAAGGTGGTACAAAAATAATGATATAACGCACCTAAGAGCAAAACCTCGAGTCCAGGCAAAGGAGGCAAAAGAACAAGTGCGCCCGTCGCTACTGTACTGACGGAGCGGACCTGCAAAAGGCTGTGGCACAACGGGGGTGAGTTGCCAACTCGTGAGTAATAAATAACATCTACAAAGGCTATCGTATGCATGCACACAAGTATCCTAGCATCTAAAATACAGGTATGACTGGATGCACTAGCAGGTGTGTATACAACATCAGTGTACTAATATGTATGCAACATGAATATCTGAGGTCTCAATAGGTATATATAAGAAACATTTTATCTCTTTTTGTTTTTGAAACTCTTTTAGAATGCCAGCATAATACTCAAAGAATCGACGAGAACCGGTGTCCAGCAACGACACCTAAAAGCTGTCTCAAATCTCATAAATCCATGTCATAGTGTCTCTGGCCTCAGCCATCCGGCTGACCCATCTCAATATCAATATCTCATTCTCTCGCGGCCCCGGTCGGTATCCTCTGGATATCCGCCGTGCCCAATGAAGTCACCGGTCGGTAATCCGTCCCCTGCCAGGCTCATCGTCAGCACCACGAGCTTCTTGCCCCGGGGTACCCTACCGGGCCCACCATGTACCCGAGACGGTTCATCCAACTCCTCGAAACGGGTCTCGAAAACCACAGCAAACTCATGGTGGACGACACTTACATCACTAGAAAACCGCAATTTACATATTTTAAAAATATAATAAGTTTAGAAATTTTGCGGTTTTTCCCCGAAATCCAGAAATATCATAAAATCTCAAGAAATCCTCATAAGTGCATATGTCAATGATAATGAATGCATATGGTATCAATAATCAAGTTGCGATGTGTGATTAATAGATTAGGCATGAACAAATAATATGATGAAGTACATGCACATGAATAGCAATCCTACGATTTCATTTTAAGGAATTAAAGGCAATAGCACAAGTTTAAGTATCAATTAGTAAAAGGTTTCAATTTAAAGGTTATCTAGTGTGGTGGCATGGCAATTACCAGGATGTGTGTGTAAGCATGAATAGTGCTCGTGCTGCATATAAAAACCCTGGCAATGGTGCAGGTGTCCTATAAAATGGTTTCGTATAGGTATGTCAATATAGGGCATGAATGTAGCAAATAATCATACAAGTATTACACCCCTAATTACTAACATTACTAGGAATCTTTTAAGTTACTAAAACTATCGGGCGGCTTGCGCCATCCAACGATAGTCCCCCGTAGATGTTACATCTACTCACCGGAATCCCTAGCTAGCTGTGTCCAATCACCGCTTTCCCCTTTCGTGCCGCGTCTGACGTCTCCTCGACCGAACCTGGAATTTACATCAATACCAAACATAAGGTTACCTATCAAGACTGACGCAAAACCCAAACGAAAATACTAATGTTCACTAGCTATGTACAACGTGCACAAGGTGCGCGGAACATACGCGAATATCGCAAAAACTGCCAAAAATCGCCGATTTGGTCGCCCGGCAAAACTAAAACCCGACCACTCAAAAATACACACACACGCATCCTAAATGTCATAGGATACGCTAAAAATGTCATCAAGACATCGCAATTAATTCATCACAACATTTTAGTAAAAACTAGTAAGCTAGAATAGCAATTAGGTGCAAACATCGACAATAGCGACAAAGTTATCACGGTCCAACACAACCATCCAATCCACACAACTAGTTAGCCACCAAAAACACAAATTTTAACTTATTTACCATGCTACAAAACCCACATTCCATACACAAACCTCTTCTTGAATTTGGTAATTAGCAATCTTATGGAAAATTTCACACAAGCTTAACATAGATTAGCATAATATGAAGCCACTTAAGCAAAGTAACCTTAAAGATTGGTTTAGTAATTAACTAGATATCTAATTAGCTTTAATTAACTAAATAATGGTTCCTAAAAACCCTAGTTTAACTCTAACCATAAACCTTTAAAAACTAGATTAGAATCTAACACTAAATTAACACTAGATTTTAGCCCAATTAGCAATTTAACCACTTAGATTAAGCTAACAAAATAACTAGATAACAAAATAGCATAATTAATCTCTTAATGGTGATCTAAACCCTAAATTAATTTCAAACCACAAACTTTAAAAAACTAGTATGCAATTAACACTAAAATTAACACTAAAACAATTTTCAAAGTTCTAATTAGCATACTTTAACTACAATGTAACCATTTGATTAGAAGTTATACCTCAAAAGTTCAAACCCTATGTTGCTAAAGCCTCCCAAGATGCCATCTTTCTCCAAGATTTGAGCCAATTTGGGTTTGAGAAGAGAGGGAATAAGGTTTTGCTTTGAAATTGTAAAGGATTTGTTGATTTTTGATGGTTTTTGAGATGAATTTGTGAACAAAATAGAGAGGAAAATGAAGGGGGGGAGCTGCTGATTTTCTGGACAGAAATGAGGGAGAGGGGAGTGGTGTGGGTGTGGGAAAAAGTCTCTAGTCAAACTCCCCCAAAGTCAAAGCACCATACCCCATTTAACAATTCAAAAACCTTTAAAAAAAACCCTCATTTCCACACAAAAACACAAGTCAAAGAGCATGGAATTTTTTTTCCCATGTGCTGCTGGAAATGGCCGGCCTAGGGTGAGGGAGAAGTGAGAGGGAGTGCACAAAAAAAAATTTATGCAAAAAGACCCCTTACAAGTCCAAAATTGCAAGTTTAAGCTTAAATTCAATAAATTTCGTTTTCTATAATAAAAATTAGTTAAAAATCAAAATAAAATACTAAAAATTTATGTTACAACTAGATTTTAATTAACATAATTTTAAAGATTAAAATTAGCCCGGAAAAATTTGTATTTATCGCTAATTTAATGTATTTTCTTACCGGCTTAAAATAATATTAAAAAATTGAAAAATAGGGAAAAAATTTTAAATGCCCAAAATTTAATAAGTAACTCATTAGCTACTAAAAACAAGCAATTACCTATCCATTTTAGGCATAATTAGCCCTAAACTGCAAAATAACAAAAAAGACGGTTTTCGGAAAAATACCGAATTTTCACCGATTTTCAGGAAAACACCAAAACGACTTTTCAAGGCGCTACAATTTTCCCCCCTTAAAGAAATTCGGTCCCCGAATTTAAAAATATAACTACGCGTACCTTCAAAGAAATGGGGATATTTCTTCCTCATCTCGCCCTCGGTCTCCCAGGTAACCTCCTCGCTGCTCGGGCTACGCCAAAGAACCTTGACGGTTGGTATAATCTTCGACCTCAACTTCTTCACCTGCCGATCCAGAATGGCCACCGGCTGCTCTGCAAAAGAAAGGTCGCGCTCTAGCTGGACTGTCGGGTGCTGAATCGCATGCGAAGGGTTGTGAAGGTACTTGCGGAGCATCGAAACATGGAAGACGGGGTGAACATCGGGAAAGCTGGGAGGAAGGGCCAAACGATATGCAACAGCGCCGACACGCTCGAGGATCTCGAAGGGACCTACGAATCTAGGACTAAGCTTCCCCTTTCGCCCAAAACGCATCACGCCCTTCATCGGAGAGACCCTCAGAAAAACATGGTCGCCAACTGCGAACTCTAATCTGCGACGGCGCCTGTCTGCATAGGATTTCTGTCTGCTCTGAGCTGCCCTCATCCGGTCTCGAATCAACTGTATCTTCGCTGTCGTCTCCTTAACAAGCTGCGGCCCCAAAATGCTGCTCTCGCTGAGCTCTGTCCAACAGACGGGCGATCTGCATCTCCTCCCATACAATGCCTCGAAAGGTGCCATCTGAATAGTATCCTGGAAGCTGTTGTTGTAGGAGAACTCCACTAGAGGTAAATGACGATCCCAGCTACCACCAAAGTCTAAAACGCACGCTCTGAGCATGTCCTCGAGAGTCTGAATGGTCCGCTCTGACTGTCAGTCGGTCTGCGGATGAAATGCTGTGCTGAAGCTCAAACGAGTGCCCAAAGCCTCCTGGAGTCTCTGCCATAGTCGGCTGGTAAACTGAGTGCCTCGATCTGACACGATACAAGTCGGTACGCCATGTAGTCGCACGATCTCGTCAATATAGAGCTGAGCATACTGAGCGAAGCTGAAAGTGGTCTTCACCGGTAAGAAGTGAGCCGCTTTCGTCAATCTATCCACGATCACCCAGATGGAGTCGTACCCTCGACTGGTCCTGGGTAGACCCACAACGAAGTCCATCGAAATCTGCTCCCATTTCCACTCTGGAATGGGTAACGGCTGTAGCTATCCTGCGGGCCTCTGGTGCTCGGCCTTAACTTGCTGACAAGTTAGGCATCTCGAAACGAACTCCGCAATGTCCCTCTTCATCCCGTCCCACCAGTAGGTCTCTCTCATATCATGGTACATCTTGGTGGAACCGGGGTGGACACTATACACTGATCGGTGTGCCTCCTCAAGAATGTCGCGCCGCAATCCATCAGCATCTGGTACGCACAGTCTAGATCCATATCGTAAAATCCCCTGATCGTCAATCACGAACTCGGAAAATCTGCCCTGTCCCATCTGTGCCATGATCTCTGAGCAACGGTCGTCACTGCGCTGTGCCTCATATATACGGTCAAGCAACTGTTGGCATGCACGAACATGCGCGAGCTGTCCCCCTGTCTGAGTGAACTCGAACTCAACTCGGCTGTCGCATAACATCTGCCAATCTGCTGACGACTGCCTCTGCACTGCGCGCAAAAATGATAGACTACCCCCGGGCCTCCTACTCAACGCATCTGCCACCACATTCGCCTTGCCTGGGTGATATAAGATCTCGCAGTCGTAGTCTTTCACCAACTCCATCCAACGACGCTGTCTGAGGTTCAGGTCTCGCTGCTGAAATATGTACTTTAAGCTCTTGTGATCGGTGAATATCTGACACGACTCGCCGTATAGGTAATGTCGCCAAATCTTCAGTGCAAAGACCACTGCAGCCATCTCCAAATCATGAGTAGGGTAGTTCTGTTCATACTTCTTCAACTGCCGAGAAGCATAAGCGATCACCCGGCCATGCTGCATCAATACGCATCCTAATCTCACTCGCGAAGCATCACAGTAGACCACAAATCCGCCTGATCCCGAAGGCAAAGATAATACCGGCGCCGTAGTCAAACAAGTCCGTAGCTGCTGAAAACTGCGCTCGCACTCCTCTGTCCAAACGAAAGGAACTCCCTTCCTGGTCAAACCGGTCAAAGGTGCAGCTATACGGGAGAAGTCCTGAACAAAACGCCTGTAGTAGCCTGCCAGGCCTAGAAAACTACGGATCTCAGTAACCGATGTAGGTCGGGGCCACTGCTGAACAGCCTCAATCTTCTTCGGGTCCACACAAATGCCGTCTTTCGTAACCACGTGACCCAAGAATCCGACGCTGTCCAGCCAGAATGCACACTTGGAGAACTTTGCGAACAGCTGGTGCTCCCTCAGAGTCTGTAACGTAATCCGCAAGTGTTGCTCGTGCTCCTCTCTGCTCCGGGAGTACACCAAGATATCGTCGATAAACACGATGATGAACAAGTCAAGATACGGCCTGAATGTACGGTTCATCAAATCCATGAATGCTGCTGGGGCGTTGGTGAGTCCGAACGACATCACCAAAAACTCGTAGTGGCCGTAGCGCGTGCGGAAAGCTGTCCTTGGTATATCCTCCTGTCGAACTCGCAGCTGATGGTATCCTGATCGCAAGTCGATCCTCGAAAAATACCCCGCACCCTGAAGCTGGTCGAACAAATCATCAATGCGTGGCAACGGATATCTGTTCCGAACGGTAACTTTGTTCAGCTGGCGGTAGTCGATACATAAGCGCAAACTTCCATCCTTCTTCTTGACAAACAGGACCGGAGCACCCCACGGAGAAACACTCGGTCGAATAAGCCCCTTATCTAACAAATCCTGCAACTGATCCTTCAGCTCTCGAAGCTCTGCTGGGGCCATCCGATAAGGCGGTATAGAAATAGGCCCCCAGCCGGGAATCAAATCAATGCAGAACTCAACATCGCGCTCAGGCGGTAGCCCAGGTAGCTCATCAGGGAAAACATCAGGGAACTCACAAACTACCGGGACCCGGTCTAACGGAACCTCTGCAGCTCGAGTATCACAAATATACGCTAAGAATCCCTGACATCCCTTTCGCAAGAGCTGACTAGCGCGAAGAGACGAAATCAAGCTGGGAAGGGTGACGCTGCGGTCTCCCTGAATAACAAGGACTGGCTCTCCCGGAAAGCTAAATCTGACTGCCTTCTCACGGCAGTCCACCGAAGCATAACAAGTGGCTAGCCAATCCATGCCCAGAAGCACATCAAAGTCCAACATATCGAGGAGAATCAAATCAACCGATGAATCCCTCTCCCCGATACGAACGGAACACAAACGAAAAACAAAATGAGCGACAAACGACTCGCCTACCGGAGTACTAACAACAAGCGGATGATCTAACGACGACGACTCACGGCCCAACATCGGTGCAAAGTGTGTAGATACGTACGAATGTGTGGAACCTGGGTCGAATAATACCCGTGCGTCGAAAGAACAAACTGGTAAGGTACCTGTCACAACGGCATTGGATGCCTGCGCATCCTGCGGTGTCAAAGCAAATACTCGGGCCTGTCCTCCACCGATAGCGGGCTGACCTCCACCTCGGCCTCTGCCTCCTCATCCTCTCTGAACAGGACCGCCGCGTCCACGGCCTCTGGGTGCACCTAACTGGCGTGGAGCATCGCCTGTGGTAGGAAGTAGGGCTCTCTGTGGAGGGGGTGGCGATGGTGGTAGGGTCATATGCGGAACTGTCGCTGCTCCCTGTCGTCTCGCCGGACAGTCTCTGACAAGATGGTGCAAACTCCCGCACCCAAAACACCCTGGCGACGGCTGCTGCCCCTGGGGATAAGAACCATATAACTGTCCCCGCCCAAATCCTCTGCCAGGCCTATCTCTCGGAAAGAATCTGGCGCGCTGCCTCTGAGACGGTACATCGGTGCGAATCCTCTTCGGCCCAGAAATGGCCGAAGTCTGTGATATGCGTGCCTCCATCCGCAATGCCGTATCCATAGCAGCTGAATAAGTGTCGTAGTGCTGGGCGCCAATGGCAAGATATAGCTGGGCATCAAGTCCCTGTACGAACCTCTTCACCATCTTCTCCTCGGTATCCACCAAATACTGAGCATATCGGGATAACTGTGTAAACTGGATGTCATACTCAGACACCGTCATCCCAGGTGTCTTGACTAAGGCCTCGAAGCTACGAGCTCTGGCGTCACGAACGCTCTCTGAAAGGAAACGGGCTAGAAAGACCGCTGTAAACTCGACCCAAGTCATAGGGGGCAGACCTGCAGTTCGACCTCTCAAGACTGACTCCCACCATGTCTGCGCGAGACCCTCTAGTCGGAAACTCGCAAGCTCTACCCATCGATCATCCGAACATCTCAGCGAACGGCAGATCCTGGCGAAATTGTCAAGGAACGTCTGTGGGTCCTCCGCTGTCTCGGTGCCGGTGAATACTGGAGGTCTCAGCCTCATGAAATCCTGTAGCGAAACCGGAATGGCCACGGTGGTAGAAGTAGGAGCAGGTATCATGGTCGTCTGTGATATAGTAGGTACGTCATCCGGCCTCGGTGTACGACTGGCTGCAACTAGGGATCCTACCATCTGACGTAGCTCCTGCTTACCCCCCATCATCTGTCGTAACTCCGCCATACCAGTCTCGAGCCTATCCATACGGCCTGGGGAAGGTGGATCGGTCTGTCCCTGCGGCGTAGGCATACCACCCTGCTCATTCCTAGTCTCGGACGAGCCAGCTCGAATCTCGTCTCTGGCGGCAGCCCTCTGTGCCCTCGTAGCCTTCGGCGGCATAGTGGCTGTTACAGGAAAACGGATAATAAGAACAGTGCAATAGAATCATAGGATACACGGAATTGAAGAAGGAATTTCAAGCAAGTATCCTAAAGTCACTTAGGCGGAGTACCGTATCGCAAGTATGCCGCGGACATACGCACGCTACGTTACCCTGCTTAAGTCACTTACTCCATCTACCAAGGGTCATCCTACACTCAAAAAGGTAAAACCTATCGCTCTGATACCAACTTTGTCACGACCCGCAGGGTACGGAACGTGACTGGCACTTAAGTTTACGAAACGTCTAAAGACGTCCGTAAAATAAGTAAGCCAAAGCCCAGAAAACAAAACCAAATAAGCAAAAGAGTGAAGAGAACCCAATCAATTGGAAACAAGTTTATCAACAAGTCATATAAAACCCTTTTTGAAGACAATATCAATTTTTCCGAAAATTTCGGCAGAGTCTCCTTTGTAAATACTGGCCCCCAAAATGGGTACAACAAAAATATATATGAATCCAACAAATAAGGCATCCCCAAGCGGGAGCTAGCTCTTCACCACAAGGCGGTCACAAATCCCACGCAAAATAAAGCAACAACATGCGAAATAATCATAATGAAGCATAAGAAAAACAGCATGTCGACTCAAGTGAGCTCGACCCCAAAATACAGCATAAAAGTCCACAAACCTCACAGTCTCATCTCTAGGTCAGTATATAATAATACTGGTAGATACAGTAGATGGAGTGCACTAGATACAAAGAATATACAAGGTGGTACAAAAATAATGATATAACCCACCTAAGAGCAAAACCTCGAGTCCAGGCAAAGGAGGCAAAAGAACAAGTGCGCCCGCCGCTACTGTACTGACGGAGCGGACCTGCAAAAGGCTATGGCACAACGGGGGTGAGTTGCCAACTCGTGAGTAATAAATAACATCTACAAAGGCTATCGTATGCATGCACACAAGCATCCTAGCATCTAAAATACAGGTATGACTGGATGCACTAGCAGGTGTGTATACAACATCAGTGTACTAATATGTATGCAACATGAATATCTGAGGTCTCAATAGGTATATATAAGAAACATTTTATCTCTTTTTGTTTTTGAAACTCTTTTAGAATGCCAGCATAATACTCAAAGAATCGACGAGAACCGGTGTCCAGCAACGACACCTAAAAGCTGTCTCAAATCTCATAAATCCATGTCATAGTGTCTCTGGCCTCAGCCATCCGGCTGACCCATCTCAATATCAATATCTCATCCTCTCGCGGCCCCGGTCGGTATCCTCTGGATATCCGCCATGCCCAATGAAGTCACCGGTAGGTAATCCGTCCCGTGCCAGGCTCATCGTCAGCACCACGAGCTTCTTGCCCCGGGGTACCCTACCGGGCCCACCATGTACCCGAGACGGTTCATCCAACTCCTCGAAACGGGTCTCGAAAACTACAGCAAACTCATGGTGGACGACACTTACATCATTAGAAAACCGCAATTTACATATTTTAAAAATATAATAAGTTTAGAAATTTTGCGGTTTTTCCCCGAAATCCAGAAATATCATAAAATCTCAAGAAATCCTCATAAGTGCATATGTCAATGATAATGGATGCATATGGTATCAATAATCAAGTTGCGATGTGTGATTAATAGATTAGGCATGAACAAATAATATGATGAAGTACATGCACATGAATAGCAATCCTACGATTTTATTTTAAGGAATTAAAGGCAATAGCACAAGTTTAAGTATCAATTAGTAAAAGGTTTCAATTTAAAGGTTATCTAGTGTGGTGGCATGGCAATTACCAGGGTGTGTGTGTAAGCATGAATAGTGCTCGTGCTGCATATAAAAACCCTGGCAATGGTGCAGGTGTCCTATAAAATGGTTTCGTATAGGTATGTCAATATAGGGCATGAATGTAGCAAATAATCATACAAGTATTACACCCCTAATTACTAACATTACTAGGAATCTTTTAAGTTACTAAAACTATCGGGCGGCTTGCGCCATCCAACGATAGTCCCCCGTAGCTTTTACATCTACTCACCGGAATCCCTAGCTAGCTGTGTCCAATCACCGCTTTCCTCTTTCGTGCCGCGTCTGACGTCTCCGCGACCGAACCTGGAATTTACAACAATACCAAACATAAGGTTACCTATCAAGACTGACACAAAACCCAAACGAAAATACTAATGTTCACTAGCTAGGTACAACGTGCACAAGGTGCGCGGAACATACGCGAAAATCGCAAAAACTGCCAAAAATCGCCGATTTGGTCGCCCGGTAAAACTAAAACCCGACCACTCAAAAATCCGCACACACGCATCCTAAATGTCATAGGATACGCTAAAAATGTCATCAAGACATCGCAATTAATTCATCACAACATTTTAGTAAAAACTAGTAAGCTAGAATAGCAATTAGGTGCAAACATCGACAATAGCGACAAAGTTATCACGGTCCAACACAACCATCCAATCCACACAACTAGTTAGCCACCAAAAACACAAATTTTAACTTATTTACCATGCTACAAAACCCACATTCCATACACAAATCTCTTCTTGAATTTGGTAATTAGCAATCTTAATGAAAATTTCACACAAGCTTAACATAGATTAGCATAATATGAAGCCACTTAAGCAAAGTAACCTTAAAGATTGGTTTAGTAATTAACTAGATATCTAATTAGCTTTAATTAACTAAATAATGGTTCCTAAAAACCCTAGTTTAACTCTAACCATAAACCTTTAAAAACTAGATTAGAATCTAACACTAAATTAACACTAGATTTTAGCTCAATTAGCAATTTAACCACTTAGATTAAGCTAACAAAATAACTAGATAACAAAATAGCATAATTAATCTCTTAATGGTGATCTAAACCCTAAATTAATTTCAAACCACAAACTTTAAAAAACTAGTATGCAATTAACACTAAAATTAACACTAAAACAATTTTCAAAGTTCTAATTAGCATACTTTAACTACAATGTAACCATTTGATTAGAAGTTATACCTCAAAAGTTCAAACCCTATGTTGCTAAAGCCTCCCAAGATTCCATCTTTCTCCAAGATTTGAGCCAATTTGGGTTTGAGAAGAGAGGGAATAAGGTTTTGCTTTGAAATTGTAAAGGATTTGTTGATTTTTGATGGTTTTTGAGATGAATTTGTGAACAAAATAGAGAGGAAAATGAAGGTGGGGAGCTGCTGATTTTCTGGACAGAAATGAGGGAGAGGGGAGTGGTGTGGGTGTGGGAAAAAGTCTCTAGTCATACTCCCCCAAAGTCAAAGCACCATACCCCATTTAACAATTCAAAAACCTTTAAAAAAAACCCTCATTTCCACACAAAAACACAAGTCAAAGAGCATGGAACTTTTTTTTCCCATGTGCTACTAGAAATGGCCGGCCTAGGGTGAGGGAGAAGTGAGAGGGAGTGCACAAAAAAAATTTTTATGCAAAAAGACCCCCTACAAGTCCAAAATTGCAAGTTTAAGCTTAAATTCAATAAATTTCGTTTTCTATAATAAAAATTAGTTAAAAATCAAAATAAAATACTATAAATTTATGTTACAACTAGATTTTAATTAACATAATTTTAAAGATTAAAATTAGCCCGGAAAAATTTGTATTTATCGCTAATTTAATGTATTTTCTTACCGGCTTAAAATAATATTAAAAAATTGAAAAATAGGGAAAAATTTTTAAATGCCCAAAATTTAATAAGTAACTCATTAGCTACTAAAAACAAGCAATTACCTATCCATTTTAGGTATAATTATTCCTAAACTGTAAAATAACAAAAAAGACGGTTTTCGGAAAAATACCGAATTTTCACCGATTTTCAGGAAAACACCAAAACGACTTTTCAAGGCGCTACAATTTTGAAGTGGAGAGTGTGATGAAGTGATCAAAGGATTTTGCAAAGGAATAAATTTCCTCACCCAAAAGAATGGGCTCGGCCAAATCAGTGAGAAAATGTTCACTCGGGATTACAAATGGGGTGGTGAGCATTAGAAATAAAGTGGTGACCATAAGGAAAATATCAACACAAAATATCTACATAAAATATCTTAAAGCAAGACAATGGACAATTAATGCAAAAGCCACATCATCAATGACTCACCAAAAGAAGCCCACCCCAATCAAGGTTCGGCCACTACATTCTTTGCAAGGAAATGGCCAAAAAAGATACACACACATTAACCATTAATTAAACATTAAAACTAATGTTTAATCAAGTGAAGAAAAAATTGGCAACTTCAAAAGTAATCCCGTAACGAATTACAGGATTACCCCACAACCGTAGATACATACCCGCATCCGTATCCTGACTGAATACGAATGCAACGAGACAAAATATTCCTACACAATGTAATACTAGGATTCGGCTTAAACCAAAGCCCATTAGTATTATCCGTCTGAAACATGACATGTGCATAAGTGCATGTGTCTGTTCGAACCCTGCCATAAAACCATATGGCCTCTACAACGTTTCGCCCGAACTTGGAAAACTTTCTGTGGGGGACTCTAAAGACTCGCCAATTTGCTGGCAGTGGGTTTATCCACAAGCACGTCAGTGGTACTAGCTGTACGTAACGGATGCCAAGGTATTGAGAAAAAGGGAGGCCGATGAGCGAACTCATCCTGAAACCTTACTGAGCCTGTCAGTGACAATATCCGTACAATCCGGTCCGTTCGTCTATGAGTATCGCATATCGGGTCTAGGGGTGGATAAAGTCACACCCCTAACAACACGATAATTCGTGTCGGTATGAAGCCCATCACCTCCTGAGAAACTATCGATCCTGGATCGGTAATTCTCGTATACCCCAGCCGAGGATTTCTGGTGATGGCCACCCATGCACTGTGCGATATAAACCCCTAATACCGGGAGAGACGAATCCCTGACGATTCGCTCACTGCCTCCATGTGGCTCGGGATTGTACCCAATTAAAACCTGTTTGCCCGAATCATTTGAGCCGTGGTAGGGTAGGAATCAAAGCACAGTGGGAACTCACACGAGAAAAATAACGATCTCAGGTCGACAGACTAACCTATACACATGTCACCAGGGAACTGCTATCTGACAATAGATATAATACCAACCAGCATGTTCCCGGCGAGTCCGTCCAGTGTACTCATAACCCAATGAGCACCTGTATACTATCATAGGTGAACAATTTACACCAATGGCTTGTGAGACCGGCCACCGCCCCTCGTCAGGGTCTGGATAAGTATACACTAGTCTACACTGGAGTATCGATGCCTAGTCTCGATACTTCCACGACTAGGGACATTTAAGGATGTGCTTATAGACCCCCGTCTCCCACGTATATGATCTCCATCATAATGCCGGTAGTCAAGCAAGAATCCTATATGCTCTATCAACATGTTCATGATGATAAAGACAAACCAGATAGCATACTATCATCTCGAGTAAGACTGTTCTACCGATATAGGTCCTCGCTCAATCATCATAATCATCTGCCTGCGACTATGATAATTGCCTTGAGGGCACTATAGCTAACAATCTCCCACTTGCACTTAAGGCCAATTATTGCGATGTCGCATACTCACAGCCCGTGTGATACCGAACACCTAACTTCTCTACTAATCAGTCTCACAAAGCCTGTTTGTGAAACTAATGTGTTCGAGAAATAGCCTCAGTGAGTAGATCCGCTCCAGTGTTTCTTTCTATATCTCTCTATATCTCAACTTCGCGGAGAAACCTATCTCCCGAAATGAGCAATACCTGTCTTAGAATTTGTCTGGATATCTGATGGGACCCAGTTCACAAATGAACTCCAAATCCAGCAAACTTCTTAGACTATATCATCCACTGAATTTAATCAGTATCAAGCGCCATGTCATTCCTCAGTATCCCCTTAGACCAACTGTCCAACATACTGTCCCTCAGAAGAGGGAAAAACTATAATTTTAACAGTCACTCTGTCATCCATGCCATCTTGGATGCCTGAAATGATAACCGTCTCTTGAAGGAGGCTGCCGTTATCGAATCCCTAGAACATCCACTTATGTTCTAAAATTGCTTCCGAACGTTTCTCCAGGATTGGATTAATATCTCAACTTATTGCATCTAGTGCAAAAATAACATCTGGTGCGGTACTTGACATCTCTTGATTGACTCAATTGCCTAAGCAAGTGATATGCCAATCATGTACATCCCTCTCCCTTTTAGTCTGCAAGACACCTTTAGAGAGGGTGACTCCATCATCTGCAGGTACACCACCATGCCAGGAGTCGTCCATTCTAAAATCCCTTTAGAATATTGTCAAAATACCCAGATTGGGACACTTCGCAAATCTAGATCTAAAACCATAGATCTAGTAACCAGAACGCCTGATATAATATCCATATCCTTTGTGGAGAAACCACTGTGTGACAACCACAGTATAACCGATCGTAGTATAGGAATTTCACTTCCTACAACGTGCATGTCATCCAAATACCAGGACATCACACCCTACTATCTTCTTAACAGATCCATCCCCTATTCTGATGAAGTCAAAGTCCATGACTGTCACATCAAAATTAGATGATCTATTTCCGCTATATCTGCTTTAGTCTATAAATAGACATAAGCTACTTGTCCACTACGCTTCTACTGCTCCCACTGACTACGCCAACCCTCTAGCAGAGTCATATACACAAGCACTTCTAAAGCTAGTTTAGAACGACGCTATACTCATCCTCATGCCGGGTTTCATAGTCTGGAACAATAGTAGTGTCAAGTCTGGGTAAACAAGAACCTCGCTGTCACCCTCCTTGAGGATACCAAAGTATCTCTTGGGCGCCTGAGATTACCTACCATATCTGCGGAGTGGCTAATGGAATGTCAAAACTTATTGAATCTTTTGGTCCTATTAAATTTTTTTAGTAATCGTTTCCGGTTCTTGAATCACTTCCAGTTCTACCATACTCCTACTACTGTTTTCTGAAAAAATCCATTTTACTAAAACTGTGGCGAGTCAAGAACCATATCACTATTGATCTTCTAGAGGGTAGAAAATTAACCCTCGTCAAAACCCGGGTTAACCCACAAACAGCCATTACAGAAACATGCCTTGAGTTATCTAGAGTCTGGTTTTAAGTATAAGCCGGACAACCCCGAATACCTTAACATCGTTAAGATATAAATTGATTATATATATATATCTAATATAGAAACAAAAGCACTAATTTAATTGGAACCAGATTCAAAACATGCAGCTGTCTCCAGTGCATGTCAACTAAATAAAAGGAGGCCGATCAGCGTTACTCAACTTAGGAGTGCATCCAATTATGAGTAACTTGAAAGAGAAACAAGTTTCTCAAAACCATTACTATCAACTGAATACCCAACACAAGTATCTACATCTTCGATCATCTTTGAAGAATCCCGATACTTGCAACACATGGTTCTTTACTTTACTCTTGTACCTATAACTTCTCAGTATTTAAACCTTGTATTTCTACGAAACACTTGTATAAAAAATAGAGAAGTCACAAGTAAACAGAAAATAGTACGAGGACCAACCCCTCTGTCATAATGGACACTGGACAATATACAGTACTTTGTATAAGTCTCATGAGTTTAATAACTCAAATCCTGTATGTCGTAGGTTGAACACTGTACTGTGGTTATGAAGAATTACACCGCTGTTGAATGCTCCTTACCTGACCATCAACTGATATAGGTAAATGTCATCGACATAATTTCAAAAAGTTATATCTCACTTTATAAAATAAACGTATAGATATATCAGTTTGAAATTGGTGCATAACAACGGATATTCAAAACCAAATATTTGCCGTCCGACAAAAACCCAGGCGATTTCCTCAAATATCACTAATTACAACGAATTCCGATATAATGAGGATGATCACCTAATTGCCAATAACTTACTCCCACTCATCATCTATAAAACCATATAGATGTGAGAATCACACCTGGTAAATACATACCCTGGAGCAAGGGAAATCAGTTTTCAATTAACACTGCACAGTGAAACTGAAACATGAAAATGTTTCGAAGGGGTATCTGGGTATTCCTAGTAATGCCTCTTCCATTATCCAGATTCATGACTGTAACCGTATATTTCCTTTCCATCTCTCCAAATCCCTTTTATTTTTCTTTACTCATTACCTTCTGTACACCATCGTTAGGCTAAATGGTTTTCTTCCTTCCCTACCGTTTGGCACCAGCCTATGATTTGGAAGAAGACTATCCAATAAATATAATAGGTGTACTCTCCTAATCCTAGGAGTACTCGCAACCTGAGAGAAGTTGATGATAAAAGACAACTGAATAAACCTTATTCCTATTTCTCCTGAACCATAATCCAACCTCGGACTGGAACAAGTACCTTCGAGTTCGTATATAACCATACGATGGATTTATCCAATGGAAGTGGAGGTTCGTAGTGATATGGGGTGTTCTAGAGAAATACAAAGGTGAAGTAGGAGTGGCGACAAAATATTTGGTTTGGTCGTGAATGATAGCAGTCGCAATTTACTTTGACTTCTTTCTATTCCCCTTATATGTCTTTACTTATTACCTTCCCTACACCACACTTAGGCTAATTGGTTTTCTTCATTCCCTACCTTTCGGCACTTGCCAATGATTTGGAAGTAAACTATCCAATAAGCGCAATAGGTGTACCCTCTCCTAATCCTAGGAGCCCTCACAACCTAAGAGAAGGTAAAAGAAAACGACAACTGAATAGTCCTATTCAATCTCTCCAGAACCAGAATCCATCCTCGAATCTGGAACAAGTTCCTTCGAGTTCGTATATAACCATACGATGGATTTATCCAATGGAAGTGGATGTTCGTAATAATAATGGGTGTTCTGGAGAAACTCAAAGGGTAAAAGAAGGAGTGGCAATGATGTATGCAACTCAGACAATCCAAAAGCCAGTGTTTTAAGAAAGTTCGGTTAACTTGGTTCATGAGCTTTAGTCAAGGGTCGGGTCATGGTCGCGGCTAAAGAGAGAGAGAAAAGAAACACTCAGCGTGCACTCAAACCTAGATCAGAATGGTTAATTACTTTATCTAATCAGGAAACCTCCCACTTTATCCTCAAATTCTCCTCCAAACCTGAAAGAAGAATTAGTCGGGATCATCTAAAATCACTCGAGGAGTAAACCTACTCATCAATAGGAATCGGGATCCAACTATCATCGCATGATAACGTGATGGAATCCACTCACGTTATCACACTCCAGAAGGTATGCTCATGCTTGGCAAGTTTCCTGTATGTTTGAAACTCCCGATGTGATTTTTATCCCATGCTCTTATGATCTTGACGTAGGCCAACAAATCATAAGTCACATGTCAAGTTCTACCCGTCATTGTCCAGGTTAATTTGAACCCACCCGTACATACCTTTGATGTAGGCCAATAATGTAGTACGACTGTCCCAAACCAACGCATCTATCTATGCAACATAAAAGGAACAAATAGCTACCATACAGTATGCCTTGACGTAGGCCAACAAACATAGCATGAATACTAAGTGCTACCCGTCTGAAATGACGGAGGGCTACGAATGGTTTTTGGCGAAAAACCTTTAACGTAATGAACTTGGTATTGTTAAAGGAACCTGATAGCTTTTATAAATATATAGTTGCTTAAACCTTTGCTAAAGAGGTCACTCCCGGCGAAGGATCTCGGCTCTTTCCTCGTCGAATGAGGTGCAGGATATTTCGAATTGAATACCACGATACAAAGCAAAAATAATCGACTATAGTAAAGTTATTACGTTGACACCAAATTTTACTCAAGGGGTCACTCTCGTTGAAGGGATCTTGGCCCTTGCCTCGTCGAATGTGGCACTGGATATTCATAACCGAATACCACTGTGGAAAGCAAAAGCGTATGTCTATAATGTCAGTTTTTTAAAATTGGTTCCAACAACATCATATATAGGTTTGTTTTATCCTTGCATTGATAAGAATCAATGCAGTCTCATCAATTAATCAAACCAAAAAATATACGTATATGCCATCCGCATTCGCCACTTGGTCCCGTCATCACTCGTTAGGTTACTTAACTAACGACATAGTGGGGACTGGACTAGCACGGGTGTAAAACATATACACCATCTACTAGTATATATATCAATATATAATAATCGCTCCAGGCGTGATAAATGCAACATCACAGAAAGGTAATAAGCATCACAGAACAATACAGATAATCTGGGAGCCCCGGGTTTCCTTTGAGCCACAAATGAAACCCGACGTTCCCCTGGTCGTATGGATAGCTTGTGCAATGAAAACCTAGATCCCTACGAGTGTGGCAAGTTACCTGCCAAAACCTGAAGCGAGGCAGCCCCCTTCAACAAAGTGAATGGACCACCCAACACTTCACGGAATCCGGTAACTTGAGCACCCCACCTTGGGTCAACCTATACCCCCTACGAGTGCGGCGAATAGCCCGCCAATTCTAGAGTGAAGCTCCTTCCGTCTCAAAGCCATGAGATGCGGGCCCGTTGCCCTCTAGAACCTGGCTATCTATGCACTCCACCGTGGGGTAATCCTAGTACAGAAAAGAAAATATGTACAACGGGTACATCGACCTCAACCCGGTCGTGCCCCAAAAGAATAATATACAAACATGCAGTGACGGTAGTACACATGTCGGATGCTCGCCCCGCGTTATCAAATGCACAAATAAATCAAAACTGCACTAACATTGCACGCAAGCTATCCACCACGACAAATCCGCAACATCACAGCACAACAAAGAACATCAACGCGAATGTCACGTTCGCAAACCCGTCTAAAAGGACTATAGCAATTAGACAAGATTTACCGCTCAAATGACATTCATGGCCGCAGATATAATGTAAGCACTGTGAACTAACGTATTTATAATTTCGATCGACAAAACATCCCGAAGTGGGCCCCAAGTACAAATCCAGTACTCTAACAAATCTGGGCCCAAACAAAATATTCCAGAAACCACAATTCCATATGAAAGACATATAGAAGAAAAATGAAGCTCTGAGCCTACATTTCCACCGCGAATCCGCGGCAAACATGCTTGTTCTGCCGCGGTTCCGCGGCGTAATGATAAGATCGTGCTTTCAAATTTCTTCAGGAGTGTTAGAAAAGCCTGCACGATTTTCTGACATACTGAAAATAATTTTTCAACGTCTTTTAAAATTCGGCAGAAACTTGGAAAATGGAATCGCGGCTTTGGAAATTTCGTTCGATCGATATTTTAAAGATGTTAGAACAAGCTAGTATGTGTTAATGGCCTGGCTATGATACCATGTAAGTTTACGGTAGCGCCCCGGCCGTCAATCCGAGGCCAAACGCGGAACAAAAACTTTTATAAACTGGCGCTAACGAAGACTATCACTCGGATCGTGCCATTAACACTAAACTAGCAAACTACAAAGATGTTAGAATGGCTATACCGATTGATCCGTGTCCTTCGGTCTTTAGCCATCATCCCACGCTCCTCGCGGCATCTCCTATCTCGCTCGATCTCCGGTCTCCTCGTTGAAGTGGCACCACGTCAACAATTCTTTATACGGGCTCCCGCTTCAAACCAAAGCAACTCGAACATGAAGTTTGATAGCCGACATGTCCAAGATTGAAGTAGAGAGAGTGTAGAATACTTTGTCTCAAGGCACCCAATGAATTGGGTGAAGGTGAATTGAAGTTGCCATTTTAAAGTGGAGAGTGTGATCAAGTGATCAAAGGATTTTGCAAATGAATAAATTTCCTCACCCAAAAGAATGGGCTCGGCCAAATCAGTGAGAAAATGTTGACTCAGGATTACAAATGGGGTGGTGAGCATTAGAAATAAAGTGGTGACCATAAGGAAAATATCAACACAAAATATCTACATAAAATATCTTAAAGCAAGACAATGCACAATTAATGCAAAAGCCACATCATCAATGACTCACCAAAAGAAGCTCACCCCAATCAAGGTTCGGCCACTACATTCTTTGCAAGGAAATGGCCAAAAAAGATACACACACATTAACCATTAATTAAACATTAAAACTAATGTTTAATCAAGTGAAGAAAAAATTGGCAACTTCAAAAGTAATCCCGTAACGAATTACAGGATTACCCCACAACCGTATATACATACCCTCATCCGTATCCAGACTGAATACGAATGCAACGAGAAAAAATATTCCTACACAATATAATACTAGGATCCGGCTTAAACCAAAGCCCACTAATATTATCCATCCGAAACATGACACGTGCACAAGTGCACTTGTATGTTCGAACCCTGCCATAAAACCATACGGCCTCTACAACGTTTCGCCCGTACTTGGGAAACTTTCTGTGGGGGACTCTGATGACTCGTCAATATACTGGCAGTGGGTTTAACCACAAGCACGTTAGTGGTACTAACTGTACATAACGGCTGCCAAGGTATTGAGTAAAAGGGAGGCCGATGAGCGAACTCATCCTGAAACCCTACTGAGCCTATCAGTGACAATATCCGTCAGTCCGGTCCGTTCGTCTATGAGTATCGCATATCGGGTCTAGGGGGTAGATAAAGTCAGACCCCTAACAACAAGATAATTCGTGTCGGTATGAAGCCCATCACCTCCTGAGAAACTATCGATCCTGGATCGATAATTCTCGTATACCCCGGCCGAGGATTTCTCGTGATGGCCGCCCGTGCACTGTGCGACATCAACCCCCAATACCGGGAGAGACGAATCCCTGACGATTCGCTCACTGCCTCCATGTGGCTCGGGACTATACCCAACTAAAACCTGTTTGCACGACTGCTTTGAGCCGTGGTAAGGTAGTAATCAAATCACAGTGGGAACTCACACGAGACAAATGACGATCTCAGGTCGACAGACTAACCTGTACACATGTCACCAGGGAACTGCTATCTGACAATAGGTATAATACCAACTAGCATGTTCCCGGCGAGTCCGTCCAGTGTACTCATAACCCAATGAGCACCTGTATACTATCTTAGGTGAACAACTGACACCAATGGCTTGTGAGACCAACCACCGCCCCTCGTCAGGGTCTGGATAAGCATACACTAGTCTACACTGGAGTATCGATGCCCAGTCTCGATACTCCCACGACTAGGGACATTTAAGGATGTGCTTATAGACCCCCAGCTCCCACGTATATGATCGCCATCATAATTCCGGTAATCAAGCAAGAATCCTATAGGCTCTATCAACATGTTCATAATGATAAAGACAAACCAGATAGCATACTATCATCTCGAGTAAGACTGTTCTACCGGTATAGGTCCTCGCTCAATCATCATAATCATCTGCCTACGACTATGATAATTATCTTGAGGGCACTATAGCCAACACCCACTCTCCCTGCACCATTTAAAATCTCTGAAATTAAACAGAGAATTTAAAACACCCTTTTTAATTTTTTAAATGCAAAATTAAATATAATTTTATCACACCCTTTCATCTACCCTAAACCCTAATTTTTCCTATAAATACCACACCTAAACTCACCCCTCCTCACTTCTAAATCTCTGTCCAAACATTCAAGAAAATTCCATAGACTTTTTGTGTGCAAGTGGAGTTAGCGAAGGGCGAAGCTCCGGCGAACTTCCGACGACGATTCGAGGAGATTCCGGCGACGAAACGACGCACCGATGCCTCCCACTTCTTCCTTTTTCTCTCCTCTAAGCTACAATCTAGTAAGTCCCTTACCTCCCTTCTTTTTACTATTCTAAAAACTTAGAATTCTAAAGCCCGACGGAAGTGGAGTTAATCCGACTTCCGATTCGATTTTTCCTTAAAAATTATATTTTTCTTAAACACAATAATACCAAACTCTCACATCATGATCATTAAACATTAAAAAAAACATATTGACAAGTTTCATAGCAAAAGAATTTATATTTCAATTTTTATAGCACTTTTACAGAAAAATACCATATAGTTTAGTTTCGACATAAATCTTATAATTCCTTGCTATATTTTTAGATAGTTCACGAGGTAATGACCTATCTCCTCACTACACTCATATCTATCATAGCACGATGAATCTTGGAACAATAGAATACGGGAAATACGACTTTACAGTAAAATACCTTAACCTATAAAATCTTTTTCTTTAAAAAAAATGTATTAAACATTTCCATGCAAATGCGCCTCTACAACTCATTTTGGGGAATCCCGTTCGGGATGGTGCGGATTATCGCACATTCTCGGGCTTAGTAGAGTGAGATGCAGACCTCCACAAGGGGTATTCGGTCTCGATGGATTTTATACATTTTTCTTTAGAAAATGAGATTTTTACAAGAAAATTAGTAAATTTATTTTCGTTAAATATGTATATATAAATATTACCAAAATACTTATTTTCAATATATATAATATTCCATGTTTCCAAAACTCAAGAAAAGAAGTCAGATATTACATGAAACTACTATGATAATTCAAACAATATTCATATTACAAATAAATACCATATATTATGAAATTAGGTTTTATTCACTAGAAATGTCACATTGATAAAATATAGATCAATGAAAACTCTGAAGACGATAATAAAATACTTGAGTTGTATTTTGAAAACTAATCAAAATTATTTTTACATAAAACCCCCTCAAGTTATACTAAATTACAATAAGGACCCTAGTAAACATAGGTTTAAGCGGGACCAGTCTCTTGAGCCTCAGCGAGCCGGAGATATGGGTGCTTTCTTATTTAAGGTAGACAACTTAACAAACGGTGTTATCAACACGGTAATCGTCTTTGAAAAAGACACAAATCCTGCTGTCCATGTGCAGCGGTTACCGATAATACCAAAACCTAATTCAGGATTCAATTTCTTTTCAAATTGTCTGGTTCAGACTGAGTCTCGATATAATCAATCTGACATGAATGAGATTCAAGTATCAAACTACAATTCAACATTAATCCATATGTTCAATATATTCAATCTGTATTGACCGAACCGAACCATGGATATACATCCATTTACATGATACTTCAGTTACATCAATTTACTGATATCATGGTTTCGGCTAGTCATCCATCTATACAAATCAATTTATAAGACAATATAATACAAACAATACAATCAAGACATCACTGGATTTATAAGGGGTAGATTGGTACGGAAGGTGTTAGAAGTGGCACGAGACTGCAACCATAATACACCTAACCTGAATTCAATTGCCATTGTACTGTGGCTGAACGGTTTCTTGTACTCCTGATACCTTAGTCTCCGGGGTAAGTGAGACTCCTCTCGTATACACTGGCCTCATCTGTACCAAGCTACAAACAACAGCGTTAACACCAAATACAACATTATAACAATATAATACCACTTTAAAAGTTACACACTCTCTATCTGTATATTCTACTTCTCCTTTATCTTTGGGACTTACCGAGTGATTTGTTCACTGACGACATTCTCTTTCTTCTTCTTTAGAATGCCGTCAGGTGTTTCGGACCTTCAGGAGATCGAGCCCACCGGTGAGGATTTAGACCGGTTAGCTTTTGACCCGGAGCTCTAGATACTTGTACATTTCATTTTAGTACTTTCCATTTTTGTTGTACCACTGTTTAGGCATTGCTTTTCATTCCATGTATTTACTTTTCAGATGTATTTTAAAAAGAATGTTAATAAATAAAGTTGTTCAATTATATCTATTGTCTTTGTCTCTTATGCATTTTTACTTATATTGCTTAGATACGCTTAGCGTGTTTACTTCAGAGTAAATACGTAGCGGCCTCGTCGCGTCCTCTGCCCGTATACTGGGAAGCGGGGCGTGACAACAATGGTGTATCGGAGCGGAGGAATCGCACCCTATTAGATATGGAGCGCTCTATGATGGGTAATGCTTAGTTACCTACTTTCTTTTGGAGTTATGCACTTGAGACAGCTGCATACCTATTGAATCAAATTCCATCAATATCTGTGCCTAAAACACTATATGAGATATAGAGTTGAAAGTGACCATGTCTTAAACGAGTTAAGATATGGGGTTATCCGGCCTAGGTTAAAAAACATAATCTGGACAAACTCGAAGCACGATCAGTTTTTTGCAAGTTTGTGGGATATCCAAAGAATTCACATGGTTATCTATTCTACCACAAAGAGAAACAAAAGGTGTTTGTTGCTCAACACGCCACCTTTTTAAAAAATAAATTTCTTGTAAAAGAAATTTGTGGTAGTGCAGTAGAATTGGATGAAATTCCAGAAACACAAACTGCAATTGATGATTTGTTAGAACCGGAGGATTCAATAGCTCATAACGAACCTTAGCCACTCCACAGTCTAGTGGATCGGCAGATGGAGAAACTTCAGTCAAAGGTCTTGCCATTTGTGGAGGTTTTCTTTGGCGTAGCCATCTAGTGAGGAGATCACTTGGGAGGCTACGAGCGAGATGTGGATGATTTGCACTCATCTCTTTGAAGGTATGTGTAGTAAGAATTTTAAATTCGGGGACCGAATTTCTTTAAGGGGGAAGATTGTAACGTTTTAGAAATCGTTTAGGTAATTTTCCGTTTTTAGGTAAAATAAATTGTGTTTTCCGTTAAAACCTAGAAGCGATCTTTTATCTTTGTAGATTCCACTGCTCCTAGTTTAGCTAGGAAATTGCTAGTTTGCGGGTTCTTTTAAGTCACTTGTAATTTTAGTGTATTTTAATAATTTTCCTTAATTAAAAGATTATTTTAAGTTTTTAATTATGCACTTAATTAGTGGTAATTAATTTTTTGTTTGGGTTAATTACTACTAAAGTGAATCTATGCTAAGTTTATCACTAGTTTAAGCTTAATTCTTTCTCTCCAAAATATCTAGATATTTGTGTAATTAAAATGAATTTTTAAAGAAAAGATAAAGAGGTGGCATGAGATATTTGTGTGATTAAAGCTTTAATATTTGTTTTACACTAGAATGTTCCACACTTTTTCCTAACCTCCTCATTTCCTCCCCCTTGGCCGAGACCACCCCCTTGCTGCCCTCACTTGTTCCATTGCCCATTTTCATCTCTCCAAGCTCAAATAATTCATCACAAATCCTCAAATAATCCCACAAACTCATAAACAAATCAATACCCATCATTCTTCATCATAAAACAAGCTTGGATCTTCAATCAAGTTAGGATTTTTGGAGGCTAAACTTTGGATTTCTAGTTGCAAGTTTGTGTTTCTAGTGAGGTATAAATCCTAACCCTAAACTCTATTTGTTATTTTAAATCATTAATTAGCTTATTAGATGTTAATTTAAGCTTTCATTTTCATGTTTAGAAATTTCTAGAAATGGTTTTTGATAATCAAGTTAGGGTTTTGTTTAGTGAAATGGTTAAGTGAGTTATTTAGACAAAAAAAACTTAACCTAGCTACTAGATTGTTAAATGATATTTTTCTAATTATCTAATTAGCTTAAGTGCAAACTAAACTTTTAATAAATCCTATTTGAGTGAGATTAAAATTCTAGTAAAGGTTTGTGTGGTTTAATCAAGCTATTATGAGATTATTATGATTACTAGTTTGGGTTAAACTTATAGTTTTGAGCTAAATGTTTAAATGTTGCATACTAGATTTCGGTAAAGTTTAGGCGTGTGTTTCTATTGGCGTTGCAATGTGATATATATTATTTTCCGCGCTATATATTGTGTTGTGAATGCGCGATTGGTACGATCAGGGTCTAGGCTTGGTGGTTGTGTCGTTTAGCGTTCCTAGCTAGGGTTGTGCCGATGTCGTACGCGTTTGGTGCACTAGGTGCACAATGTGTTTATCTTGTGGGCGTTATCCTTACGTTTCATTGTCTTTGTGTCAGCGCAAGATGTTTAACTTTATGTGTTGTGTTTGTGAAATTTTAGGATCGCAGGCGAGGACTTCGGACGCTGCGAAGAGGGGCAAGCGAGTGGTTGGCTTTACTTAGCCAGGATCGTTTGTGAGTAGATTGAACATCTACAGGGGAATCGCCCGCATGGCGTTATGAGTCTGGGCTAGATTAAATGACATGATTATTAGTTACAAGTATATGGATATTTATTGTGCATGTGTACCTTTGTTGCATACCTCATTTTTCTATTGTATATGGACATAGTATTAATGAGACACAACACTATTACTGACGGTTCATGTTGCACGAGCACAAATTGCATGTTACACCCACACCGTCGGTAATTGCCATGACCCGCACGACCCATATATATATGTGATATTGTAGTTGGATAGGGATAATTGAGATATTGCTTCTTATTCCTTTGTGCATATGAGATATAGCTGGCACCTATATATACGTGATACTGTATTGGTTAGGGACATTGAGACATGATCCTTATTTTCATTTTTGCATATGAAACATAGCATACCTGTATACCTACATGCTTACACATATTCCTTTCTATGCATACATACTTACATGTACACCGACTTACCTTGCTAGGGTTACACATACTTATGTAGTATTGTATTGTCATTGACGTGGAGTCATTGATTCTTATGCGTTGGCGCATATGATAGGTAGTATACCTTGCCTACATGCTAGTTACCTATGTTGGATATAGTGCCCTCAAAGTCAATTATTGGATTGCAGGCACGTTATTGAAATGATTGAAGAGGACCTATACCGGTAGGACAGTCTTACTCGATATGATAGTATGCTATCTGGTTTGCCTTTATCATCGTGTACAGTTTTAGATGATATGATCACTATTACACGTTGATAGAGCCCTTAGGATTCTTGCTTGACTACCAGCAGTATGATGGCAATCATATACGTGAGAGTTGGGTAGTTCATAAGCACATCCTTAAAAGTGGTCCTTAGTTATGGGAGTTTTGAGACAGGGTATCGATACTCCGGAGTAGACTAGTGTATACAGTCAAGACCCCGACGAGGGGCGTGTTTCCCTAATTAGAGCAAAGCTCCGTTCAGAATTCAAAATTTGAATTAAAGCTGCGCTTTTATAAAAGCGCTGCGCTACAACTAGCGCACCCCGTGCAAAGCGCATAGGCGCTAGCGCTAGATGCGCTGCGCTCCAAGTAGCGCATCACGTGCAAAGCATGTGTGCGCTAGCGTTAAGAGCGCTGCACTCCAAGTAGCACACCATAGGCAGAGCGCATAAGCGCTAGCACTGGAACTAAATGTTCCTCACCGTTGGATCAAATATCCAACGGATATGATTAAATCATCAATTAATAAGAATGAAATTCTGTTGAATCTTTCCAAACAGAAAAGATTGTGCCCTGAATTTGGAACACCGTTGGATCAATGATCCAATGGCGATTAAAATCACTAAAATACAAAACAAATTCTGTGAGGGGTAAAGATTTCCTAATCTTGTTAAAAAATAAGAAGATTATCTTCCGTAAACCAGAAGCCCTAGGATCAAAGATCTGACGGTGGGGAAATTCCCAAATCAATTAGAGAATAAATCTCTTTAACCTATTGAACAAATCAGCTTGCCTTATATAAAGGCCCTGAGACTTCAAGTCTCAGAGAGAGGAACCCCCCCATAAACTTTGAGAAAATCTCAGGAAGAAGAAGAAGCTCTCGATAAAAGAACACAATTCTTTTCATGGTAAAAAAGAATAGAAAGGCGAAATCTCAATATAAAAGAAGTATTTACTTCTTTCACAGATCATAGATCTATAAGACAAATTGTCTTTCACAAAAGAGATTATGAACATCTCATTATAAAGGGTGAGAGAATTATTCAATTCTCTTAGGATCACAGATCCATAAAGGCAAAGCCATTCATAAAAAAGAAATTGAAATATCTCCTATAAACAAAGAACTTTGTTCTTAGAATCTTGAGACAAAGTCTCTTATCAAAGAAAAGATAATCTTCAGAGTGCAAAGTTAACCTAAGAAGATCCTTAGCACTCCTAATTTAAAAGTGCCTTAGAGCTCTTCATCTAGCGCAAAGCGCTGTAGTGCCATAGCGCTTCAAACACAGCGCAGTGCGCTCATTGGCTAGCACTCAGCACTGAGCGCGCCACGTGCTCTTACTAAAAGCACTTTGCGCTCATTATTTGGCACCAGTGCCAAACGCTTCAACGCTTCAACAATAGCGCATCAGCGCTCTACATCTAGCGCTAAGCGCATCAGCGCTCTTCATTTAGCGCAAAGCACTAAGCGCATTAGCGCTTCATATCTGGCGCAAAGCGCTAAGCGCACTTGCGCTTTAACAATAGCGCACTGCGCTCATCGACTGGCTCTAGTGCCAAGTGTGCCACATGCTTTTATGTGCGCTTTGAGAGAATATAAACTATTCTTTGAATAAGCCTGGAGCTATGATAAATGCACAACATTCAACTAAAGACAAAACATTGTCAGATACCAAACCAATGCTTACCATTTTTAAAGGGATTGAGCTCAAACAAACATCTAACAATTCAAAAACAAATGTTGAACATTGTAATTGAATGGACTTAGCCCAAATCTGCCATAAGTCCTCAATTCAGATTTATTGAGTTCATAGGCTCATAAATCACAGATCTTAGTCCCAATGGGACTACAGGTCTCTCAACCTATATCGGTTTAAGGGTATATCTCTGAACTCCTCTGATAATTGTCGTTGTAATCCTTCAACGTCTTTAGAGAGGTGACGGGTCCCGACAACTATACATCTCACGGACTATGATGTCCTTAACCTTGACTATGAGGTCTTTAAACTCACGGACTATGATGTCTTTAACCTTGACTGTGAGGTCTTTTAACTCACGGACTATGATGTCCATAACCTTGACTGTGAGATCTTTAAACTCACGGACTATGATGTCCTTGGACCGTAATGTCCTTAAACTAAAGTTGGACCACCATGTCCTTAAACTGGTAATCGACCACAATGTCCCTAAACTAAGCAATAGAGTCCAAATGCTCTTTTGTTGGATCTAAACGATCCCGTTAAGTTGATCTTAGTCTGAAATTAGACTAACGTATCCTTAACAAACGTTAAGTTGATCTTAGTCTGAAATTAGACTAACGTATCCTTAACAAACGTTTAAGTTGATCTTAGGCTCAAATGAGACTAACGTATCCTTAAACCCGACCTCCAAACCCAAATCTAAGAAAATACGGATTTAGACTAATCCACGCCGTACGGGCGACAACATACATTAGTCTCCGTATACAATCCATAGGCAACCAAAATCAAAACAAACACCCACGACATGAAGTGACCATCTGGAGAAGGAGAAAGTGGTTACCATGATACGGTAGCGTAATTAACTGCAGGGGCTTGCGCCTGTAGGGAAGAGCGTCCCCACAATCAAAAACCCCTCAAATGAGGGGGAATCTGACGAAGTCTGCTACATCAGCCGCATCCGTTTAAACCTTCGATACATGGTGTCATAAATCAACTTGGTATCTTCGGAGAGGTAGACAGATAGCACCAATTAGCATCTGCCCCGAAATTCAAGCTAGACAGACCCGCGCGGTCGCGTCTCCATGTTTCGGCGGGGAACAGATTATGGCATGCCCGGTGGGACCTTGTCCTCTTTCCACTCCACACTTCGTGTATCGTGTTCGCGAACGAATCGCGGTTTGATATGGTTGCCCTTAGGTTCGAGGTACTAAGATTTGGTGTCTTGCTCCGTGCAGAAAACAGAAGATCAATGGCTTCAACCTGCACTAACTGCAACTGCAACTCTCGCTCCGTCCAGTCTAGAGGAGTGACTTACGGGCCCCAAGCGGCCTCCATTTTCGCTATGCCGGTGGAACAGGTCACTCAGGCCACCACTGGATTGTTCTTCGGGACCATGCAGAAGGGTTACCCTAGTGCTCCGGCCAACTTCCGTGACCAAATGCAGAACAAAAATTTTCTTGCGAACAAAAACTTGGCACTAGAATAAAACTTAACCGGATCTTTCCATAAAACCAACTAGCTATACTAGGAGAGCTATCTACTATGATGGAAACCTCACCAAACGAACCAAGTCCTTCGGTCTTCTTTCTTCATCCTTAGCTCCTAGCAAGCGCCTTAAACATGCTTGAACTTCAAATCAGGCTCCATTGGTCCATCGGGATCGTGCTTGTTCTCCGGCCTCTTTTTGTCACAGATGATCCACCCGGGGAGCATGATCCATGGCTCTAGCTCCTAACTATTTAACCAAAGGAGCAACTAGAGAACTTGGTTTGCCAAACCAAATAGTCTAGGATGTAGTGAAGGGCGTCTTAGTGTTTAGCTATCTCTTTCTTTCCTCTTCACTTGATTCTCAACACATGAGAAGGTAGTGAAGAGGAAGAAGATGAAAGTGGAGGAAGCTAGAGAGGAAAGAGGAGAGCAAGAGCAAAAAAAAGCTCAAGAAAAATAATGAAGCAAGCATGAAAGAGAAAATACACATCTAGGTTTTGTGTATCAATTCTTTCATTAAATAATTAGCAACCATGCTTCAATAGTAACTCCAAAATGAATTATAAATTCATTTGACTACTATTGAAGCATGGTCACTACCTTTCCTCCCTTACCTCTCACTTTCCACCTCATTTCCATTTATGAAATAAATGGAAAATCCAAAATGAGGTGGCTACCTTATAGAAGGAAATCTGGAGTAAATACGGATTTCAGTCTACTGTACAAATATACCGGCAATCAGATAAAAATCCGAACGCCCAAAAGAGATAGAATAACACGAAGAACATAATACTAGAATATATATATCGAAATACATATATGTAAATTATTAAATCAATGCCTGATTTAATAATCCGGCTCAAAACCGAGCCGGCTAGTATTACAAACTGTCCGATCGAAAATCTGAGTACCAAGTACCTCAATCGATCAAACCCTACACGTATCCGATACGGCTACTACACCGTTTTGCCTGGATCAGGGAAACCCTCTGTGTGGGACTCTAAAGACTCGACAGTACACTGGCAGTAGGTTTAACCATAAGCACGTCAGCGGCACTAGCTGTACGTAACGGCTGCCCAGGTACCTGTCGAAAAGGAAGGTCGACGAGCAAGCTTGTCCGAACTCCTACTGAGCCTATCCATGACAATATCCGTACAGTCCGGTCTTTTCGTCAAAGAGTATCGCATACCGGGTCTAGGGGATGGTGAACATCAGACCCTAATAACCTGATAAGTCGTGCCGATGTGGCTCAGGACCAATCCGGGAAACTATTGATCAACCTATTAGTAAATCCCAAGTGCCATGGCCAAGGTTTTATGGTCCCGACCAATCGAATCACAGTGCGATATCGACTCCCTATACCGGGAGAGACGAATCCCCGACAATCGCTCACTGCCTCCATATGGCTCAGGACTGAACCCAACCAAAACCTGTTTGCACGACTCAGTAGAGCCGTGGTAGGGTAGTGATCAAAGCTCAGTGGGAACTCACACGAGACAAATGCCGATCTCGGGTCCAAAGACTAACCTGTATAGATGTTACCTGAGAACTTCCATCTGACGATAGGTATAGTACAACATGGAAGTTCTCGGCGAGTCCGTCCAGTGTACTCACACCCAGTGAGCACCTGTATACGATCTTAGGTGCATCAGACCAATGGCTCCGGGACCAACCATCCCCCGACAGGGGTAGAAACATATACACCAGTCTACTATGGAGTGTAAGTGCACGGCGGCACCCCGGCCGTCAATCCGACGCCGGAATGCGGAAGCGGTGATAAACTTTAAATTTTTTTGCGGACTTTGCAAACCGGCACCACCGCACACTAAACACCGGATCGAACCATTAACTAGTCTAAGCTATCTACAAGAATGGGAATAGAGATATACCGACGATCCAAGTCCTCCGGTCTTCTCGTCATGGTCCCGATCTCCTGCGGAAAAGTCCCGTCTCCTCCTCGTCGCCGGAAGTGCACCACATCGCCTTCTTCGTTTACGGGCTCCCACCTCAATGCCGAGGCAACTCGGGCACGAAGCCGGCTACTCGACGTGCCCAAGATATGCTGTAGGAAGTGTAGTGTAGAGGCTACTTGTCTCTTTGGGGTTTGTTGCCTTTGGATGGAGGAATGAGGATTGAACTTTGGAGGGAAAATGAAGCTACCAATTTTGCAAGGAAATGAGATGAAGAATGAAGCATCAAAAATGAACCTCTCATTTTTCCTCTCCTCAATTAGTGGCCGGCCAAATTGCTTTTGGAGAATGGTGGAGAGGTATACAAATTGCAAGAGGGAGGTAAGTGTAGGAGAGACAAAAGAGGTGACCACAACATCAACCATACCCTTTCCTCCATACCCTTTCTATTCAATCAAATCTCAAAAAGCAAAAGTATGGTGGAAAAGATATGAAAGTTATCATATCAAACAATATGCAATAAAACCCTCCACAAAATGTTATTTGCAAAACTGCAAATAACACCCTCCATCGGAAAAGTCCGGCCGGGAAAGAACAAAGGAAAACCGGCCGGAACGGAATGCAAACTGGCAACTCCAGAAAACTGGTCCCGTAATAAATTACAGGAAAACCCCGATACTGTGCATACACACCCGCATCTGTATTCCGTCCGGATACAAATGCAATGAGACAAAATCTACACTGTACTAAACTAGGACCGGCTTAAACCAAAGCCGGCTAGTAATATCCGTTCGATCCTGATCCGTGCAATACCGCACGTATCTGATCGAACCCTGCCATATACCTATACGGCTACTAGTACAAACCGTCCGATCCTGATCCGTGCAATACCGCACGTATCTGATCGGACCCTGCCATATCTCCATACGGCCTCTACAGCGTTTCGCCCGAAAGCTGAGTAACTGAAAGTGTGGTGGACTCTAAAGACTCGTCAATACTATGGCTGTGGATTTAACCACTAGCATGTCAGAAGTATAAGCCAATACGTAACGGGCCACCAGCTATTGACTAAAAGGGACGTCGATGAGCGAACTCATCCTGACACCCTACTGAGCCTGTCAGTGACAATATCCGTGCAGTCCGGTCCGTTCGTCTATGAGTATCGCATGGCGGGCCTAGGGGGTTGGTAAAAGTCAGACCCCCAAAAGCGGTACAAGTCGTGTCGGAGTGTAGCCCAGAACACCCTGAGATACTACTGGAATACCTACCAGTAAATCTCCTTGCCTTGGCCAAGGACTTTGTGTAATGGCTCTCCTAGACACAGCACGACCTCACCCCCAATACCGGGAGAGACGAACCCCTGAAGATACGCTCACTGCCTCCATGTGGCTCGGGACTGTACCCAACTAAAACCTGTTTGCACGACTCCTTTGAGCCGTGGTAGGGTAGTAATCAAAGTACAGTGGGAACTCACACGAGACAAATGACGATCCCCAGGTCGATGAACTAACCTGCACACATGTCACCAGGGAACTGCCATCTGACGTCTGGTACATGACCAACTAGCATGTTCCCGGCGAGTCCTGTCCGGTGTACTCATAACCCAATGAGCACCTGTATACATCTTAGGTGATCCAACTGACACCAGTGGCTTGTGAGACCAGCCACCGCCCCTCGTCGGGGTCTCGACTGTATACACTAGTCTACTAATGGAGTATCGATGCCCGGTCTCGAAACTCCCACGACTAGGGACCTTTTAAGGATATGCTTGTAGACCCCCAGCTCCCACTTATATGATCGCCCTCATACTGCTGGTGGTCAAGCAAGAATCCTAGGGGCTCTATCAACGTGTAATAGCGACGTGTCATGTCACCTAAAGCAGTACACGATGATAAAGGTAAACCAGATAGCATACTATCATCTCGAGTAAGACTGTCCTACCGGGATAGGTCCTCCCTCAATCATTACAATCACGTACCTGTGACCTAATAATTGACTTTGAGGGCACTATCTCCAACAATCTCCCACTTGCACTCAAGGCTAATTATTGCGATGTCGCATACTCACAGCCCGTGTGATACCGAACATCCAACTCCTCTACTAGTCAGTCTCACAAAGCTCGTTTGCGGAACTATTGCGTTCGAGGAATAGCCTCAGTGAGCGGATCCGCTTAGTTGTTTCTTTCTATGTCTCTCTATATCTCAAGTTCGCGGAGAAAGCCATCTCCCGAAATGAGCAAAATCAGTCTTAGAATATGTCTGGATGTCTGATGGGACGTAGCTCATAAATGAACTCTAAATCCAAACTTCTTAGACTGTATTGACAACTGAACTTAATCAGTGTCCTGCGCGCCATGCCTCCCTCAGTATTGCCTTGGATCACCTGTCCAAAATACTGCCCTACATCAGAGGGAAAACTATAACTCTGACAACCTCCTTGTCGTCCATGTCACCTTGGAAGCCTGGAATGATAACCGTCTCCTGAATGAGGCTGTCGTTATCATATCGCTAGAACATCCACTTATGTTCTAAAACTGCTTCCGTTTGTTTCTCCAGGATTGGATTAATGTCAACTTATTGCATCTAGTGCAAGAACAACATCTGGTGTGGTACTTGACATCTCACGATTGACTCAATTGCCTGAGCAAGTGATCTGCCAATCATGCCCGTCCCTCTCCCCTTTAGTCTGTAAGACACCTTTGGAGAGGGTGACTCCATTACCTGCAGGTACACTACCGTGCCAGGAGTCGTCCATCCTAAATACTCTTAGAATGCTGTCAAGTACCCTGATTGGGAAACCACCCAAATCTAGATCCAAAACCATAGATCTAGTAACCAGCATGTCGGATATAAAATCCATTTCCTTTGTGGAGAAACAACTGTGTGACGACCAAAGTATAACCGATCGTAGTGTAGGAGTTTCTTTTCCTACTCTGTGTATATCATCCAAATACCAGGATATCACACCCTACTACCTTCTCAACAGATCCATCCCCTATTCTGATGAAGTCAAACCCATAACTGTCATGTCAGAAATAGATGATCTATCTCCGCTACATCTGCTCTAGTCTATAAACAGACATAAGCAACCTGTCCACCAATGCTTCCGCTGTTCCCACTGACTACGACAACCCTCTGGCAGAGTCATATAGACGTACACTTCTAAAACTGGTTTAGAACGACGCTATACTCATCCTCCCGCCGGGTCTCGTAACCCGGAACAACAGCAATGGCAATTGTGGGTAAACAAGAACTTCCCTGTCACCGTCCTTGAGGCTACCGGAGTACCTCTCGGGTGCCTGAAGTTACCCACCTTATCTGCGGAGTGGCCAATGGAATGTCAATCCAGATTGAATCTTTAGGTTCCTTATCAAATCTTCAGTAATCGTTTGTGGTTCTGGAATCACTTCCAGTTCTACCATACTCCCACTAATGTTTTCTGAAAAAATCCATTTTTTTTAATAAAACTGTGGCGAGTCTAGAACAATATTGCTATTGTTCATCCAGATGGTAGAAAATCAACCCGCGTCATAACCTGGGTCAACCCACAAACAGCCATTACAGAAACGTGCCTTGAGTTATCCAGTGTCTGGTTTTAATCATAAACCGGACAACTCCCCGCACCTTAACATCGTTAAGATATGAACTGTTCTATATCCAATATAAAAACAGAGGCACTGATTTAATTGAACCAGATTCAAATCATGCAGCTGTCCCCAGCGCATGTCAACTAAATGGAAGAAGGCCGATCAGCGTTACTCAACTTAGGAATACTTCCAATTATGAGTAACCTGAAAGAGAAGCAAGATCTCTTTATCATTACTATCAACTGAATACCATACACAAGTATCTACATCTTCGATCTCTTTGAAGAATCCCGATACTTGCTATACCTGGTTCTCTACTCTATTCAAATACCAATAACTTCTCCAAATTCGGACCCTGTGTTTCCACGAAACACTTGTCTAAAAACTAGAGAAGTCATAAGTAAACTGAATGTAGTACGAGGACCAACCCCTCTGTCCCGATGGACCCTGGACAACATACAATACTTTGTATAAGTCCCTTGAGTCTGATAACTCATTCACTGTGTGTCGTAGGTCGAAAACTGTACTTATGGTTAAGAAGAATTACACCGCTGTTTAATGCTCCTTACCTAATCATCCACTGATATAGGTAAATGTCGTAGACATAATTTCAGAAAGGTATATCTCACTCTATGAAAATAGACGTACAGATATATCAATTTGAAATTGGTGCATAACAGCGGATATTCAAAACCAAATATTTGCCGACCGGCAAACAGCCCAGGTGATTTCCTCAAATATCACCGATTACAACGAATCCCGATATAATGAGGACAATCACCTAATTCCCAATAACTTACTCCCACTCATCATCTGTAAAACCATACAGATGTGAGAATCGTATCTGGTAAATACATACCCTGGAGTAAGTATCTAATCGGGAAATCAGTTTTCTATTAACAGTACACAGTGAAACTGAAACATTGAAATGTTTCGATGGGGTATCCTGGTATCCCTAGTAATGCCTCTTCCAGATTCACGACTGTAACCGTACAGTTCTTTGCCACCTCTCCAAATCCCTTCATATGTCTTTAGTCTTTACCTTCTGCACACCCCTTTAGGCCAAATGGTTTTCTTCCTTCCCTACCGTTCGGCACCAGCCTATGGTTTGGAAGAAGACTATCCAATAAGCATAATGGGTGTACTGTCCCAATCCTAGGAACACTCGCAACACGAGAGAAGGTGAAGATAAAAGACACCTGAATGTACTTTATTCCTATTTCTCCTGAACCAGGATCCATCCCCGAACTGGAACAAGTTCCTTTCGAGTTCGTATATAACCATACGATGGAATATCCAAATAAACTGTGGATCTTCGTAGTGATACGGAGTGTCCTGGAGAAATACAAAGGTGATGTGGGAGTGGTAACGAAATATTTGGTTTGGTCGTGAAATATCTGTTGCAATTTACTTTGCCCTCCTACTAATCCCTTGCTTTGTCTGAACTTAATACCTTCTGCACACCATCGTTATGCTAATTGGTTTTCTTCATTCCCTACCGGTCGGCACCAGCCTAAGGTTTGGAAGAAGACAATCCAATTTGCGTAATAGGTGTACTACCCCTAAACCAAGGAGTACTCGTAACCTGAGAGAGGGTAAAAGGAAAAGACAACTGAATAATCCTATCCGTTTTCTCCAGAACCGGAAACCATCCTCGAATTCCTTCGAGTTCGTATCTAACCATACGATGGTTTTGTCCAATGGAAGTGGACGTTCGCAGTAATACGGGGTGTCCTGGAGAAAAGGGTAAAAGTAGGAGTGGCAATGAGGTCTGCAACTCTGACAATCCAAAAGCCAGTGTAAAGAAGGTTCGGTCAACTTGGTCACTGAGTCATAGTCTTAGGGTCGGGTCAATGGTCGCTGCCAGAGAGAGAGAGAGAAAAGAAACACTCAGCGTGCACTCTAACCTAGATCAGAATGGTTACCAATTTATCTAATCTGGAAACCTCCCACTGTACCTCAAATTCTCCTCCAAACCTGAAAGAAGAATTAGTCGGGGTCACCCGAGGAGTAAACTAACTCATCAGTGGGAATCGGGATCCAACTATCATTGCATGATAACGTGACGGAATCCGCTCACGCTATCACACTCCAGAAAGTATGCGCATATCTGGCAAGTTTCAGTTCTTTTGAAACTCCCGATGTGATTTCTGCCCCATGCTCTTATGACCTTGGCGAAGGTCAACAAATCATAAGTCACATGTCAAGTTCTACCCGTCATTATCCAGGTTAATTTGAATCCACCCGTACAAGCCCTTGACGAAGGTCAACAAGGCTATACGACTGTCCCAAACCAACGCATCTATCTATGCAGCAGAAAAATAACAAGCAGCTACCATACACTATGCCTTGACGAAGGTCAACAAACATAGCATGAATACTACGTGCTACCCATCTGAAACGACGGAGGGCTACGAATGGTTTCTGGCGAAAACCTTTAACGTAATGAACTTGATATCGTTGAAGGAACGGATAGCTTTTTGAAAATATAGTGACGAAAACCGTTGCTAAAGAGGTCACTCCCGGTGAAGGGATCTCGGCTCTTTCCCCGTAGAATGGGGTGCAGGATATTCCAACTGAATACCACGATGCAAAGCAGAAGTAACCGGCTATAGTGAAGTTAATGCCCTGACGCAAACTTCTGTCCAAGGGGTCACTCCCGGTGAAGGGATCTCGGCCCTTGCCTCGTCGACTGAGGAGCAGGATATTCCAAATGAATACCACGATGCAAAACAAAAGTGAACGTCCTTGCAATAACAGCTTTTTGAAAAGTGTTCCAACAACATCAGAATAGGTTTGTTAAACTTGCATTGATCCGAATCAATGCAGTCCCATCAATTAATCACACCACAAAGAACGAAAATATACTGACGTACGTATATGCCATCCGCATTCGCCACTGGGTCCCGTCATCACCCGTTAGGTTAGCTAACTAACGGCAGAGCGGGGACTGGACTAGCGCGGATGAAAAACATATACAACATCTACTAATATATATACCAATATATAGTATTTCGCTCAAGGCGTGAATAAAATGCAGCATCACAGAAATGTACAGCATCACAGAACAATACAGATATCTGGGATCCCCGGGTTTCACAGAGCCGCTGAAACCCGACGTTCCCCTGGTCGTGTGGATAGCCTGTGCAATGAAAACCTAGACCCCTACGGGCGCGGCAAGTCACCCGCCAAAACCTGAAGCGAGGCAGCCCCCTTCAGCACCGTGAATGGACCACCCAGCACTTCACGGAATCCGGTCACTTGGGCACCCCTCCTGGGTCAACCTGTACCCCCTACGAGTGCGGCGAATAGTCCGCCAATCCTGGAGTGAAGCCCCCTCCGTCCCAATGCCATGAGATGCGGGCTTGTTGCCCTCCAGAACCCGGCTATCCGTGCACCCCTCCGCGGGGCAATCCTAGTACAGAAAGTAAAATATACATACACCGGGTACATCGACCGCAACCAGGTCGTGCCCCAAAAAAATAATACAGTCAGGCAGTGACGGCAGTCCACATGTCGGACGCTCGCCCCGCAATATCAAATGTACATAATACAACAAAACTGTACTAGCATTGCATCCAGGCTATCCCCCACGACCGATCCGCAACATCACAGAAAATACATAGAACATCAACGTGAAAGTCACGTTCGCAAATCCGTCTAACCGGGCTATAGCAGTTAGACCGGATTTACCGATCGAGTGACATTCACGGTCGCAGATATAATGTAAATACTGTGAAAAATGTGTTTAAAAAATTTCCGATTGATCAAACAATTAACAAGTGGGCCCCAAAGAAAACTGTAGCACTCACAGAAACAATTGGCCCAACTTTAATATTCCAAAGCCCATATTTTAAGCCCAGAATGCCTCTGTAAAAAAATGGTGAAGTGATGTGAATAGTGCGCGGCGGAAGGGCCGCACAAAGGGGGTTTTCGCGGCGGTTCCGCGCTCCAACTGTGGAGTTACTTCGTCAACTTTTTACAGAACTCTTAGATTTTCCAGTACATCAATATTTTACAACCTGAAAAATTTTTCGAGACCAAAAATTTTCAACAGAAACTGTCGTGGGCAAATACGGGTTTTTGGACATTTCGATCGATCGGAACTGAAAAACACATTACACAAAGCTAGACTAAGTTAATGGCGAGGCTCTGATACCACTGTAAGTGCACGGCGGCGCCCCGGCCGTCAATCCGACGCCGGAATGCGGAAGCGGTGATAAACTTTAAATTTTTTTGCGGACTTTGCAAACCGGCACCACCGCGCACTAAACACCGGATCGAACCATTAACTAGTCTAAGCTATCTACAAGAATGGGAATAGAGATATACCGACGATCCAAGTCCTCCGGTCTTCTCGTCATGGTCCCGATCTCCTGCGGAAAAGTCCCGTCTCCTCCTCGTCGCCGGAAGTGCACCACATCGCCTTCTTCGTTTACGGGCTCCCACCTCAATGCCGAGGCAACTCGGGCACGAAGCCGGCTACTCGACGTGCCCAAGATATGCTGTAGGAAGTGTAGTGTAGAGGCTACTTGTCTCTTTGGGGTTTGTTGCCTTTGGATGGAGGAATGAGGATTGAACTTTGGAGGGAAAATGAAGCTACCAATTTTGCAAGGAAATGAGATGAAGAATGAAGCATCAAAAATGAACCTCTCATTTTTCCTCTCCTCAATTAGTGGCCGGCCAAATTGCTTTTGGAGAATGGTGGAGAGGTATACAAATTGCAAGAGGGAGGTAAGTGTAGGAGAGACAAAAGAGGTGACCACAACATCAACCATACCCTTTCCTCCATACCCTTTCTATTCAATCAAATCTCAAAAAGCAAAAGTATGGTGGAAAAGATATGAAAGTTATCATATCAAACAACATGCAATAAAACCCTCCACAAAATGTTATTTGCAAAACTGCAAATAACACCCTCCATCGGAAAAGTCCGGCCGGGAAAGAACAAAGGAAAATCGGCCGGAACGGAATGCAAACTGGCAACTCCAGAAAACTGGTCCCGTAATAAATTACAGGAAAACCCCGATACTGTGCATACACACCCGCATCTGTATTCCGTCCGGATACAAATGCAATGAGACAAAATCTACACTGTACTAAACTAGGACCGGCTTAAACCAAAGCCGGCTAGTAATATCCGTTCGATCCTGATCCGTGCAATACCGCACGTATCTGATCGAACCCTGCCATATACCTATACGGCTACTAGTACAAACCGTCCGATCCTGATCCGTGCAATACCGCACGTATCTGATCGGACCCTGCCATATCTCCATACGGCCTCTACAGCGTTTCGCCCGAAAGCTGAGTAACTGAAAGTGTGGTGGACTCTAAAGACTCGTCAATACTATGGCTGTGGATTTAACCACTAGCATGTCAGAGGTATAAGCCAATACGTAACGGGCCACCAGCTATTGACTAAAAGGGACGTCGATGAGCGAACTCATCCTGACACCCTACTGAGCCTGTCAGTGACAATATCCATGCAGTCCGGTCCGTTCGTCTATGAGTATCGCATGGCGGGCCTAGGGGGTTGGTAAAAGTCAGACCCCCAAAAGCGGTACAAGTCGTGTCGGAGTGTATCCCAGAACACCCTGAGATACTACTGGAATACCTACCAGTAAATCTCCTTGCCTTGGCCAAGGACTTTGTGTAATGGCTCTCCTAGACACAGCACGACCTCACCCCCAATACCGGGAGAGACGAACCCCTGAAGATACGCTCACTGCCTCCATGTGGCTCGGGACTGTACCCAACTAAAACCTGTTTGCACGACTCCTTTGAGCCGTGGTAGGGTAGTAATCAAAGTACAGTGGGAACTCACACGAGACAAATGACGATCCCCAGGTCGATGAACTAACCTGCACACATGTCACCAGGGAACTGCCATCTGACGTCTGGTACATGACCAACTAGCATGTTCCCGGCGAGTCCTGTCCGGTGTACTCATAACCCAATGAGCACCTGTATACATCTTAGGTGATCCAACTGACACCAGTGGCTTGTGAAACCAGCCACCGCCCCTCGTCGGGGTCTCGACTGTATACACTAGTCTACTAATGGAGTATCGATGCCCGGTCTCGAAACTCCCACGACTAGGGACCTTTTAAGGATATGCTTGTAGACCCCCAGCTCCCACTTATATGATCGCCCTCATACTGCTGGTGGTCAAGCAAGAATCCTAGGGGCTCTATCAACGTGTAATAGCGACGTGTCATGTCACCTAAAGCAGTACACGATGATAAAGGTAAACCAGATAGCATACTATCATCTCGAGTAAGACTGTCCTACCGGGATAGGTCCTCCCTCAATCATTACAATCACGTACCTGTGACCTAATAATTGACTTTGAGGGCACTATCTCCAACATGGAGTATCAATGCCCAGTCTCGATAGTCACGCGACTAGGGACCATTCAAGGATGTGCTTATGGACTATCCTGCTTCTACAAGTATGATCGCCATCACAACGCAGGTAGTCAAGCAAGATCCTATGGGCTTTATCAACATGTAACCACAATATGTAATAACGAGTATGACATATGTCATGTTAAGATAAAGACAAACCACTATAGTATACCACCGTATCGAGTCTTTATCAATATGTGCAAGCTAGATATAACAACAATACAAATAAATACACATATCCCGATAAAGATAAGTCAAATAATATACCATAAAACTGAGCAAGATTGTTCTGTACATACATATCCCTAGTGTCCATATGTATACATATACAATACTGGCCTCTAGGGCATATACATCCAACAATCTCCCACTTGCACTAAAGTCCAATGATTGGGGTACCGAATACCCAACCTCTGCTCTAAGGCCAGCTGCTGGCGTACCGCATACCCAACATCCCAAAAAGTCGCTTGAACTGTGCTTGAGGGAGTGCCTTTGTAAATGGATCCGCCGTGTTGTCTTTCGTATCCACTCTCCGGACCTCGATCTCCTGGCGATCTACTATCTCCCTGATCAGGTGATACCGCCTTAAGATGTGCCTGGATTTCTGACGGGACCGTGGTTCCTTCGCTAAAGCTATAGCCTCATTGTTATCACAATACACTGGTATCGGATCAACAATGTACGGAACCACCTGAACTTCAGCTATGAACTTCTTTATCCAGACCGTCTCTTTTGCGGCATCGCTTGCAGCTATGTATTCAACCTCCATCGTCGAGTCTGCGACGGTATCCTGTTTGGAACTCTTCCAACATACCGCCCCTCCGTTGAGGGTAAACAAAAAACCCGAGACAGACTTGCTGTCATCCTTGTCACTCTGGAAGCTTGAGTCGGTAAAGGACTCGACCCTGAGGTCTCCATTACTGTAAATCAGGAACATCTCCTTAGTCCTTCTCGGGTACTTGAGAATGTTCTTTACTGCTGTCCAGTGGACCTCACCTGGGTCCGACTGATACCGACTTACCATGCTTAGCGTGTAAGCTACATCTGGTCTTGTTCATAGTATCGAATACATTATAGATCCTACCACCGAAGCGTAGAGTATAGTGCTCATGCGAACCCTCTCCTCGTTAGTCTTGGGAGACATCTTCTTGGAGAGGGTGATTCCGTGCAATGCGGGTATGTTACAGCGCTTGGAATCTTCCATACTAAATCTCTTTAGTATGGTCTCTATGTACCTGGACTGTGAAAGTCCCAGTAATTTCTTGGATCTATCTCTGTAGATCTTGATCCCCAGAATGTACGAGGCATCACCTAGGTCTTTCATGGAGAACCTTTGTGATAAGAATAGCTTGACCGATTGTAGCATAGGAATGTCATTTCCTATCAAAAGAATGTCGTCCACGTACAAGACTAGGAACACGACAGTTCGTCCTACAATCTTCTTATAAATACAAGGCTCATCTTCGTTCTTGATGAAGTCAAAGTCCTTGACTATCTCATCAAAACAGATATTCCAGCTCCGCGATACTTGCTTCAATCCATAAATGGATTTGAGTAACTTACACACCTTCCCGCTACTCCCACTGTCTATAAAACCTTCTGGCTAATCCATATAAACGCACTCTTCTAAACTTCCATTTAGAAAAGCCGTTTTTACGTCCATCTGCCAGATCTCATAGTCATGGAAGGCAGTAATGGCAAGCAGGATCCTAATGGATTTGAGCATAGCCACTGGAGAAAAGGTTTCAACATAGTCCACTCCTGGTCTTTGATGAAAACCTTTTGCAACGAGTCTAGCCTTATAGGTTTCCACCTGCCCATCTACACCAAGTTTCTTCTTGTAGATCCATTTGCATTCAACGGGTTTTACCCCAGGTGGAGCAACTTCCAGGGTCCACACTTTATTGGTGTACATGGACTCCATTTCAGATTGCATAGCATCCAGCCACTTATCAGAGTCCCTACTGATAATGGCCTGCCTGAAACTAGTAGGATTCATCTTCTTCCAAGATGTAATCCTCTCGATCCCCATCTATGAGAAAACCGTAGTATCTCTCGGGCAGATGAGAAATCCTATTAGATCTGCGGAGTGGCTGAGGTTCATCCGGGGTTATTGAATCCTGAAGTTCCACCAAGTCTTCAGTCACAGTTTATCCCTCTGGAATTTCTTCCAGTTCTACCGTACTCCCACTAATTTCTTTTGCAAGAAACTCTGTTTCCAAGAAAACAGCATGTTGAGCAACAAACACCTTCTATTCCTCGGTGTGGTAGAACAGATATCTATAACTGTTCTTTGGATATCCGACAAACATACATAAAACTGACCGTGCCTCTAGTTTATCTGGTTTATGCTTTTTAATATTAGCCGGACAACCCTATATCTTAAACTTTTTATGATATGGCTTCTTACCATTCCACATCTCAAATGGTGTTTTAGGCACGGACTTGGATGGAACGTGATTCAACAGATGTGCCACCGTTTGAAGAGCATATCCCCAGAATGAAAGAGGCAACTCAGCATTACTCATCATGGAGCGAACCATGTCCAATAGGGTACGATTCCTCCTCTCCGACACACCGTTGTGTTGTGGTGTATACGGAGGAGTAAGCTGAGAGAGAATTCCATTCTCTTTTAGGTATTCTAGGAATTCCGTGCTTAAGTATTCCCCTCCTCTATCAGATCTGAGGATCTTAATACTTTTGTCAGTCTGGTTCTCTACTTCGCTTCTGAATTCTTTGAATTTCTCAAAAGCTTCAGATTTGTGTTTCAAAAGATACACATATCCGAATCTAGAGAGATCTTCTGTAAATGTGATGAAGTACGAGAACGCACCCCTTGCATGTATAGACATCGGACCACATACATCACTGTGTATGAGTCCCAAGAGCTCTCCTGCTCTTTCTCCATGCCCGGTGAACGGAGATTTGGTCATCTTCCCTTTGAGACAAGACTGACAAGTTTCATAAGATGAAAATTCGAATGTATTCAAGAGTCCATCTTTATGCAACTTACTTAGTCTTTTCTCTCCGATATGACCAAGTCTACAATGCCACAAGTAGGATTCGTTCGTATCTGAACTCTTCCTCTTGCGTGTTTTTTGTACATTGAGAACTGTGTTTTGATTTAGAACATAGATACCATTACACAGTATACCTTCTGCAACCAGTACCTTATCAAGGTAAATGTTCATGATATTTCTATCAAGAACAAAGTTATATCCATCTTTATCAAATAAAGAAGCTGATATGATGTTGCAAAGCATGGAAGGCACATAGTAGCAATTGTTCAAAATCATAGTATTGCCATTTGGCAATACTAGGTGATATTTACCGACGGCAGCAGCATTAACGTGTGCTCCATTCCCCACTCCGAGGGACATATCACCAGGTCCAACTATCCTACTTTTTCTCAGTCCCTGCAATAAATTACAGATATGAGATCCTGATCCGGTATCGAGTACCCAGGAGGTAGGACTGACCGAAAAACAGTTCTCAATAACAAGAACACCTGAAGAAGATGCAACAGTATGTTTCTTCTTCGATGGGGTCATTAAGGAATTTAAACAATCCTCTTTTCCATGCTCATACTCATGACCGTTGTCATAAGTTAGAGCCGAACCGACGTTCCCCAGCCCCGAATAAGAAATCGGATCGGTCAAGCGATACATTTTATTATCTTGATTAGGGCGTGAAATGGTTGCTACCTGGAGAGAGAGAGGGGGAAAACACTCAGCGTTTGCTCTTGGAAGATTAGATTGGTTTATTAATTTATCTAATCGGGATGGCTCCCACTGTTTCCTCAAATTCTTCATTAAACCCTAAAAGAAGAACTAGTCAGGATTAATCGCACGTCACAATACTTGCTTAACCTTTCAGCCAGGCTGGTGTTGGTACTTCGAGGGAGGTTTTCCAACGCTTTCGCGAAGTTCCTTAATTACGTAACCTCTTTTCCCTGGAGGCGTAGCCCCGCTAACACCGTTCTAGACACCTACTGGTTTATAGCATTGATTGTTAAGTGAAAAAATCTCCCAAGAGTAATCCAACTCATCAGTGGGATCGGGATCCAACTATCATTGTTTGATGCACTAGATGGAATCCACTCTAGTCACCACACTCCAGAAGGTATACTAAATCTGCAAGTTTCCTGTATGTTTGAAACTCCCGATGTGGTTTTTGCTCCTAACAACCTATGATCTTGACAAGGTCAACAAATCATAAATTTCTAGTCAAGTTCAACCTGTCATTATCTTGATTACCCTAGACCCACTTGCATAAGCCCTTGACAAGGTCAACAAGGCTATGTGACTGTCCTAGTTAATCGCATTATGTGCTACAAACAAACAACACCCGGCTACCGTGCACTACGCCTTGACAAGGTCAACAAACGCAGCACGAATACTGAGTAATGTCCGTAGGAAATGACAGAGGGCTACGGCTGGGTTTTTGGCAAAAAACCCGTTAACGTAATGAACTTGATATCGTTGAAGGAACCTGAGTAGTTTTATAAATATATAGTGGCGAAAACCTTTGCTAAAGAGGCCACTCCCTGTGAAGGGATCTCGGTTCTTTCCTCGTCGAATGAGGTGCAGGATATTCCAAAATGAATACCACGATGCAAAGCAAAAATTAATCGACTATAGTGAAGTTATTACCCTGACGCAAACTTTTACTCAAGGGGTCACTCCCGGTGAAGGGATCTCGGCCCTTGCCTCGTCGAATGAGGTGATGGATATTCCAAACTGAATACCACTGTGCAAAGCAAAAGAGAACGTCTATAATGTCAGTTTTTAAAGCTTGGTTCCAACAACATCTTTTAGGTTTATTATCTTGCACTAATCAAAATTAATGCGGTCCCATCAATTTGTAACCTATCACACCAGAAAAGAACGAAAATAAAATGTACGTATATGCCATCCGCATTCGGCACGGGGGCCCGTCATCACCCGTTAGGTTACTTAACTAACGACAGAGCGGGGGTTGGACTAGCACGGGTGCAAAACATATACAACATCTACTAGTATATATATAAGTATATATAACATTTATCCCAGGCATGATAATAAACAACATCACAGATAACAATACAGAATGGTGGATAATCTTGGAGTCCCGGGTTTCATTTGAGCCGCAAATAAAACCTGACGTTTCCTGTCGTGTGGATAGCCTGTGCAATGAAAACCTGTACCCCCTACGAGTGCGGCGAATAGCCCTGCCAATTCTATAATGAAGCCCCCTCCGTCTCGACGCCATGAGAATGAAACCCCCTCAGTCTTTATGCTATGAGATGCGGGCTTGTTGCCTTCTAGAATCCGGCTATTCGTGCACTCCACCGTAGGGTAATCCTAGTACTGAATAAGAAAATAATATATACAAACGGTGACATCGACCTCAACCCGATCGTGCCCCAAAATAATTTACAATCCGGCAAAGATGGCAGTCCACATGTCGGACGCTCGCCCCACAATAACAAATGTACAAATGAATTTAAACAGTACCAACAACATTGAAACACTTGCTATCCATCACGACTATCCAACCATAATTACAGAACAAGCACACAACATCAACGCGATTGTCACGTTCGCAAAACCCGTCTAAAAGAACATATAGCAGTCAGACGAGTTTTACCGATCGAGTGACATTCCCGGTCGCAGATAAAAGTGAATGTACTGAAAATAAAATACGTATTTTAAAATTACGATCGACTAAACTTTCCAAGTGGGCCCCAAGTATTAAACCAACACTGTAACAAATCTGGGCCCAAAAAGTAATTATTCTAGAAACCACAATTTCCAAAAATAAGAGGCCCAGAAGAAATTTTGTTCACGTTGGACCCAAAACGGCCGCGGAATCTCCGCCAATAGAGGGTTTGCGTGGCGGATCCGCTACGATTTGGAAGGATTACGTGACCAAATTTCTTCAGGGGTCTTAAAAAAGCCTGCATGATTTTCTGGGACCATAAAATTTATTTTTCGAGCACGTTTAAAAATCGACAGAAAACTCATGATTTGAAATGCAGTTTTTGAAATTTTCGGTCGATCGTTATTCTAAACACGTTTAAACAAGCTAGTATAGGTTTTATGGGTGGCTCTGATACCATAAAGGGTTACCCTAGTGCCCCGGCCAACTTCCGTGGCCAAATGCGGAACAAAAATTTTCTTGCGAACAAAAACTTAGCACTAGAATAAAACTTAACCGGATCTTTCCATAAAACTAACTAGCTACACTAGGAGAGCTATCTACTATGATGGAAACCTCACCAAACAAACCAAGTCCTTCGGTCTTCTTTCTTCATCCTTAGCTCCTAGCAAGCGCCTTGAACATGCTTGAACTTCAAATCCGGCTCTATCGGTCCATCGGGATCGTGCTTGTTCTCCGGCCTTCTTTTGTCGCAGATGATCCACCTGGGGAGTATGATCCATGGCTCTCGCTCCTAACTATGTAACCAAAGGAGCAACTAGAGAACTTGGTTTTCCAAACCAAGTAGTCTAGGATGTAGTGAAGGGTGTCTTAGTGTTTAGCAATCTCTTTCTTATCTCTTCACTTGATTCTCAACACATGAGAAAATAGTGAAGAGGAAGAAGATGAAGGTGGAGGAAGCTAGAGAGGAAAGAGGAGAGCAAGAGCAAAAGAGAGCTCGAGAAAAATAATGAAGCAAGCATGAAAGAGAAAATACACATCTAGGTTTTGTGTATCAATTCTTTCATTAAACAATTAGCAACCATGCTTCAATAGTAACTCCAAAATGAATTATAAATTCATTTGACTACTATTGAAGCATGGTCACTACCTTTCCTCCCTTACCTCTCACTTTCCACCTCATTTCCATTTATGAAATAAATGGAAAATCCAAAATGAGGTGGCCACCTTCTAGAAGGAAATCTGTAGTAAATACGGATTTCAGTCTACTGTACAAATATACCGGTAATCAGATAAAATTCCGAACGCCTAAAAGAGATAGAATAACACGAAGAACGTAATACTAGAATATATATATCGAAATACATATATGTAAATTATTAAATCAATACCTGATTTAATAATCCGGCTCAAAACCGAGCCGGCTAGTAGTACAAACTGTCCGATCGAAAATCTGAGTACCAAGTACATCAATCGATCAAACCCTACACGTATCCAATACGTCTACTACATCGTTTTGCCTGGATCAGGGAAACCCTCTGTGTGGGACTCTAAAGACTCGACAGTACCCTGGTAGTGGGTTTAACCACAAGCACGTCAGCGGCACTAGCTGTATGTAACGGCTGCCCAGATACCTGTCGAAAAGGAAGGCCGACGAGCAAGCTCGTACGAACTCGTACTGAGCCTATCCGTGACAATATCCGTACAGTCTGGTCTCTTCGTCAAAGAGTATCGCATACTGGGTCTAGGGGATGGTGAACATCAGACCCTAATAACCTGATAAGTCGTGTCGATGTGGCTCAGGACCAATCCAGAAAACTACTGATCAACCTATCAGTAAATCCCAAGTGCCTTGGCCAAGGTCTTATGGTCCTGACCAATCGAATCACAGTGCGATATCGACTCCCTATACCGGGAGAGACGAATCCCCGACAATCGCTCACTGCCTCCATGTGGCTCGGGACTGAACCCAACCAAAACCTGTTTGCACGATTCAGTAGAGCCGTGGTAGGGTAGTGATCAAAGCTCAGTGGGAACTCACACGAGACAAATGCCGATCTCGGGTTCAAAGACTAACCTGTACACATGTCACCTGAGAACTTCCATCTGACGATAGGTATAGTACCACATGGAAGTTCTCGGCGAGTCCGTCCAGTGTACTCACACCCAGTGAGCACCTGTATACGATCTTAGGTACATCAGACCAATGGATGTGGGACCAACCATCCCCCGACGGGGGTAAAAACGTATACACCAGTCTACTCTGGAGTATCAATACCCAGTCTCGATACTCAAGCGACTAGGGACCATTCAAGGATGTGCTTATGGACTACCCTGCTCCCACAAGTATGATCGTCATCACAACGCAGGTAGTCAAGCAAGATCCTATGGGCTTTATCAACATGTAACCATAATATGTAATAACGAGTATGACATATGTCATGTTAAGATAAAGACAAACCACTATAGTATACCACCGTATCGAGTCTTTATCAATATGTGCAAGCTAGATATAACAACAATACAAATAAATACACATATCCCGATAAAGATAAGTCAAATAATATACCATAAAACTGAGCAAGATTGTTCTGTATATACCTATCCCTAGTGTCCATATGTATACATATACAATACTGGCCTCTAGGGCATATACATCCAACACATGCTCCCGCCAATGAGCTTCAGCGCTCTTGTACCAACACAAGAAGCTCAGAATAAGTCGGTCTTTGATCGGCTTACAACTACTGTGGCCCCTCTCAACGGGGCATCCAACTCCAATGCCTCAGTCTTTGACAGACTGGGCCAAAGCTCAGTTGGACCCATGAAGAAGCCCGCGATACAAGAAAAGGTTATCCCAAAAAGGATAGCCATCCCTGCTCCCGAAGTCGTCAAGGCAGCTTCTCCTGCCAAAGTGTCGGTCTTCACAAGACTGACTATTTCAGCTCCTGTTCCAGGCGAAATCGTCAAGGTTGCTTCCCTTACTCGGAAGTCTGCCTTCGATAGGTTGGCCATCCCCACTCAGCGGATATCAGTCTTTAATAGGCTGACAACGACAACTTCTGACCAACACAGGGGGCATGAGGGAGTCACCCCTATGGCTGAGACAATCCCATCCGCACGACATGCTCGCCGTCGTCACTGGCGCCGAGTAAGGAAGGCTGGGGGCAGCTCCCCTTTTGGACTAACTCCGCCATCTCCCATGGTGGAAATCAATGCTGCTGTTCCAACTGGGAACAGCTTTTAACCGCATAGGAGAGTTCGCAAGAACTCTCCGACCGCCGTGCTGAAGAGATCTCCTCCACCAATGTAGATTACTACAGAAAAGAAGCCGGAGCAGCCCCCTCAGCGGCTGTCCTCCAAAATTTGTAAAGTCTGGAGATAGGTCCAGGAATCGGTGATTAACCAGGACTACTATCACCGGCCAATGAAGCTCAAAGCTCAGCAAGAAAAGAGCCATCTCGAGGTACCACAGAAGATGTCATCTGTCTGGGTGCCCGCTGCAACGGCTCCCTCAACGTCAACCGCTCAAAAGAGAAGGAGGCCGGAGAAAGCCTCTGTTACCGCGGCGAACCACAAAAGCGCTGAATCTAAACGCCCCAAGTCTGGGGGCATGGTAACACACACCGTTTATATGGCTTCCGGAAAAGAAGAAAGCCGTGCTTCTACGGGTCATCGACCGCTTACCCGATCGATAACGAAGGCTCAGGAACAACAGCAACAGAAACTTCAGGAGATGCTGACTGCAATGGCCGCGCTCACTGGGCCAAAAGAAAATCCATAGACCTCGGAGCAGCGTCGGGAACAAGAAACTGATACCGAGTTCCTCCGAAGAATGCTCGAGAGGAAAGAAAAAGAGGCTGCGGAGCAGGCGGCCAATATAAAACGAATGGCTCTTTTGTTCCAAGACATGGCTGGGATGATGTTACAGCCATAACCTTTATCTGAAGATCCCCCGATCGTCATTGAAGATGACAGAGGGGAGACATCAAACCCCCCTCCGGCTCTTTCAGCAGCCAAAGAGGAAACCATCTCCAAGGCTGCTCTGGATGACTACATTGCTCAGCAAATACGAGCTCACGAGGAGAATGAAGCGTCCGACCAAACTGTTAAAACTGGGCGACCCTATCGAGGCTGGTATGACTAAATAAGGTATCCGCCGGGATATATGATCCCCAAATTCCATGTATATAAGGGGACGGGAAATCCGCATCAGCAAGTCGCCCAGTTCAGGGCTCTGTGTGGTAACACTGGAGGTGATGATAAACTTTTGCTCCGCCAATTTGTTGGCAGCTTGTCGGAGACAGCGTTTGAATGGTACTCCGAACTCCTGAACGACTCTGTCAAGACATTTGCGGAGATGGAGCTGCTATTCACCCAGCATTTCGCGAGCGCTAGTGAAGGCACCCCAATAACGACATTGATCAATGCCAGGGTGAAGCCAGGTGAAACGTGGGTACAATACGCAATACGATGGCGAAATTTATGGTAAAAATGTGAGCAGCGCATCGAGGAAGCGCCGGCAGTGGGCATGTTCGTGGGCACTCTTGACCCTCAAGCAACTATTTCCCAATTCATGCTGTTCTTCAAGCCGACCACGTTCCAGGCCTTGATCGACAAACTGGCCCAAATGGACCAGATGGGTCATAGACCGTCTCCTTCAAAGCCGGAGCCGCGGAACGAAAAGGGTAAAGGGAAGGCGACCTTCGTCATGAATACTCAACAGCAGCCCAGTGCCCCAAAACTAACTGATCGCCTAGACGAGAGGCGACAATTCTATAATGAGAAGATGAAGCGCCCTTATTCGTTTCCCCGGAACAAAACGAAGAGATTGTTCGATAGCGGTGCGCAACAGGCTCATTGATCAGTCGAAAATATTGCATATTTTAACCGACAATTTCCCTATCATCTGCATACATATAGAAGTGTTCGGTATCAGTATTCTACATATTAGCAAATCTATCGCAAAATATCAGATTACATGTATTCGACCTTAAAACCGGCATTTCTAGGGAAATTGACTGCATTGCATGGCATCGCAATATTTCTATATGTCGCAACCCGTATTTCGAAGTCTGTGCAGGAAATGAGAAGCTCGCTCGACCATTAGACCGCTCGAAAGATACGTAAACTCACTAACTTCAAATCTGGTACCAATCCAAAGGAGCAATCACAATTCAGCATATCAGACAAAGCCCTAAACAGTAGTCCAAGACCACAGCAGAAAACACAAGGCCCAAGCCTCCTACATAGCCGCGGATCAGCGGCATGGGCTTGCTAAGGCCGCGGATCCGCGGTGGGTCCAAAGGTTCAAGCTCCCAAATTTGCACCAGAATTCCTGTATCAGCTCCTACAGTTCAGAAATGTACTCCAACTTCCAGAAGACTCCAGAGACTTCTACCAGATCAGCAAACACTTTGGGCTTAACACTAAACTAGCCTTGTATTCTAGAACTTTCCCTAAACCCTAGCTTAAACCCTAAGCTAAAGTCTAACAAACTCTCTCAACAAACTTTTGGAGGGAAACTTCTAATTCAAACCTAAACCTAGGGTTTGGGAGCTCTATAAATAAGACCCTAGGCTCATTATCCCCAAATAATTCAACCTTGAAATTTATTCAACCTTGGGAATTATTCATCCAATTAGTGAATCTATCCCCAATCTATCTCTCTTTTCATCTCCTTCTTCCACAAGTTTAGTGAGAGAGCTTGTAGGAAAGCCTAACCCTAATTCCAATTGAGATCAAGAATCCCGAGTACCCATTAAGCAAGAAGCCTTACAACCTTTAGGAGCGGAGCCGATCTTCAACGGAGCAAGCGATCCGAGCCGATCCACGACTCACGAAGCCGAGCGACGCCCGATCAACGATCTAGATTCTTCTTCTTGTAGTTCTTGAAGCAAATGTAATCAAAATTGTTGAGATAAATAAAGGTGATATTCTTTTATCTTGTTTTCTTTAAATTCTGCATCATGCTATCTTTACAATGCGTAAATCTTTTCTGTGTGGTGATGTGTGAATAAAACTCCGCTCGTCGAGGAGTCGAGACGGATAATAGAATGATGATGTAACATAGCTTTAATCGATTCTTGAGTCCTACGAGTTTTGTAAACCCTAGCAAGTTCAAGAAACGACGACCCATTTCGTTTCGATGCTTTCTTGATTGACATCGATCGAAATTGGGGAGTTACGATCGTTTCTTGAATTTGGTAGAGGCTAGAAAAGGAATGATATCGACGAAAGAACAAGGGTTATAGGATGAAACCCTAGTTTCACGAGAAAGCCCCAACTCTCGTCGATGATCATCGATCTAGTATCAATCCTTCGAAGGACAAGAACACGATATCTTTAGATTACATCACGTCTATTGATCCTATCGATTCCTACGAGCCTCTTTTAGATTCTTGATTGTGGATTGGAAAAATATTATCAAAACACCGATTCTTAATTGTTTATAGTTTCTTGATTCTTGAATAAAGAATAGTGACACTCGAATACAAATAATTCTTGAATCATGTTTTCTTTTATTGTTGCTTAACTTTTCATTTCAAACATATCAAAGATATAAATGAATCGTGCAATCCCTGTGGACGATCCGCACTCATTCATGAACTACAATTGACACCGTAGTTTGATTGCGGTCAAAATGTTTTTGATTGTGAAGTTCTTTATAGATTTTCCGAATACCAACCCATTTGAGTTCTTTAAACAAAGTCGGAAACGAAACAAACCTTCACCGGAAAAACGATCAATCAAAATGGCGCCGTTGCCGGGGATCGCGCTAATTCATTTGCATTTATAGTTTGAATTGAAAGAATTATTACATTTTACTTTTTGAAATCAAAATTCGTACAAACTCTTATACGTATGTTGTGATTGACTGCAAGGTGATCTGGAGCATTCTGTGCTGTGAAAAAATTATTTGGGATATACCTGAGAGTAGAGGAAGGCCACAGAAGCCTCCTGAAGAAATTGTGTACAGTGATCTCACTGTGGGAGCGCGTTTCCGCGGCGAGTACCCACCAAGTGCGGCGGTTCCGCGGCTAGGTTGGGGGTTCTCTGGAAAATTTTGCCTGCAGGTGATTTCTTGCTCTCTCCCCTCTCCTCTTTTAGCTCCAATTAACACTTTGCTGCAGGATTCTTTGCAAATAATCGCAGCGCCGCAAAAGCAAAATTAAAATTGTGCGTGATTTTGATTTCTTGGTTGTTTGCATTCTAATACTGAAATTTAAGGGGCACGGCCAAATCCAAATTAGGTGGGGATTTCATTACCCTTCCTAGGCCCCGAAAATCGCAAAACTTGCATCCGCATTACCCTCATTAATTAAAAGAAATCTAGAGAAGACTCTAAGGACCGTCGCGCTCAATTAGGACAAGAGAAGGCCGCGGGTAATTCATTGCTTATCCGCGTTTTCTTGTGGTGCCTAAGGCGAGTGTGTCTAAGGCTAGTGGTTTTTAATTAGGCCCACTACTTACGTAGTGGAGTACCTTCCCACTTACCTGGCACTTATCCGGCCACAGGGGGACAAAGAGGCAGTGGAGGATTTTATCCTGCGACTTGTCTTTTGGCAGTTAGGAGCGGTCTAGAGCCGGACCTAGGTGACCACTAGATTCTAGGGTTTGTGTGCTGCATTTGTTTTGTCGCATCATTTTTTCAAAAATCCGTCCCTTTTTCAAAGCAAACACCGCATTCATTCATTACCCCTAATTATAAGTCAACGCTGCCACTTGTACTAACCCTTTTTAGTGCAAGATAGGCTGGACACGGGATTCTAGTGCCCGTTTAGTCCGCGTACCCTTTATCGACTCCGAAGTCGATATTTCTCCATTTACCTTTTCTTTACCTACTACCACACCCACACCGATGGATCCGAATCCATCAAACTTCTTTAACCCTAATCTGCCGCCGTCCGTTGGTGCGCAGAATCCTCCCCACATTTCTCTCCAGGAAAGATGCTATCCACATAGAGGTCCTCTTTCGACCTGCTTATCCACACCACCAGCCAATGGGGATAACTTTGAAATTAAGCCCCAGTATATCAATCTTTTACCCAAATACCACGGACTCGAGACTGAGGACGCTTACGTTTTCATTACCAAATTTGAAAACGTATGCGCAATGATGGGTACGTCACAACTTTCAGTGGATGCGATGCGTCTACGACTTCTTCCATTTACCTTGTGCGATATAGCCGAGAAGTGGCTATACAACACTACCGCACATTCTATTACGAATTGGGAAGAATTCGTCGCTGCATTCCTTAAGAAATTTTTCCCACACCAAAAGACAGCTCGAATCCGTAGCGAACTGAACCAATTTGCCCAGCTCCCTGCTGAGCCATTCTCTAAATACTTTGAACGTTTCAAGGATCTATTGGTTCAATGTCCTCATCACGGCATCCCGAGATGGGAGCTTTGCCGAATCATATATGAGGGCAGTAACCCTAGCACTAAACAGAGCCTTGAAAACATGTGTCAAGGTACATTTATGACTAAGGATGATGGGGAAGCTTGGCGATACTTAGAAGAGTTCGCTGAAAAGTCACTACAGTGGGAGAGTGGAACCCAACCATTGAATAGGGGTGGCGTACACCAAATAGATGTGTCCATAGGTGTTCGAGCAGAAATGGCAGCAATGCAAAAGAAGCTCGACGCTATGGAACACAAATTTGCAGCAGCCTCCCTAAACCAAATGTCACTTTCCAAAACTGTATGTAGCTGCTGTTCTGATCCGTCTCACTTGATGGAAGAATGTCCGTTTCAAGGTCGTGAGCATACCAATGCCGCATTTCAACGACCTAGAAACGATCCTTTTTCTTCCACATATAATCAGGGTTGAAAGAATCACCCTAATTTTGCTTGGAACCAATCACAATCACAAAACACGGTTCCAAACCAAAACAATTTTCAAAGGGTTCCTCCGCCACAACAGCAGCCACAACTTCAATTGAGTCAGCACCCCTTTCAAGCACATAATTTTCAAAATCCGGTCAACACACCTGCACTGTCTAGTCCTTTACAGTTGACCGGGACTGATGAATCCTCTTCTTTTGCACAATACATGAATTTGGTCTTGACAAATATCATGCAAGTTTCGGCTGAAATGAAATCTTCCGTCGATGACATGAAGAGAAACTCTTCGTCCCAAAGCGAGAGTATTAAATCAATGGAAGAAGAAATTTCACGAGTAAAAGCCGAAATGAGTGCAAGAGAGAAAGGGAAACTTCCAGCTCAACCCTTACCCAATCCTGGCTATTCACATCATGTGAATGCAATCACCACGTTGAGATCTGGACGAGTGCTTGACAATCATGTTGGGGAAGAAGTTGATGATACTGACAATCCTATCAACACCCCGGCTGAGATCTTTCCACACACACACACTTCTAATTTTGACCCCAGTTCTTCTATCCTACCACCTTCTTCCGAGCCTATTCTCCATTTCCCAAAAGGCTCGCCACTACAGTCCACCTCTTTTACCCCTCCACGGACGATTCCCACTTCTATTCTGGGATCGGTTCCACACACACTTCCTTCTCCTATGATGGACCCAGCGCTTATTGCTAAAGCACCTTATCCTAATCGGTTAAGGGCTAACACACCAAGTCCACAAATGGAGAAGATCACTGAGATGTTTAAACAGGTTAACATCAATATCCCTCTTCTAGATGCTATCCAACAAGTCCCTGCATATGCTAAAGTTCTTAAAGACTTTTGCACTAGAAAGAGGAAGAAACAAATGCCCAAGAAGATATTCATGGCAAAAACAGTAGACACAGCTTTCCCCCAGCAATTACCGAGGAAACGTAAGGATCCTGGATATCCTACTATTTCCATCTCTATTGGGGAGAAACACATTAACCGTGCTCTACTAGATCTTGGGGCAAGTGTTAACCTGCTTCCTTTCTCAGTTTATGAGCAGTTAGGAATCGGAGAGTTGAAACCATCTCCTTGCACTCTTCAGATGGCTGACCGATCAATCACCAGACCTAGGGGTGAACTAGAGGATGTGTTAATAAAAATCGGGGAATTTATCTTCCCTGTAGACTTTATTGTAATTGATACACAGCCTGTAGCGAACTCACGGAATCAAATTCCGGTGATTTTAGGTCGCCCCTTTTTGGCCACTTCCAATGCTATCATCAATTGTCGTAACGGTTCTATGACCCTATCTTTCGGGAATAGGACAATTGAGATGAACATTTACAAGTTAGGAAGTGTACCCTCTGAACCTACTGCTCAGGTTTGTTCTGTCGACTTAATGGATGTCGACAGCAGCGAATTTAATGATCCTCCTGATACCGATCTTGACTCTTTTCATACGTTATTGTTTGACCCAACTATGTATCATACACATACGGACGCTTCCACCGAGATGTCCGGGTCAACAATTAACACTGATTATGAACTGCTTTTAGAGTCTGAAGATCACCCCGCACTTTGTGATGACATTATTCTTCGGGGTATAGATGAAACTTTTGAGGAGATCTTCGCTGATGAACTCGCATTTCTGAATAATACGGGTGTTGAGATGAATCATGTACCACTCACTGAAATTGAACCTCCACCCCTTTTTCTGAATTGTAAGAAGAATGCGAGTAATCCATCACATACACTGCATCGTCTCTCCAAAATGAGACGCACACACATTCTATTCCACCACTTACCTTTTCCCCACTTTTTCTTCCACCAACCCGAGCACTGCATTGATAAATTTTTTGAATGGTTGGTGTTGACATTCGGTCTTTGCAAAGCTTGGCATCGACCAATGATTTTTGACCCCCACTTGTGATTTTCAAAGCTTAACATTGCATAACTCAAGTTTGGGGGGGTATACATTTTTTCTGGCTCTTGAAAAGAAAAGTTTTACAAAATTTTGAGCCAAAAATAAGTTTGGGGGAGGTTCTTCACTTAAATATTTTGCCCCCACTAATAATTCCTCCCAGATTTACAGTTTTGTAGGTATAGCATTCGGCAACAGTGAGGACACTGTTGAAAACAAGTTTGGGGGAGGTTTGTGCTTATTTTCGCATCATTTGCATATCATCTGCATAAGCACAAAACATTTCTTAAAAAAAAAAATCTATAAAAATTGAAAAATTTTCAAAACCCATAAAAATTTAAAAATTTTCAAATATAAAAATAATTTTAATATTTACACTTTTTGTATATAAATAAGATAATGAAAGTTTAGATAGTGAAAAGTTACATCCATGAGATTAGAAAAATTTGAGAAAACTAAGAAAATTAGAAGTTTTCTTATACGAACTAGTAATAAGTAGTTATGAGCCGTTGTCCCAAGGGTTAGTAAGATGAAGGACGTCACTAATCTGAGGATAAAAATAAGTCTGAAAAATAGTTTCTATTCTGGAAGCCAAACATTTTGAACGTGGCTACCCTGCTATTCGCACTTACACACGTCTTAAAGCCTGGGATAGTAGAGGATACCTTGAAATGCTCTTGTCTTAAAGCCAAAAGTATGAAGGAAATAAAAAAAAAAATGAATAAAGAAAATATAAAGTGGTGAGAAAAATGAACACTGGTTTTGTTATCACCGAGGGCAATAAAAATGTATAGCGAGGGTGCTTCTTCACCTAGTGCCCTAAGGCCAACTGGTCTGGGAGTCACTGCTATGCCTGAGGTGGTGCAAGACGAGGAAAATACACCAAGTAAGCAAGCACAGGAGTAATCGGTCGGTTAGTACCTCAAGAAGTATTAACGGTCCCATGAAAGTGTGTGAGCAATCTCATCTAAATATTCATTAATTAAAAAGTACTGAGGCTGATGGGCAAGAGTATGATAGCTTGAATTGAATTCTCCGTGTGTAGGGATGCCTTTACACACACGCAGGGTTATATGATCGATGTTTAGAATACAGATAGGAATGAAGAATAAGACGATGTTTTATTGAGGGAGGACGTGATTTCTAACATCTTTTCATGACCATTAAGATAGGGCTCATGACAACCGAAAAGCTAGCTTAGTTGGAAACCCTAATTTTCAAGGCTTTTCTTTTACAATTCTTTTCTTTAAATGTAATATTCATGATCTTTCTTTTATTATTGGATTTTGTGGGTGCAATCCACTGAAAACCCTCAAGAGACAACACTCCTCCTACTAGGGACACCTAGAGGTTTAAAGGCTTGTTGCACGTGCTCAGTGCAATCGTGTTGCCTACGAAAGTGTGCTAGTTAGTTTTTCTCTTTCTTTATTTTCTCCTTCTCTTTTTCTTTTTAATCAAACATTCGCTCGAGACGATCGAAATTAAGTTTGGGGGTATTTGATCAGTCGAAAATATTGCATATTTTAACCGACAATTTCCCTATCATCTGCATACATATAGAAGTGTTCGGTATCAGTATTCTACATATTAGCAAATCTATCGCAAAATATCAGATTACATGTATTCGACCTTAAAACCGGCATTTCTAGGGAAATTGACTGCATTGCATGGCATCGCAATATTTTTATATGTCGCAACCCGTATTTCGAAGTCTGTGCAGGAAATGAGAAGCTCGCTCGACCATTACACCGCTCGAAAGATACGTAAACTCACTAACTTCAAATCTGGTACCAATCCAAAGGAGCAATCACAATTCAGCATATCAGACAAAGCCCTAAACAGTAGTCCAAGACCACAGCAGAAAACACAAGGCCCAAGCCTCCTACATAGCCGCGGATCAGCGGCATGGGCTTGCTAAGGCCGCGGATCCGCGGTGGGTCCAAAGGTTCAATCTCCCAAATTTGCACCAGAATTCCTGTATCAGCTCCTACAGTTCAGAAATGTACTCCAACTTCCAGAAGACTCCAGAGACTTCTACCAGATCAGCAAACACTTTGGGCTTAACACTAAACTAGCCTTGTATTCTAGAACTTTCCCTAAACCCTAGCTTAAACCCTAAGCTAAAGTCTAACAAACTCTCTCAACAAACTTTTGGAGGGAAACTTCTAATTCAAACCTAAACCTAGGGTTTGGGAGCTCTATAAATAAGACCCTAGGCTCATTATCCCCAAATAATTCAACCTTGAAATTTATTCAACCTTGGGAATTATTCATCCAATTAGTGAATCTATCCCCAATCTATCTCTCTTTTCATCTCCTTCTTCCACAAGTTTAGTGAGAGAGCTTGTAGGAAAGCCTAACCCTAATTCCAATTGAGATCAAGAATCCCGAGTACCCATTAAGCAAGAAGCCTTACAACCTTTAGGAGCGGAGCCGATCTTCAACGGAGCAAGCGATCCGAGCCGATCCACGACTCACGAAGCCGAGCGACTCCCGATCAACGATCTAGATTCTTCTTCTTGTAGTTCTTGAAGCAAATGTAATCAAAATTGTTGAGATAAATAAAGGTGATATTCTTTTATCTTGTTTTCTTTAAATTCTGCATCATGCTATCTTTACAATGCGTAAATCTTTTCTGTGTGGTGATGTGTGAATAAAACTCCGCTCGTCGAGGAGTCGAGACGGATAATAGAATGATGATGTAACATAGCTTTAATCGATTCTTGAGTCCTACGAGTTTTGTAAACCCTAGCAAGTTCAAGAAACGACGACCCATTTCGTTTCGATGCTTTCTTGATTGACATCGATCGAAATTGGGGAGTTACGATCGTTTCTTGAATTTGGTAGAGGCTAGAAAAGGAATGATATCGACGAAAGAACAAGGGTTATAGGATGAAACCCTAGTTTCACGAGAAAGCCCCAACTTTCGTCGATGATCATCGATCTAGTATCAATCCTTCGAAGGACAAGAACACGATATCTTTAGATTACATCACGTCTATTGATCCTATCGATTCCTACGAGCCTATTTTAGATTCTTGATTGTGGATTGGAAAAATATTATCAAAACACCGATTCTTGATTGTTTATAGTTTCTTGATTCTTGAATAAAGAATAGTGACACTCGAATACAAATCATTCTTGAATCATGTTTTCTTTTATTGTTGCTTAACTTTTCATTTCAAACATATCAAAGATATAAATGAATCGTGCAATCCCTGTGGACGATCCGCACTCATTCATGAACTACAATTGACACCGTAGTTTGATTGCGGTCAAAAAGTTTTTGATTGTGAAGTTCTTTATAGATTTTCCGAATACCAACCCATTTGAGTTCTTTAAACAAAGTCGGAAACGAAACAAACCTTCACCGGAAAAACGATCAATCACTCATCAATCTGCTGAATCCAAAACGACCGTTGCAACCCGGTGAGGCTAATAGTCCTAATTATTGCCCCTACCATCAAACGGTAAGCCATCCAATAGAAGATTGCTTCGTCTTTAAAGGCTGAATTGAAGATCAATACCAACAGGGCAAATTTGCCCTGTCCGAGAATTGGAAGGTGAACCCACCACAGCCACACGCTCCCAAGAAGACGGACACACCGAGGGCATCATGCTCTTTCATAGAAGAAGCTCCATGGGAGGTCGCTCTTTTAGCCAAAACTAAAAGAATGCTGAAGGATCTCTAAACATGCCTGGCGATTAGATGGAAAAGTCCGCTGTAACCTGAGATCATCGAGGGAATGCTGAAGTCGCGCCCAACTCCAAAAATTGGTGGTGATAGTCAAAGTGCTCACACCCAGCCGTCAAAGTCTTCAAAGAAGAAGAAGAAGACCAAAAAGCCCGTGAAGCCTGGTGACAAGCACACGGACCTACAGAAGCAGATTGACGCGCTAGAAGAATATAATCAAAAAGCGCGGACTCCAGTCGCACTCCAAGAATTTCTCAACCACGTCCTTGAGGACGGAGATGATGACAATGGAGAAGACTCATTGGATGAATCTGAAGATTATGTGGCAAGTTGCAATGTGATCTCTCACTCATCGATAGACGATGAAGATGCTCCTTACACAGAGAAACTGGGGGCAGATCCTAAGCCGGAACTTCTAGGGCTATCAGACGAAATGATTGATGCATTCCTGGATGAAACTCTTCTTAAAAGCAAAGCTGATCAAGAGCGCGAGATGGCCATATTTGAAGAGACCAAACGCCGACGATTGGACGAAAGGGTTAGAACACTCCCAACAGATCAAAATACATCCACCGCAAATAAAAGCAGGTTCAAGACTGGGAAGAGATTCGCCAAGGCCATATCAATAGGAATGAAGCTGCCACCTTCCGAAGGAAACACTCCTGGTGAAGCGGATATACATCCTAGCTACTGCTTATATCATCGAAAGATTGCGCACCCCACCGAAGAGTGAAACACATTTAAAAGATGGTGGCAGGGATATGTTGTCCACCGACAACATTTCAAGCGGATGAAACGCAAAGCTCGTCGGGAGCAAAGAAATACGACCGAGGAGCGCAAAAGAACTACCGGCAACTGTCACATGGTCGACGCTGGGTGATCGCAAGTTCTTACCTTCGGGAGCAACTCTGACGAAGAAATGACTCTTGGCCCGCTCTTTAAAGAATCCACCTCGGGAAAAAAGGAAGAACTGAAGACCTGTGAAAATATTCAGCTGCGCAATCATACGCTGCCCGAAAAGAATCTTGGGCCCTCGAACAGTGGGTCAAATAGAAAAGATAAGGGGAAAGAAAAGGTCCCTGAGGATATCATCCTTGATGACCAAGCCGTCAAAGAGCTGACAGCTAAGGACCCGCCAAAGAAAAGTAAGGTGGACTACAATGTTCTGGCACACTTAAGAAAGCTACCTTCGCAGCTAAGCATTCTTGACCCCCTTCTGCTATCCAAAGAGGCGATAGATTCATTGATCAAGGCACTACAAGAGCCAGAGCAATTCCAAGCTTTCCTCGCCGAAGAAAAGATGATGGACGAGCTGGAAGAAGTGAACATAGCCGATATCACCTTCGGCGATGAAGATCTCCTCCTTGGGACATGCGAGCATAACCATCCCCTTTATGTCTCCGGATACTGTCATGATATCAAGATAGGCAAAATCCTGGTTGACAATGGGTCTTCCGTCAATCTCCTCAACGTGAGAGTGTTGAAGGAAATCTGCATGAGCGTTCAACACCTCGCTCGTGATAAAATCACTATCTCCGGATTTGACTCCCAGTCATCACGGACACTTGGGTCTGTAGTACTGACGCTGTGCTTTGGGCTGCTCGTCACGGACATTAAATTTCACGTCATTGACGCCAAGACTTGCTACAACGCTTTACTCGGCAGGCCTTGGTTACACGAGTACAACATCATCCCTTCTACACAACACCAGTGTATGAAGTACTTCAAGGATGGTCTTGAGTACACCATAACAGGGGAACTTAACCCGTTCTCCGTAAACGAAGTTCGCAAATATGAGGATGCAAAGTATTTCTTGCCGGACATTGAAGACACGGAGAGATGCTGTAAACCGAAGAACAAAGCTATCATCCAGTCTTCGGGAGTGATACCGAGGAGGAAGAAGAAATAGTTTATTCAGGTCCGCCCCAATACAACAAGCCGGGACCGTCCACCCCTATGTTGATCTTCGGCAGCGACTCGGAAGATGAAGTCAATGCCATATTTTCTGTTCGGCCATCAATTCAAGCCTTTGCTGATGATGATCGGAGTTTGCAAATTGCCATGGTTCCGCGAGAGCATTACAAAGAGCTCGATGCACTTAATGCCTATAGTGTGCAGGAACTGTAGACATTCTATGTCCCTCCTAGGCGAAAGGGTGAAAAGACGATCCTATTCTACCGATCCGGGGAAACCAAAGTGGAGAAAGAAATCTGGCATGGCGCGGATTCTATACTTGACAGGCTCCAGCCCATCCGTCTGCTCAGATATTACACAGACGGATTAAAAAGACTGTTGAGGCGCCAAGGCGTATCCCTTAAACAGACCGCTCGACAAGCTCAGTTCTACAACAGGATCTGGAGCGTCCCCGGAACTCAACGAAAGTTTCCCAACAGGAGAATGGAAACGATCGGGCTTGGATATGTTCAATCCAAGAAACGTGAGCTATTCCGTGACTGCTACGTCATACATGACTTCGACGAAGACGGAGACGCTCTGTGGGAAGATGCTAACCCTGAACTAAAACGAGCTCCCGTCGTGAAAATGACAAGCCCGTCGTTCGAAGAACAAATGGACAAGCTTATAAGGGAAGCGGGTCGAAAGGTTCGAGATGACCATAATCGCGAAATAGCCATCTACGAGAAAGCCATAACGCAACGCCTCCTTCAGCAGGCTGCGAAAAATGAAAATGCTCTTCCTTGTCAACCCGTCATACAAAAGGCCCGATGCAGAGGCAGAAATAAACCCAAGAACAAAAAAAGCGTTCGACAGCGATAAAGCGGGACCAAGAAGCCACGCGATCGAGAATCGAACAACCAGGATTCGTCTCTTATAAAGAAGATGGGTCGAGCGTATTCTTTCTCCCAAGACAAGACAAGAAAAATACATGATCTTGCCGTAAAACATCAAATGATTACCCTCCCGGAGTCCAAGCACCCCGAGCAAGCAGGTGAAGTTAATCATCCAGATTATTGCTCCTATCACCGGGCAATAGGACATCCTCTCGAAGACTGCTTCACCTTCAAGAACTGGGTCGAAGACTAATATCAAAAAGGCAGGTTCGCTTTATCCAGCAGTTGGAGGGTAACTCCACCGCAAAAGCATGAACCAAAAGTCGTGCATGCAGCGAGAATGGAACCAGATCAATGTCGGTCCTGGAAGCAATCACGTACCTGCCACGTGATAAAGCTGTCAGAAGAAGAGCCCGAGAATATGGATGACCTCCCCTGGTGCTTCGAAAACGAAGATGGCGAGGTGATCTCAGAGTTTCCACCGGCGCCAAAAGAGTTGGAAGATGGAATACAAACTACTGCAGATGACCTCAAGAAAATTGATTTGGGGACGGCAAGTGACCCGCGGCCGACATTCGTCAGTGAGCTATTGTCTGAAGAAAGGGTGGCTACGCTAAAGGATGTGCTCATGCAGCATAAAGATTGCTTCGCATGGAACTATTCCGAGATGTCAGGACTAGATCCAGAGGTTGGTGTACACAAATTGGCGATTTCTCTGGACGTCAAACCAATCAAACAAGCACCTAGAAGAATGCGGCTCGAGCTTGAGATGAGCATCAATGCCGAAGTCAAGAAATTAATCGACCCCGGCTTCATCCAAGAGGTTCAGTACCCTGACTTGATCGCCAACATCGTCCCAGTGATGAAGAAAAATAGGACAATGCCTATATGCATGGACTTTCGGGATCTCAACAGAGCTTGTCCTAAGGACGACTTTTCAGTACCGGTCACCGAGCTGATGATAGATAATACGTCCACTCATGAAGTCTTCTTCTTCATGGATGGATCATTGGGATACAATCAGATAATGATGCATCCCGAGGACCAGAAGCATACCGCTTTCTGGACCCCTTTTGGTATATTCTGCTATAAGGTGATGCTTTTCGGTCTAAAGAACGCCGGTGCCACCTATTACAGGGACATGACGAGAGTTTTTGATGACCTCATACATGAAATCGTCGAATGCTATATCGACGACCTCGTGGTTAAAAGAAAATCAAACGAGGAACATTTAGAACATCTGAAGATCGTGTTTCAGCGCCTTCGGAAATACAACTTGAAGATGAACCCACTCAAATGCGCGTTCGGAGTTTCCTCGGGTAAATTTCTAGGATTCATTGTACGACATCGAGGCATCGAGATAGACCCGTCGAAGATCAAGGCGATCATGGAGATGCCCCCGCCAAAGACTCTCAAGCAACTGCGGTCTATCCAAGGAAAGCTCGCGTATATCCGGCGGGTCATAACCAATCTCTCCGGCAAGTGCCGCCCTTACAGTCACCTAATAAAGAAAGGGACTCCTTTCGTCTGGGATCACAAATGCCAAAGCGAACTGGATGAAATCAAGCAATACCTGCAGAATCCGCCAGTACTGGCTGATCCCGTTAAAGGAAAACCTCCCGTCCTGTACACAACAGCCCTCGAAGATTCTTTAGGCGCGCTGTGGGTATAGGAGAACGATCAAGGGAAGGAGAGAACCCTCTACTATTTAAGTAGAGTTCTACTGGGGGCAGAAAGCAATTACTCTCCCATTGAAAAACACTGCCTTGCGTTGATCTTCGCGATAACGAAGCTCAGACACTATGCATTGGCACATGAGTTCCATCTCATATCAAAGGTGGATCCTCTCAAATATTTGATGTCGAAGGCTATATTAACAGGATGGCTCGCTAAATAGGCCCTCCTCTTGATGAAATTCTGTTGGATATAGTGCCCTCAAGGCAATTATCATAGTCGCAGACAGATGATTATGATGATTGAGGAAGAACCTATACCGATAAAACAGTCTTACTCAAGATGATAGTATGCTATCTAGTTTGTCATTATCATCATGTACATGTTGATAGAGCCCATAGGATTCTTGCTTGACTGCCAGCAGTATGATGGCGATCATATTTGTGGGAGCTGGGGTCTATAAGCGCATCCTTAAATGTTCCTAGTCGTAGGAGCATCGAGACCGGGCATCGATACTCCAGTGTAGACTAGTGTATGCTGATCGAGACCCCGACGAGAGGCGGTGGCCAGGTCTCACAAGCCATTGGTGTTAGTTTGTTCACCTAAGATAGTATACAGGTGCTCATTGGGTTATGAGTACACTGGACGGACTCGCCGGGAACCTGCTAGTTGGTATTATACCTATTGTCAGATAGCAGTTCCCAGGTGTCATGTGTACAGGTTAGTCTGTCGACCTGAGATCGTCATTTGTCTCGTGTGAGTTCCTACTGTGCTTTGATTACTATCCTACCACGGCTCAAAGGAGTCGTGCAAACAGGTTTTAGTTGGGTACAGTCCCGAGCCACATGGAGGCAGTGATCGGATCGTCGGGGATTCGTCTCTCTCGATATTGGGGGTTGATGTCGCGTTGTGTACGGATGGCCATCACCATAAATCCGTGGCCACGGTGGACGAGAATTATCGATCCAGGATCGATAGTTTCTCAGGTGATGATGGGTTTCATACCGACACTAAATGTTGCGTTGTTAAGGGTCTGACTTTATCCAACCCCTTGTTAGTTGTATGTATGCCCTAGAGGCCAGTATTGTACAGATGATGTATATTATATTGGATGCTTGGACATATATAGAGATGACTTTCTTGCTCGATATGATAGTATGCTATCTGGTTGCTCTTTATCTTAACATGTACACTTGTCTCTTTAAACTGTCTTATAGTTACATGTTGATAAAGCCCTTAGGATGTGTACTTGACTGCCTGGACTATGATGCAGATCATACTAGTGGGGATATGGTAGTCCATAAGTACATCCTTCAAGGTCCCTAGTCGTGGGTGTATCGAGACGGGGCATCGATATACCAGTGTAGACTAGCGTATACGCTTCTCGACCCATGAGATGGGCGATGGATGATCCCATATCCATTGGTGTTTGACATCAGAGATGGTATACGGGTGCTCAGTGGAGACTGGGTACACTGGACGGACTCGCCGAGAACTCCCAGATGGTATTATACCTCACGTCAGATGGCAGTTCTCAGGTGACACTTGTGCAGGTTAGTCTGTAGACCCGAGATCGTCATAGAGTCTTGTGTGATTCCCACTGTGCTTTGATCTCCACCTTACCACGTCCATGAGGGCGTGCAAAACGGTGGTCTTTGGGCACAGTCCCGAGTCACATGGAGGCAATGAGCGATAGGAGGAGTTTCGTCTCTCCCGGTATTGGGGTTGATGTTGCGCTGTGCTCGATTGGCCGTAACAGGGAAGTCCCTGGCCAGGGCTGATCAGAGATTTGCTGGTAAGTGTTACCAGTAGTTTCTCGACCCGTTATGAGCCTCACATCGGCACGACTTATCGGTTATTGGGGTCTGACGTTTACCACCCCTAGACTTGATATGCGACATATCAGACGAACAGGCCGGACTGTACGGTAAGTGTTACTGGTTGGATTCACAGGAGTGTGAGCGGACTAGCTCGTCGATCTTCTGATCGCTCAATACCCGGATGGCCGTTACGTTTAGCAGACCGCTTGCGGCTTGTGGGTGCTTGATATGATCATCATCTGCTACCGGCGTATTGACGAGTCTTTAGAGTCCTACACAGAGGTTTCCTGGCTCAAGCGAAACGAAATAGGAGCGCATATAAGATATGTGCAGGACCGAGAATAATGCGTGTATGTGATACCGTATTTCATTCTCACGATGAATGTATCGATTGGTTATATTCGATATAACCTAGATATCGAATCAAGGATTGATTCGATGAGCCGATACATAGGATACTAGTCGGTTATATGCGATATGACAGGATCGTTAAATCAAATGTTGATTTAATAATTTAATGTAAAATTATATATTTGATATATTACTTTGCATTAACTAGTATTGGTTCACTTCAAATGGATTTTCTCACTTGGTGTACAAGAAGTATATGTGATATACTTTTGTGCACATATTTGTATCATGTTTGATGATACTTGATCATTTGGTTAAGTGTAAAGAATTAAACCTTGGTTAAGAGATGATTAGGGTTTTGCTTTTTCATTTATTTATTTATTTGTTCATTTATTTATTTGGAAATGGTTTAGATGAGAATGGTGGCTTTATTTGTTTCTAGTCGAAGCTTCATGCAGCTTTGACTTCTTAACCATTCTTGTCTTCATGCTTAACCCTAACCCATCCAAGTAACCATGGTTTATTCTCTACACTCAACTATGGTTAGCTTATGATAAGTATTGATTTATTTTTCATTTTAATTCAACACATATCATATTCTTTCTTCTTCTTCCTCATCTTCTTCTTCAAGAAAGCTTGATGCCATCAATGGCAACTTGAGTTCTAAAGTGAGAAATCCAATTCCAAAGTGAACCCACCTCCTATTTCTTCACCCTCTACCTCTTGCCAAGTTGTTTTGGGTGTTTTCTTCTCAAGTTTCACAAATTTGTGAAGTCGGAGCTTGAACTTGTGATGCCTCGACGTAGATCATCTTCGGCACGAAGCCGACGACCTAGTCCGCCCATTTCTCCGATCAAGCCGACGATTGAGTCCGGGATTCGAGATGGACAGCGAGAGGACGCCTACGTGGAGCCAAGGAAGTGGATATCTGGATCTACAAAGGTTGTAGCTTCTTATCTTTAGTTAAGTTGTTAACTAGTTTAGTTTTTCGCCTAAATTTCTAGTCAACGATCCGTATTAGGGTTTCTCGGCACCCGTAAAATTTGAAATTGGCATAGTTGATGCCTTGTGAGACCTCTATAGTGTGACTAGGAACCCTACAGTGGTATCAGAGCCTAGCTAGAGCCTTAGGCGATACGTAGACGGAGTTGGAAGTCCGATCGAACCGAAACCCTAAAATCAATATTGCTCTCTGTACATTTTTCAAAAACTGGGTTTTTTCCAGATTAAAAATATGCAGAAAAATAAGCAGGAATATCTAAGAATTAATGTGAATTTCGACAACATGATTCCATCAATACGCGGCGGAACCGCGGCATTAGCATGGCTAATGCGGCGGTTCCGCGGCCAATTAATCCCTTCTCAAGTTGATTTCTGCACAGTAATTCCTAGTTTCCAGTGCTGGTTTTCCTGGGAATTTTTAATCTAAACTCAAGAGTTGAGCTTTCTGGGTTGTATTGGGAGTTCATCGTTTTGATTGGATTATCGAACTTTGTCTAAGTGCTTTCCGGATAATTTTTTGAATATGTTAAAAAGTCCGACCGGATATAAATACCCAACTTTTCCCCTGCCGGAAAATATCCAAGTGTTGGATTTTTGTGTGGTTTAAGGACGTTCTGAGTAGTGCAAGTAACGCGATGGTCCCTCTAGAAGACAACAAACCTTAACTCGATTATGTGACCGTCTTGAACTGCCCTTTGAACCTTCGGGTTTGGGGCAGTACGGCGTGCCACATGTGAGGCGTTGGCTTGACCCTTCTACGGCTGGACCGTTGGTACTGAGGCATGAAGTGAATGTCTTTGAACCTATTTCATGTGTTGGACGGTTTCGGGAAAACTTGGGTGTTCGAATGTTCGATCGGAAAGTTTAATATTTTCTATTTATCCGGAATGGGATACAATAATTGGAATTCACAAACAGTTATGAGATAACTGAATGAATGATATAAATCTAGCGGTTTAGTTTCATTTGATATTGAAAAGAGTTTTCGATAATGAGACTAAAATGCGGGGTTTATAATTGTTAGGCATGTGATGTCTAAGTATTTCATTTTGATTAGGCATGCGATGTCTAAAGAGGTTGCGGATTCCAATTGTTGTAGTTTTACACTTTCTTTTCTGTGACCGTAAGTGTAATATGTGATATCGCCGGTTTCGTTGCTATATGTCAACGACAATTGGGATGCGCATATTTACTTACGTTGATGACATGTGATGTTATGTGTTGCTGGATATGTTATATTGGATTGTCGTGTTTGAATAGCCGGGGTTTTTTATGTGAGATGAGTGTTTTTCATTTTCATTCATGTAAAAACTTGTATGTAATATTTTTTTATTGGGGCACTTCCAGGTTGCGGAAGTCGTCACCTTTTGTATATTATTTTCTTTTCTGCACTAGGAAAGACCCAAGGAGGGGAGCACAAGTAACCGGGTTCTAGGGTCCAGTGGGAGACCATCTCGAGGAGTTGAGTCCGGGTCTCCTAACCCTAGAATTGGTAGGGTTACTTATCGCTCTCGTAGGGGTCTACGGGTGTGGGATTGGCTATTCATCACGACCGTGGAATCCGTGTTTTATACTGGCTCGTATTGAAAACACGGACGTCCTAGTATATCCAATGTTTCATATGTTTCTTCTGCTGCGATATCTGTGATGTGATCATGTGATGTTCTGTGATAGATACAGTATATAGTATATATGATATATTATATAGGCGTTACTTATGTTTTACACCCACGCTAGCCCTGCCCCGCTCTGCCGTTAGTTACCTAACCTAACGGTGTACGAGGGGACATCGAGGCGAATGCGGATGGCATAAGTGTACGTCGTATTTATCTGTGATGTTTAGGTACTTAAATGATGGGACTTCATTAATGTGATTAATGAAAGAAAAGAAACCAAAGATGTTGTAGAATCAAATTTTAAATAAAACAAGTAGCTACAGTTCTTGCTTTGCACAGCGGTATATGTGATATATCCTGCACCTTATTCGATGAGGAAAGGACCGAGATCCCTTCACCGGGAGTGACTCCTTTAGCAATAACTGGCAGATGCTACACACTCGGTTTGTTTTTTTATTGGTTCTATAGTCTCTGCTTTGCACAGTGATATATATGATATATCCCGCACCTCATTCGACGAGGAAAGGGCCGACGATCCCTTCACCGGGAGTGACCCCTTTAGCAAAACTAGAAAAGCCTCAAAATCACTCCATTTCAAAACTTCATTTGATTCTACAACGATATCAAGTTCATTACGCTCATGGTTTTCAGAAAAACCTGCGTAGCCCTCCGCCATTTCAGATAAGTTGCATATAGTATTCGTGCTACATTTGTTGGCTTTCGTCAAGGTGTAGTGTACGGTAGCTATGTGCTGCTTATCTGCTGCATATGATGCGACTGGATTAGGGTAGTCGTACGGCTTTGTTGGCTTTCGTCAAGGGTCGTTCGGGTGGGTTTAATTCAGTCAAGAAATGTACGGGTTGAACTTGACTAGCGGGCTATGGTTTGTTGGCTTTCGTCAAGGTCATAGCACGCTAGGGGCAAAAGCATTATCGGGAATTTCAAGTGTTGAAATTTGCAATGAGATTGCATAACTTCTATGAGATAGTTGGATCCCGATACCCACTGCGAGTAAGAGTTACTACTGGGAGAGTTTTACACATTACAATTAGCCGATCAAGTAGGTGTCTAGAAAGGTGTCAACGGGGTTACGCCTCTGGGAAAACGAGGTTTACATTAATTAGGTTCGTGCGAAAGCACGGGGGACCTCCCTCAAAGTACCGACACTGGCCTGGCTGAAAGATTGGCGAACTTGTAGTGTGTAATTAATCTCGGCTAGTCTTTCCTTTTAGGGTTTGAAGGAAGATTTGATAAAAACCAGTGGGAGCCATCCTGATTAGATAAGATAATAACCAATCTGATCTTGCACGAGCATACGCTAAAGTGTTTTCTTCTCTCTCTCTCCAGGTAGCGACCATGTCATGCCCTAATAAAGATAATAATATGGATGTATTGACCGAACCCGCATGTTATACTGTGCAGGGGAACGTTGAACCCGTTCTATCTTATAAGTGTTATAAGAATGAACAGGAAACAGGAGAATATCTGGATTCTCAAGCCGTCCAAAAGAACATGCATGTTGATGCATCTTCTACAGGTGTGTTAGTTATTGAGAACTGTTTCTCAGTTCACCCTACGTCCTGGGTATTAGATTCCGGATCAGGATCCCACATATGTAAACAGTTACATGGGCTAAGAAAAGGTAGAGAACTAGGAAAAGGTGATCATTCCGTTCAAGTTGGGAACGGTGCAAATGTTGCAGCCAAAGCAGTTGGCGAATATCACCTAATATTACCAAGTGGTGATACAATGATTCTGAATGAGTGCTATTATATACCGAACATGATGTGCAACATTATATCAGTTTCTTTATTGAGTAAAGAAGGATATAATTTTGTAGTAAAGGATAATGTTATGAATATATTCCTAGATCAAAAGTTGATTGCATCAGGCTCGCTACATAATGGCATATTCATTCTAAATCAAAATACAGTCCTCAAAATACATAACACACACAAGAGGAAAAGTTCAGAAATGAACGAATCCTACTTGTGGCATTGTAGACTTGGTCATATCAATACGACACGACTGGCTAAGTTACATAAGGATGGTTATTTGAATCCGTTTGAATTATCATCTTATGATACTTGCCATTCATGACTCAAAGGAAAAATGACCAAGGCTCCGTTTAGTGGACACGTAGAAAGAGTTGCTGAACTCTTAGGACTGGTACATAGTGATGTATGCGGTCCCATGTCTACCCTTTCCAGGAACGGTTCTTCCTACTTCATTACATTCACTGACGATCTCTCTAGATACGGGCATGTGTTCCTATTGAAACATAAGTCTGAAGCTTTTGAGAAATTCAGAGAATATAAGCACGAAGTAGAGAACCAAACGGGCAAAAGTATTAGGATCCTTCGATCTGATCGAGGAGGAGAATACTTGAGCAATGAGTTCCAAGATTATCTAAAAGAGAATGGGATTCTCTCTCAGCTTACTCCACCTTATACACCACAGCACAACGGTGTATCGGAACGAAGGAATCGCACCCTATTAGATATGGTGCGTTCAATGATGAGTACAGCTGAGTTACCTATTTCCTTCTGGGGGTATGCGCTTGAGACAGCCATACACCTATTGAATATGGTTCCTACCAAATCAGTGCCTACCACTCCATATGAGATATGGAAAGGGAAGAGACCATCTCTTAAGTATGTTAAGATATGGGGTTGTCCAGCCTATGTCAAAAGACAAAATCCGGACAAACTCGAGGCAAGATCAGTCTTATGTAAGTTTGTAGGATATCCCAAAAATTCACAAGGGTATATCTTCTACCACCCTGAGGAACAAAAGGTGTTTGTTTCTCGACATGCCACTTTCTTAGAAAAAGGTTTTCTTATGAAACAGATTAGTGGCATTGAGATAGAACTGGAAGAGGTTCCAGCAACACAAACTATAACAGAAGACTTAGTAGAACCAGAGGATTCAGTAGTACCCGACGAACCCCAGCCTCTCCACCGATCTAGTAGGGTTTCTCGTCCACCTGAGAGATACTACGGTTTTCTCATTGACGGTGGGAGCGAGGATTGCATCATGGAGGATGATGACCCAACTAGCTTCGAGCAGGCCATCACGAGTAGGGACTCAGTGAAATGGCTGGATGCTATGCGGTCCGAGATGGAATCCATGTACACCAACAAAGTATGGACTTTGGAAGTTGCTCCTGAAGGGGTAAAACCCATTGGGAGCAAGTGGATCTTCAAGAAGAAACTTGGTGTAGATGGGAAAGTGGAGACTTTCAAAGCTAGACTTATTGCAAAAGGTTTTCGTCAAAGACCAGGTGTGGACTATGACGAAACCTTTTCTACAGTGGCTATGCTTAAATCCATCCGGATCATGCTTGCCATCGCTGCATATCATGACTACGAAATCTGGCAAATGGATGTTAAGACCGCCTTTCTAAATGGTGATTTAGAAGAGTGCGTGTACATGACTCAGCCAGAAGGCTTCGTAGACAGTGGGAGCAGAGGAAAGGTGTGTAAGCTGCTTAAATCCATTTATGGATTAAAGCAAGCATCGCGGAGTTGGAACATCTGCTTTGACGTCGTTATCAAAGAGTTTGATTTCGTCAAAAATCCAGATGAACCTTGTATCTACAAGAAGGTGGCAGAGAGTAATGTTGTCTTCCTCGTATTGTACGTAGACGACATACTCTTGATAGGAAATGATATTCCTATGCTGCAATCGGTCAAGCTCTTCTTATCACAAAGATTCTCGATGAAAGATCTTGGTGATGCCTCCTGCATATTGGGAATTAGGATCTATAGAGATAGATCCAAAAGGATATTGGGATTGTCCCAATCCAGGTACATTGACACCATACTAAAGAGGTTTAGTATGGAAGAATCCAAGCGTGGGAACTTGCCCACGATCTCTGGAGTCACTCTCTCCAAAGAGATGTCTCCCAAGACTGATTTAGAGAGAGCTCGCATGCAAGGGATACCCTATGCTTCGGCTGTAGGCTCTATCATGTATGCGATGCTATGTACCAGACCCGATATAGCATACTCACTAAGTGTAGTGAGCAGGTATCAAGCTGATCCTGGAGAGAGTCACTGGACAGCTGTGAAGAGCATTCTCAAGTACTTGCGAAGGACTAAAGAGATGCTCTTGGTGTATGGTAACGGAGAACTCTAAGTGGAGTCCTTTACCGATTCGAGCTTCCAGAGTGATAAGGACGACTCTAAGTCGCAGTCGGGATTTGTCTTTACCCTTTACGGAGGGGCGGTTAGCTGGAAGAGTTCCAAGCAGGAAACCGTGGCAGACTCGACGATGGAGGCTGAATACATCGCTGCCAACGATGCTGCCAAAGAGGCTGTCAGGATCAAGAAGTTCATTACTGAACTTGGAGTGGTTCCATCCATTGAGCATCCAATACCTTTGTATTGCGATAACAATGGAGCGGTGGCTTTGGCCAAGGAACCCAGGTCCCATCAGCGATCCAGGCATATTCTGAGGCGGTATCACCTGATCCGGGAGATAGTTGATCGCCGGGAGATCGAGGTCAGGAGGGTTGACACGAAGAACAACACGGCGGATCCACTCACGAAGGCCATTCCCCAGATACAGTTTGAGAGACTCTTCGGGATGCTCGGTATGCGATACTACAGCAGCTGGCCCTAGTGCAAGTGGGAGATTGTTAGTTGTATGTATGCCCTAGAGACCAGTATTGTACAGATGATGTATATTATATTGGATGCTTGGACATATATAGAGATGACTTTCTTGCTCGATATGATAGTATGCTATCTGGTTGCTCTTTATCTTAACATGTACATTTGTCTCTTTAAACTGTCTTATAGTTATATGTTGATAAAGCCCTTAGGATGTGTACTTGACTGCCTGGACTATGATGCAGATCATACTAGTGGGGATATGGTAGTCCATAAGTACATCCTTCAAGGTCCCTAGTCATGAGTGTATCGAGACGGGGCATCGATATACCAGTGTAGACTAGCATATACGCTTCTCGACCCATGAGATGGGCGATGGATGATCCCATATCCATTGGTGTTTGACATCAGAGATGGTATACGGGTGCTCAGTGGAGACTGGGTACACTGGACGGACTCGCCGAGAACTCCCAGATGGTATTATACCTCATGTCAGATGGCAGTTCTCAGGTGACACTTGTGCAGGTTAGTCTGTAGACCCGAGATCGTCATAGAGTCTTGTGTGATTCCCACTGTGCTTTGATCTCCACCTTACCACGTCCATGAGGGCGTGCAAAACGGTGGTCTTTGGGCACAGTCCCGAGTCACATGTAGGCAATGAGCGATAGGAGGGTTTTCGTCTCTCCCGGTATTGGGGGTTGATGTTGCGCTGTGCTCGATTGGCCGTAACAGGGAAGTCCCTGGCCAGGGCTGATCAGAGATTTGCTGGTAAGTGTTACCAGTAGTTTCTCGACCCGTTATGAGCCTCACATCGGCACGACTTATCAGTTATTGGGGTCTGACGTTTACCACCCCTAGACTTGATATGCGACATATCAGACGAACAGACCGGACTGTACGGTAAGTGTTACTGGTTGGATTCACAGGAGTGTGAGCGGACTAGCTCGTCGATCTTCTGATCGCTCAATACCCGGATGGCCGTTACGTTTAGCAGACCGCTTGCGGCTTATGGGTGCTTGATATGATCATCATCTGCTACCGGCGTATTGACGAGTCTTTAGAGTCCTACACAGAGGTTTCCTGGCTCAAGCGAAACGAAATAGGAGCGCATATGAGATATGTGCAGGACCGAGAATAATGCATGTATGTGATACCGTATTTCATTCTCGCGATGAATGTATCGATTGGTTATATTCGATATAACCTAGATATCGAATCAAGGATTGATTCGATGAGCCGATACATAGGATACTAGTTGGTTATATGCGATATGACCGGATCGTTAAATCAAATGTTGATTTAATAATTTAATGTAAAATTATATATTTGATATATTACTTTGCATTAACTAGTATTGGTTCACTTCAAATGGATTTTCTCACTTGATGTGCAAGAAGTATATGTGATATACTTTTGTGCACATATTTGTATCATGTTTGATGATACTTGATCATTTGGTTAAGTGTAAAGAATTAAACCATGGTTAAGAGATGATTAGGGTTTTGCTTTTTCATTTATTTATTTATTTGTTCATTTATTTATTTGGAAATGGTTTAGATGAGAATGGTGGCTTTATTTGTTTCTAGTTGAAGCTTCATGAAGCTTTGACTTCTTAACCATTCTTGTCTTCATGCTTAACCCTAATCCATCCAAGTAACCATGGTTTATTCTCTACACTCAACTATGGTTAGCTTATGATAAGTATTGATTTATTTTTCATTTTAATTCAACACTTATCATATTCTTTCTTCTTCCTCCTCATCTTCTTCTTCAAGAAAGCTTGATGCCATTAATGGCAACTTGAGTTCTAAAGTGAGAAATCCAATTCCAAAGTGAACCCACCTCCTATTTCTTCACCCTCTACCTCTTGCCAAGTTGTTTTGGGTGTTTTCTTCACAAGTTTCACAAATTTGTGAAGTCGGAGCTTGAACTTGTGATGCCTCGACGTAGATCATCTTCGGCACGGAGCCGACGACCTAGTCCGCCCATTTCTCCGATCAAGCCGACGATTGAGACCGGGATTCGAGATGGACAGCGAGAGGACGTCTACGTGGAGCCAAGGAAGTGGATATCCGGATCTACAAAGGTTGTAGCTTCTTATCTTTAGTTAAGTTGTTAACTAGTTTAGTTTTTCGCCTAAATTTCTAGTCAATGATCTAGTCTAGGGTTTCTCGGCACCGTAAAATTTGAAATTGGCATGGTTGATGCCTTGTGAGACTTCATTAGCGTGCCTAGGAACCCTACACCCCTTAGACTCGATATGCGATTCTCTTAGACGAACAGACCGGACTGTACGGATATTGTCACTGACAGGCTCAGTAGGGGTTCAGAATGAGTTTGCTCGTCGGCCACCCTTTTTCGCTCAATACCTGGGTAGCCGTTACGTACAGCTAGTGCCGCTGACGTGCTTGTGGTTAAACCCACTGCCAGCATATTGACGAGTCTTTATAGGCCCACACAGAGGGTTTTCACGGTTCAGGCGATATGGTGTACATGAGGTATGTTGATACATACAGGTGTCCGATTAAATATGTGCAAGTGCTGCGCAGACTTTAATCGGACGGTTGATAATACTAGCGGCTTAGGATTAAGCCGGATTATTAAATCGGGTTTTGATTTAATAATTGATATATGTATTTGTATATACGTATTCTAGTATTATTGTTCACTATTCATTTTCTCTCTCGGCTATTCGTATTTTGGTACGAATACGCGTATGTGTATTTCGATACATGTACCAGGAAGTATTCCGTATTTTATACGGAATGACTTCTAGAAGGTGTGCCACCTCATTATTGATTTTTTCATTTTAGAAAAATCATTTTTTTGATAATGAGGTGGAGGGTGTGAGGGGGCATGAGGCATGGAGATGCATGTAGCATAGTATGGTTCAAGTTATGGTTGCATTTGTTTATTGTTTTAATTGGAAAAAGAAATGGGATTTTTTTTTGTGTGGAGGTGAGAGGGGGGGCCGGCCATTCTTGGGGAATGGGGTTAATTTCATTTGGCTCTTATTACACTTGCATTACTCCTTCACTCTCTCATTCACACAAGAAAAAGACTTAGCCAATTTCTTTTGCTCATGCGAAAGCATCACCACCTTCATTCATCTTACATGGATGCTCTCTTGAGCTCAAGGGATGAGAGGAAATATAGTGACATATTTTATGCACCCCCACTCTCCGTTGCTAGCGACTTCGGAGCATCGGTTGCTTCGTTCGACGAAGCTGGAGCTTGCGCCGTTTCCCTCGGGTGGATCATCGGAGATGGAGGAAGACCGGCAACCAAACATCATCAAAAGATAGCTAGGAGCTTGGAATGAAGACTGAAGGACTTGGATCATCTCGGTATAACCTTTCTAACTCTTAGTTTAGCTCACTAGTTTTGGGTTTAAGGTCGATCCGAGATTCGGGTAGCGGTAGCGCCGGTTTTGAAAATTTTTGTTCCGCATTTTGGCCGCGTTTCGACGGCCGGGGCACTGCCGGGACCCTTCATGGTATCAGAGCCACCCTTTAAACCCTTTACTAGTTTGTTTAAACTTGCTTAAAAGATCGATCGACGAAAATTACCGAAATCACGATTTCATTTATGCAGTTGTTGTCGATTTTTAAATGTGGTCAAAAAATTATTTGAGGCATCTTAAAAATCCGTGCAGGAAATTTTAAGGATACTGGAAAAATTTGAGCCCCTGAAGCCTCTAAAGAGCCGCGGAACCGCCGCACTAACCCCCCTTTGGCGGCGGATCCGCGGCCATTTAGTGGTGACGGGCTTTCAAATTTTTACTGTAGCACAGAGACTTGGAATCGTGATTTTTTTCATATTCTGTTTTGGCCCAGGTTTCAGTGAAATGTTGTTTTGCTTTTGGGGCCAATTTGGAACTTAGTCGATCGATATTTTAAGTGGGTGTTTAACAGTACATACATTATATTCTGCGACCGTGAATGTCATTTGATCGGTAAACTCGTCTAATTGCTATATGTCTTTTAGACGGGTTTGTGAACGTGACATTCACATTGATGTTCTGTGATGTGCTGTGATGTTGGTTGGATCGTCGTGGTGGATAGCAATGGTGCAATGATAGTACAGTTTCATTTCATTTGTACATTTGATATTGTGGGGCGAGCGTCCGACATATGGACTGCCGTCACTGCCAGTTTGTATATTATTCTTTTGGGGCACGACCGGGCAGAGGTCGATGTCATCCTTGTATATTATTTTATTTTCTGTACTAGGTTTACCCCGCGGTGGGGTGCACGAATAGTCGGATTCTAGAGGGCAACTGGTCCGCATCACATAGCATTGGGACGGAGGGGACCTTACTCTAGAAATGGCGGGCTGTTTACCGCACTCGTAGGGGGTATAGGTGACCCAGAAGGGGTGCTCAAGTTACCGGATTCCGTGAAGTGTTGGGTGGTCCATTCACGTTGCTGAAGGGGGCTGCCTCACTTCTGGTTTTGGCGGGTAACTTGCCGCGCTCGTAGGGGTCTAGGTTTCATTGCACAGGCTATCCACACGACAGGGAACGTCTGGTCTCACTTGCGGCTCAAGTGAAACTCGGGGCTCCAGATTATCCACCATTCTGTATTGCTTCTGTGATGTTTCTGTGATGTTGCTTTATATCATGCCTGGGACGAATGTTATATATACATATATATACTAGTAGATGTTGTATATGTTTTGCACCCGCGCTAGCCCAGTCCCCGCTCTGTCGTTAGTTAAGTAACCTAACGGGTGATGACAGGACCCAGTGGCGAATGCGGATGGCATATATGTACATTTTATTTTTGTTCTTTTCTGGTGTGATTAATTGATGGGACTGCATAGATTCTTATCAATGCAAAGATAAAACAAACCTATATATATGATGTTGTTGGAACCAAGTTTTTTAAAAACTGGCATTACAGACGTTCTCTTTTGCTTTGCATCATGGTATTCATTTGGAATATCCTGCACCTCATTCGACGAGGCAAGGGCCAAGATCCCTTCATCGGGAGTGACCCCTTGAGTGAAAGTTTGCGTCAACGTAATAACTTCACTATAGTCGATTCCTTTTGCTTTGCATCGTGGTATTCAGTTTGGGATATCCTGCACCCCATTCGACGGGGAAAGAGCCGAGATCCTTTCACCGGGAGTGACCTCTTTAGCAAACGTTTTCGCCACTATACATTTATAAAACCACTTGGATTCCTTCAACGATATCAAGTTCATTACGTTAAAGGTTTTTCGCCAAAAACCAGCCGTAACCCTCCGTCATTTCCTACAAGTAGTACTTAGTATTCGTGCTGCGTTTGTTGACTCCGTCAAGGCGTAATGTGCGGTAGCTGAGTGGTGCTTGTTTGTAGCATGGATATGTGATTGGTTAGGACAGTCGTGCGGCCTTGTTGACTCCGTCAAGGGCTCGTGCGGATGGGTTTAATGCAATCAAGATAATGACGGGTTCAACTTGACTAGGAATCTTTGATTTGTTGACTCCGTCAAGGTCACTTGGGTCCTAGGGGTAAAAACACACATCGGGAGTTTCAAACATACAGGAAACTTGCCAGGCATGCGCATACCTTCTGGAGTGTGGTGACTTGAGTGGCTTCCATCAAGTTATCATGCGATGATAGTTGGATCCCAATTCCCACTGATGAGTAGGATTACTCCTCGGGTGATTCCGACTAATTCTCCTTTCAGGTTTGGAGGAGAATTCGAGGATACAATGGGAGCCATCCAGATTAGATAAAATGATTAACCATTCTGATCTTAGTTAGAGTGTACGCTGAGTGTTTCTTCTTTCTCTCTCTCTTTGGCTGTGACTATGACCCGACCTTTGACTAAAACTCATGAAACCAAATTGACCGAACCTTCTTAAAACACTTTGGCTTTTGGAATGTCACGGTGTTGCATACATCATTGCCACTTCTATATCACCTTTACATTTCTCCAGAACACCCCGTATTATTACGAACATCCACTTCTATTGGATAAATCCATCGTATGGTTATATACGAACTCGAAGGATCTGTTTCGAGGATGGATTCTGCTTCTGGAGAGATTGAATATGTTTATTCGGTTATCTTTTCTCTTTACCTTCTCTCAGGTTGTGAGGTCTCCTAGGATTAGGAGAGGGTACACCTATTGAGCTTATTGGATAGTCTTCTTCCAAACCATAGGCAGGTGCCGAACGGTAGGGAAGGAAGAAAAACAATTAAGCTTAAGTGTGGTGTACAGAAGGTAATAAGTAAAGACATATAAAGGGATTAGAACAATGGCAAAGGAAATTATGATCACCAATATTCACGACAAAGACCGGGTATACCCCTACCATTCCTACATCCACTTTGCTTTTCTATAGGACACTCCGTATCACTACGGATATCCACTTCCATTGGATAAATCCATCGTATGGTTATATACGAACTCGAAGGAACTTTTTCGAGGATGGATTCTGGCTCAGGAGAAAAAGAATAGCATTATTCAGATGTCTTTTCTCTTTACCTTCTCTCAGGTTGCGAGGGCTCCTAGGATTAGGAGAGTACACCTATTACGCTTATTGGATAGTCTTCTTCCAAACCTTAGGCTGGTGTCGAAGGGTAGGGAATGAAGAAAACCAATTAGCTTAAAGGAGGTATACAGAAGGTAATAAGTAAAGACATAATAATGGGATTGCAGAGAGGGCAGGTAAGTATATGGTTACTGTCATGATTCAGGATAATGGAAGAGGTGTTACTAGGAATACCAGTTAACCCTTTAGAAACATTTTCATGTTTCAGTTTCACTGTGCGATATTAATTGAAAACTGTTTTCCCAATTGGAATCTAACTCCAGGGTATGTATTTACCAGATCAGTTTCTCACATCTGTATGTTATTACAGATGGTGAGTGAGAGTAAGATATTGGGAATTGAGTGATTTGATCCTCATTATATCGGAATTCGTTGTAATTGGTGATATTTGAGGAAATCATCTGGATTTTGCCGGATGGCAAATATATGGATTTGAATATCCGTTGTTATGCACCAATTTCAAACTGATGTATCTGTACGTTTATTTTTATAAAGTGAGATATATATTTTTGATATTATGTCTGTGACATTTACCTATATCGGTTAGTGATTAGGTAAGGTGCATTCAACATCGGTGTAATTCTTCTTAACCATACTACAGTTTTTCAACCGACGACGCACAGGGTTTGAGTTGTTGAACTCAGGGGACTTGTACAAAGTACTGTATGTTGTCCAGTGTCCATTAGGACAATGGGGTTGGTACTCGTACAATATTCTGTTTACTTGTGACTTCTCCAGTTCTGGACAAGTATTTCGTTGAAATGCAAATTCCAGATATTGAGAAGTCATAGGTATAAGATTAAAAGTAGAGAACCATTTGTTGGAAGTATCAAGATTCCTCGATGAAGTCGAAGATGTATATACTTGTGTTTGGTATTCCATTGATAGTAATGGTTTTGAGAACTTGCTTCTCTTTCGGGTTACTCATATAAGGATGCACTCCTAAATGAGCAATGCTGATTATCCTCTTTCCATTTGGTTGATATGCACTGGAGACAGCTGCATGATTTTGAATCTGGTTCCAAATTAGATTAGTGCTTTTGTTTCTATATTAGATATATAGAATCAATTTATATCTTAACGATGTTAAGGTATAGGGAGTTGTCCGGCTGATGCTTAAAACCAGAATCCGGATAAACTCAAGGCACGTTTCAGTAATGGCAGTTTGTGGGTTATCCCGGGCTTTGACGAGGGTTAACTTTCTACCATCAGGAAGATCAATATTTATATTTTTCTTGACCCGCCACAGTTTTAATAAAATGGATTTTTTTCAGAAAAACACAAGTGGGAGTATGGTAGAACTGGAAGTTATTCCAGAACCATAAACGATTACTGGAAATTTAATAGAACCTAAGAATTCAATTGGATTTGATGTTCCATTAGCCACTCCGTAGATTTGGTGGGTAACCTCAGGCACCCGAGAGGTACTCCGGTCTTCTCAGAGACGGTGACAGGGAGGTTCTTGTTTACCCAGACTTGTCATTGCTGCTGTTCTAGACTATAAGACCCGGCAGGAGGATGAGTATAGCGTCGTTCTAAACTAGCTTTAGAAGTGAACGTGTATATGACTCTGCCAGAGGGTTGTTGTAGTCAGTGGGAGCAGCGGAAGCATAGTAGGCAAGTAGCTTATGTCTATTTATAGATTAAAGCAGGTATAGCGGAAATAGATCATCTAATTTTGATGTGACGGTCATAGGCTTTGACCTCATCAGAATAGGAGATGGATCTGGTAAGAAGGTAGTAGAAAGTGATGTCCAGGTATTGGGATGACATGCACTTGATAGGAAGAGATATTCCTATACTACGATCGGTTGTACTATGGTTGTCACAAAGTTGTTTCTCCATACAGGATATAGATATAATATCAGGGTTTCTGGTTACTAGATCTATAGTTTTAGATCTAGATTTGGGAAGTATCCCAATCTGGGTACTTTGACATTTTTCTAAAAGAGATTTTAGAATGGACGACTCCTTGCATGGTGGTGTACCTATAGGTGATGGAGTCAACCTCTCTAAAGGTGTCTTACAGACTAAAGGGGAGAGTGATCTACATGATTAACATATCATTGGCTAGGCCAATTGAGTTAGTCATGAAATGTCAAGTACTACACCAGATATTGCTTTTGTACTAGATGCAATAAGCAAATATATTAATCCAATCCTGGAGAAACATTGGGAAGCAGTTATTGAACATAAGTGAATGTTCTTGGGAAATGATTACGGCAGCCTCCTTCTGGAGATGGTTATCATATCAGGCTTCCATGGTGACCTAGATGACAGAGTGACTGTCAGAGTTATAGTTTTTCCCTCTTCTGAGGGACAGAATGTTGGACAGGTGGTCCAAGAGGATACTGAGGACAGGCAAGCCGCGGCATACTGATTAAATTCAGTGGACGATACGGTCTAAGTAGTTTGCTAGATTTGGAGTTCATTCATGTACTGGGTCCCATCAGACATCCAGACAAAGTCTAAGACAATTATTGCTCATTTCGGGAGATAGTTTTCTCTGCGAAGTTGAGATTAAGAGAGATACAGAAAGAAACATTGGAGCGGATCCACTCACTGAAGCTATTTCTCGAACGCAATCATTTTCGCAAACGGGTTTTGCGAAACTGATTAGTAGAGAAGTTGGGTATTCGGTATCACACGGGCTGTGAGTATGCGACATCGCAATAATTGGCCTTAAGTGCAAGTGGGAGATTGTTGGATATAGTGCCCTCAAGGCAATTATCATAGTCGCGGACAGATGATTATGATGATTGAGGCAGGACCAATACCGATAAAACAGTCTTACTCAAGATGATAGTATGCTATCTGGTTTGTCATTATCATCAGGTACATGTTGATAGAGCCCATAGGATTCTTGCTTGACTGCCAGCAGTATGATGGCGATCATATTTGTGGGAGCTGGGGTCTATAAGCGCATCCTTAAATGTCCCTAGTCGTAAGAGCATCGAGACCGGGCATCGATACTCCAGTATAGACTAGTGCATGCTGATCGAGACCCCGACGAGGGGCGGTAGCCAGGTCTCACAAGCCATTAGTGTTAGTTTGTTCACCTAAGATAGTATACAGGTGCTCATTGGGTTATGAGTACACTGGACGGACTCGCCGGGAACCTGTTAGTTGGTATTATACCTATTGTCAGATAGCAGTTCCCAGGTGACATGTGTACAGGTTAGTCTGTCGACCTGAGATCGTCATTTGTCTCATGTGAGTTCCCACTGTGCTTTGATTACTACCCTACGACGGCTCAAAAGAGTCGTGCAAACAGGTTTTAGTTGGGTACAGTCCTAGCCACATGGAGGCAGTGATCGGATCGTCGGGGATTCGTCTCTCCCGGTATTGGGGGTTGATGTCGCGTTGTGTACGGATGGCCATCACCATAAATCCGTGGCCACGGTGGACGAGAATTATCGATCCAGGATCGATAATTTCTCAGGTGGTGATGGGTTTCATACCGACACTAAATGTCGTGTTATTAGGGGTCTGACTTTATCCAACCCCTTAGACTCGACATGCGATACTCTTAGACGAACAGACCGGACTGTACAGATATTGTCACTGACAGGCTCAGTAGAGGTTCAGGATGAGTTTGCTCGTCGGCCTCCCTTTTTCGCTCAATACCTGGGTAGCCGTTACGTACAGCTAGTGCCGCTGACGTGCTTGTGGTTAAACCCACTGCCAGCGTATTGACGAGTCTTTAGAGTCCCACATAGAGGGTTTTCACGGTTTAGGCGATATGGTGTACATGAGGTATGTTGATACATACAGGTGTCTGATTAAATATGTGCAAGTGCTGCGCAGACTTTAATCGGACGGTTGATAATACTAGCGGCTTAGGATTAAGCCGGATTATTAAATCGGGTTTTGATTTAATAATTGATATATGTATTTGTATATACGTATTCTAGTATTATTGTTCACTATTCATTTTCTCTCTCGGCTATTCGTATTTTGGTACGAATACTATTTCGATACATGTACCAGGAAGTATTCCGTATTTTATACGGAATGACTTCTAGAAGGTGTGCCACCTCATTATTGATTTTTTCTTTTTAGAAAAATCATTTGTTTGATAATGAGGTGGAGGGTGTGAGGTGGCATGAGGCATGGAGATGCATGTAGCATAGTATGGTTCAAGTTATGGTTGCATTTGTTTATTGTTTTAATTGGAAAAAGAAATGGGTTTTTTTTTTGTGTGGAGGTGAGAGGGGGGGCCGGCTATTCTTGGGGAATGGGGTTAATTTCATTTGGCTCTTATTACACTTGCATTACTCCTTCACTCTCTCATTCACACAAGAAAAAGACTTAGCCAATTTCTTTTGCTCATGCCAAAGCATCACCACCTTCATTCTTCTTCCATGGATGCTCTCTTGAGCTCAAGGGATGAGAGGAAGTATAGTGACATCTTTTATGCACCCCACTCTCCGTTGCTAGCGACTTCGGAGCATCGGTTTCTTCGTTCGACGAAGCTGGAGCTTGCGCCGTTTCCTTCGGGTGGATCATCGGAGATGGAGGAAGACCGGCAACCAAACATCATCAAAGGATAGATAGGAGCTTGGAATGAAGACCGAAGGACTTGGATCATCTCGGTATAACCTTTCTAACTCTTAGTTTAGCTCGCTAGTTTTGGGTTTAAGGTCGATCCGGGATTCGGGTAGCGGTAGCGCCGGTTTTGAAAATTTTTGTTCCGCATTTTGGCCGCGTTTCGACGGCCGGGGCGCTGCCGGGACCCTTCAAATTCTCGATAACTTATCGGCCTCTTAAAGCAATGAAAGGCCAGGCCATCGCCGAATTCCTCGCTGAGCATCCGATACCCGCCGATTCTCCTTTGAACCGCGAGTTGCCCGACGAGCACGCGTTTGACATGATCGACAGTGAGAGAAGAGAAAATGATACCCGATGGGAACTTTATTTCGATGGAGCATCTTCCATGAAGAAGCGCAAACAAAGCACCCCCATAATCAAATCTGGGGTGGGCCTCATTTTCGTGACTCCACAAGGAGGGATAATGCGCTTTGCCTTCTCCTTAACAGAGCCAAGAACGAATAATGAAGCCGAATATGAAACTTTAATAGCAGGTCTTGAGATCGCCGTCGACATGGGAATTGATAACCTCCTCATATACGGAGACTCCCAACTGGTCGTCAGTCAAGTAAATGGCGACTATCAAACATGCAAGCCAGAGTTGGTGAAATATGGCGAGAGAGTGCAGCAACTGCTAACTTAAATCCTTGCCTACGCCCTGGAAAGCATACCGCGAGCGGAGAATAGAAAAGCGGATGCGTTAGCCAAGCTCGCTAAAGAATTGGCCGTCGAGAACCTCAATGACGTAAGAATCATGGTACAAATCCGGCGGGTTCTCGCACCGGCAGAAATATCTCCGGAACCTTCCGAAGAGAAGGGAGCGACCGAGAAAACGACTCTACAAATAAAAGACCGGGAAAAGGCTGAGGATTGGAGAGAAGACTTTATAGATTACTTCAAATCTCGTCGAACACCTGAAGATGCGTCCTCGAGACATCAGCTCATGAAACGAGCTCTGTCCTTCGCCTTCGTTAATAATATTCTGTATAAGAGATCATTTGATTCTTTATGGCTAATATGCCTGGGACCGGAAGAAGCAAAAAGAGTCATCCAAGAAACTCACGACGGACTATGCGGTTCTCACCAAGCCGGGCCGAAGATGAAGCTAAAGATCAAAATGATGGGTTAGTATTGGCCCACGATGATCCAGGACTGCCTCGAATACGCGAAGCAGTGCCACTCGTGCCAGGTTCATGGGGACTTTGTCCATCAACATCCAAATCTACTACACCCAACGGTGGCTAGCTGGCTATTCGAAATATGGGGAACCGACATAATCGGGCCTATCGAACCGACATCTTCTCGAGGACATCGGTTCATTTTGGCGACAACTGATTATTTCTCCAAATGGGCAGAAGCAGTACCGCTGAGGGAGGTGAAAACGGAGAATATTCTCCATTTCTTCAAGACACACGTCATTTACCGGTTCGGCACTCCGCGATGGATTATCTCCGATAACGGGCCAGCCTACAGAAGCCACAAGATCAGCCGCTTCGCACAACAGCATAACATAGACTGGAGATACTCTTCAGTCTATAATCCCTGAGCTAACGGTCTAGCTGAGGCTTTCAACAAGATCTTGACGAAGATCATGAAAAAGACGGTGTCTCGAAATAAGAGGGACTGGCACGAGAGACTGCATGAAGCTCTCTGGGCGTATCGAACAACGTTCAAAACAACTACTAACACAATGCTGTACGCGTTGGTATTCGGCACAGAAGCAGTACTCCCTCTCGAGATAGAGTTACCCTCTCTAGGAGTTGCCGTTCACTACAAGCTAACAAACGAAGAAAATGCTCACCTTCAGCTTGAGGAGCTTGATGCCCTCGACGAAACCCAGCTCATAGCGCAACAAAATCTGGAGGCTTATAAAGCAAAGATGGCACGCTCATATGAGAGACTGACTAGGCCGAGAACATTCCGCCAAGGCGAACTCGTGCTAGTGGTCAAAAGACCTATGATCCCTAATCGTGCCAAACGGAGGAAATTCGAGCCGAACTATGAGGGCCCGTATATTATCGACAAAATTTACCAGGGTGGAGCCTACCTACTCATGGATATGCATGGGGAAAGGCCTTTCAGGCCAATAAACGGTCGCTTCCTGAAAAAATACTATGCCTGACGAGTCATGGCCTAGGTCAATGATAGATGACGACGCCTATGTCTGCTCACTATCTTCCTAAGCCCAAACTCTATAAGTAGTAGCCGGCTTATGGAACGAAACGTCCTTAAACTAACGATGGACCGAAACGTCCTTAAACTAACGACGGACCGAAACGTCCTTAAGCTAACGATGGACTGAAACGTTCTTAAACTAATAATGGACCACTATGTCCTAAAACTGGCGACGGACCGAAATGTCCTTAAACTAACGACGGACCGAAATGTCCTAAAACTAACGATGGACCGAAATGTCTTAAAACTAATAATGGACCGAAATGTCCTTAAACTAACAATGGACCACTATGTCCTAAAACTAGATGTTGACCGAAACGTCGATAAACTACTACGGACCGCAGCATCCCGAGGCTGACAAAAAAAAATAAAAAAATAAAAAAAGAAGAAAACGGTATGTCCATAAGCAAAAGGGGCACGGATGAAAACCCGAAAGGGCTCCGTGAGTAAAAACAGCAGGGCAACCGGCGAGTTTTTGTGAAAACCCGAAAGGGCGCAATCTCGTTAAAAGACACTTGAAAGGTCCTCTCGACCTTGTGATGAGAAACCACCTGCGTGAGATCCTTATGACTCACAAAGGAGAAGCACACTTAGGGATCCCCATGATTCCTAAGGAGAAGTTACACTTACGAGATCCTCATGACTCGTAAGGAGAACACTCTTTTGAGACCCTCACAGCTCATAAGATTCAAAAGCCTTAAGCTATAGGGATCTGAACTTGTTCTTAAGCCATCACAACCTCCAATGCTGCCCTACAAGTGCTTCAGTATTGACCTTTGTATACAATCCACGGGCGCGAATAAACATTTCCGTAACAAAGTCCTATCCGGGACTAGGGATATGTTTACACAGTGAACAGCCCTTGTATGTCCTCTCGACTTATAAGGAGAAAGCACTCTTATAAGATCCTTACGACATATAAGAGACCATATGCTTAGGAATCCTCATGATTCTTAAGGAGAAAATGCACCTACGAGATCCTCATGACTCATAGGGAGAAATACCTTTATGAGACCCTTATGTCTCATGAAGTCAAAAGTCTTAGTCGACAGGATCCTAACCCTGTCTACTAAGCCACCTTTGTTCGACATCGACGAAGGCAGATGATGATTCGCTCCTGGCAATATCCCAGTTGTAGCGAAGCTGATGCCGAAATCGGTGTCAAATCCCAAAATTCGTAGCAAAAAGCCAGCGAGCCACAAATGCATACAAAATAGCCGAAATGATGGGGCAACTTGCGATAAAATCAGCAAGTAAAAATGTATGCATACAAAAATAGCCGAAACGATTGGGCAACTCGCAATAAAAAGCAGCAATTAAAAATAAAACAAATAGCCGAAATGATTGGGCACCGTGAAAAATAGCCGAAATGATTGGGCAATCGCGACTTTCGCGATATAAAAAGCTGAAATGATAGAGCATCGCGGAAAGAAAGAAATAAAAAAAATAAAAAAATTCTGAAAGAATGAAACTTTTGCCCTACAGGTGAAATCACATCGATCCCTGAATACAATCCAGGGGCACAAATTAAGAGGGAACCACACCTTCCCACCAGGCTCCATCCAAAAGAGAGCCAAGTCTCAACGGTTCACAAAGCAGCCTGGAGATCATCTCAACATCCGTCTCATTTCAACAGACACGATATCAACAAATCGGAGCTGCGGCAAAGTCCCCAGTTCCATGACTCGACGATGCCTAAACAACCGAGAGTCAACCTTTCCTGGTCACGTGGAACACGGCCTATGTCAATCCTGACCCAGTGGAAAACGTCCAGAGCGGAGCCTGGTCCTCGCAGAACAGGGTTATGTCAATCAGACCCCGTGGGAAGCATCCAGAGCAAAATCCAGGTTTCGTGGAACACGACCTATGTCAATTCTGACCCCGTGGGAAATGTCCAGAGCGGAGCCTGGTCCTCGCAGAACACGACTATGTCAATCAGACCCCGTGGGAAGCATCCAGAGCAAAATCCTGGTTTCGTGGAACATGGCCTATGTCAATCCTGACCCCGTGGGAAACGTCCAGAGCGGATCCTGGTCCTCACAGAACACGGCTATGTCAATCAGACACCGTGGGAAGCATCCAGAGCAAAATCCTGGTTTCGTGGAATACGGCCTATATCAATCCTAACCCCGTGGGAAACGTCCAGAGCGGATCCTGGTCCTCATAGAACACGGCTATGTAAATCCTGACCCCGTGGGAAGCATCCAGAGCAAAATCCTGGTCCTCGCAGAACACAGCCTATGTCAATCCTGACCCCGTGGGAAGCATCCAGAACAAATTCCTGGTCACGTAGAACACGGCCAATGTCAATCCTGACACCGTGGGAAATGTCCAGAGCGGAGCCTGGTCCTCGCAGAACACGGCTATGTCAAACCGACCCCGTAGGAAGCATCCAGAGTAAATTCCCGGTCACATGGAACACGGCCTATGTCAATCCTGACCCCGTGGGAAACGTCCAGAGCGGATCCCGGTCCTCGCAGAACACGGCCTATGTCAATTCTGACCCCATGGGAAACGTCCAGAGCGGATCCTGGTCCTCGCAGAACACGACCTATATCAATCCTGACCCCATGGGAAGCATCCAGACAAATTCCTGGTCACGTGGAACACGACCAATGTCAATCCTGACCCGTGGGAAAAGTCCAGAGCGGAGCCTGGTCCATGCAGAACACGGCTATGTCAAACCGACCCCGTGGGAAGCATTCAGAGCAAATTCCTGGTCACGTGGAACACGGCCTATGTCAATCCTGACCCTGTGGGAAACGTCCAGAGCGGATCCTGGCCCTCGCAGAACATGGCCTATGTCAATCCCGATCCCATAGGAAGCATCCAGAGAAAATTCCTGGTCACGTGGAACACGGCCTATGTCAATCCTGACCCCGTGGGAAATGTCCAGAGCGGATCCTAGTCCTCGCAGAACACGACCTATGTCAATCTTAACCCCGTGGAAACATCCAGAGCAAATTCCTGGTCACGTGGAACACGGTCTATATCAATCCTGACCCCGTGGGAAACGTCCAGAGCGGATCCTGATCCTCGCAGAACACGGCTATGTCAAACCGACCCCGTGGGAAGCATCCAGAGCAAATTCCTGGTCATGTGGAACACGGCCTATGTCAATCCTGACCCCGTAGGAAACGTCCAGAGCGGATCCTGGTCCTCGTAGAACATGGCCTATGTCAATCCTGACCCCGTGGGAAGCATCCAGAGCAAATTCCTGGTCATGTAGAACACGGCCAATGTCAATCTTGACCCCGTGGGAAACGTCCAGAGCGGAGCCTGGTCCTCACAGAACACGGCTATGTCAAACCGATCCGTGGGAAGCATCCAGAGCAAATTCCTGGTCACGTAGAACACGGCCTATGTCAATCCTGACCCCGTAGGAAACATCCAGAGCGGATCCTGGTCCCCGCAGAACACGGCTATGTCACTTCTGACCCCGTGGGAAGCATCCAGAGCGGAGCCTGGTCCTGTAGAACACAGCTAATGTCACTTCTGACCCCGTAGGAAACATCCAAAGCAACCCTTGACTCCGTGAAATGCGAATAAAGTCAACCGCTGACACCATATGGCCAATGTCGATCTTGACCCCGTATGGCTTATGTCAACCTTTGTCGTAGAGCAATGCTCCGACACTTCCTCGTCGTTAAGCAAAGCTTCGACTTGGACCTTATGTCAACCCCTGTCGTCGACCCATGCTCCGACACCTCCTCGTCGTTAAGCAAGGCTTTGACTTGGACACATATCACCCCCCCTGTCGTCGAGCAATGCTCCGACATTTCCTTGTCGTCAGGCAAAGCCTCGACTTGGATACATGATAACTCATAGCTCCCCTTGTCATTGAGCAATGCTCCGACACTCCCTGTCGTCAAGCAAAGCTCCGACACGGAAAAATATCAACTCATAACCTTCTCAACCAGAGCAATGCTCCATCTTAAAAAAGTAATAAATATATACATTAATTCATAACTTCTCCATCATAGAGCAATGCTCCGTTTCGGGGATAAATCAAATCACAAATATCTTAACTTGAAGAAGAAGGGCACAGTCTTGCAAATAAATTTAAATAAACTATCAACGAAATACACATCTTAAAATGAACACATCACCATTAAAAAAATATATACGTCTTTTTATTCATGAATCAAAATGAATACAAAGTACAATTTATGAAAGAATTAAGAATATATTTTCAGTTAAGAACACGTATAAGAAAGAAAAAAAGAAAAAAAATAATACATCTTTCAAGCTGGCGGGTGATTCAAAAAGTTCATCAGTTCATCCTTCCTTTCTTGGGTCTCTGCTTCAAAATTGACTATGTATGCGAGACGGGCCTTCACTTCTAACTGTTGGGCCTGATGCGAGGCAAGCCGGCCTTTAAGCTCTTGCTTAGTCGCTTTATGAGCATCAACCATCGTGTGGGTAAAGATAACAGCTTTATCAACAGCCACCACGTTCTTGATTGCGGTTTGAAGCTCCTGCCAAATTTCATATGCATGGGTGGTCTTAGCTGTAAGTTCGGCTTGAAGCTCCCCGAGTGCGGTTGAAGCCAGCTTCCTCTCTGAGAGCTTTCGGCGGAGCCTCTTTTCACAGGAAAGCGTATTAGCGGCGTACCGTTTAATCAGCCCCTGCAAGCTTGTCTTCGCAGCCACCATCTCCGAAAGAAGGCACGCGCATTCAAGACTATACAAGCAAGCCTCCACTCGACGACGGAATTCGACCCAGACTTCCACCAATGCTTCACTGTAATAAGTGGCAAGAAAGGGAAGAGAACTGTTGGCTTCAGCAGCGAATTCTTTGGCCGTGAGCGAGCTACCAACACGAAGGTCTTCGATCAATGCTAACAAAGAGTGAAGCCTTAACTTGGCCATACGTTCGGATGCACGCAGCACATAAGGGCCAAGGGTCCTATTTATAGGCACTATGCGCCATTTCAATTCCTCGGTTGATCCAAGAGTAGAGATGCTACCACCTCTGCACCCACGTGTGGGCCCTGTGAGCGCAACGGTGGGGGGGCATTTGTTTCCCCAATCAGAGCAATGCTCTGTTCAGAATTCAAAATTTGAATTAAAACTACGCTTTTATAAAAGCGCTGCGCTACAACTAGCGCACCCCGTGTAAAGCGCATAGGCGCAAGCGCTAGATGCGCTGCGCTCCAAGTAGCGCATCACGTGCAAAGCACGTGTGCGCTAGCGTTAAGAGCGCTGCGCTCCAAGTAGCGCACCATGGGCAGAGCGCATAAGCGCTAGCGCTGGAACTAAATGTTCCTCACCGTTGGATCAAATATCCAACGGGTATGATTAAATCATCAATTAACAAGAATGAAATTCTGTTGAATCTTTCCAAACAGAAAAAATTGTGCCCTGAATTTGGAACACCGTTGGATCAATGATCCAATGGTGATTAAAAATCACTAAAATACAGAATAAATTCTGTGAGGGGGAAGATTTCCCAATCTTGTTAAAAAACAAGAAGATTATCTTCTGTAAACCAGAAGCCCTTGGATCAAAGATCTGACGGTGGGGAAATTCCCAAATCAATTAGAGAATAAATCTCTTTAACCGATTGAACAAATCAGCTTGCTCTATATAAAGGCCCCGAGACTTCAAGTCTCAGAGAGAGGAACCCCCCCATAAACTTTGAGAAAATCTCAGAAAGAAGAAGAAGCTCTCGGCAAAAGAAGACAATTCTTTTCAAGGTAAAAAAGAATAGAAAGACAAAATCATCTGAATATAAAAGAAGTATTTACTTCTTTCACAGATCATAAATCTATAAGACAAATTGTCTTTCACAAAAGAGATTATGAACATCTCATTATAAAGGGGGAAAGAATTATTCAATTCTCTTAGGATCACAGATCTATAAAGGCAAAGCCTTTCATCAAAAAGAAATTAAAATATCTCCTATAAACTAAGAACTTTGTTCTTAGAATCTTGAGACAAAGTCTCTTATCAAAGAAAAGATAATCTTCAGAGCACAAAGTTAACCTAAAAAGAGCCTTAGCGCTCCTAATTTAAAAGTGCCTTTGTGCTCTTCATCTAGCACAAAGCGCTGCGGTGCCATAGCGCTTCAAACACAGTGCACTGCGGTCATTGGCTAGCGCACAACGCTAAGCGCGCCACGTGCTCCTCACGTGTCCGCTGCATTACTAAAAGCGCTTTGCGCTCATTATTTGGCACCAGCATCAAACGCTTTAACGCTTCAACTATAGCGCATCAGCGCTCTACATCTAGCGCAAAGCGCTAAGCGCATCAGCGCTCTTCATCTAGCGCAAAGCGCTAAGCGCATTAGCACTTCTTATCTGGCGCAAAGCGCTAAGCGCACTAGCGCTTCATATCTGGCGCAAAGCGCTAAGCGCACTAGCGCTTTAACCATAGCGCACTGCGCTCATCGACTGGCGCTAGTGCTAAGTGCGCCACATGCTTTTATGTGCGCTTGGATAGAACATAGACTGTTCTTTGATTAAGCCTGAAGCTATGATAAATGCACAGTATTCAACTAAAGACAAAACATTGTCAGAGGCCAAACCAATGCTTAGCATTTTAAAGGGATTGGGCTCAAACAAACATCTAACAATTCAAAAACAAATGTTGAACATTTTAATTGAATGGACTTAGCCCAAATCGGCCATAAGTCCTCAATTCAGATTAATTGAGTTCATAGGCTCATAAATCATAGATCTCAGTCCCAATGGGACTACAGGTCTCTCAACCCACATCGGTTTGAGGGTACATCTCTGAACTCCTCTGATAATTGTCGTTGTAATCCTTCAACGCCATCAGAGAGGTGACGGGTGCCGACAACCATACATCTCACGGACTATGATGTCCTTAACCTTGACTATGAGGTCTTTAAACTCACGGACTATGGTGTCCTTAACCTTGACTGTGAGGTCTTTAAATTCACGGACTATGATGTCCTTGGACCGTAATGTCCTTAAACTAAAGTTGGACCACCACGTCCTTAAACTGGTAATCGACCGCAATGTCCCTAAACTAAGAAATAGAGTCCAAATACTCTTTTGTTGGATCTAAACGATCCCGTTAAGTTGATCTTAGTCTGAAATTAGACTAACGTATCCTTAACGAACGTTAAGTTGATCTTAGTCTGAAATTAGACTAACGTATCCTTAACAAATGTTTAAGTTGATCTTAGTTTCAAATGAGACTAACGTATCCTTAAACCCGACCCCCAAACCCAAATCTAAGAAAATACGGATTTGGACTAATCCATGCTCTACGGGCGACAACATACATTAGTCTCCATATACAATCCACGGGCAACCAAAAACAAAACAAACACCCACGACATGAAGTGACCATCTGGAGAAGGAGAAAGTGGTTACCGCGATGCGGTAGCGTAATTAACTGCAGGGGCTTACGCCTACAGGGAAGAGCGTTCCCACAATCAGAAACACCTCAAATGAGGGGGAATCTGAAGAAGTCTGCTATATCGGCTGCATCCGTTTAAACCTTCGATACATGGTGTCATAAATCAACTTGGCATCTTCGGAGTGGTAGACGGATAGCACCAATTAGCATCTGCCCCAAAATTCAGGCTAGACAGACCTGCGTGGTCGCGTCTCCATGTTTCGGCGGGGAACAAGGCGGTGGCCGGTCTCACAAGCCATTGGTGTCAGTTGGTTCATCTAAGATGTATACAGGTGCTCATTGGGTTATGAGTGCACCGGACAGGACTCGCCAGGAATCTGCTAGTTGGTATTATACCTAGCGTCAGATAGTAGTTCCCTGGTGACATGTGTACAGGTTAGTTCATCGACCGGGGGTCGTCATTTGTCTCGTATGAGTTCCCACTGTTCTTATATTACCACCCTACCACGGCTCAAAGGATTCATGCAAACATGTTTTAGTTGGTTACAGTCCCGAGCCACATAGAGGCAGTGAGCGGATCGGCAGGGGATTCATCTCTCCCGGTATTGATGGTGAGATCGCGTTGTGTTTAGGAGAGCCATTACACCAAGTCCTTGGCCAAGGCAGGTGAGAATTACTGGTAGGTATTCCAGTAGCTTCTCAGGGTGTTCAGGGCTACCCTTCGACACGACTTATACAGCTATTGGGGGTCTGACGTTACCAGCCTCCTAGGCCCGATATGCGATGCTCATAGACGAACGGACCGGACTGTACGGATATTGTCAGTGATAGGCTCAGTAGGGTTCCAGGATGAGTTCGCTCATCGGCTTCCCTTTCGGTCAGTACATGGGCAGTCGTTATGTACAGCTAGTGCCGCTGACGTGCTTGTGGTTAAACCCACTGCCAGAGTATTAACGAGTCTTTAGAGCCCCCCACAGATAGTTTCTCATGTTCGGGCGAAATATTGTAGAGGCCGTATGGTTTTATGGCAGGGTTCGAATAAGCACGTGCACTTGTGAACGTGTCATGGTTCGGACAGATAATACCGGTGGGCTTTGGTTTAAGCCGCATCCTAGTATTATGTTGTGTAGGAATACTTTTTTATCTCATTGCATTTGTATTCGGTCGGAATACAAATATGGGTATGTATATACAGTAGTGGGGTAATCCTGTAATTTGTTACGAGATTGCTTTTTGAAGTTACCAGTTTTTCTTCAGTTGATTAAACATTAAATTTAATGTTTAATTAAAGGTTATTGTTGATGTATCATTTTTTGCCATATTTCCATTCTTTATGACATGGCCGAATTCTAGTATGTGTGGGATTGTTCTTGAATGGTGATGTGTATATGTGACTTATCCTTTTCATTTAATTCCTTTTGTTTTCTTTAGAATATTTTCTTCTTGATCTTTTGTAAAGATCTTTGCATATGGTCACCACTTCATGATGTGCTCACCTCCCCACCTCATGGCCGAGCACAGTTCAGCCCCCCCTCCTTAATTGGCCGAGCCCAATTTTGGTGAAGAGATTGATTCATTTGCAAATTTGAAAGCTCATTTCTTCACCCAAAAAGGCAACTTTAATTTACCTCCACCCAATGACTTGGGTGCCTTGAGACAAACTATTCTACACACTCTCTACTTCAATCTTTGACATGTCGGTTAGCAAACTTCATGTTCGAGTTGTCTCGGTTTAGAGACGGGAGCCCGTATAAAGATCCGTTGACCTGGTGCCACTCCGACAAGGAGATCGGAGATCGAGTGAGTTCGGAGATGCCGCGAGGAGCATGGGATGATGGCCAAAGACTGAAGGACACTGATCGATCGGTATAGCCATTCTATCATAGTTTGCTAGTTTAGTATTAATGGCACGATCTGGGTTACAGTCTATGTTACGCCAATTTATGGAAAAGTTTTTATTCTGCGTTTGGTCTCAGATTATTGGCCGGGACGCTACCGTAGACTTACATGGTATTAGAGTCACGCCATTAACCTTTACTAGCTTGTTCTAACGTGTTTAAAATATCGATCGAACGGAATTTCCAAAACCGCATTTTCAATGTTAATGTTTCTGTTGAATTTTTAAACTGGTCTAAAAATTATTTTGGGTATGTCAGAAAATCGAGCAGGCTTTTCTAAGACTGCAAAAGAAATTTGGTAGATTGATCCCACAAAACCGCCGCGGAACCGCCGTAGAACCCATGGGGTTGCCGCGGTTCCGCCACCGTTTTGGAGCAACAGTGTACCATTTTTCTTCTGGGTGTCTTTAATGTGGAATTATGGTTTCTAGAATATTTTGTTTGGGCCAAGATTTGTTTGAATACTGGATTTATACTTGGGGCCTACTTCGGGAAGTTTTGTCGATCGGAATTTTAAATGTGTTAGTTTACAGTACTTACATTATATCTACGACCGTGAATGTAATTTGAGTGGTATAACTTGTCTAATTGCTATAGTTCTTTTAGACGGGTTTGCAAACGTGACATTCACGTTGATGTTCTATGTTGTGCTGTGATGTTGCAGATTTGTCGTGGTGGATAGCTTGCGTGCAATGTTAGTGCAGTTTGGATTTATTTGTACATTTGATATCGTGGGGCGAGCGTCCGACATATGGACTTCCGTCACCGCCTGTTTGTATATTATTCTTTTGGGGCACAACCGGGTTGAGGTCGATGTACCCGTTGTACATATTTTCATTTCTGTACTAGGTTTACCCCACGACGGAGTGCACGGATAGCCGGGTTCTGGAGGGAAACAGGTCTGGATCTCATGGCTTTGAGACGGAGGGGACCTCACTCTAGAATTGATAGGCTATTCGCCGCACTCGTAGGGGTACAGGTTGACCTAAGGAGGGGTGCTCAATGAAGGACTACCTTAGCACCATGATGAGGTTATAAAAGCATCTACCATGCCAAATTTAATTTTTTCTTGGTGCTAAGCTAGACAAACAAGATCTTTAACTAGATTATTAGGGTTTTCTTTATATGATATGTTAACTAGATAAGTGTAGGATGATTATACCTTGGTAGAATCAAGTCCTTCACTTCACTTGCTCCTTGTAGTAGTCCCGCGACTCCACTAGGCATCTCTTGAGGCTTTGAACGGGCTTCCTTCATTGCCTTCGCGCCAAAGATGATCCACCACGAAACTCCTACTAGTTCAAGCTACCACTACACTAAACTCTTTAGTGTATGAAACACATCACACTAGTTTGCTAGAATGGTGTGAGATGATGAAGTAGGGGATGTTAAAAGCTCACTTATTTGTGCTCAAGCTTCATGATTCACATCACATGTGAGGGTTGAAGCTTAAGGAAAATCAAGAGGAGGAAGAAGAAGCAAGAGCAAGCATGAGCAAGAAGAAATGGCTAAGTCTTTTGGAATGAACAAGACTGAATAATAATTCTTGACCCCTCACTCATTCAAGCATGGAATTATGCAATATTAAATTGCAACCATGCTTGAATAGTGAGTCAAGAATGAATAAACAAGTATTTAACCCAAGCTTGCAACCATGCTTCATTTTACACCTCATTTCTATTTTCACAAAATAGAAAAGAAAATGACATGCTTCATTTTAATATATATATATATCATATATATTAATATATATTTAATGAAGATTAATTAGTGAGCTAATGATATTAGTTAATATATAATTATATCACATATAATTTATATTACATTATTAAATCAACACTTGATCTAATAATACGGTTATATTATATACGACCGTCTAATATCATTTATCTGTATATCACATTATCGAATCAACGCTTGATTCGACAATTTTGTTATATCACATATGACTGAACTGATAACAGATGACTGTCAGATTACAATACGGTATCACATACTCGTATTTAATCAGGCCCATACATATATCACATATGTGTCCTACTTCGTTTCGCTTGAACCAGGGAACTTCTGTGTGGGACTCTAAAAACTCGTCAATACGCCGGCAGTAGGTGATGATCGTATCAGTCACCTACAAGCCGTCTGCGGTACTAGCTGGACGTAACGGCTACCCGGGTATTGAGCGATATGAAGGTCAACAAGCAAGCCTGTCCACAGTCTCCATGAAGCCTATCAGTAACACTACCGTACAGTCCGGTCTCTTCGTCTGATATGTCGCATATCATGTCTAGGGGTGGAAATCGTCAAACCCCAGTAACGTGATAAGTCATGTCGATGTGAGGCTCATAACAGGTCGAGAAACTACTGATGACACTTATCAGTAGATCTCCATATCAGCCCTGGCCAGGGACTTCCAGTTATTGCCAATCGAACATAGCGCAACATCAACCCCCAATACCGGGAGAGACGAAACCCCTCCTATCGCTCATTGCCTCCATACGACTCGGGACTGTACCCAAAATCCACCTGTTTGCACGACTCCTCTTGAGCGTGGTAGGGAGGAAATCAAAGCACAGTGGGAGTCGCATAAGACTCTATGACGATCTCGGGTCTACAGAACAACCTGTACCAGTGTCATAAGAGGAATGCTATCTGACAATAAGTATACTACCACATAGGAGTCCTCGGTGAGTCCTGTTCAGTGTACCCAGTCTCCACTGAGCACCCGTGTACCCTCTCTGATGTCAAACACCAATGGATGTGGGATCATCCATCGCCCATCATATGGGTCAAAAGGCGTATATGCTAGTCTACTCTAGAATATCGATGCCCTGTCTCGATATTCCCTCGACTAGGAACAATTGAAGGATGTACTTGTGAACTACCCTGGCCCCACTAGTATGATCTACATCATAGTCCTGGCAGTCAAGTACATATCCTAAGGGCTTTATCAAAATGTGAGATAAAGAGTAACCAGATAGCATACTATCATGTCGAGCAAGAAAGTCCTCCCTATATATGTCCAAGCATCCACTACAATATACATCGTATGTACAGTAATGGCCTCTAGGGCATACATATAACTAACACTCAAGTTATCGAATTCCGTGAAGTGCCGAGTGGTCCATTCACTGTGCTAAAGGGGGCTGCCTCGCTTCAGGTTTTTGCGGGAAACTTTCCGCACCCGTAGGGGTCTAGGATTTCATTGCACAGGCTATCCACACGACCAGGGGAACGTCGGGTTTCAGTTGCGGCTCTGTGAAACCCGGGGCTCCCAGATTATCTGTATTGTTCTGTGATGCTTATTACTTTTCTGTAATGTTGCATTTATCATGCCTGGAGCGATTATTGTATATTGGTATATATACTAGCAGATGTTGTATATGTTTTACACCCGCGCTAGTCCATTCCCCGCTCTGTCGTTAGTTAAGTAACCTAACGGGTGATGACGGGACCCAGTGATGAATGCGGATGGCATATACGTACATTTTATTTTCGTTCTTTTCTGGTGTGATTAATTGATGGGACTTCGTTGATTTTGATCAATGCAAGGAAAACAAACCTATTTGACGTTGTTGGAACAGTTTTCAAAAAGTGTTATTACAAGGACATTTTCTTTTGTTTTGCACAGTGGTATTCAGTTGGAATATCCTGCACCTCATTCGACGAGGCAAGGGCCGAGATCCCTTCACCGGGAGTGACCCCTTGGGCAGAAGTTTGCGTCGGGGTAATAACTTCACTATAGTTGATTACTTGTTGCTTTGCATCGTGGTATTCAGTTTGGAATATCCTACACCTCATTCTACGAGGAAAGAGCCGAGATCCCTTCACCGGGAGTGACCTCTTTAGCAAAGGTTTTCGCCACTATATTTTTGTAAAAGCTATCAAGTTCCTTCAACGAGATCAAGTTCATTACGTTAAAGGTTTTTCACCAAAAACCAGCCGTAGCCCTCCGTCGTTTCAGACGGGTAGCGCTTAGTATTCATACTATGTTTGTTGTCCTTCGTCAATGCATAGTGCATGGTAGCTGCTTGTTACCTATCTATTGCATAGATAGATGCGTTGGCTTGGAACAGTCGTATTACCTTGTTGGCTTTCGTCAAGGGTATGTACGGGTGGGTTCAAATTAACCTGGACAATGACTGGTAGAACTTGCCATATGACTTATGATTTATTGGCCTTCATCAAGGTCATAAGAGTATGGGGAAAAAATCCTTATCGGGAGTTTCAAACATACAGGAAACTTGCCAGGCATGCGCATACCTTCTGGAGTGTGATAACGTGAGTGGATTCCTTCACGTTATCATGCGATGATAGATGGATCCCGATTCCCACCGATGAGTTGGTTTACTCTTCGGGTGATCCCGATTAATTCTTCTTTCAGGTTTGGAGGAGCATTTGACGGTACAGTGAGAGGTTTCTTGATTAGATAAAGTGATAACCATTCTGATCTAGGTTAGAGTGAAAGCAGAGTGTTTCTTTTCACTCTTTCTTTGGCAGCGACCATTGACCGACCCTAGACTATGACTCAGTGACCAAGTTGACCGAACCTTCTTAAAATACTGGCTTTTGGATTCTCTGAGTTGCATACATCATTGCCGCTCTTTCTTTTACCCTTTGCATTTCTCCAGAACACCTCGTATCACTACGAACATCCACTTCCATTGGATAAATCCATCGTATGGTTATATACGAACTCGAAGGGACTTCTTCGGGGATGGATTCAGGTTCAGGAGAAATTGAATTGGTTTATTCAGTTGTCTTTTAATCATCACCTTCTCTCAGGTTGAGAGTACTCCTTGGTTTAGGAGACGGTACACCTATTACGCTTATTGGATAGTCTTCTTCCAAACCATTGGCAGGTGCCGAAAGGTAGGGAATGAAGAAAATCAATTAGCCTAAGTAGGGTGTACAGAAGGTAATAAGTAAAGACAAAATAAAGGGATTAGAAAGAGCAAAGTAAATTGCAACTGCTATCATTCACGACCAAACCGCATAGTTCATCGCCACTCCTATTTCACCTTTGCTTTTTCTCTAGTTCAGGAGAAATAGAATAAGGTTTTATTCAGTTGAATTTTATCATCACCTTCTCTCAGGTTGCGAGTACTCCTAGGATTAGGAGAGTACGCCTATTATGCTTACTAGATAGTCTTCTTCCAAGACATAGGCTGGTGCCGAACGGTAGGGAAGGAAGAAAACCATTTAGCCTAACGATGGTGTACAGAAGGTAACGACTAAAGACAAATAAAGCGATTTGGAGAGATGGCGACGAAATATACGGTTACAGTCATGAATCACAACAATGGAAGAGGCAATACTAGGAATACCCGGATACCCCTTCTAAACATTTTCATGTTTCAGTTTCACTATGCGTTGTTAAAGGAAAACTGTTTTCCCGATTAGATACTTACTCTAGGATATGTATTTACCAGGTATGATTCTCACATCCGTATGGTTTTACAGATGATGAGTGGGAGTAAGTAATTGGGAATTAGGTGATTATCCTCATTATATCGGAATTCGTTGTAATTGGTGATATTTGAGGAAATCGCCTGGGTACAGTTTTCAACCTACGACACACAGTCTTTGAGTTATTCAACTCAGCGGACTTATACAATGTATTGTATGTTGTCCAGTGTCCATTAAGACAAAGGGGTTGGTCCTCGTACTATATTCTGTTTACTTGTGACTTCTCTAGTTTTTAGACAAGTGTTTCATAGAAATACAAGGTCTAGGTTTTGAGAAGTTATAGGTAAAAGAATAAAGTAGAGAACCAGGTGTTGCAAGCATCGGGATTCTTCAAGATGATCGAAGATGTAGATACTTGTGTATGGTATTCAGTTGATAGTAATGGTTTTGAGAAACTAGTTTCTCTTTCGGGTTACTCATAATTAGATGCACTCCTAAGTTGAGTAATGTTGATCGGCCTCTCTCCATTTAGTTGACATGCGCTGGAGACAGCTGCATGATTTGAATCTGGTTCCAATTAACTCTATGCCTCAGATTCTATATTGGATATAGAATGTTTTGTATCTTAACGATGTTAAGGTACGTGGAGTTGTCCGGCTTATGCTTAAAACCAGACTCTGGATAACTCAATGCACGTTTTTGTAATGGTAGTTTGTGGGTTGACTCGGGCTATGACGAGGGTTGATTTTCTACCATCTAGAAGATCAATAGTGATATTGTTCTTGACTCGCCACAGTTTTAGTAAAATGGATTTTTTCAGAAAACAGTAGTGGGGGTATGGTAAAACTGGAAGAGATTCCAGAACCGTAAACGATTGCAGAAAATTTAATAGGATTTAAAGATTCAATCAGGTTTGACATTTCATTAGCCACTCCACAGATATGGTGGGTAACCTCAGGCACCCGAGAGGTACTCCGGTGGCCTCAAGGACGGTGACAGGGAGGTTCTTGTTTACCCAGACTTGACACTACTGTTGTTCCAGGCTATGAGACCCGGCAGGAGGATGAGTATAGCGTTGTTCTAAACTAGCTTTAGAAGTGCACGTATATATTATTCTGCCAGAGAGTTGTTGTGGTCAGTGGGAGCAGCGGAAGCATGTTCATAACATAATATTGCATTTTGTATTCCCCATTCTTACGCATTTTAGAATAAAAACAGGTGCTTTTGACCCATGTCTGCTACATGTTACAGGTTACAGGTTCTTGGAGCAAAAACAGTGAAAAAGACAAAAGACGACACAAAAAGAGACTTTTGACCAACAAATAGAAGGATTCTAGTCAAGCCTAGACGAAGAACAGTTCACAATCAACAAGGCAGAGCAAGGTCCAAAATGTAAACGGTTAAAAGACCGCTACAAGTTTTCACTGAAAAAATCTGGAGAAGAATCAGAAGCCAAACAGAGAAATAAACTGAAGAAATAACAAGACCAAATAACCATGATGCAGCCCAGAAAAAATCATGAAGTGAACTCCTCAAAGGGCCGCGGAACCGCGGCCCAATGCCTACCCATGCCGCGGTTCCGCGGCCGTCTAGTGCCCGTGCGCGAAGAAAATTTTACCATAATTCTGAGGAGGCTATGGAAAGATTTCTTGGGGGTATATTTGTAATTGTAGACATGCGGAGCAATTGTAAAACTAGGGTTTCTATGTCCTATAAATAGAACCCAAAGCCTTGTATTTTCTTATGCCTCTATTCATGAATAAAATTCTATTTTCTTGAAGTTAGAGCGCATCAATCGTAAGTAGGTTATTTTTTTCTTGCCCTAGGTAAATTATTTTCTTGCCTTAGTTTAATTTAGTTTAGTTTTTATTAACTTGCAATAGATGTTTTCTCTCTTTAATAAAATCATGTCTTTCTTCATCCCCGCAATGAGCGAGTAGTTTCCTCGCTTGTTAGGGTTAGGAATAGGGAAGGATTTGAGAGATGAAGATCTCTCATCTCTTTTCGTTGCCGATCTTTTATGAACATTAGAACTCCATGCATACATTCTTATTCCGCTCCCTACGGCACTCTACCCTCGAGGTAACGGTGATTCCGTAGTCTAAAGGCCCGGATTTTAAGGTTTTCCATGGAGGTTAGGGTGAAGATTAAGAAAGGAAGGACAAGGATCTAGAGGGAGAATCAATCTTCCCAATCATCCTAATCCCTTTTGTTAAGATTTACCATAACACTAATATGATATATTTAATTAAGGGCAATGGAAAGAGATGTAGATCTTTGTTTACCAAATTTTCCCTAAACCTAATCCTAGCAAGTTTCTAATCCTAGTATCATACAACTTCAATTTTTAAGTTTAATTATAAATCCAAACACCATTTGGAATTAACTCGTAAGAACTTAAAGGAGATTTACACATCCCTGTGGACCGACCCGTGTTCACCGGCTAGCTTCATGCGACGCCGTTCTTGATTGCGGTAAATATTTTTGATCGACAAAACATCTTTAATCAAATGGCGCCGTTGCCGGGGATGGCGTAAAATTTTCCTTTTTGTAATTTCGGGTTAATACAAAATATAAAAAAAATCTTAAAAATCTAAAAAAAAACAAAAATAAAAAAATTCTATCATCTTTTATTGTTTGAAGGGTTTTCTTTGTGAATCTTTACAGGTTTGACGGATCTGAAACAACACAGAAGGCAAAACAGAAAAAGACATATAAAAACAGGAGGAGATTGAAAGTACAGAGCAGCTGAAAAAATTTGGAGACTCAAAGCCCCCATACAACCGCGTTTCCGCGGCAAATACATGGTAAAAACCGCGGTTCCGCGGTCTTCTAGAGTCTTCTTTGCACGAAATTTGCTCGGTTTGCTTACTCATTCTCCCCTCTGCAAATCCCCATATATCTTTTGCCAAATCTTCTGCAGGATTCTTTGCGCTAAAAATCTTCTTCCCGCTTCCAATAATTGATTTTTTGCAGGATTCTTTGCGCCGCGCTAAATAGCAAATTGATTGCAAGTGATTTACTGCTTTGCATACTTTAATCTGACATTAAGGGGCTATTGACCAATTCAGATTGGGTGGGGATTTCATCACCCTTCCCAGGACCCCAAAAATCACTTAAAGCATTTGCATTGACCACTTTTAATTAAAAAATATTAGACTCAGCCCTAAGGACGTCGAGCTCAATAGGACAGAGGACTAGTATAGGCATCGGCCGTTTATCCTAACCTGTCTTTGCGGTGCCTAGGCAAGTGTGTCAAGGCTAGTGGTTTTTAATTAGGCCCACAGTGTGGTTCCTTCCCACTTACCTGGCACTTACCTGGCCGCAACTGATGGTGAAGAGGCGGTCTGAGGTCCTATCTCTAGCCCTTTGGAACAGTTAGGAGCTGTCTAGCTGACCTAGGTGACCCTAGACTTAGGCCTGATTGTGCATGTGTGGTTAATTGCATTTGTGTCACAAGTCACTTTTCAAAAAAAAAAAATCTCTTTTTGCAAAAGCTCACTTAAAAAGAAAAAGGAAAAATCTTTTCAAAACTTGCAACTTGTCGCTAAAGAAATCTTTGCACTCACACCACTTCTTTTCATTGACGTTTTCTTACCTCCACATTCTGTCTTTCATCTTTCGACTACACTAACCCTTTTAGTGTATGTCCGGTTGGACTAGGGACCCTAGCGCCCGATTAGTCCGTGTTTCGTTGGTACCGACCGACGAACCTTTCGTCTCCGAAGTCGAAATCCTGTCCACTTCTTCACTTTCACCATCACATTCTTCTTCCGAAGGTATGTCGGGATACAATCCTAACAACACCTTACCGACGGGAATGATTCCACCTCTGTTAGGTGCGAATAACCCGAATCACCCGCCAGTCGAAGCGCCCCCACGAGTCGCGCTCCAGGATCTTTTCTACCCCGTCCGCACCGCCCTTCCTACTTGTCTTTCCCTCCCACCGGCAAATAGGGACAATTTTGAGATCAAACCCCACTTCATCAATATGCTGCCTAAGTTTCATGGTTTGGAATCCGAAGATGCATATATCTTTATCAACAAATTCCAAAATGTTTGCGCCATGATGAAAACTACCCAATTAATTGATGACGCAATAAGGCTTAGGGTCATTCCTTTCACCTTATGTGACCTAGCCAAGATGTGGCTATACAGCACCGCATCACATTCAATTAGAAATTGGGACGAGTTTGTGAAAGCTTTTCTTAAAAAGTTCTATCCTCATCACAAAACTGCTAGAATCCGTAATGAGATTATACAATTTTCACAGCTGCCTTCCGAACCATTTTAGAAATGTTTTGAAAGATTCAAAGACCTCCTCGTTCAATGCCCTCACCATGGGATCGAAAGTTGGCAACTTTGCCAAATATTATACGAGGAATTGAACCCGGCAACGAAGCAGTTGCTAAAAACCATTAGTCAAGGTCACTTTCTATCCAAGTCTAGTGAGGAAGCGTGGCAGTTTCTTGAGGATCTTAGTGAACAAACAATTCAGTGGGAGAGCACCAAGACCACATCATCATCTTCTTCTATTGGTCAACCTAGGGCAGGCATAAATCAAATAGTGATGTCAATTGCTATGAAGGCCGAGGTGGCCGCTCTTACGAAAAAGCTAGAAGCGCTTGAGACCAAAATCTCAGCACCTTCTCCTTTCCCTGTTGTGCCTCCACGAACTGTTTGTGCTTGTTGTTCGGATCCATCACATCTCACAGAAGAGTGTCCTTACACTGCATCTACTCAAGGACAGGATCAAGTCAATGCTGCTTTTCAGCAACGCCAAAGAAATGATCCATACTCTTCGACATACAATCCGGGTTGGAAGAGCCACCCTAATTTCGCTTGGAACCAAAATCAACAATCCCAAGGAAACAACAATTTTCAAAGGGCTCCTCCTCCACAACAACAAGCACCTCCACAAACTCAATTTCAGCAACCTCTCCAACAGCAACCTTACCCTAATCAAATGAACAATTTTGTACCCAACAATTTTGTTCCCCCTCAAAATGCTGTTAGCTCGCTCGAAAGAAGTCTAGAAGCATTCCTAAAGCAATCTGCACAGTCCATATCTAGGATAGAGACTTCTGTTCAATCTTTGGTGCAAAACAGTGCCTCACACAATCAAAGCATCAAAGCTATTGAGGCACAAATTAGACAACTCAACGCAGCATTGAAAGAGCGAGAGAAAGGAAAGCTTCCGTCTCAACCACTCCCAAATCCCGGTCACGCACATGTTGCACATGAACAGCAAAATCATAACGTGAATGCTGTGACTACGTTGAGATCCGGAAAAGTGTTGCAAAACAATGTGGGTATTAACCATAACACCCCTGCCGGTGGTCCTTCTTCATCTTCTTCACCTTCATCTTCTTCTTCTTCTTCTTCGTTAGAGCCTATTCTCCATCCTTCACATGGCTCTACTCCTTCTAGCTCGAACGGACCCTCTTCTCACAACACGAACACATCTACACGGGGTTCCGTTCCAACCCAACAATCTGATCCGCAAAAATTGGACTCAACGACTTTTCAAAATGTTCCTTTTCCAAATCGGTTGAGATCTAATAAACCAACTCCGCAGATGGAGAAGATTGTAGAGTTGTTCAAACAGGTTAGCATAAATATCCCTCTTTTGGATGCAATCCAACAAGTTCCTTCATATTCAAAAATCTTAAAGGACTTATGCACCAAAAAGAGGAAGTCACAAGTACCAAAGAAAGTTTTTGTGGCTAGTGCTGTTAGTGATGCTCTTGTCAATTCTTTACCCCCAAAGCACAAGGACCCCGGTTGTCCTACTATTTCGATCACAATTGGGAACAAGACCATCAATAGAGCACTATTAGACCTTGGTGCTAGTGTCAATCTGCTACCTTATTCGGTGTACAAACAGTTAGGCGTTGGAGAGCTTAAGCCCACTCATTAAACTCTCCAAATGGCCGACCGATCAATCACCCACCCTAGGGGAGAGTTGGAGGATGTGTTAATTAGAGTAGGGGATTTCATTTTCCCCGTTGACTTTATTGTTATAGATACACAACCTGTCGCTAACCCCCGTAATCAAATTCCGGTGATACTTGGTCGACCATTCCTCGCGACTTCTAACGCAGTAATCAACTGTCGTAATGGTTCAATGAATTTATCTTTTGGCAATATGACAGTTGAACTCAACATTTTCAAGTTCTTGCGAGCCTAATTCTAGCGTACTTGATGTGTGCTCGATCAATGAGATCGCGGAGGAGGACTGTGAGTTCAAAAATTTTATGTTTGAGCACAGCAATGATGACGCCACTAGTGCGTTCCTCCTAGAATCCGACACAGCTTTCACGATGGACAAAGATTATGAGTGTTTCACCTTTGTTGACGTTCTTGAAGACTCTCCACCCGAGTTTGAGTCTTTTGCTTTTTCGGATGAGTTAGTTGAGCCATCCGACTCGGTAGCGTACACTCGATTTGAACCTTTGATGGAATCCTTCGAGTTTGAAACAGTTACTTCATTGTTACCATCTATTGTTTCACCACCTAAACTCGAGCTAAAGCTTTTGCCGTCGCACCTAAAATATGCTTATCTAGGTGAAAATGAGACCTTACCCGTTATCATATCGGCCTCTCTAGCTTTTGAGCAAGAGAAGGCTCTTTTAACGGTCTTACACAATAATCGGCAAGCTTTCGGCTGGTCTATGGCGGACATCAAGGGGATTAGTCCCCTTATAGTTGAACATCACATACACTTGATGGATGATGCCAAGCCGGTAAGGGATCCACAAAGACGCCTCAACCCTATTATGAAAGAGGCGGTCAAGAAGGAGATTGTTAAGTATCTTAATAGCGGTATCATTTACCCTATCTCGGATAGCCAATGGGTTAGCCCCATTCATGTCGTGCCAAAGAAATCGGGCATCACGGTCATTACCAATGAGGCAAATGAGTTAATTCCTACTCGCACCCAAACTGGGTGGCGAGTTTGCATCGACTACCGAAAACTCAATGCCGCGACAAGGAAGGACCACTTTCCTTTGCCTTTCATTGACCAAATGCTAGAACGATTGGCGGGGCATGAGTTCTACTGTTTTCTAGATGGCTATTCCGGTTATAACCAAGTCCCCATAGCCAAAGAGGATCAAGACAAGACCACATTTACTTGTCCTTTTGGCACTTTTGCTTATCGTCGCATGCCCTTTGGGTTATGCAATGCACCCGCTACATTTCAGCGGTGTATGATGGGGATCTTTTCTGACATGGTGGAGAAGTTTTTAGAAATTTTTATGGATGATTTCTCCATTTTTGGTGACTCCTTCGACGAGTGTTTACGACATCTTGACGCAGTTCTTACCCGCTGTAGGGAAAAGAACCTAACTTTGAATTGGGAGAAATGCCAATTTATGGTACGAGAAGGCATTGTCTTAGGACATGTCATCTCGCAAAACGGCATAGAGGTTGATAGAGCCAAAATTGAAGTCATTTCTAATCTTCCTCCTCCTAAATGCGTCAAAGATATCCGAGCTTTCCTTGGCCATGCCGGTTTTTATAGACGGTTCATCAAGGACTTTAGCAAGATTGCTAGACCCTTGACTCTCTTATTGGCCAAGGACACCACTTTTGTTTTCGACTCAACTTGCATGGAAGCTTTCGAGTCTTTGAAACACTCACTCATTTCTGCACCCATCCTTTCATCTCCAGACTGGACGCACCCTTTCGAAATTATGTGCGACGCATCAGATTTTGCCATTGGTGCTGTTCTTGGATAGCACATTAACAAGATGCCGCACGTAATTTACTACGCTAGCCGAACATTAAATGAGGCCCAACTAAACTACACAACAACAGAAAAAGAGTTTTTAGCGGTTGTGTTTGCACTTGAAAAATTTCGGCCTTATTTAATCGGCTCACCAGTTATAGTATACACGAATCATTCAGCTCTTCACCACCTTTTTGCGAAGAAGGATGCTAAATCTTGGCTAATACGTTGGATCCTTTTGCTGCAAGAATTTGACCTTGTTATAAGGGACAAAAAAGGATGTGAAAACGTAGTGGCCGATCACCTTTCATGACTTCCTTCTTCGCCTACTCTTGAACTTCCTATCACTGATGTTTTTCCTGATGAGCAAATCTTGACCGTTTCTTGCGAACCATGGTTCGCCGATATTGTAAACTACTTAGCCACCGGCTTGATACCGAAAGATTGGTCGACACAAGATAAACTTCGATTCTTGTCCCAAGTAAAGCATTTTTACTGGGATGAACCTTATCTTTTTAAATACTGTTATGACCAAATCATTCGTCGGTGTATACCAGAAAATGAGGTTAAGAGTGTGCTGTTTTTTTGCCACGATCAAGCATGTGGCGGGCACTTTGGCCCAAAGAAGACAGCCGAGAAAGTTTTGCAGTGTGGTTTCTATTGGCCACGACTCTTCAAAGATGCATTCGAATACTGCAAGACTTGCTCCCGGTGCCAACACTTGGGCCGGATATCGCGGAGAAACGAAATGCCGCTCCAACCAATTTTGGTTGTAGACATTTTTGATGTTTGGGGTATAGACTTCATGGGACCATTTCCTAACTCTTTTGGAAATGTGTATATTCTTTTGGCTGTTGACTATGTTTCAAAATGGGTCGAGGCTGTGCCAGTCAAACGAATGACAACAAGGTTGTCATTCGGTTTCTAAAAGAACACATCTTTTCTCGATTTGGGCACCCTCGCGCAATAATAAGTGATAATGGTTCTCACTTTTGCAATAGGACTTTTGAGTCCTTAATGCACAAATACTCTATCACCCATAAGCTGTCAACGCCATACCATCCCCAAACATGTGGGCAAGCCGAGGTCTCGAATCGGCAAATTAAGCAAATCTTTCTAAAAACCGTAAAGATTGGTCACTAAAATTGATCGATGCACTATGGGCTTTCCGTACTGCATACAAGACCGATCTTGGCATGTCTCCATACCGGCTTGTTTACGGGAAGGCTTGCCACCTCCCAGTAGAAATTGAGCATAAGGCATTTTGGGCTATTAAAGAGCTGAATTTATCTTTAGGAGATGCGGGCAGCAACCGAAAGCTGCAGTTAAATGAACTAGAAGAGCTGTGGGATGAGGCATATGATAATGCCGTGATTGCTAAGAACCGAGCTAAGGTATTTCATGATAAAAACCTTTTCCGAAAGACATTTAAACCTGGTCAACAGGTTTTATTATATGATACTCGGTTACATTTTCATCCCGGCAAGCTCCGTTCTAGGTGGAAGGGACCTTTTGTAGTTCGCACCGTTTATCCGCACGGTGCGGTTGATCTGGAAAACCCGGAGGACGGTATGCTTTTCAAAGTAAATGGGCATCGATTGAAACCGTTTCTCTCAGCGGACCCTTCAGAGGAGCTCCTGTTCTTGCAGGAGCCGATCTACACTGAGTGATTTTCCTCCACTTTCACCCCCAAATTTCCCTCTTTTTTTTCCAAAACTTATTTCAAATAAGTTTGGGGGTGTGTATATAATTTGTAAATATATAATCATAAAATACCATAAAAAATAAAAAAAGAAAAAAGAAAAAAATATTTTTGGACCTAATTGCAAATTTTCAGATTTAAGAGCTGACATTTTTAATTTACAAATAAAATCCTCATTTTATAGGGTGTTTTTTACAAATCACCATTCTCTTCCCCTCTATTTAAAGGAACCCGAGCCCCTGTTTTCTATAACCTAATTTTTTTCCTCCCCATCAAACCCTAGCCGCCACACCTATCTGCTCCAGAAAAATTTCTCACCGCCGCCACCAGATAGCCGCGATTCCGCCGCCTTAGCCGCCTCCCACCGCCCTTCCGCCGCCGTTTTGTGTCTTCGCCCCCTGAAATTTTCAGGGGAGGTAAATATGAACTTTTCCTCTCTTTTTCTTGCATACTTTTTCTGAAAAATTATTATGGCACATAAAATGCAATTTGAGAGAGATTTTACCCCAGTTTTCACGCACGAAGTGTACGGTAGCTATTTTGCACATGAAATCGAGCAGAGGGGCTGGAATTTCCTGACCTATAATCACTCCTCTGCGTTTGCCTTACCTGAACTAGTTGCCCTGTTTTATGAATCAATGGAGGATAATAGTCTAGACAACTTAGGCTACATTAAAATAAATTGGGGAGATCGCGTAATTCACATTGATAGGGATATGATCCACGAAGTCACACTCATACCTCGTGTGCCCGCACATGACCACCCCTTACACTTTAAGGATTATATGCCCTTGATGGGGAATGACTGCGCTAGAGAGCCGCGTAAGGGTATCCAAGCACAGACCCTTTTCGCGAACGTTTTTACCGTGTGCCGGTGGACACAAAACAATATCTTTGGTAGTTCGCACAACACGACTTTTTTCACCCCCTCATTACATGTCATACACACACTAATGACGAAAAATCCACGGTTCGACATGTGCACTGTATTGCTCCAGTCTATAGGTGTGGGGAAAAGGGGTACCATCTACCCATGTCCCATGCTAGTTACCCAACTCTGCCGTTATTTCCTCCCCGTCGAGGAATTTGATTCATACATGATAGACGGTGTTCCGGTTCGACCACTCGTTGAGGGCGTTACTTCGTCCTACTCTAGACTTACTGATATTTGGTCACGAACGGAACTGGCAGAGAATATTCCCGCACGCACCCCTAGCTCTAGCTCGACATCGAGCGGGGAAGAACTGGCCCCTCAGGAGCATGCACGATTGATGCAGAGAACGGTAAGAAGAATTGATTCTTTGAGGGATGAGTTTCGGGCGACAGCACGAGATCACGACCGTCGGTTGACGGAAATTGAGAGGGGTATTCAAACCCTTTTGGCTAGAGGGGAACGATCACGTTCACGTTCACGAGCGCGACGTGGGGCCGGGCAGTGAGGGCACTGCTTTGCTCAAGTTTGGGGGAGAGGGTAGTGTATATAGTTATCTTTTGCATTGCATATTGTATATATATTTCTTTTCCTTTTTCATATTTAATTTCTGCATTGCATCTTTATATAAAAAATCATAAAAATTTGAAAAATTTGAAAAATAAAAAAAATTAGAAAAAGAAAAACCCATAAAAATTGAAAAATTTCAAAAATTATAAAAATTAATGTATTCAATTTTGGTTAATTGACTTGAGTTTGATAAATAGGTTAACTGGCTAGGAAAAACTAGATCTTAGACTTAGCAAATTAAAAACCCTAAAAATAACCTTCCTTAGAGTTTAACGGTAGAAAGTATATGTCTCTGTAGGTTATTTAGAAATAGGCAAATGTTGGGTTCACTTCTTGGGTTAAGTCGAAACGAAGGAAAAGTATTAAAACTTTTATTAGAATATAAGTTTGAAAAATAATTCCTAGCTTGAGTCTAGATTCTAAAAACATGTACCCTACAAAATGCACAATCACGTACCTTGAAACTTGGAATAGTAGAAGAGACCTTGAAATGCTCTTGTCTAAAGTCCTTAGTACAATGAAAATAAAAGAAAAAAAAGTGAATAAAGAAAAAAAATGGACACTGGTTTTTGTGATTACTTAAGGCTGTAAAAATAGAAAAATATTTAGCGAGGGTGCTTCATCACCTAGTGCCTTAGACCAACTAGTTTGGGAGTCACTGCTAAAAGCCTTGGGTGTTGCAAAACTAGGAAGTACGCTTTAAAGTGCTAACGCATCTTGTAATCGGATGTTGGTACCTCAGGAAGTATTAACGGTCGCATGAAGGATGTGTAAGCAAAATTCAAGTAAAAATTCATAAATTAATAAGTGTTTTGGACAATGGACGAGAGTACGATAGCTTGATTTGAATTTCCAAGTGTAGGGGTGATATTTACACACACGTGGGGATATGTGATTGGAGTTTAGATAAGAGAGAGGAATGAAGAATAGAACTTGTATCTTTAGTAGAGTTGATAGAAATTCCTAAGTGGAGATGGAACCCTAGAAGGAAAACTTAAGAGATGCCGAAAGCTAAGTAAGTCTATAGAACATATATAATCTTAAGTTAAATAATGAGGAAGTGTGAAGAATATGGGTGGATAATTTGCGGGTCGACGATAATAGAATTCCTTGTTAGAAAACCTAATTAGAAAACAAAAGTCGAAAAGCCAAATTGATAGGATTTTGTGGGTGTAATCCGCTGAAAACCCTCAGGAGACAACACTCCTCCTACTAGGGACACCTAGAGGTTTAACGGCTTGTTGCACATGCTCAGTGCAATCGCGTTTCCCTGCGAAAGTGCGGTTAGGTTAGATTTTTATCGAGAATAAATAAAATAATAAGTTTGCTCGAGGACGAGCAAAAGATAAGTTTGGGGGTATTTGTTCATAACATAATATTGCATTTTGTATTCCCCATTCTTACGCATTTTAGAATAAAAACAGGTGCTTTTGACCCATGTCTGCTACATGTTACAGGTTACAGGTTCTTGGAGCGAAAACAGTGAAAAAGACAAAAGACGACACAAAAAGGGACTTTTGACCAACAAATAGAAGGATTCTAGTCAAGCCTAGACGAAGAACAGTTCACAATCAACAAGGCAGAGCAAGGTCCAAAATATAAACGGTTAAAAGACCGCTACAAGTTTTCACTGAAAAAATCTGGAGAAGAATCAGAAGCCAAACAGAGAAATAAACTGAAGAAATAACAAGACCAAATAACCATGATGCAGCCCAGAAAAAATCATGAAGTGAACTCCTCAAAGGGCCGCGGAACCGCGGCCCAATGCCTACCCATGCCGCGGTTCCGCGGCCGTCTAGTGCCCGTGCACGAAGAAAATTTTACCATAATTCTGAGGAGGCTATGGAAAGATTTCTTGAGGGTATATTTGTAATTGTAGACATGCGGAGCAATTGTAAACCTAGGGTTTCTATGTCCTATAAATAGAACCCAAAGCCTTGTATTTTCTTTTGCCTCTATTCATGAATAAAATTCTATTTTCTTGAAGTTAGAGCGCATCAATCGTAAGTAGGTTATTTTTTTCTTTCCCTAGTTATAGTTTTTTTCATATCTGCCCTAGGTAAATTATTTTCTTGCCTTAGTTTAATATAGTTTAGTTTTTATTAACTTGCAATAGATGTTTTCTCTCTTTAATAAAATCATGTCTTTCTTCATCCCCTCAATGAGCGAGTAGTTTTCTCGCTTGTTAGGGTTAGGAATAGGGAAGGATTTGAGAGATGAAGATCTCCCATCTCTTTTCGTTGCCAATCTTTTATGAACATTAGAACTCCATGCATACCTTCTTATTCCGCTCCCTACGGCACTCTACCCTCGAGGTAACGGTGATTCCGTAGTCTAAAGGCCCGGATTTTAAGGTTTTCCATGGAGGTTAGGGTAAAGATTAAGAAAGGAAGGACAAGGATCTAGAGGGAGAATCAATCTTCCCAATCATCCTAATCCCCTTTGTTAAGATTTACCATAACACTAATATGATATATTTAATTAAGGGCAATGGAAAGAGATGTAGATCTTTGTTTACCAAATTTTCCCTAAACCTAATCCTAGCAAGTTTCTAATCCTAGTATCATACAACTTCAATTTTTAGGTTTAATTATAAATCCAAACACCATTTGGAATTAACTCGTAAGAACTTAAAGGAGATTTACATATCCCTGTGGACCGACCCGTATTCACCGGCTAGCTTCATGCGACGCCGTTCTTGATTGCGGTAAATATTTTTGATCGACAAAACATCTTTAATCAAAGCATAGTGGGCAAGTTGCTTATGTCTATTTATAGACTAGAGCAGATATAGCGGAAATAGATTATCTATTTTTGATGTGACAGTCATGGGTTTGACTTCATCAGAATAGGGGATGGATCTGTTAAGAAGGTAGTAGGGTCCGATGTCCTGGTATTTGGATGACATACACATAGTAGGAAGTAAAATTCCTATACTACGATCGGTTATACTGTGGTTGTCACACAACGTTTCTCCACACAGGATATGGATATAATATCAAACATTCTGGTTACTAGATCTATGGTTTTAGATCTAGATTTGGGTAGTTTCCCAATCTGGGTACTTAGACAGTATTCTAATAGTATTTTAGAATGGACGACTCCTGGCATGGTGGTGTACCTGCAGGTGATGGAGTCACCCTCTCTAAAGGTGTCTTACAGACTAAAGGGGAGAGGGAAGTGCATGATTGGCAGATCACTTGCTTAGGCAATTGAGTCATTCGTGAGATGTCAAGTACCATACCAGATATTGTTTTTGGACTAGATGCAATAAGTTGAGATATTAATCCAATCTTGGAGAAACGTTAGGAAGCAGTTTTAGAACATAAGTGGATATTCTAGGGATTTGATAACGGCAGCCTCCTTTAGGAGACAGTTATCATTCCAGGCTTCCAAGGTGACATGGATGACAGAGTGACTATCAGAGTTATAGTTTTCCCTCTGATGAAGGGGGCAGTAGTTTGGACAGGTGGTTTAAGAGGATACTGAGGGTGGCATGGTGCAGGATACTGATTAGGTTCAGTTTACGATACAGTTTAAGAAGTTTGGATTTGGAGTTCATTTATGAACTAGGTCCCATCAAATATCCAGACATATTCTAAGACAGGTATTACTCAATTTGGGAGATGGCTTTCTCCGTGAACATGAGATTACGAGAGACATAGAAAGAAACATCAGGGTGGATCCACTCACTGAGGCTGTTTCTCGAACACAAGAGTTTTACAAACGAGTTTTGTGAAACTGATTAGTAGAGGAGTTGGGTGTTCGGTATCACACGGGCTATGAGTATACGACATCGCGATAATTAGCCTTAAGTGCAAGTGGGAGATTGTTGGATATAGTGCCCTCAAAGTCAATTATTGGATCGCAGGTACGTGATTGCAATGATTGAGGATGACCTATACCGGTAGGACAGTCTTACTCGAGATGATAGTATGCTATCTGGTTTGCCTTTATCATCGTGTACAGTTTTAGGTGACATGATCACTATTACACGTTGATAGAGCCCTTAGGATTCTTACTTGACTACCAGAAGTATGATGGCGATCATATACGTGAGAGTTGGGTAGTCCATAAGCACATCCTTAAAAGTGGTCCCTAGTCGTGGGAGTTTTGAGACAGGGCATCGATACTCCGGAGTAGACTAGTATATACAGTCGAGACCCCGACGAGGGGCGGGAGCCGGTCTCACAAGCCATTGGTGTCAGTTGGTTCACCTAAGATGTATACAGGTTCTCATTGGGTTATGAGTGCACCGGACAGGACTCGCCTGGAACCTGCTAGTTGGTATTATACCTAGCGTCAGATAGCAGTTCCCTGGTGACATGTGTACATGTTAGTTCATCGACCTGAGGTCATCATTTGTCTCGTATGAGTTCCCACTGTGCTTAGATTACTACCCTACCACGGCTCAAAGGAGTCGTGGAAACAGGTTTTAGTTCGGTACAGTCCCGAGCCACATAGAGGAAGTGAGCAGATCGGCAGGGGATTCGTCTCTCCTGGTATTGGGGGTGAGGTCGCGCTGTGTCTAGGAGAGCCATTACACCAAGTCCTTGGCCAAGGCAGGTGGGAATTACTGGTAGGTATTCTAGTAGTTTCTCAGGGTGTTCAGGGCTACCCTCCGGCACGACTTATACAGCTATTGGGGGTCTGACAGTACAAGCCCCCTAGGCCCGATATGCGATGCTCATAGACGAACGGACCGGACTGTATGGATTGTCACTGATAGGCTCAGTGGGGTTCCAGGATGAGTTCGTGTAAGTGCACGGCAGCGCCCCGGCCGTCTGTCAGAGGCTAAAATGCGGAAACAAAACTTTTCTTTAAACTAGAACCGGCGCTACCGCGGACTAAAAAACCCATATCGGACCATTAACCTACTACTAGCGAACTAGAGAAAGGGTAGAGAGCTATACCGAGCGATCCGTGTCCTTCGGTCTTCGGCCTTCATCCCGATCTCCTCGCGGAATCTCCGGTCTTCATCTCCTCGTCGGAAAGGGCACCACACTGCCGATTCTTTTTACGGGCTCCCACCTCTGGACCGAGGCAACACAGACACGAAGTTGGCAAGCCGATGTGTCCAAGATTGCTGTACAATAGTATAGAACTCTATGTCTCATGGGGTTAAAGAAGTTGCCATTTTTGGATGGAGGAAGGAGATGAAGTTTGAGATAGAGCTATATGAATTTGTGCAAGAAAAAGAGATGAGAACTCTATGTCTCAAAAATTGGACAGCCCCCAAATGAAATGGCCGGCCATGATCAAGAGAAGAGAGGGAGTGGGTCAATCATACAAGAAAGAGAAAAGGGTGATGATTAGGAACAATGATCACCACCAAGTCAAAACCAAAACCCATCACCAAAGTAATGATGCACAAAATAATCATCATATACTAGAACCATCATGAGAACCATCATGTGCCACAAAAAGTCTTCTCCATGATTAATTGCACATTTGCAAATAACCCCCTTCCCACCAATTTTCAGCCAAGGAAAGAAACAAAGGAAAATGGCCGAAACGGAATGCAAACTGGCAACTTCAAAAAGCGATCCGGTAAGAAGTTACTGGATAACCCCGCGACTGTATATACATACCCGCATTTGTATTCCGACCGAATACAAATGCAATGAGAAAAAAATCTACACTGTACAATACTAGGATCCGGCTTAAATCAAAGCCCGCTAGTATTATCCGTCCGATCATGATCCGTGCAATACCGCACGTACATGATCGAACCCTGCAATATATCCATACGACCTCTACAGCGTTTCGGCCGAAACTTGAGAAACTGTCTGTGGGGGACTCTAAAGACTCGTCAACACTTTGTCTTTGGATTTAACCACTAGCATGTCAGAGGTATTAGCCATGCGTAACGGGCTACCAGGTATTGACCAAAAGGGACGTCGATGAGCGAACTCATCCTGACACCCTACTGAGCCTGTCAGTGACAATATCCGTACAGTCCGGTCCGTTCGTCTATGAGCATCGCATGGCGGGCCTAGGGGTTGGTAAAAGTCAGACCCCCAAAAGAGGTACAAGTCGTGTCGGAGTGTAGCCCAGAACACCCTGAGATACTACTGGAATACTTACCAGTAAATCTCCTGCCTTGGCCAAGGACTTCGTGTAATAGCTCTCCTAGACACAGTGCGACCTCACCCCCAATACCGGGAGAGACGAACCCCTGCAGATCCGCTCACTGCCTTCATGTGGCTCGGGACTGTACCCAACTAAAACCTGTTTGCACGATGCCTTTGAGTCGTTGTAGGGTAGTAATCAAAGTACAGTGGGAACTCATACGAGACAAATGACGATCTCAGGTCGATGAACTAACCTGTACAAATGTCACCAGGGAACTGCTATCTGACGTCAGGTATAAAACCAACTAGCATGTTCCCGGCGAGTCCTGTCCGGTGTACTCATAACCCAATGAGCACCTGTATACATCTTAGGTGAACCAACTGACACCAGTGGCTTGTGAGACCGGCCATCGCACCTCGTCGGGGTCTCGACTGTATATACTAGTCTACTCTGGAGTATCGATGCCCTGTCTCGAAAACTCCCACGACTAGGGACCTTTTAAGGATGTGCTTATAGACCCCAGCTTCCACCTATATGATCGCCATCATACTGCTGGTCGTCAAGCAAGAATCCTAAGGGCTCTATCAACGCGCAATAGTGACATGTAAGGTCACCTAAAGCAGTACACGGTGATAAAGATAAACCAGATAGCATACTATCATCTTGAGTAAGACTGTCCTACCGGCATAGGTCCTCCCTCAATCATTGCAATCACGTGCCTGTGATCCAATAATTGACTCTGAGGGCACTATCTCCAACATTCTCCCACTTGCACTCAAGGCTAATTATTGCGATGTTTCATACTCACAGCCCGTGTGATACCGAACACCTAACTCCTCTACTAATCAGTCTCACAAAACCCGTTTGCTAAACTAATGCGTTCAAGGAATAGCCTCAGTGAGTGGATCCGCTCTGATGTTTCTTTCTATGTCTCTCTTAGTCTCAAGTTCGCGGAGAAACCCATCTCCCGAAATGAGCAATACCTGTCTTAGAATATGTCTGGATATCTGATGGGACCTAGTTCATAAATGAACTCCAAATCCAAACTTCTTAGACTGTATTGTCAACTGAAACCAATCAGTATCCTGCGCCATGCCTCCCTCAGTATCCCCTTGGACCACCTGTCCAAAATACTACCCCTCGTCAGAAAGAAAACTATAACTCTGACAACCTCTCTGTCATCCAGGTCACCTTGGAAGCCTGGAATGATAACTGTCTCCTGAATGAGGCTGTCGTTATCATATCCCTATTACATCCACTTATGTTCTAAAACTGCTTCCGGATGTTTCTCCAGAATTGGATCAATATCAACTTACTGCATCTCATGCAAAAACAATATCTGGTGTGGTACTTGACATCTTATGATTGACTCAATTTCCTGAGCAAGTGATCTGCCAATCATGCACATCCCTCTCCCTTTAGTCTGTAAGACACCTTTAGAAAGGGTGACTCCACCACCTGCAGGCACACTACCGTGTTAAGAGCCGTCCATTCTTAAACACCTTTAGAATGCTGTCTAAGTACCCAGATTGGGACACTTCCTAAATCTAGATCTAAAATCATATATCTAGTAACCAGAATGTCTGATATTATATCTATATCCTATGCGTAGAAACCACTGTGTGACAACCAAAGTATAACCGATTGTAGTATAGGAACTTCACTTCCTACTCTGTGTATGTCATCCAAATACCGGGACATCACACCTTACTACCTTCTTAACAGATCCATCCCCTATTCTGATGAAGTCAAACCTATGACTATCACATCAGAAATAGATGATCTATCTCCACTATATCTGCTTTAGTCTATAAATCGACATAAGCTACTTGTCCACTATGCTTCCGCTGCTCACACTGACTATGACAACCCTCTGGCAGAATCATATACACGTGCACTTCTAAAGCTTGTTTAGAACGACGCTATACTCATCCTTCTGCCGGGTCTCATAGCCTGGAACAACAGTAGTGTCAAGTCTAGGTAAATAAGAACCTCCCTATCACCGTCCTTGAGCATACCGAAGTACCTCTCGAGTGCCTGAGGTTACCCACCATTTCTACGGAGTGGCCAATGGAATGTCAAATCAGATTGAATCTTTAGGTTCTTATTAAATTTTCAGTAATCTTTTGCGGTTCTAGAATCACTTCCAGTTCTACCATACTCTCACTACTGTTTTCTGAAAAAATCCATTTCTTTTAAAACTGTGGCGAGTCTAGAACAATATCACTATTGATCTTCCAGATGGTAGAAAGTCACCCCTCGTCATAGCCTGGGTCAACCCACAAACAGCCATTACAGAAACGTGCCTTGAGTTATCCAGAGTCTGGTTTTAAGCATAAGCCGGACAACTCCGCGTACCTTAACATCGTTAAGATATGAACCTTTCTATATCCAATATAGAAATAGAGGCACTGATTTAATTAAACTAGATTCAAATCATGCAGCTGTCTCCAGTGTATGTCAACTAAATGGAAGGAGGCCTATCAGCGTTACTCAACTTAGGAATGCTTCCAATTATAAGTGACCTGAAAGAGAAATAAGTTTCTCAAAATCATTACTATCAACTGAATACCATACACAAGAATCTACATCTTCGATCACCTTGAAGAATCCTGATACTTGCAATACCTGGTTCTCTACTTTATTCATATACCTATAACTTCTCAAAACTTGGACCTTGCATTTCTACGAAACACATGTCTAAGAACTAGAGAAGTCACAAGTAAACAGAATATAGTACGAGTACCATCCCCTCTGTCCTCATGGACACTGGACAACATACAATACTCTGTATAAGTCCTTTGAGTCTAATAACTCATTCCCTGTGTGTCGTAGGTCGAAAACTGTACTTATGGTTAAGAAGAATTACACCGCTGTTTAATGCTCCTTACCTAACCATCCACTGATATAGGTAAATGTCATGGACATAATTTCAAAAAGGGTATATCTCACTCTATAAAAATAGACGTACAGATATATCAATTTGAAATTGGTGCATAACAACGGATATTCAAAACCAAATATTTGCCGTCCGGCAAACAACCCAGGTGACTTCCTCAAATATCACCAATTACAATGAATTCCGATATAATGAGGATAATCACCTAATTCCCAATAACTTACTCCCACTCATCATCTGTAAAACCATACAGATATGAGAATCATACCTGGTAAATACATATCTTGGAGTAAGGGCTAATTGGGAAATCAGTTTTCTTTTAACAGTACACAGTGAAACTGAAACATTGAAATGTTTCGATGGGGTATCCGGGTATTCCTAGTAATGCCTCTTCCATTATCAGATTCACAACTGAAACCGTATATTTCTTTGCCATCTCTCCAAATCCCTTCATATGTCTTTAGTCGTTTACCTTCTGTACACCCCTTTAGGCTAAATGGTTTTCTTCATTCCCTACCTTTCGGCACCAGCCTATGGTTTGGAAGAAGACTATCCGATAAGTATAATGGGTATACTGTCCTAATCCTAGGAGCACTCACAATGCGAGAGAAGGTGAAGATAAAAGACAACCAAATAAACCTTATTCCTATTTCTCCTGAACCAGAATCCATCCCCGAACTGGAACAACTTCCTTCGAGTTCGTATATAATCATACGATGGAGTATCCAATAAACTTTAGATCTTCGTAGTGATACGGAGTGTTCTGGAGAAATACAAAGGTGATATAGGAGTGGCGATGAAATACTCGGTTTGGTCGTGAATAGCAATCGCAGTTTACTTTGCCCTCTTACTAATCCCTTTATTTGTCTTTACTTAATACCTTATGCACACCATCGTTAGGCTAATTGGTTTTCTTCATTCCCTACCGTTCGGCACCTGCCTATGGTTTGGAAGAAGACTATCCAATTAGCATAATAGGTGTACTATCCCCTAATCCAAGAAGCACTCGCAACCTGAGAGAAGGTAAAAGGAAAAGACAATTGAATAGTCCTATTCGTTTTCTCCAGAACCAGAAACCATCCTCGAATAAGTTCTTTCGAGTTCGTATATAACTATACGATGGTTTTTTTCAATGGAAATGGACGTTCGTAGTAATACGGGGTGTTCTGGAGAAAAGGGTAAAAGTAGGAGTGGCAATGAGGTATGCAACTCTGACAATCCAAAAGCCAGTGTTTAAGAAGGTTCGGTTAATCTTGGTCACTGAGTCATAGTCAAGGGTCGGGTCATGGTCGCTGCCAAAGAAAGAGAGAAAAGAAACACTCAGCGTGCACTCTAACCTAGATCAGAATGGTTATCACTTTATCTAATCAGGAAACCTCCCACTGTAGCGTCAAATTCTCCTCCAAACCTGAAAGAAGAATTAGTCGGGATCACCCGAGGAGTAAACCAACTCATCAATGGGAATCGGGATCCAACTATCATCGCATGATAACGTGACGGAATCCACTCACGTTATCACACTCCAGAAGGTATGCGCATGCCTGGCAAGTTTCAGTTTCTTTAGAAACTCCCGATGTGATTTTTACCCCATGTTCTTATGACCTTGACTTTGGCCAACAAATCATAAGTCACATGTCAAGTTCTACCCGTCATTATCCAGGTTAATTTGAACCCACCCGTACCTACCCTTGACTTTGGCCAACAAGGCAGTAAGACTGTCCCAAACCAACGCATCTATCTATGCAACAGAAAAGTAAAAAATAGCTACCATACACTATGCCTTGACTTTGGCCAACAAACATAGCATGAATACTACGTGCTACACGTCTGAAATGACGGAGGGCTACGAATGGTTTTTGGTGAAAAACCTTTACGTAATGAACTTGATATCGTTGAAGGAACCGGATAGCTTTTTATAAAAATATAATGACGAAAACCTTTGCTAAAGAGGTCACTCCCGGTGAAGGGATCTCGGCTCTTTCCCCATAGAATGAGGTGCAGGATATTCCAACTAAATACCATGATGCAAAGCAAAAGTAATCGACTATAGTGAAGTTATTACCCTAACGCAAACTTTTGTCCAAGGGGTCACTCCCGGTGAAGGGATCTCGGCCCTTGCCTCGTCGACTGAGGTGCTGGATATTCATAACCGAATACCACTCTGCAAAACAAAAAAGAACGTCCTTGCAATAATGGCCTTTTTTTTTGAAAAATGTTCCAACAACATAAGAATAGGTTTGTTTTAGCTTGCATTGATCCGAATCAATGCAGTCCCATCAATTGATCACACCAATAAAGAACGAAAATACGATGTACGTATATGCCACCCGCATTCGCCACTGGATCCCATCATCACCCGTTAGGTTACTTAACTAACGACAGAGCGGGGACTGGACTACCGCAGGTGCAAAACATATACAACATCTACTAGTATATATATCAATATATAATAATCGCTCAAGGCATGATAAAATGCAACATCACAGAAATGTAATAAGCATCACAGAACAATACAGATATCTGGGATCCCCGGATTTCATAGAGCCGCTACTGAAACCCGACGATCCCCTGGTCGTGTGGATAGCCTGTGCAATGAAATCCTAGACCCCTACGGGTGCGGCAAGTTACCCGCCAAAACCTGAAGCGAGGCAGCCCCCTTCAACAACGTGAATGGACCACCCAGCACTTCACGGAATCCGGTAACTTGAGCACCCTCCTTGGGTCAACCTGTACCCCGTACGAGTGCGGCGAATAGCCCGCCAATTCTAGAGTGAAGCCCCCTCCGTCTCAAAGCCATGAGATGCGGGCTTGTTGCCTTCTAGAACTCGGCTATCCATGCACCCCACCGCGGGGTAATCCTAGTACAGAAAGTAAAATATACAACGGGTACATCGACCTCAGCCCGGTCGTGCCCTAAAAGAATAATATACAAACAGGCAATGACGGCAGTCCACATGTCGGACGCTCGCCCCGCAATATCAAATGTACATATACAACCAAACTGTACTAACATTGCATCCAGGCTATCCACCACGACAAATCCAAAACATCACAGCACAACACAGAACATCAACGTAAATGTCACGTTCGCAAATCCGTCTAAAAGGGCTATAGCAGTTAGACAGGATTTACCGATCAAATGACATTCACGGTCGCAGATATAATGTAAATACTGTGAACTAACATGTTTAAAATTTTCGATCGACTAAATTTCCCGAAGTGGGCCCCAAGCACTACTGTAGCACTTAAATTAAATCTGGGCCCAAAAAGAATATACCAGAAACCCTATTTCCATGTCAGAAACCCACTGTAGAAATTTGGTGCAGTTAGGCCACAGTACGGCGGCGGATCCGCGGCCAAAACGTGGTTTTGGCCGCTGATCCGCCGCGCTACAGTAATTTCAGCCGACCAAATTTTCACAGAATTTTTATAAAACCCTGCATGTATTTTTGCAATGTACCAAATAATTTTTTGACCGCTGCAAAAATTCGACAGAAACTGATGCATGGAAACGCGGTTTTTGGAAAAATCCGTTCGATTGAACTTGTAAACACGTTAGAGCAAGCTAGACTAGGTTAATGGCGTGGCTCTGATACTAGTGTAAGTACACGGCAGCGCCCCGGCCGTCTGTCCGAGGCCAAAATACGGAAACAAAACTTTTCTTTAAACTGGAACCGGCGCTACTGCGGACTATAAAACCCGGATCGGACCATTAACCTACTACTAGCGAACTAGAGAAAGGCTAGAGAGCTATACCGAGCGATCCGTGTCCTTCGGTCTTCGGCCTCCATCCCGATCTCCTCGTGGAATCTCCGGTCTTCATCTCTTCGTCGGAAAGGGCACCACACTGCCGATTCTTTTTACGGGCTCCCACCTCTGGACCGAGGCAACTCGGACATGAAGTTGGTAAGCCGACGTGTCCAATATTGCTGTAGAATAGTGTAGAACTCTATGTCTCATGGGGTTAAAGAAGTTTCCATTTTTGGATGGAGGAAGGAGATGAACTTTGAGATGGAGCTATATGAATTTGTGCAAGAAAAAGAGATGAGAACTCTTTGTCTCAAAAATTGGACAGCCCCCAAATGAAATGGCCGGCCATGATCAAGAGAAGAGAGGGAGTGGGTCAATCATACAAGAAAGAGAAAAGGGTGATGATTAGGAACAATGATCACCACCAAGTCAAAACCAAAACCCATCACCAAAGTAATGATGCACAAAATAATCATCAGATACAAGAACCATCATGAGAACCATCATGTGCCACAAAAAGTCTTCTCCATGATTAATTGCACATTTGCAAATAACCTCCTTCCCACCAATTTTCAGCCAAGGAAAGAAACAAAGGAAAATGGCCGAAACGGAATGCAAACTGGAAACTTCAAAAAGCGATCCGGTAACAAGTTACTGGATAACCCCGCGACTGTATGTACATACCCGCATTTGTATTCCGACCGAATACAAATGCAATGAGACAAAATCTACACGGTACAATACTAGGATCCGGCTTAAACCAAAGCCCGCTAGTATTATCCGTCTGATCATGATCCGTGCAATACCGCACGTACATGATCGAACCCTGCCATATATCCATACGGCCTCTACAGCGTTTCGCCCGAAACTTGAGAAACTGTCTGTGGGGGACTCTAAAGAGTCGTCAACACTTTGGTTATGGATTTAACCACTAGCACGTCAGAGGTATTAGCCATGCGTAACGGGCTACCAGGTATTGACCAAAAGGGACGTCGATGAGCGAACTCATCCTGACACCCTACTGAGCCTGTCAGTGACAATATCCGTACAGTCTGGTCCGTTCGTCTATGAGCATCGTATGGCGGGCCTAGGGGGTTGGTAAAAGTCAGACCCCCAAAAGCGGTACAAGTCGTGTCGGAGTGTAGCCCAGAACACCCTGAGATACTAATGGAATACCTACCAGTAAATCTCCTGTCTTGGCCAAGGACTTCGTGTAATGGCTCTCCTAGACACAGCACGACGTCACCCCCAATACCGGGAGAGACGAACCCCTGAAGATCCGCTCACTGCCTCCATGTGGCTCGGGACTATACCCAACTAAAACCTGTTTGCACGACTCCTTTGAGTCGTGGTAGGGTAGTAATCAAAATATAGTGGGAACTCACACGAGGCAAATGACGATCTCAGGTCGATGAACTAACCTGTACACATATCACCAGGGAACTGCTATCTGACGTCAGGTATAAGACCAACTAGCATGTTCCCGGCGAGTCCTGTCCGGTGTACTCATAACCCAATGAGCACCTGTATACATCTTAGGTGAACCAACTGACACCAGTGGCTTGTGAGACTGCCACCGCCCTACGTCGGGGTCTCGATTGTATACACTAGTCTACTCTGGAGTATCGATGCCCTGTCTCGAAAACTCCCACGACTAGGGTCCTTTTAAGGATGTGCTTATAGACCCTAGCTCCCACGTATATGATCGCCATCATACTGCTGGCAGTCAAGCAAGAATCCTAAGGGCTCTATCAACGCGCAATAGTGACCTGTAAGGTCACCTAAAGCAGTACACGATGATAAAGATAAACCAGATAGCATACTATCATCTTGAGTAAGACTGTCCTACCGGCATAGGTCGTCCCTCAATCATTGCAATCACGTGCCTGTGATCCCATAATTGACTCTGAGGGCACTATCTCCAACAGTTCGCTCATCGGCTTCCCTTTCGGTCAGTACATGGGTAGCCGCTATGCACAGCTAGTTCCACTGAAATGCTTGTGGTTAAACCCACTGCCAGAATATTGACGAGTCTTTAGAGTCCCCCACAGATACTTTCCTAAGTTCGGCCGAAATGTTGTAGAGGCCGTATGGTTTTATGGTAGGGTTCGAACATGCACGTGCACTTGTGTACGTATGGTTCGAACAGATAATACTGGTGGGCTTTGGTTTAAGCCGAATCCTAGTATTATATTGTGTAGGAATACTTTTTTGTCTCATTGCATTTGTATTTGGTCGGAATACAAATGCGGGTATGTATATACAGTAGTGGGGTAATCCTGTAATTTGTTACGGGATTGCTTTTTGAAGTTACCAGTTTTTCTTCAGTTGATTAAACATTAAATTTAATGTTTAATTAAAGGTTATTGTTGATGTATCATTTTTGGCCATATTTCCATTCTTCATGACATGGCCGAATTCTAGTATGTGTGGGATTGTTCTTGAATGGTGATGTGTATATGTGACTCATCTTTTTCTTTTAATTCCTTTTGTTTTCTTTAGGATATTTTCTTCTTGATCTTTTGTAAAGATCTTTGCATATGGTCACCACTTCATGATGTGCTCACCCTTCCCACCTCATGGCCGAGCACAGTTCAGCCCCCCTCCTTAATTGGCCGAGCCCAATTTTGGTGAGGAGATTGATTCATTTGCAAATTTGAAAGCTCATTTCTTCACCCAAAAAGGCAACTTCAATTTACCTCCACCCAATGGCTTGGGTGCCTTGAGACAAACTATTCTACACACTCTCTACTTCAATTTTGGACATGTCGGTTAGCAAACTTCATGTCCGAGTTGCCTCGGTTTAGAGGCGGGAGCCCGTATAAAGATCCGTTGACGTGGTGCCACTCCGACGAGGAGATCGGAGATCGAGCGAGTTTGGAGATGCCGTGAGGAGTATGGGATGATGGCTAAAGACCGAAGGACATGGATCAATCGGTATAGCCATTCTATCATTTTGTAGTTTGCTAGTTTAGTGTTAATGGCACGATCCGGGTTACAGTCTATGTTATCGCCAGTTTATGAAAAAGTTTTTATTCCGCGTTTGGTCTCAGATTATTGGCCGGGGCGCTACCGTGGACTTACAACCTATATATCTATATGGCCATTAGTGACAGGTATATACGCATATGAGACATAGCTACATGTACATCTTGCATACGTACTTACACATACACCCATATGGTATTACATCATTATTGATAGGTACATACTCATACACCTTGCTATAGTTACATGTTCACCTTTATATGATATTGCATTTGGTTTCAGAGAATTAGGAACCGCATGATATACTTAATAACTTGTTGCGGTTAAATAGCGGATTTTCCTTTATATGCTCATATTACTGTTTCACGTGGCATATATTATATTTCATGGATTTCGCATTGATATATGTATTTCATAGGATGTTTTACTCTTGGGTATATATATCAGTGGTATGGGACGCTGATATATATACATGTATATATATATATATATCAGTGGTATGGGACGCTGTTATATATGTACACCTATATAATATATATCATCATAATGGTCTATACAAATATTCTTATTCATTACTTGATATTTTCTGGATTTGAGGACCGTGGTAGTTTTCATGAAATTATGCATTACTTGAAAAACCCGGTTTCTCTTGATATGATATTTCGATGCGTCTACCATGAGATTTCTCGGTTCTGAGATTTATGATATATACCCGATGTGAAGAGTGGAGTGGGCCGTGTGCAGGTACATGGTGGAGCCCGGTATGGTTCCCCTCGGCAAGAAGATCGCAGATGATGGCGATGAGCCTAGAAGGCTGGGCAAGTACCTACCGGCGATAGTATTTTAGACTCGGCCGTTTTCGTGGAGATACCGACCGGTGTCATGTACGTTTGGATACGTGGAATTTCGAGTGTCGAAGCTGGGCACTCGGGTTTCGATAGCGTATGATACGTACCTATCAGGGCCAGTCGTGGTGACAGTACCTGATAGAGGAGTATTTATGTGTCGATGCTAGACACTAATTTTCATGATATTTTCGGGTGTCGATGTTAGACACTCAGGTTTCATGAGACTTACAGGAGGTGTTTTATTCCATACTCTGCATTTATTTGATATGCATTGCTTCATGTATTAGTAGTACCTGATAGAGTACCTTTCATGACTGTTGCATTTACATATTGCCTTTTATTGCTATCATCTTGCATGTGTTAGATGTCATAGTACGTGCATACTTGCAATTACCTGCATATTTTATTTACTATTCACGAGTTGGAAACTCACCCCCGTTGTGCCACAGTGTTTTGCAGGTAGTCCCTCAGGGCAGCCGCGACAGGGCTTTCATTTATCGTATCATCTTTTGCTGCGGATACCGCTACGGCTGACTGGGTCCAGTTTTGCTATAGGTGGGTTTTGTGGTTATCTGATGTTGCTCATTGTATATTCGTTGTATCCGGTACTCTCTATCTACCACTTCATATATTGACTTAGAGACGGGTTGTGAGGACGATATTGTATATTTTGGTGGCTCGGGATGACTTTTATGCAGTTTTATTTATATCGTCTTTCATTTCTTCGCTATGGCATCGTATATCTGTTGTGGTGGTTTTTTTCTTCCTTTAGGCGTGGATTTGCTCCCGTTGGGGATGCTTTACTTATATTCTTTGTTGTACCCATTTTTGGGGCTAGTTTTTACAAAGGAGATGCTGCATAAATTTTTAAGAAAGTAAATTTGGACTTTAAAGATTTTTACTTGAGATTTCAAAAGTTTCAATAATTTTCTTATCACTTACTACTTTTGATGGTTTAGATTGCTGGGTTTTCTTCTTACATAAATTGCGTTGCGCCTGAAGACGTTGCGTAGTTTAAGGGCCGTCACGTGCCAAATTTCGGGTCGTGACAAATATATATATATATATATATATATATTTATATATATATATATATATATATATATTAACAAATATAATGCTCACTTTAAATTATTTTCTACTCTTTATATGTTATTTATATTTGATATAAACAACATATAAATTTTTGTATCATGGTTGAAGATACATAGAACTTGAATGTATGAGAATTACATTGGGATTAAAGATAAGAGATAAAAGATTTATTACTTGAATTTAGAAAAATAAGAACGTGTCATTACTTCAAGACTCTTGGAGAACCTTCGAGATGCAATGACTCATCTTTTCTTTTTCTATTTGGTTCATATAAGTTAAAATCTTTTATGCTTATCCTCACCTCAAGGTTCATTCTCTCATCATCATCTTCTTTTTCTTCTTCTTTCTTCACTTGCTACACTATCATGCAAGAAGAAAAATAAGAGAAGAATTTTTAGTGTGGAAAATCCCTACTTTATCAACCTACACTACTCTGGCAAATTAGTATAGGTTGTTCTTTTCACTAATTCTTATATTAGTGAAGTGAGAGCTTGAGTGTAAGAAGCTTCGAGGTGGATCATCTTCGACGATGAAGACTTCAAGTGATCCCGTTCCATCCTTCAAGTGGAGTCAAAAAAGAGTTTTAGGACTACTACTCGGAGCTTTTGAAGTGAAGGACTAGACTGTAAAGGTTGTAGCTGTTGGATATATGTATGCCCTAGAAGCCATTATTTGATAGTGGATGTATTTATATGTATATATATTCAGAGGACATTCTTGCTCGACATGATAGTATGCTATCTGGTTACTCTTTATCTTGACATGTTCACCTGATCATGCACTTTATTCATCTGATACATGTTGATAAAGCCCTTAGGATATTTGCTTGACTACTGTGATTATGATGCATATCATACTAGTGAGACATGTGTAGTTTATAAGCATATCTTGAAATGTCCCTAGTCGTGGGTGTATCGAGACGGGACATCGATATTCCAGAGTAGACTAGCATATACGTTTCTTGTCCCATTTGATAGGCGATGGATGATCCCATATCCATTGGTGTTTGACATCAAGATTATATACGGGTGCTCAGTGGAGACTGGGTACTCTGGACGGACTCACCGAGAACTCCTATATGGTATTATATCTATCGTCGGTTAGCGGTTCTCAGGTGACACTGGTACAGGTTAGTCTGTAGACCCGAGATCGTCATAGAGTCTTGTGTGTTCTCCCACTGTACTTTGATTTCCATCCTACCACGGTTCTATTGAGTCATGCAAGCAGGTGGCTTTTGGGTACAGTCCCGAGACACATGGAGGCAATGAGCGATAGGAGGGGTTTCATCTCTCCCGGTATTGGGGGTTGATGTTGCACTGTGCCCGATTGGCTATATTAGGAAGTCCTTAGCCAGGGCTGATGAGATTCATTGATAATTGTTATCAGAAGTTTCTCGATCTGTTATAGGCCATACATCGACATGACTTATTGAGTTATTTGGGTCGACGATACCATCCCTAGACTTGATATGCGGTATATCTGACGAAGAGACCGGACTGTACGGTAAGTGTTACCGGTTGGCTCGACGGGAGTTTTTACAGGTTCGCTTGTTTTTTCTTCTGATCGCTCAATACCTGGGAGCCATTACGTACAGCTAGTGCTGCTGACGGTTTGTAGGTATGTGATATGATCACTGCCTACTACTAGTGTATTGACTAGTCTTAGAGTCCCACAAAGGGGTTACCTAGCTCAGGCGAAACGATGTGGGGTGCATATGGAGATATGCATGGGGGCTTGATTAAATGCGTGTATTTGATACCGTATTCTAAATCTGGCATTGTCTATTGATTGGGTCGTATGTGATATGACCGGTTTATTAAATCAATTGTTTATTTAATATTATTGACCATTAGCTCATTTATTAAACCTTTTCTTTTATATGTATGCATGAATGTATGCATGAATATATTGATATGAATGCATACATACATGCATATATGTGTCATGGTTGATGATACATTGGAGATGGCTATGCAAGACTCACATGGAATATATATTTATATATTTTGATTTTTGAGTAAAAGAAAATTGGAATTAAATCATGGTTGGAATCTTTCTACACTCTTCTTGACATGACATAATACAACCATGGTTTAATCCTTAATTGTTCTTTAACTCATTAACCAAAATATCTAGATATTTATTGACCATGGTTGAGAGTGAGTGTGACTCTCTCTAATATATTCTTTATTCTCATTATTTTTGTAAGAAGATTATCACTTGAGCTCTAGCTAAGCCATCTCCTCCTTCTTCTTCCTCCAAGCTTTCTACCTCTTCAAAAGTGAGTGAAGAAAAACAAAAGGAAAGGTTTTTAAGAGAGATCATAACCCACATCACCAATCTATACTAGTCTAGCCCACTTATGTAGGTTGTTTTCTCCACTTTCATTTAGATCAAGTGAAGCTAGGAGCTTGAGCCAAGGGACTCTGTGGTGGATCGTCGTGGACTTCGAAGGATTCAAGCAGACCCGTTCAAACACCAAGTTGATCCAAGAAGTCACAAAGAGGAGATCTACAAAGGTTGTATTTCTCACCTCTTAGTGTTAGACACTTGATAGTATGTGATACTTCCTCTTGTTACCCTAAAATTCTAGTTCGATTCCTAGGTTGTTTTGGTTAGCACCTCTAAAATTTTAAAGTAGCATGTTAGATGCTTGCCAAATATAGTCTAGGTGCTAAGCGAAAAAACCCAGCAGTTGTATCAGAGCCATGCTAGAACCTTAGAGTAACCTAGACGATGTTAAAGACTTTGAAAAAACATCAAAAAACACGTCGAAAAATGCTCTCTGGAAATTTTTCAAAAGTTGGAATTTTTGGGTTTAAAAATGCTCAGAAAATTGTGCAGGGTATTTTATGGACCCCTAAGAAAAACGACCCCCTAACACGACCAAACGGCCATGGAACCGCGGCCAAATGGTGCATTTGGCGGGGTTTCCGCGGCGCCGTTGGTAAGGCTTGGGACGTGCTTTCTTGTGCTGGTCCGTATGTGCTTGTGGCACGGTCTGGGAAATTTTAAATCTGATTCAAGTGTTGAGTTCTCTGGGAATTTTTGGGTGGTTGATCATTCGATTGAAATGTTTAACATCGCCTAGTTTATATGAATGTGATGAAAAATTTGGAATCTACGCTAATTAGTTTTGTGAAAATTGATTCGTTGCATGTAAATCTAACATTTCGGTCTCGGACGGAATCAGGAATCTTGTTGAATTACCCGATTTCTTTTGAAAAGTGTTTTCATATTTGAGACCCAAATGTAAGATCTACAATGCTAGGCATGAAATCTGTAATATGCGATATTCCGGGTTTTCGATGTCTAAGGACAGGGTGGATTCCAAATGTTGTAGTTTGACATTTCTTTTCTGCGACCGTAAGTGTAGTATATGGTGTATTGCCAGTTTCGTTGCTATACGTCAACGAAAATCGGGGTACGCATTCTTACTTAAGTTGATAACATGTGATATTATGTGTTGCTGAGATATGATGTATAGGATCGTCGTGATTTAATGGCCGGGGGTTTTATGTGAGATGAGGGTTTTTCTTTTCATTCATGTAAAATTCAATGTATGTAATATTCTTTTATTGGAGCACTTCCGGGTTGAGGATGATATCACCATTGATGCATATTATTTACTTTTCCGCATTAGGATAGACCCAAGACGGGGAGCACAAGTGACCGGGTTCTAGGGTCCAGTAGGAGGCCATCTCGAGGAGTCGAGACCGGGTCTCCTAACTCTAGAATTGGAAGGATCGCTTTCCACTCTCGTAGGGGCTAGCGGTGTCGGATTGGCTATTCAACATGACCGTGGAATCCGTATTTTCTATCGTTGGCTAAATACAAAATACGGAACTCCTAATATATCCTATATTTTCATATATGTGCTACTGCTGTTGATATTCTATGATGTGATCATTTTATATGATGAGACGAATGATATATATTATATATATGATATATAATAAACGTTACTTATGTTTTACGTCCGCACTAGTCCCGCCCCGCTATGCCGTTAGTTAAGTAACCTAACGGTGCATAACAGGACACCGTGGCGTATGCGAATGGCATATGCGCATGTTCTATTTTCGTTTCTTTTCTGTGATGGCTTAAGGACTTAAATGATGGGACTACATTAATGAGATTGATGTAAAGAAAAATAAATCTAAAAAGATGTTGTAGAATCAAATTTGACCACTCAGCTTTTTACGAAAAAGCAAAAATTTCAAAATTTCGAAGCTTAAGCCACTCCTTTTGAAAACCATTTGACTCTACAACGTTATTAAGTTCAAAGCGTTAAAAATTTTCTTAAAAACTATCCGTAACCCTCCGTCATTTTAGGAAGTAGAGTACTTAGTATTCGTGCTACGTATTTTGACTATAGTTAAGGCGTAGTGTACGGTAACTAAGTGATGTCTTCCTACACAGCATATGATGCGATTAATTATGACATTCATATGATTATGTTGACTATAGTTAAGGGTCATATGAGTGGGTCTAATTAATCATGAAATGACGGGCAGAACTTGACTAGTGCTTATGATATGTTGACCATAGTTAAGGCCATAGGTGCTAAGGGTAAAAACCATATCGGGAGTTTCAAGAGTTGAAATTTGCAATGAGATTGCATATCTTCTATATGATGGTTGGATCCCGGTCCCACTATGAGTAAGAAATTACTTGTAATATTTCAGAAAAATAAAATATTATTTTTGGGAATTTATATAATTAAATAATAAATATTATGAATATTTTAAGGATACGGTATAATTAAATACCGATAATTTGGGAAATATTTGAAAATCTCATTTGAATATTGATTTTGAAAGGATATTAAATGATTAGGCAAATTATAAATTTTTATAATTAATTATATAAAAGTTTATTTCTAAACTTGATTAGTGTTCACTAATAACACATTGATTGTGTTTTGTGCATGTGACATGCACCATATCATATTTGCTAGCATTTGTTACATTAATTTTACCATGTCTTTATTTTTATTTGTAGCATGGTTTTGTTTTTGAAAATGAGAGGAAAAGGTAGAGAAAAGAAAAGAAAAGAAAAGAAAAAGAAAAGGGATAAACAATTGGGTATGGGCAAGAGAGAGAAGAGAGAGAGAGAGAGAGAAAGGTGAGGGGTCTTTTGACCATTCTCCTATTTGTTTCCCTCCATTATTTCCTTTATCATTTTCCTCTTCCTCTCACCATGGCTGCCCTCTTCTCCACTACCTCTAAACCCTCACAAACACCCTCAATCCCACATCAAAACACCATAATTCCTTTATTAAAATCATGCACAAGCTCACTACAAGCATTTTGGACCAAAGAAAGTTTGGATTTTGGAGACTTGGGGAAACTCAAGAAAATTCTTGAGTTGCCAAATGAGGTATTTCCTTCACCATTAGAATAGTATTTCATTTCCCTTAACATCTATTTAAGTTTAGAATCAATATTGTGTAGTTTTGTGAGCTTGGAAAATTCCAAGATGTGGTTAGGGATTTGTTTGAGGTGTGATAGTGTAATTAAGGTTTAGTAGAGGCCACAAACCCCTGTAGTGATTGTATATTGAACTAAAACAGAGACTAGAACCCCAATTCAAAAACTTAGAAACCCCTATATCGGATTTTGTTAACTTGGTGATGTGCTATTGAGATCTGCTGCTATCCTGAAAACCTGAAAAATATATAGCGATTACAGAGACACAAGCAGGTAACCTAGAAGCTACACTAGAGCCCCGAGCCCGTATTTCCACTTTGAGGCTACAGATTAATTCCTTCTGGCCGCAAATTGCGGCCAAGGTAGGGGTTCTGTGATTCGTGTTTAGTCCATGGCTTTATCTTCTGTAATCTAGACCCTCCACATGTGCAAAATTGGCTAATTTCATCTAGGGTAAAATCTGGAAGTGTTTTACATCGTTTCTTTCATGACCCGAAATATTAGCTCGTGACCAGCACTTAAATCACGCAACGTCTAAAGGCGTAACGTAATTCAAGTAAGCTGAAACCCAGAAATCTAAACCTTTTTAAGAAAATAAAGGAGGTGAAGTTTTGAATTAAAGGTATAATGAAATCAAGTTTTCTTAATGCATAGAAAAAGAACATGAAAATGCAAGTGAAATTTACTAGTTTTAAAATGTGTTTCGTTTTTTAAAAATTTGGGCAGCACCTCCTTTGTATATTTTGATCCAAAACCACAAATACATAACAAGAATAATGGTATTCCCAAGCGGGAGCTAGCTCTTCGCCAACCAGCGGATCACAACCATGCAAAGCAGTATAAGTATGTATACGACGCCCAACGGTGAAGTTCACCACAAAAGGTAGAGAAATAAGCAAGATATCAAAACCACAAGTAGCGGAAATACCCTCGCTCTAAGTCTCGCAACAAAAAATCTCACTAAGTCTCATTACTTATACAAATACTAGCTTTTGATTGATGGAGTTGACTAGATACAATATGAAATATAAATACAAAAGTGGGTACGATACAAATGTCCCACCTACCAAAGAAAAACACCCGAATGCAACTGTGTGCCAGCGATGCCGCTACTGATCTATGCAGGCAACCTGGAAGAACTGTGGCACAACGGGGGTGAGTTGCCAACTCGTGAGTAGAAAAACATCTACAAGTAGAAATCGAATAAACAACGACTCCTAGGTCAACTATATCATAAAGGTAATACTATGATATCTAGGATGACCAGGTCTGTATATGTGCCAATAAGGTAGTCAATGCCTATAAGCATGTGGATAACATCCAACAGTATAATCAAGGCATGTATGCATGTGGATCTCGTCCACCCATATAATCAATGTATGTATGCATGTGGATCTCGTCCACCCATATAATCAATGTATGTATGCATGTGGATCCCGTCCACGTGTCAACCACTGACACAACAACATCATGCATGTAAATATCATAAAAGCAAATGCATGAAAATATGAGGATATAAATCAACATGTGTCCCTCGCGACACCTCAAAATCATGGAATTTGAGTGTCCAGCATCGACACTCGAAACATCATGAAACCCGTGAAGGGTTACTAGGCACTAGAACAAGGTTCTACAAGGCATCAACCATGCCAAAATCAAAATTTTCAAGTGCCGAACAACCTAAAGCAAGGATCTTTGCTAGAGGATTTGGGTAAACATTGAGCAAGTAAACAACTTTACTTCTAAGAGATAGGGATTACAACCTTTGTAGTCCGTTCCTTCGCTTCATAAGCTCCGTGTTGAGGTCCCTTCGCTGCGATCATCATGAACTCCAACTCTCGAGTGGCTCCATAAGGTAAATGAGACACCTTGCTTGTAGTCTTCATGATCTAAGATGATCTACCTTGAAGAATCTCTAACCCAAGCTTATATTTCACTAAACAACTTATTAGAGAAGTGAACACCCTAATCTTGTAAGTCCACGTTACCTCTCCCGGTACTTACGGGCTTGCGAAAATGATGTAAAACGATTTTTCTAGATGTGGTAACATGGACTCAACATACATATCTTTGTTAAACAACCATCTAACAATCCTAACTAAGAGTTTTACCTACTCGGTTAGTGGGTTATACCTTTCTTGAACTCCTTCGTCTTCAACTCTTTGCGGTGTACGGATCGGCCTCACCTCGTCGTCTCCTCATGCCGAAGATGGATCCACCCGAAAGCTTCTACCTTTTGGTTTCTACTTCGAACTTGAAGAAACTAAAACACTTGGTTTGCTAAACCTTATGAAATAAGATGAGTAGAGAAGTGATATGGGTTTTCTTTTATCTCTAAGGCAATGTTTCTCAACTCATGAGAGGGGGTTGCCTTGAGCTAGAGAGAGCAAGAGGAAGAGGGAGAGAGCTTGAGCAAGAGAGAGAAAGCAAAAGAAAGAAAAAATGAGCAAGACTTTTTTGCTCCCATGCTCTCATAATCCAAAAACATCATAACAAATAATAGTAATCAAGTATTATGTGATGGTTCAAGTTAAAATGGCCATATCATTTCATGCACTCATTTTGCAAAAAGAAACAAGTAAGCAAAAGTCTTTGCCATGGAAATGATAGCCATTGTAATGATGAAGGTTAACTAGTCCAACCTAGTCAACCGGTCAACTAAGTCAACAAGTCAACAAAGTCAACCATCAACAACCATGCCACAATAATACTTAATTAATATTATTATTAATCATATTTCTTATTCTCATTAGGGTTTAGCAAAAATTCAACAGTCAACAACCCTAATGAGAATCCTCTGCCTCTGTCTCTGTCAACTGTGCATACACACCCGCATGCGCGTCCCGGGGAACACGAATACAAACGAGATAAAACCAATCCCAAAACGTATACTAGAATCTGGCTTAAACCAAAGCCCACTAGTATATTAACTGCCCGGTCACTAAACGTGCACAAGTGCACGGATGCGACCGAGCCCTGTCGCAAAACCATGCGACCTCTACTCTTTTGCCTAAAGGCGAATAGCTCTCTGTATGGGACTCTAAAGACTCAACACTACGCTGGCAGTGGGTTTAACCATAGACCGCAAGCGGCACTAGCTGTGCATAACGGCCCCCCAGGTAGATGCCAATAAGAAGAGGGACGAGGTGAAACCCATCTGAACTCCTACTGAGCCTGAATGTGACAGTCTCCGTACAGTCCGGTCTGTTCGTCTGATACATCGCATGGCGGGCCTAGGGGGCGGTAAACGTCAGTCCCCTAATAGCGGTATAAGTCGTATCGGAGTGTAGCCCAGAACACCGTGAGATAACACTGGAAACCTACCAGTATATCTCGCTTGCCCTGGCCAGGGACTACTTGTGTAATGGCTCTCTTAGACACAGCGCGATGTCAACCCCCAATACCGGGAGAGACAAATCCTGTCTAACCGTCACTGCCTCCTGTAAGTCCATGTCACGCATCCCACGAACTTGCGGGGAGGCGGAATATATGAAAAACGATTATCAAAGCTTCGTAATACGGACTTGAGCGCATGAATCGTTATCTAAACCATTGCTAACAACCAACTAGAGATTTAACTACTCGGATTCGAAGTTATACCTCACGTTACATGTCCTTCGGGTCTTCATCGCTGTCCTCCACTCCTCGTAGGCTCCTTGGAACATCGGCACCTCAACGGCCTTTTCGAATCAAAGACGATCCACCCGAAAGCTCCTACTCCAAACTTAATCTCAAACTTGAGATAACTAGGTTGCTTAAAGTACTAATCTAAGCTACCTAAGGGATATAGAGTGAGGTTATGGATGTATTAGTCTAGCTAACCCTTGATCTCAACACATGAGAGGTTAGGGTTAGGGTTTGAAGAGAGAGTGAGCTTGAGGAGAGAGAAAGTGAAGATAATAATGAAATGAGATAATGATCTATCATAATATATATGAAGCATTATTTATTTATCAAAAATGAAATAATAGAATTAACAACCATGCTTCATAAATATCTATGAGTGATTCATCTTCATGAGTCATTAAGCATTTATGATGCATTAATGACATGGATGAATCACACAAATGAGTCACTAATCTCATTTAATGCAATGCCATCTTACCCCCCAAGTCACCACTCTTCTAGAAGCTTCCCAAAAAATTACGAGAATGCCCCTCCAATCCGTGAAAATACGGAAAAACTTTAGGCTGTATAAATCCAATAACCTGATACTAGAATCTGGCTTAAACCAAAGCCGGCTAGTAAAAACTGTCCGAAAAGTCGTACGTGCGTAAACACACGTACGCGTCCGAACCCTTGTCGTAAAACCATACGACCTCTATATCGTTTCGCCTGGAGCAGGGAAACTCTCTGTGTGGGACTCTAAAAACTCGACACTACGCTGGCAGTGGGTTTAACCACAGACCGCAAGCGGCACTAGCTGTACGTAACGGCCCCAGGTAGATGTCGATAAGAAGGCCGATGAGGAAAACCATCCGAACCCCTACCGAGCCTGATGTGATAATCTCCGTACAGTCCGGTCTGTTCGTCTAAGACTATCACATATCTAGCCTAGGGGGCGGCAAGCGTTAGTCCCCTAATAGCTGTATAAGTCATGTCGGAGCGAAGCCGATTACACCCTGAGAAGCTACTGGAACCTATCAGTATATCTTGCTTGCCCTGGCCAGGGACTTTGCATAATGGCTCTCTGACATAGCGTGATATCATCTCCCAATACCAGGAGAGACGAATCCTGTCTAACCACTACTGCCTCCAAGTGCTCTGGACTGCACCCAACTGCTACCTGTTTGCACGACTCCTTTGAGCCGTGGTAGGATAGCAATCTAAGAACAGTGGGACACACTCGAGGCGAAGTAGCAGTGTCAAGTCTACGGACTATGCTGTACTCATGTTATCTGGGAACTGTTAACTGACGACGGGTATAATACCAACTAATCAGTTCCCCTGCGAGTCATGTCCGGTGTACCCGTAACCTAACGAGCACCTGTATACTATCTCCAGTACGACATACTAATGGCTTTGGGACAGACCATCTCCCCAACTGGGATGAGAAGCGTACACACTAGTCTACTCTGGAGTATCGATTCCCTGTCTCGATAATCCTACGACTAGGGACCTGTATAGGATGTTGCTTATAGACTACCCAGCCCCCATTAGTGTGACTGCCATCACAACGCTGGTAATCAAGCAAAGAACCTATGGGCTCTACTAATATGTGTAAGTGATACGTTACAAGAAACATATGCACATATTAAAGTAGACACAAACCAAGTACCATACTACCATTTTTAGCAAGACTGTATATACAACTGTGAATATCCCAAGCTTCCATTAAGTAATATACAATCTAGTATGATACAATAATGGCCCCTAGGGCATATACACTAACAATCTCCCACTTGCACTAGGGCCATAAGCTGGCATATCGTAGACCTATCATCTCGAATAGCCTCTCGAACTGCGTCTGAGGAAGGGCCTTCGTGAATGGATCAGCAATGTTATTCTCCGTCTCTACTCTCTTCACCTCGATCTCCCGGCGATCTACGATCTCCCTGATCAGGTGATACCGCCTTAAGATGTGTCTGGACTTCTGATGGGACCTGGGTTCCTTCGCTAAAGCTATAGCGCCATTGTTGTCACAATACAAAGGTATTGGACCAACACTGGAAGGAACCACCTGAAGTTTTGTGACGAACTTCTTCATCCAGACAGCTTCTTTTGCGGCATCGCAAGCAGCTATGTACTCCGCTTCCATCGTTGAGTCTGCAACGGTCTCCTGCTTGGAACTCTTCCAACAGACCGCCCCTCCATTGAGGGTAAAGACATAACCCGACATGGATTTGGAGTCATCTTTGTCACTCTGGAAGCCGGAGTCGGCAAAGGCCTCCATCTGGAGGTCTTTTCCGCCATACACTAAGAACATCTCCTTAGTCCTCCTCAGGTACTTGAGAATGTTCTTTACTGCTATCCAGTGATTCTTCCCTGGGTTTGCTTGATACCGGCTTACTACGCTCAATGCGTATGCTACATCTGGTCTGGTACATAACATCGCATACATTATAGAGCCTACCGCTGAAGCGTAGGGTATAATCGACATGCGATCCCTTTCCAAATCAGTCTTGGGAGACATATCTTTGGAGAGGGTGATTCCGTGACAAGCCGGTAGGTTACCGCGCTTAGAATCTTCCATACCGAATCTTTTCAATATGGTGTCTATGTACCTGGACTGCGAAAGTCCCAACATCCTCTTTGATCTATCACGATAGATCTGGATCCCCAGAATGTAGGTGGCATCACCTAGGTCTTTCATGGAGAACTTCTGTGACAAAAAACTTTTGACTGACTGTAACATAGGAATATCATTTCCTATTAGGAGAATGTCATCCACGTATAAGACGAGGAATACTACAGCTCTCCCTACAATCTTACTGTATATGCATGGTTCATCTAGATTTTTGATAAAGTCAAATTCCTTGACGGTATCATCAAAACAGATGTTCCAACTCCGCGATGCCTGCTTTAGTCCATAAATGGACTTAAGCAGCTTGCATACTTTACCGCTGCTCCCACTCTGAATGAATCCTTCTGGCTGATCCATATAGACGCTCTCTTCCAAATTTCCATTTAGAAAAGCCGTCTTTACGTCCATCTGCCAGATCTCATAATCATAGAAGGCAGCAATAGCAAGAAGGACCCGAATGGATTTCAGCATAGCCACTGGAGAAAAGGTTTCGTCATAGTCCAAACCAGGTCTTTGACGGAAACCCTTTGCAACATGTCCAGACTTATAGGTTTCAACCTGTCCATCCACACCAATCTTCTTTCTGAAGATCCATTTGCATCCTACGGGTTTTACCCCATCTGGAGCAACGTCCAAAGTCCATACTTTGTTAGTGTACATGGACTCCATTTCGGTCCGCATTGCATCCAGCCATTTTACTGAGTCACCGCTTTGAATGGCTTGCTGGAAGCTAGTAGGTTCATCATTATCAATGACGCAATCTTCTCGATCCCCGTCTATGAGAAAACCGTAGTATCTCTCAGGTGGATGAGACTGTCTACTACTTCTGCGGATAGGCGCTGAGATGTCCGGTTCCCCTGAACCTTCTTGTTCTACTAAGGTTTCAGTAATAGTTTGTGGTTCTGGAACTTCTTCCAGTTCTATTGCGCTCTCAATTATCTGATTTTCTAAAAATTCAGTTTCCAAGAAGCGAGCATTATGAGAAACAAAAATCTTTTGTTCCTCTGCGTAATAGAAATAATATCCCTTGAAGTTCTTTGGATATCCCACAAACTTACACTGTACTGATCGTGCCTCGAGCTTGTCCGCAAGCTGCTTCTTTACAAAAGCTGGACATCCCCATATCTTAATGTGCTTAAGATAGGGTTTCTTCCCACACCACATCTGATATGGTGAAGTAGGCACAGTCTTAGTTAGAACTCGGTTCAAAAGATATGCAGCTGATTCTAGTGCATATCCTCAGAATGATCATGGTAACTCAGCCTTATTTATCATGGAATGAACCATATCCAATAGGGTTCGATTCCTTCTTTCGGATACACCGTTGTGTTGTGGTGTGTATGGAGGAGTAAGCTGAGAGAGAATTCCATTCTCTTTTAAGTAACCAAGAAACTCGGCACTCAAGTATTCACCACCTCGATCAGATCTCAGTGTCTTGATACTTTTGCCGGTTTGTTTTTCCACTTCATTCATGTATTCTTGGAATTTCTCAAAGGCCTCAGATTTATGCTTCATTAAGAAGATATATCCATACCTAGAGAAATCATCCGTAAAAGTAATGAAGTAGGAATAACCACCTCGCGCATGTGTAGACATTGGACCGCATACGTCACTGTATATGAGTCCCAAAAGCTTGCTTGCTCTTACTCCGTGTCCAGAAAATGGAGTCTTTGTCATCTTTCCTATGAGACAAGATTTACAAGTACCATAAGATTGATATTCGAACGGATTCAAATATCCTTCTCTATGTAACTTAGTCAACCTTCTCTCAATGATATGACCTAGTCTACAATGCCATAAGAAAGCCTGATTTAATTCCGGAGACTTTCTTTTAAGTGTATTCTGGACATTGAAAACCTGAGCTTGACTTAATACGTATATGCCGTTATCTAATGTACCTGACCCAATCAGAACTTGATTTAGGTGGATGTTAACTACATCGCTTATGAATGTAAAATCATATCCCTCTCTCGAAAGTGAGGACACTGATATGATATTACAAGTCATACTAGGTATATATAAACAGCTACGTAAAATCAATATATGCCCACCTGTCAAACCTAGGCGATATTCTCCCATGGATTCAGCATTCACTGTCATTCCGTTTGCAACTTTGAGAGACCAATCACCCACCTTTATAACTTTACGGTTTCTTAAAGCATGTAATGAATTACAGATATGAGATCCTGCTCCGGTAACTAATACCCAGGAAGTAGAGTTAATTGACAAACAGTTCTCAATAACAAACACACTTGAGACTGAAGCCACAACATGCTTTGTATCTTGGCTACTGGCTTCCAAAGACCTGCAATCATTCTGCCTATGCCCAATCCCATAACAATAGGAACGTCCCTCTTTTACTATTTTAAGTCCCGAAACTTTTGCCCTTCTCTTCCCTTCTACTTCCCTGGTTTCTTTCAGGGTAGAAGGTAGAGACTGTAGAATCAAGTCAGTACTTGACTCGTTCTGCAATGTGGTCTCCAGGTCCTGGAGCTCATCAATATAGCTAGTCATTGTAAGGACGTTGTCCCCTACAGATGACCCGACAGCCATCCTCGCTTGAATTAAATCGGTCAAGGTCTTATATCTTGCGATATGAGATTGCTCTCCATATAAATCTTTGTTATGGAGAAAGATGGAAAGTAAGTCTATCTTCTCGTGCTGCTTCTGGTATACACCATCAACTGAAGCTGACACGAGGCACTTGGCTTTCGTTTTATCCTTTTCCCTTGTCTGACGGATATCCATATCCGTGACGGTGGAAACTGGACCTGGGACGGCGGGATCTTAAGTAGTAATAGGGTGTTTCAGCTTGTCATAGGCAATGGACATCTAGACAGACCTTGCCAGTTATATAAGTTAGATTCAGTCAATTTGTTATCTAGATGTAACCTATGTATGGTCACTTGGTCGCTGCAATTAAGAGAGAGAGAAGAAAACATTTTAGCATGATTTTGTTGCAAGTTTAGATTGGTTTTAAGTTTATCTAAACAGGATGGCTCCCACTGTTTCTCGAATCCTTCCTCAAACCATAAAAGAAGAATTAGCCAGGACTATTCTCACCATACAATACTTGCTTAACCGTTCAGCCAGGCCAGTGTCGATACTTCGAGGGAGGTTTTCCAACGCTTTTGCGGAGTTCCTTAATTAAATAACCTCTTTTCTCTGGGGGCTTAACCCCGCTGACACCTTTCTAGGCACTTACTTGGTTTATAGCATTGATCGTTAAGTGACGAATCTCCTGATAAGTAGTATATACTCACAGTAGGATCGGGATCCAAAATATCATCGTATGATAATGTTGAAGGAATCCTACCAACATTCATCAAACTCCAAAATGGTATGCTATCTCTGCAAATTTCAGTTTCTTTAGAAATTCCCGATATGGATTTTTGCCCCATGCTCTTATGACCTTGACTTTGGCCAAACAAATCATAAGTCACATGTCAAGTTCTACCCGTCATTATCCAGGTTAATTTGAACCCACCCGTACATACCCTTGACTTTGGCCAAACAAGGTAGTACGACTGTCCCAAACCAACGCATCTATCTATGCTACATATGAATATCCAATAGCTACCAAACACTGTGCCTTGACTTTGGCCAAACAAACACAGCTTGAATACAATTGACTATCCATATGAAATGACGGAGGGCTACGACTGGTTTTGACAAAACCGTGAACGTAGTGAACTTGATATAATCGAAGGAACCTAATACTTTTTAAAAGCAGTGGTTAAAGCTCCGTAATTTAAAAATTCTAATTTTTTTTTAAAATAACCGAGTGGTTTCTTTTAAATTTGTTCCAACGATTAAACTTTGGTTTATTTTCTTTGCATTATTATAATGCGTCCCATCATTAATCTTATCATTGCAGAAAACAACGAAAATACCACGTCCTCTTATACCATCCGCATTCGCCACTGGGTCCCGTCATCACCCGTTAGGTTACTTAACTAACGACAGAGCGGGAGCTGGGCTAGCGCGGGTGTAAAACATAAGTGACGTCTAATAGCTATCATATATAGATATTGTACATTCGTCAGACGCAATAATAAGCATTCCAGATCATAGATGAACTTTATTGGATTTACTAGCAATCCGCATTTGCTTTGAGCCTGCAATAAAAGACGGATTACACAGTTGTGATGAATAGCCATTACCCCACCCTAGACCCCTACGGGTACGGCAAACTACCCGTCAAGCACCCGAAGTGAAGCGGTCTCTCTCAACAATGTGAGTAGGCCACTAAACACTTCGACGTACCCGGTAGTTTGTGTACCCCACCTTGGGTCTATCCTAGGAGCAAAAACAGTAAAAAGAAATAATACAACGGTGGCTACAACCGCAACCTGGATGTGCCCCGCAAAAGAATATTACATCAAATTACATTTACATTGAATGAATATTAAATACATCTCAAACCCCCGGCTAATCATCACAACAGTCCAATACAGTTCATATACACAAACAGTAAACATTTCAGAAATGTGCAACCCCCTGCCAATCGACATACTAGCAGTTAGGGGAGGTTTACGAACACATTAAACATTACAGATAAAAACCCAATTAGCAAATATCTTAGAATATCGATCGAATACCATATTCCGTGTCTACCCCAAAATCAAACCTGCACTGAAGCAACCTGGGTAGAAACAGAGCATACAGGAAACCAAAACACCAATAAATATGAATAACAGAGCAAATCCGAGTCAACTCGGCGTTGACTCGGCGGCGGATCCGCGGCCAAAAGCACATTTTTGCCGCGGATCCGCGGCCGTCTTGCCGAGTTAGGGGCTCGTATTTTCCCAGTATTCTTATATTTCCCTGCTGTGAATTTTAAGGCGTATCAAATAATTTTTCAGTCATGTTTAAAATTAACAGAAACTTAGGGTTCCCGGGGTTTCGTTTTCGTGTTTTCCGTCGATCGAACTTCTAATTAGTTGCTAACAAGCTAGTAATGGTTTAGTTGGCTCTGATACCACTGTAAGTCCATGTCACGCACCCCACGAACTTGCGGGGAGGCGGAATATATGAAAAACGATTATCAAAGCTTCGTAACACGGACTTGAGCGCATGAATCGTTATTTAAACCATTGCTAACAACCAACTAGAGGTTTAACTACTCGGATTCGAAGTTATACCTCATGTTATATGTCCTTCGGGTCTTCATCGCTGTCCTCCACTCCTCGTAGGCTCCTTGGAACATCGGCACCTCAACGGCCTCCACGAATCAAAGACGATCCACCCGAAAGCTCCTACGCCAAGCTTAATCACAAACTTGAGATAACTAGGTTGCTTAAAGTGCTAATCTAAGCTATCTAGGGGATATAGAGTGAGGTTATGGATGTATTAGTCTAGCTAACCCTTGATCTCAACACATGAGAGGTTAGGGTTAGGGTTTGAAGAGAGAGTGAGCTTGAGGAGAGAGAAGGTGAAGATAATAATGAAATGAGATAATGATCTATCATAATATATGAAGCATTATTTATTTATCAAAAATGAAATAATAGAATTAACAACCATGCTTCATAAATATCTATGAGTGATTCATCTCCATGAGTCATTAAGCATTTATGATGCATTAATGACATGGATGAATCACACAAATGAGTCACTAATCTCATTTAATGCAATGCCACCTTACCCCCCAAGTCACCACTCTTCTAGAAGCTTCCCGACAAATTACGAGAATGCCCCTCCAATCCGTGAAAACACGGAAAAACTTTAGACTGTATAAATCCAATAACCTGATACTAGAATCTGGCTTAAACCAAAGCCGGCTAGTAAAAACTGTCCGAAAAGTCGTACGTGCGTAAACACACGTACGCGTCCGAACCCTTGTCGTAAAACCATACGACCTCTATATCGTTTCGCCTGGAGCAGGGAAACTCTCTGTGTGGGACTCTAAAGACTCGACACTACGCTAGCAGTGGGTTTAACCACAGACCGCAAGCAGCACTAGCTGTACGTAACGGTCCCCAGGTAGATGTCGATAAGAAGGACGATGAGGAAAACCATCTGAACCCCTACTGAGCCTGATGTGACAATCTCCGTACAGTCCGGTCTGTTCGTCTAAGACTATCGTATATCTAGCCTAGGGGGCGGTAAGTGTCAGTCCCCTAATAGCTGTATAAGTCATGTCGGAGCGAAGCCCATTACACCCTGAGAAGCTACTGGAACCTACCAGTATATCTCGCTTGCCTTAGCCAGGGACTTTGCGTAATGGCTCTCTGACATAGCGCGATATCATCTCCCAATACCGGGAGAGACGAATCCTGTCTAACCACTACTGCCTCCAAGTGCTCGGGACTGCACCCAACTGCAACCTGTTTGCACGACTCCTTTGAGCCGTGGTAGGGTAGCAATCTAAGAATAGTGGGACACACTCGAGGCGAAGTAGTAGTGTCAAGTCTGCGGACTATGCTGTACTTATGTCATCTGGGAACTGTTAACTGACGACGGGTATAATATCAACTAATCAGTTCCCCTGCGAGTCATGTCCGGTGTACCCGTAACCTAACGAGCACCTGTATACTATCTCCAGTACGACGTACTGATGGCTATGGGATAGACCATCTCCCCAACTGGGATGAGAAGCGTACACAATAGTCTACTCTGGAGTATCGATGCCCTGTCTCGATAATCCTATGACTAGGGACCTGTATAGGATGTTGCTTATAGACTACCCAGCCCCCATTAGTGTGACTGCCATCACAACGCTGGTAATCAAGCAAAGAACCTATGGGCTCTACTAATATGTATAAGTGATACGTTACAAGAAACATATGCACATATTAAAGTAGACACAAACCAAGTAGCATACTACCATTTTTAGCAAGACTGTATATACAACTGTGAATATCCCAAGCTTCTATTAAGTAATATACAATCTAGTATCATACAATAATGGCCCCTAGGGCATATACACTAACACCTCCAAGTGCTTCGGGACTGCACCCAACTACTACCTGTTTGCATGACTCCTTTGAGCCGTGGTAGGGTAGTAATCAAAGTACAGTGGGAACACACTCAAGGAGAAGTGACAGTGTCAAGTCGGCGGACTAAGCTGTACTCATGTCACCTGGGAACTGATGACTGACGATAGGTATAGTACCAACCAATCAGTTCCCAACGAGTCCTGTCCAATGTACTAGTAACCTAACGAGCACCCGTATACTATCTCAAGCATGACGTACTGACGGCTGTGGGACAGACCGTCTCCCCTGCTGGGATGAGAAGCGCATACGCTAGTCTACTCCGGAGTATCGATGCCCTGTCTCAATAGTCCTACGACTAGGGACCTGTATAAGGATGTGCTTGTGGATTACCCAGCCTCCACGAGTGTGACTGCCATCACAACACTGGTAATCAAGCAAAGATCCTAAGGGCTCTACTAATATGTATAAGCAATATGCTAAAAGAAACACATGCACATATTAAAGTAGAAACAAACCAAGTAGCATACTACCATTTTGAGCAAGATTGTCTATACAAGGTGAATATCCCAAGCTTCCATTAAGTAATATACAAACTAGTATGATACAGTAATGGCCTCTAGGGCATATACACTAACAAATCTAAGTGGCTAGAATAGATGAGGATGATGAAGTAGGAATTTTGCTCTCTTTTGTTTTCAATTTCTCACACTATATCATCACAAACAAAAAAGCTAGTAAGCTTTTCAAGGAGGAAGAAGAAGCTGAAACCTTTTGTGATGAATAATGGATTATTGTGTTATGGTTACAAATCCAACCAAGGGTTAAGAATGATAGAGTTAACCCTTGTAGACAATTAACTAGAGGTTAAGGTTTGGGTTGGATTAAATAATATCTTCACAAAATATCAAGTTTAAGAAAAAGTCAAAGCTTCATGAAGCTTCATGGATGCTTCTTGCAAAAGCCAACCCTAATCCAAACCCTAACCAAGTTTAAACCCTAAACCTTTGTTAAATTTGTAACCCTAACATGTTACAATATTATATATCACATATTCAATATATTTTGTACCAAAAGAAAATAATACAATTAACATATATCAATGTATTATCCCGTGAGAAAATGAATCAATAAAGTGAGCTTATATCAGTTAACGTAACGTAATATATCACATATATAATTATACATTAAATTATCGAATCAACACTTGATCTGATAACCCGACTATATTACATATAACCGACTAGTATAACATGTACCAATTCATCGAATCAACACTTGATCCGATGACCTGGCTATATCACATATACGCGGCCGATATCACATATCGCTAGAATAGAATACGGTATCTCATATCGTATTATTCTCGGTCTCGCACATATCACATATGTGCTCCTACACCGTTTTGCCTGAGCCAGGAAACCTCTGTGTAGGACTCTAAAGAATCGTCAATACGCCAGCAGTAGGTGATGATCATATCAAACACTCACAAGCTGCAAGCGGTCAGCTAAACGTAACAGCCACCTAGGTATTGAGCGATCAGAAGATCAACAAGCAAGCCTGTACATTCTCCTGTGAATCCAATCAATAACACTACCGTACAGTCCGGTCTCTTCGTCTGATATGTCACATATCCAGTGTAGGGGTGGTAAACGTCAGACCCCAGTTACCGATAAGTCGTGTCGATGTGAGGCTCGTAACAGGTCAAGAAACTACTGATAACACTTACTAGTAGCACTCCATATCATCCCTGGCCAGGGACTTCTGGTTATAGCCAATCGAACACTGCACAACATCAACTCCCTATACCGGGAGAGACGAAACCCCTCCTATCGCTCATTGCCTCCATGTGATTCAGGACTGTACCCAAAAGCCACCGTTTTGCACGCCCTCTTGGACGTGGTATGATGGAAATCAAAGCATAGTGGGAATCTCACAAGACTCTATGACGATCTCGGGTCTACAAACTAACCTGTACCAGTGTCACCGGAGAACTGCTATCTGACGATATGTATAATACCATCTAGGAGTTCTTGGCGAGTCCGTTCAGTGTACCCAGTCTCCACTGAGCATCCGTACACCATCTTTGATATCAAACACCGATGGATATGGGATCATCCATCGCCCATCATATGGGTCAAGATGTGTATACGCTAGTCTACTCTGGTGCATCGATGCCCTTTCTCGATACACCCTCGACTAGGAACAGTTATAGGATGTACTCGTTGACTACTCTGGCTCCACTAGTATGATCTGCATCTTAGTCCTAGTAGTCAAGTACATATCCTAAGGGCTTTATCAACATGTGAGAGAAAGACAATAAACTAATACAAGTCAACATGTTAAGATAAAGTGAAACCAAATAGCATACTATCATGTCGAGCAAGAAATTCATCTCTATATATATCCAAGCATCCACTATAATATACATCATATGTACAATAATGGCCTCTAGGGCATGTACATAACTAACAATTTCCCACTTGCACTAAGGCCAGCTGTTGTAGTATCTCATACCCAACATCCCAAAGAGTCTCTCAAATTGTATCTGGGGTATGGGCTTCGTGAGTGGATCCGCAGTGTTGTCTTTCGTATCAACTCTCCTGACCTCGATCACCCGGCGATCTACTATCTCCCGGATCAGGTGATACCGCCTCAGAATATGTCTGGACTTCTGATGGGACCTGGGTTCCTTGGCTAAAGCCACAGTTCCATTGTTATCACAATACAAAGGTATTGGATGCTCAATGGACGGAACCACACCAAGTTTAGTGATGAACTTCTTCATCCAGATAGCCTCTTTGGCAGCATCGTTGGCAGCGATGTATTCAACCTCCATCGTCGAGTCTGCAATGGTTTCCTGTTTGGAACTCTTCCAACATACCTCCCCTTCATTGAGGGTAAAGGCAAATCCCGATTGCGACTTAGAGTCTTCCTTATCACTTTGGAAGCTTGAATCGGTACAGGACTCCACCTGGAGTTCTCTGTTACCATACACTAAGAACATCTCCTTAGTTCTTCTCAAGTACTTGAGAATGTTCTTCACAGCTGCCCAGTGATTCTCTCTTGGATCTTCTTGATACCTACTCACTACACTTAGTGAGTATGCTACATCGGGTCTGGTACATAGCATCGCGTACATGATAGAGCCTACTGCCGAAGCATAGGGTATCCCTTGCATGCGAGCTCTCTCCAAATCAGTCTTGGGAGACATCTCTTTGGAGAGAGTGAGTCTAGAGATCGTGGGTTGGTTCCCACGCTTAGATTCTTCCATACTAAACCTCTTTAGTATGGTGTCAATGTACCTGGATTAGGACAATCCCAGTATCCTCTTGGATCTATCTCTATAGATCCTTATCCCCAAAATGCAGGAGGCATCACCTAGATCTTTCATTGAGAATCTATATGATAAGAAGAGCTTGACCGAGTGCAGCATAGAAACATCATTTCTTATCAAGAGTATGTCATCCACGTACAATACGAGGAAGACAACCTTACTCTCTACAACCTTCTTGTATATACAGGGTTCATCTATGTTCTTGATGAAGTCAAACTCTATGACTACCACATCAAAACAGATGTTCCAACTCCGCGATGCCTGCTTTAACCCGTAGATGGATTTAAGCAGCTTGCACACCTTTCCGCTGCTCCCACTATCTACGAAGCCCTCTGGCTGAGTCATGTACACACACTCCTCTAAATCACCATTTAGAAAGGCGGTCTTAACATCCATTTGCCAGATTTCGTTGTCATGGTATGCAGTAATGGCAAGTAAGATCCGGATGGACTTAAGCATAGCCACTGGAGAAAAGGTTTCGTCATAATCAACACCTGGTCGTTGACGAAAACCCTTTGCAACAAGTCTAGCTTTGAAAGTCTCCACTTTTCCATCTACACCAAGTTTCTTCTTAAAGATCCATTTGCTCCCAATAGGTTTTACCCCTTCAGGAGCAACTTCCAAAGTCCATACATTGTTGGTGTACATGGATTCCATCTCAGATCGCATTGCATCTAGCCATTTCACGGAGTCTCCACTCGTGATGGCCTGCTCGAAGCTAGTCGGGTCATCATCTTCCATGATGCAATCCTCGCTCCTACCGTCTATAAGAAAACCGTAGTATCTCTCAGGTGGATGAGGAACCCTACTAGATCGGCGGAGAGGCTGGGGTTCGTCGGGAACTACTGAATCATCTGGTTCCACCAAATCTTCAGTTGTAGTTTGTGTCGCTGGAACTTCTTCCAGTTCTACCTTATTGCCACTAATTTCTTTTGCAAGAAATTCCTTTTCTAAAAAGGTGGCATATTGAGAAACAAACACTTTTTGTTCCTCAGCGTGGTAGAAAAAATATCTTTGGGAATTCTTAGGATATCCCACAAACATGCAAAGAACTGATCGTGCCTCGAGTTTGTCCGGATTTTTCCTTTTGACATAGGCCGGACAATCCTATATCTTAACTCGTTTAAGATACGGTCTCTTCCCACTCCATATCTTATATGGTGTGGTAGGTACAGATTTAGACGGAACTTGATTCAATAGGTATGCCGCTGTCTCAAGCGCATAACCCCAAAAGGAAATAGGTAACTCAGCAGTACTCATCATGGAGCACACCATATCTAATAGGGTGCGATTCCTCCGCTCCGATACACCATTATGCTGTGGTGTATAGGGAGGAGTCAGCTAAGAGAGAATCCCATTCTCTTTTAGATAGTCTAGGAACTCGGTGCTCAAGTATTCTCCTCCTCGATCAGAATGTAGGATCTTAATACTTTTACCCATTTGGTTCTCTACTTCCTTCTTATATTCTCTGAATTTCTCAAAAGCTTCTGATTTGTGTTTCATCAGGAACACATATCCGAATCTTGAGAGATCATCAGTGAACGTAATGAAGTACGAAGAACCATCCCTGGCATGTGTAGACATTGGACCACATACATCACTATGTATCAGTCCTAAGAGTTCTGTTACTCTTTCTCCGTGTCCACTAAACGGAGTTTTGGTCATCTTGCCTTTGAGACATGACTGGCAAGTGTTATAAGATGAAAATTCGAACGGATTCAATTATCCATCCTTATGTAACTTAGCTAGCCAAGTCTCATTGATATGACCTAGTCTACAATGCCACAAGAAGGATTCGTTCATTTCTGAACTCTTCCTCTTGTGTGTGTTTTGTATATTAAGTACTGTAGTTTGGTTGAGAACGTATATGCCATTATTTAACGATCCTGATCCAATCAACTTTTGATTCAGGAATATGTTCATAATATTATCCTGTACTACAAAATTATATCCTTCTTTGCTTAATAAAGAAACTGATATAAGATTGCATATCAGGGTCGGAATGTAATAGCATTCGTTCAGAACCAATGTATTGCCATTTGGTAACACAAGGTGATATTCGCCAACTGCTTTGGCTGCAACATTTGCACCATTCCCTACTCTTACGGAATGATCACCCTCTCTCAGTTCCCTACCTTTACGTAGCCCATGTAACATATTACATATATGGGATCCAGATCCGGTATCTAATACCCAGGACGTAGAGTGAACTGAGAAACAGTTCTCGATAACTAACACACCTGAAGAAGATGCATCAACATGCTTATTTTTCGATTGGGCGGCGTGAGAATCCATATATTCTCCTATTCCCTGCTCAAACTTATAACAATTATAAGTGGGAGCGGGACCAACGTTCCCCTGCTTTGTATAAAAAGCGGGTTCAGTCAATACATCCATGTTATTATCTTGATTAAGGCCTGATATGGTCGCTACCTGGAGAGAGAGAGAGAAGAAAACGCTTTAGCGTATGCTCTTGCAAGATTAGATTGGTTATTATCTTATCTAATCAGGATGGCTCCCACTGCTTTTTATCAAATCTTCCTTAAAACCCTAAAAGGTAAGATTAGCCAGGATTAATTACACCTTACAAGTTCGCCAATTTTTCAGCCAGGCTAGTGTGGGTACTTTGAGGGAGGTTCCCCATGCTTTCGCACGGACCCAATTAAAAATAAACCTCGTTTTCCCAGAGGCTTAACCCCGTAAACACCTTTCTAGTCACCTACTTGATCGGTTAATTGTCCTGTGTAAAACTCTCCCACGAGTAACTCTTACTCGCAGTGGGTATCAGGATCCATCTTTCTCATAGAAGGTATGTAATCTCATTGCAAATTTCAACACTTGAAATTCCCGATAATGCTTTTGCCCCTAGCAACTTATGACCTTAACATAGTCAACAAATCATAATTGCTAGCCAAGTTCAACCCATCATTTCCCGATTGAATTAAACCCATCTGTACGACCCTTAACATATTCAACAAAGTCGTACAACTACCCTAATCCAATCACATCTCATGTTTTAGAAGATAAGAACTAATTAGCTACCGCACACTACGCCTTAACATAGTCAACAAACATAGTACGAATACTAAGTAGTACTTATCTGAAATGATGGAGGGCTACGCAGGTTTTTCAGAAAACCATGAGCGTAATAAACTTGATATCGTTGTAGAAACAAGTGATTTTAAAAAGGAGTGTTTTGAGGCTTTTCTAGTTTCGCTAAAGAGGTCACTCCCGGTGAAGGGATCTCGGCTCTTTCCTCGTCGAATAAGGTGCAGGGTATATCACATATACCTCTATGCAAAGCAAGAACTATAGAAGCAATCAAAAACTAAACCGTGATTTTGTAGCATCTTCCAGTTTTGCTTAAGAGGTCACTCCCGGTTAAGGGATCTCGGCACTTTCCTCATCGAATAAGGTGCGGGGTATATCATATATACCGCTGTGCAAAGCAAAAATTGTAGCTACCCTTTTTTTATAAAGTTTTGATTCTACAATATCTTTTAGTTTTCTTTTCTTTTATTAATTTCATTAATAAATCCCATCAATTATGCTTCCTAAGCATCACAGAAGAAACGAAAGCAGTAATATTTATATATCATCATATATATATAGTATAAGCATTCGTCTTAGGCAGTAATATGATCTCATCACAGAACATTGCAGCAGAAGATAACATATGAAATATTGGATATACTAGGACGTCCGTGTTTTATATCGAGCCTGTATAAAACACGAATTCCACGGTCGCGATGAATAGCCAAACCCACATCCCTAGACCCCTACGAGAGCGGCAAGCAACACTGCCAATTCTAGGGTTAGGAGACCTGGTCTTGACTCCTCGAGATGGCCTCCCACTGGACCCTAGAACCCGGTTACTTGTGCTCACCTCCTCGGGTCTATCCTAATGCGGAAAAGTAAATAATATACAATGGTGATATCATCTTCAACCCGGAAATGTCCCAATAAAAGAATATTACATACATTTGAATTTTACATGAATGAAAATAAAAACCCTCATCTCATATAAAAACCCCGGCTATTCAAAACACGACAATCCAATATAACATATCACAGCAACACATAATATCTCATATCATCAACGTAAGCAAGTATGCGTATTCCGATTGTCGTTGATGTATAGCAACGAAGCCGGCGATACACTACATACTACACTTACGGTCACAGAAAAGAAAGTAAAAAACTACAACATTTGGAATCCATCACCTTAAACATCGTAAACCCGAAATATCACATATTACGGATTTCATGCCTAACTATATGAATTCCAGATATTGTCTTACATTCCAGATAAATAGACAATATTAAACTTTCCGATCGAATAAGCAAACACCCAAGATTTCCCAAATAGCTCAACACTTGAGCAGAGTTCAAAAAAGGTTCCAGAACATGTCACAGCCCTAATGAACCAGCCGTAGAAGGGTCAAACCAAAGCCTCACATGTGGCAACGTTAAACTACCACAAACCCTAGGGTTCAGTGTCAGTTTTGACGGTCACATAATCGAGTTAATGTTACGTTCTTCTAGAGGATCCACAGATATGCTTGCATGTTTTCCAAAAGATTCAAACTCTGGAAAAAATGAAAGTTTTTCGTTTCGGGAAAAAGTGAGTTATTGATATCCGTTCGAACATTTTAACACGTTCTAAATTATCCGGAAAAATAAACGATGTTAAACTTTCCGATCGAATCAACGGATACATAAGATCTCCAGAAAACTCAACACTTGAGTAATATAAAAAATTCCCAGAAGCATATAGTAATACCTACGGATGTTACCTAGAAATATCTATCCCTGATACCCAAGTACGGCCGCGGAACCGCCGCGAAAAGCCTGGTATCGCCGCGGTTCCACGGCGACTTGAAGGAATAAGGGGTTCGTATTTCACAGTTATCCATAGAATCACCTGCTTAATTTTCTGAGTATTTTTAATAAGGAAAAAACCATATTTTTAAAAAATTTCCAGAGAGGGGGTCAAATATGACGTTTCGTGGTTCGATCGGACTTTTAACTTCGTCTACACGTCGCCTAATGCTCTAGCTAGGGTCTGATACCACTGAAGGGTTACTAGGCACTAGAACAAGGTTCTACAAGGCATCAACCATGCCAAAATCAAATTTTCCAAGTGCCGAACAACTTAAAGCAAGGATCTTTGCTAGAGGATTAGGATAAACATTGAGCAAGTAAACAACTTTACTTCTAAGAGATAGGGATTACAACCTTTGTAGTCCGTTCCTTCGCTTCATAAGCTCCGTGTTGAGGTCCCTTCGCTGCGATCATCATGAACTCCGACTCTCGAGTGGCTCTATAAGGTAAATGAGACACCTTGCTTGTAGTCTTCATGATCTAAGATGATCTACCTTGAAGAATCTCTAACCAAAGCTTACACTTCACTAAACAACTTATTAGAGAAGTGAACACTCTAATCTAAGTGGCTAGAATAGATGAGAATGATGAAGTAGGAATTTTGCTCTCTTTTGTTTTCAATTTCTCACACTATATCATCACAAACACAGAAGCTAGTAAGCTTTTCAAGGAGGAAGAAGAAGATGAAACCTTTTGTGATGAATAATGAATTATTGTGTTGTGGTTACAAATCCAACCAAGGGTTAAGAATGATAGAGTTAACCCTTGTAGAGAATTAACTAGAGGTTAAGGTTTGGGTTGGGTTAAATAATATCTTTATAAAATATCAAGCTTAAGACAAAATCAAAGCTTCATGGAAGCTTCATGCAAAAGGTAACCCTAATCCAAACCCTAACCAAGTTTAAACTCTAAACCTTTGTTAAATTTGTAACCCTAACATGTTACAATATTATATATCGCATATACAATATATTTTGTAACAAAAAAAAATAATACAATTAACATATATCGCATATATATCAATGTATTATCCCATGAGAAAATGAATCAATAAAGCGAGCTTATATCAGTTAACGTAACGTAATATATCACATATATAATTATACATTAAATTATCGAATCAACACATGATCCGATAACCCGGCTATATTATAAATAACCAACTAATATAACATGTACCAATTCATCGAATCAACACTTGTTTCGATGACCCGGCTATATCACATATACCCGGCCGATATCACATATCGCGAGAATAGAATACGGTATCTCATATCGTATTATTCTCGGTCCCACACATATCACATATGTGCTCCTACTCCATTTTTCCTGAGCCAGGAAACCTCTGTGTAGGACTCTAAAGAATCGTCAATACGCCGGCAGTAGGTGATGATCATATCAAACACCCACAAGCTGCAAGCAGTCAGCTAAACGTAACAGCCACCCAGGTATTGAGCGATCAGAAGATCAACAAGCAAGCCTGTACTTTCTCCCGTGAATCCAATCAATAACACTACTCTAAGTACACGGTAGCGTCCCGGCCGTCTAACAGACGCCAAATACGGAACAAAAACTTTTTTGACTGGCGCTATCGTATACTATAACCCGGATCTACCATTAAAGTTAAACTAACAAACTACTAAGTGGGTAGAAATGTTATACCGAACGATCTGAGTCCTTCGGTCTTCAACCATCATCCCATGCTTTGTTGCGGCTGCTCCGATCTCCTGAATCTCCAGTCTTCTCGTCTAGGTGGCACCACGTCGACGGATCTTTAAACGGGCTCCCGCCTCTGAACCGAGGCAACTCGATCATCAAGTTTGCTAAAAGAGATGACCAAGATTGATGTGGAGAATGAGTAGAACACTTTGTCTCGTTACATCCAAAGTTATGGATGAACGGTTAATGAAGTTGCCTTTTGGAGTCGGGTGAAATGAGGAATCTAGTTATCTAATTTCCATGAACCAAAACTTGCATCATTTTCCAAATGAATTACCCACACCCTCAAAAGAAAGGGGCCGGCTACAATATAATGAGGAGGGAGGTGAGTGTAGGAGCTAGGAGGGTGACCATTAGCAATCATACTTATCATGACTCATTTCTTCATTAATGCATGACCATGAGTCACCTAAACACATCATCAAGCATTAAATACAACCAATGAATCATATAACACCTCACAAACCTAGTCACCATATTCTAGAATCTTCTAGAAGCAATCACATGACACACCATCATGACTCAACCTCAGGAAGAAAAGATAAATCCACATTTAATCGAATGTTAAAGACGGGTGATAGAAAACTGGAAACTGGCAACTTCCAAAAGCGATTCCAAAATGAATTTCAGGATAACCCCGTAACAGTATAAACATACCCGCATTTGTATTACGACCGAATACAAATGCAACTGAGACAAAGATATTATATCTATACAGTATAATACTCGGATCCGGCTTAAACCAAATCCCACCGGTATTATCTGCCCGAAATATGACACGTGCGTAAATGCACGTGCATTTTCCGAACCCTGCCATAAAACCATACGGCCTCTACAAAGTTTCGTCCGAACTTGGGAAACTGTGTGTGGGGGACTCTAATGACTCATCAACACACTGGCACTGGGTATAACCACTAGCACGTCAGAGGTACTAGCTGTACGTAACGGTTGCCTATGTATTGATTGGAAGGGAAGCGGACGAGCGAACTCATCCAGATACCCTACTGTGCCTGACAGTGACAATATTCGTACAGTCCGGTCCGTTCGTCTAAGAGTATCGCATATCGAGTCTAGGGGGTGGATAAAGTCAGACCCCTAATAACGCGATAATTCGTGTCGGTATGAAGCCCATCACCTCCTGAGAAACTACCGATCCAAATCAGTAATTCTCCACTACCCCGGCCGAGGATTTCTAGTGATGGCCACCCGTGCACTGTGCGACATCAACCCCCAATACCGGGAGAGACGAATCCCCGACGATCCGCTCACTGCCTCCATGTGGCTCGGGACTGTACCCAACTAAAACCTGTTTGCACGTCTCCTTTGAGCGTGGTAGGGTAGTAATCAAAGAACAGTAGGAACTCACACGAGACAAATGACGATCTCAGGTCGACAAACTAACCTATAGACATTTCACCAGGGAACTGCTATCTGACGATATGTATAATACCAACTAGCATGTTCCCGGCGAGTCCTGTCCGGTGTACTCATAACCCAATGAGCACCTGTATACATCTTAGGTGAACCAAGACACCAATGGCTTGTGAGACCGGCCATCGCCCCTCGTCGGGGTCTCGACTGTATACACAAGTCTACTATGTAGTATTGATGCCCTGTCTCGAAACTCCCACGACTAGGGACACTTTTAAGGATGTGCTTATAGACCCCAGCTCCCACGTATATGATCGCCATTATACTGCTGGCAGTCAAGAAAGAATCCTATGGGCTCTATCATAATGCAATAGTGAACTGAAGCATGTATACGATGATACAGACAAACCGGATAGCATACTATCATCTCGAGCAAGACTGTCATATCGGTATAGGTCCTCCCTCAATCATTGCAATCACGTACCTGCGATCTAATAATTGACTTTGAGGGCACTATATCCAACAATCTCCCACTTGCACTTAAGGCTAATTATTGCGATGTCGCATACTCACAGCCCGTGTGATACCGAACATCCAACTTCTCTACTAATCAGTTTCACAAAGCTCGTTTGTAAAACTATTGTGTTCGAGAAATAGCCTCAGTGAGTGGATCCGCCCTGATGTTTCTTTCTATGTCTCTCTTAATCTCAAGTTCGCGGAGAAAGCCATCTCTCGAATTGAGTAATACCTGTCTTAGAATATGTCTAGATATTTGATGGGACCTAGTTCATAAATGAACTCCAAATCCAAACTTCTTAGACTGTATCGATAACTGAACCTAATCAGTATCCATCACCATGCCTCCCACAGTATCCTCTTAGACCAATTGTTCATAATACTGTCCCTTGTCAGAGGGAAAACTATAACTCTGACAATCACTCTGTCATTCATGTCACCTTTGAAGCCTGGAATGATAACCGTCTCCCCGAAGGAGGCTGCCGTCATCAAATCCGTAGAACATGCACTTATGTTCTAAAACTGCTTCCTTATGTTTCGATTGGATTAATATAAACTTATCGCATCTAGTGCAAAAACAACATCTGGTGTAGTACTTGACTTCTCACGATTGACTCAATTGCCTAAGCAAGTGATCTGTCAATCATGCACATCCCTCTCCCCTTTAGTCTGTAAGACACCTTTAGAGAGGGTGACTCCATCACCTGCAGATACACCACCATGCCAGGAGTCATCTATTCTAAAATTCTATTAGAATACTGTTAAAGTACCCACATTGGAAAACTACCCAAATCTAGATCTAAAACCATAGATCTAGTAACCAGAATGTCTGATATTATATTCATATCCTGTGTGAAGAAACAACTGTGTGACTACCACAGTATAACCGATTGTAGTATAGGAATTTTACTTCCTACTCTGTGTATGTCATCCAAATACAAGGACATCACACCCTACTACCTTCTCAACAGATCCATCCCCTATTCTGATGAAGTCAAAACCAATGACTGTCACATCAAAAATAGATGATCTTATCTCCGCTATATCTGCTCAAGCCTATAAATAGATATAAGCTACTTGCCCACTGTGCTTCCGCTGCTCCCACTGACTACGACAACCCTCTGGCAGAATAATATATACGTGCACTTCTAAAACTAGTTTAGAACGACGCTATACTTAACCTCCTGCCGGGTCTCATAGCCTGGAACAACAGTAGTATCAAGTCTGGGTAAACAGGAACCTCCCTGTCACCGTCCTTGAGGCTACCGGAGTACCTCTCGGGTGTCTGAGGTTACCCACCATATCTGCGGAGTGGCTATTGGAATGTCAAACCTGATTGAATATATAGGTCCTATTAAATTTTCCGTAATCGTTTGCGGTTCTGGAATTACTTCCAGTTCTACCGTACTCCCACAACTGTTTTCTGAAAAAATCCATTTTACTAAAACTGTGGCGAGTCAAGAACAATATCACTATTGATCTTCCAGATGGTAGAAAATCAACTCTCGTCATAGCCAGGGTCAACCCACAAACTGCCATTACAGAAACGTGCCTTGAGTTATCCAGTGTCTGGTTTTAAGCATAAGCTGGACAACTCACCATACCTTAACATCGTTAAGATATGAACCATTCTATATCCAATATAGAAATTTTGGCACTTATTTAATTGGAACCAGATTCTAATCATGCAGCTGTCTCCAGTGCATATCAACTTAATGGAGAGAGGCTAATCAGCATTACTCAACTTAGGAATCCATCCAATTATGAGTAACCTGAAAGAGAAACAAGTTTTTCAAAACTATTACTATCATCTGAATACCAATCACAAGAATCTACATCTTCGATCTCTTTGAAGAATCCCGATACTTGCGACACCTGGTTCTCTACTTTATTCTTATACCCACAACTTCTCAAAACTTAGACCTTGTATTTCTACGAAACACTTGTCTAAAAACTAGAGAAGTCATAAGTAAACAAAACATAGTACGAGGACCTACCCCTTTGTCCTGATGGACACTGGACAACATACAATACTCTGTATAAGTCCGCTGAGTTGAATAACTCATAACCTGTTCGTCGTAGGTTGAAAACTATACCGAGGCGATTTTCTCAAATATCACCAATTATAACGAATTCCGATATAATGAGAATGATCACCTAATTCCCAATAACTTACTCCCACTCATCATCTGTAAAACCATACAGATGTGAGAATCATACTTGGTAAATACATACCCTGGAGTAAGTATCTAATCGGGAAATCAGTCTTCCTTTAACAATGCACTGAAACATGAAAATGTTTCGTAGGGGTATTCTGGTATTCCTAGTAATGCCTCTTCCATAATCCAATTCATGACTATAACCGTATATTTCATTGTCACCTCTCCAAATCCCTTTATTTGCCTTTAGTCGTTACCTTCTGTACACCATCGTTAGGCTATATAGTTTTCTTCCTTCCCTACCGTTCGACACCAGCCTATGTTTTGGAAGAAGACTATCCAGTAAGCATAATGGGTGTACTCTCCTAAACCAAGGAGTACTCGCAACTTGAGAGAAGGTGATGATAAAAGATAACCGAATAATACCTTATTCTATTTCTCCCGAACTGGGGAAAAATCAAAGGTGAAATAGGAGTGGCGATGAAATACGTGGTTTGATCGTGAATGATAACAGTCGCAATTTACTTTGCCCTCTTTCTAATCCCTTCATTTTGTCTTTAGTTATTACCTTCTGTACACCCTACTTAGGCTAATTGGTTTTCTTCATTCCCTACCTTTCGGCACCAGCCTATGGTTTGGAATAAGAACTATCCAATAAGCGTAATAGGTGTACTCTCCTAAACTAAGGAGCCCTCGCAACCTGAGAGACGGTGATAATAAAAGACAACTGAATAAACCAATTCTATTTCTCCTGAACCTGGATCCATCCTCGATGAAGTCCCTTCGAGTTCGTATATAACCATACGATGGATCTATCCAATGGAAGTAGATGTCCGTAGTAATACGGGGTGTTCTGAGAAATGCAAAGGGTAAAAGAAGGAGCGGCAATGACTTATGCAACTTAGACAATCCAAAAGCCAGTATTTTAAGAAGGTTCGGTCAACTTGGTCACTGAGTCATAGTCTAGGGTCGGTCAATGGTCGCTGCCAAAGAGAGAGAGAGAGAGAAAAGAAACACTCTGTGTGCACTCTAACCTAGATCAGAATGGTTATCAATTTATCTAATCAGGAAACCTCCCACTGTACCGTCAAATTCTCCTCCAAACCTTAAAGAAGAATCAATCGGGATCACCCGAAGAGTAAACCAACTCATCAGTGAGAATCGGGATCCAACTATCATCGCATGATAACTTGATGGAAGCCACTCAAGTTATCACACTCCAGAAGGTATGCGAATGCCTGGCAAGTTTCAGTTTCTTTAGAAACTCCCGATATGATTTTTGTCCCATGCTCTTATGTCCTTGACTTTGGCCAACAAATCATAAGTCACATGTCAAGTTCTACCCGTCATTATCCAGATTAATTTGAACCCACCCGTACCTACCCTTGATTTTGGCCAACAAGGCAGTACGACTGTCCCAAACCAACGCATCTATCTATGCAACAGATGAATACCCAGCAGCTACCAAATACTATGCCTTGACTTTGGCCAACAAACATAGCTTGAATACTACTGACCATCCATAAGAAATGACGGAGGGCTACGGCTGTTTTTTGGCGAAAAACCTTTAACGTAATGAACTTGATCTCGTTGAAGGAACCTGATAGGTTTTATAAAAAATATAGTGACGAAAAACCTTTTGCTAAAGAGGTCACTCCCGGTGAAGGGATCTCGGCTCTTTCCCCGTGGAATGAGGTGCAGGATATTCCAACTGAATACCGCGATGCAAAGCAACTTGTAATCGACTATTGTGAAGTTATTACCCTGACGCAAACTTCTGCCCAAGGGGTCACTCCCGGTGAAGGGATTTCGGCCCTTGCCTCATCGAATGAGGTGCAGGATATTCCAACCAAATACCGCTATGCATAACAAAAGAAAACGTCTTTGTAATAACACCTTTTAAAATTGGTTCCAACAACATCAAAAATAGGTTTGTTTTATCCTTGCTTGATAAGAATCAATGCAGTCCCATCAATCAATCACACCAGAAAAGAACGAAAATATAATGTACGTATATGCCATCCGCATTCCCCACAGGGTCCCGTCATCACCCGTTAGATTACTTAACTAACGACAGAGCGGGGACTGGATTAGCGCGGGTGTAAAACATATACAACATCTAATAGTATATATACTAATATACAATAATCGCTCCAGGCGTGATAATATGCAACATTACAGAAAAAGTAATAAGCATCACAGAACAATACAGATAATCTGGGATCCCCGGATTTCACAGAGCCGCTACTGAAACCCGACGTTCCCCTGGTCGTGTGGATAGCCTGTGCAATGAAACCTAGACTCCTACGGGTGCGGCAAGTTACCCGCCAAAACCTGAAGAGAGGCAGCCCCCTACAGCATAGTGAATGGACCACCCGACACTTCATGGAATCCGGTAACATGAGAACCTCTCCTTGGGTCAACCTTTACCCCCTACAAGTGCGGCGAATAGTCTGCCAATTCCAGAGTGAGGTCCCTCTGCCTCTCAAAACCATGAGATACGGACCCGTTGCCCTCCAGAACCCAGCTATTCGTGCACTCCGTCGTGGGGTAAACCTAGTACAGAAAAGAAAATATATACAACGGGTACATCGACCTCAGCCCGGTTGTGCCCCAAAAGAATATTATACAAACTGGCAGTGACGGCAGTCCACATGTTGGACGCTCGCCCCGCAATATCAAATGTACAAATAAATTCAAAAAGCACTACCATTGCACACTGCTATCCACCACGACAAATCCGCAATATCACAGCACAATACAGAACATCAACGCGAATGTCACGTTCGCAAATCCGTCTAAAAGGACTATAGCAATTAGACGCAATTTACCGCTCGAATGACATTCACGGTCGGAGATATAATATAAGTACTGTAAACTAACAAGTTTAAAATTTCGATCGACAAAACTTCCCGAAGTGGGCCCCACGTACTTCTGGTGTACAGTAATAAAATCTGGGCCCAAAAGTAATATACCAAAAACCATAATTTACCATGGAAAGCTCACTGGAAAAATTTGGCGCATTGTTCCTACATACTGGCCGCGGTTCCACGGTCAAACCCTAGCTTTGACCGCGGATTCGCGGCGGTACTGTGGGATCACGTGACCAAATTTTCACTATTTGCTTAAAAAAGCCTGCTCTGTTTTCTGGTATACGCAAAATAATTTTTAGACCCTTTTAAAAATCGACAGAAACTTTAACCCAGAAAATTGCAGTTTTCGAAATTCCGTTCGATCGATGTTTTAAACGCATTAGTACAAGTTAGTAAAGCTTAATGGTGAGGCTCTGATACCACTGTAAGTACACGGTAGCGTCCCGGCCATCTAACAGACGCCAAATGCGGAACAAAAACTTTTTTGACTGGCGCTATCGTATACTATAACCTGGATCTGCCATTAAAGCTAAACTAACAAACTACTAAGTAGGTAGAAATGTTATACCGAACGATCCGAGTCCTTCAGTCTTCAACCATCATCCCATGCTTTGTTGCGGCTGCTCCGATCTCCTGAATCTCCAGTCTTCTCGTCCAGGTGGCACCACGTCGACGGATATTTAAACGGGCTCCCGCCTCTGAACCGAGGCAACTCGATCATCAAGTTTGCTAAAAGAGATGACCAAGATTGATGTGGAGAATGAGTAGAACACTTTGTCTCGTTACATCCAAAGTTATGGATGAACGGTTAATGAAGTTGCCTTTTGGAGTCGGGTGAAATGAGGAATCTAGTTATCTAATTTCCATGAACCAAAACTTGCATCTTTTTCCAAATGAATTACCCACACCCTCACAAGAGAGGGGCCGGCCACAATATAATGAGGAGGGAGGTGAGTGTAGGAGCTAGGAGGGTGACCATTAGCAATCATACTTATCATGACTCGTTTCTTCATTAATGCATGACCATGAGTCACCTTAACACATCAACAAGCATTAAATACAGCCAATGAATCATATAACACCTCACTAACCTAGTCACCATATTCTAGAATCTTCTAGAAGCACTCACATGACTCACCATCATGACTCACCCTCAGGAAGAAAAGATAAATCCGCATTTAACCGAATGTTAAAGACGGGTGATAGAAAACTGGAAACTGGCAACTTCCAAAAGCGATCCCGAAACGAATTTCAGGATAACCCCGTAACAGTATAAACATACCCGCATTTGTATTACGACCGAATACAAATGCAACTGAGACAAAGATATTATATCTATACAGTATAATACTCGGATCCGGCTTAAACCAAAGCCCACCGGTATCATTTTCCCGAAATATGACACCTGCGTAAACGCACGTGCCTTTTCCGAACCCTGCCATAAAACCATACGGCCTCTACAACGTTTCGCCCGAACTTGGGAAACTGTGTGGGGGGGACTTTAATGACTCATCAACACACTGGCACGGGGTATAACCACTAGCACGTCAGAGGTACTAGCTGTACGTAACGGTTGCCTATGTATTGATTGGAAGGGAAGCTGACGAGCGAACTCATCCAGAAACCCTACTGTGCCTGACAGTGACAATATCCGTACAGTCCGGTCCGTTCGTCTAAGAGTATCGCATATCGAGTCTAGAGGGGTGGATAAAGTCAGACCCCTAATAACGCGATAATTCGTGTCGGTATGAAGCCCATCACCTCCTGAGAAACTACTGATCCAAATCAGTAATTCTCCACTACCCCGGCCGAGGATTTCTAGTGATGGCCACCCGTGCACAGTGCGACATCAACCCCCAATACCGGGAGAGACGAATCCCTGACGATCCGCTCACTGCCTCCATGTGGCTCGGGACTGTACCCAACTAAAACCTGTTTGCACGTCTCCTTTGAGCGTGGTAGGGTAGTAATCAAAGCATAGTAGGAACTCACACGAGACAAATGATGATCTCAGGTCGACAAACTAACCTGTACACATGTCACCAGGGAACTGCTATCTGACGATTTGTATAATACCAACTAGCATGTTCCCGGCGAGTCCTGTCCGGTGTACTCATAACCCAATGAGCACCTGTATACATCTTAGGTGAACCAACTGACACCAATGGCTTGTGAGACCGGCCACCGCCCCTCGTCGGGGTCTCGATTGTATACAAAAGTCTACTCTGGAGTATCGATGTCCTGTCTCGAAACTCCCACGACTAGGGACACTTTTAAGGATGTGCTTATAGACCCCAGCTCCCACGTATATGATCGCCATCATACTGTTGGCAGTCAAGCAAGAATCCTATGGGCTCTATCATCATGCAATAGTGAACTGAAGCATGAATACGATGATAAAGACAAACCGGATAGCATACTATCATCTTGAGCAAGACTGTCATATCGGTATAGGTCATCCCTCAATCATTGCAATCACGTACCTGCGATCTAATAATTGACTTTGAGGGTACTATATCCAACAACTACCGTACAGTCCGGTCTCTTCGTCTGATATGTCGCATATCCAGTGTAGGGGTGGTAAACGTCAGACCCCAGTTACCGATAAGTCGTGTCGATGTGAGGCTCATAACAGGTCGAGAAACTACTGATAACACTTACCAGTAGCACTCCATGTCAGCCCTGGCCAGGGCCTTCCAGTTATAGCCAATCGAACACTGCACAACATCAACTCCCTATACCGGGAGAGACGAAACCCCACCTATCGCTCATTGCCTCCATGTGATTCGGGACTGTACCCAAAAGCCACCGTTTTGCACGCCCTCTTGGACGTGGTATGATGGAAATCAAAGTATAGTGGGAATCACACAAGACTCTATGACGATCTCGGGTTTATAGACTAACCTATACCGGTGTCACCGGAGAACTGCCATCTGACGATAGGTATAATACCATCTAGGAGTTCTTGGCGAGTCCGTTCAGTGTACCCAGTCTCCACTGAGCACCTGTACACCATCTTTGATGTCAAACACCGATGGATATGGGATCATCCATCGCCTATCATATGGGTCAAGATGCGTATACGCTAGTCTACTCTGGTGCATCGATGCCCTTTCTCGATACACCCTCGACTAGGAACAGTTATAGGATGTACTCGTTGACTACTCTGGCCCCACTAGTATGATATGCATCATAGTCCTAGTATTCGAGTATATATCCTAAGGGCTTTATCAACATGTGAGAGCAAGACAATAAACTAATACAAGTCAACATGTTAAGATAAAGTGAAACCAAATAGCATACTATCATGTCGAGCAAGAAAGTCCTCTCTATATATATCCAAGCATCCACTATAATATACATCATATGTACAATAATGGCCTCAAGGGCATATACATAAATAAAACCCCGTGTCCAGCATCGACATGCATATCCTCATATCTCTCGGGCTCCGTCAGTCCAGATCGGCCCATGGGCTCCATCAGTCCGGATCGGCCCATATCATCTCTCGACTCCGGTCGGTATCCTCCGGATATCCGTCGAGCCTAAATACTATCACCGATGGGTAGTTCCCCCCTGCCAGGATCACCGTCTAATAATACGAGTCTTCTCGTCCCGGGGTACCTCACCGTGTCCACCATGTACCCACAGACGGTGCCTACCGCTCCTCGAATCGGGTTTCACATGCCACTCTTAGAACGAAGAAAACACATGGTGGACGCACTGAAATACCATATCAAAAGAAACCGAGTTTTTAAAACAATACATACTTTCTTTTGAAATAACCATGGTTCTCAAATCCAGAAATCTCATGAAAACGGCATATCTCAATGCGTATGAACATAAAGCATGATGTATGCGACATATAAAACAATGTAAGCATATCCGTATATCATGCAGCATGGAACAGTGATGCGACAATATCAGGGAAAACCGCTCTTTTAAAATGAATCGCGTTCTTAAACATATACCGCGGTTCCCAATTTCTCCCAAGTCAAATGCAACATCGTATAAGGTGCATATGTAACTATAGCAAGTATACTATGCAAGGGGTCATATCATGATGCAGCAATCGTACTGTGTAGTGACATGGCAATTATCGATGATGAAGTGTGTGAGCCGGCAAATCTGTGTAAGTGTAACATACGCATCATCGATAATAGTGTAAGTGTACTAGCACAGGTATATGCAATGCCATGAGAATAACATGAATGCAGCATAATGTAAATCATCGGCTAAAAGCTATAAGGTATACGTATCTACATGATCGAGTCGGTGAATCAAACAATCGGCACCCAGCCACAACACCACGTACGGTATAACCCATCGTACGGCAACCCCTATTCAAGGGTAAGGATCAATCGTCATAAAACTTATCACGTACGGAAAATCATCGTATGACGTCACTAAACTATCGGGGATCCTATCATCCTATATGACAAAGAGGGGTACGGATCTAACGTCTCGTACGACATATCACACATGATTCACAACATTTATATATCTATATACCTACGTCCCAGGGCACATCCCAAACAAACTCATATCAGCGGACCGGTAAAGGTATCAATCATCTCAGTCAACTCGCATCCGTGTACCAACATAACATCATATCACATGCCAAATCGTATTCTCTTTTCATCACATCTAAATCTCACATACACACCCGAACTATACAATCAGTTTTTAAAAGATGCGAATCGTAGTTTTGAAAGTCGGGGCTACGGTGTATTTAAGAAAAAGATATCATTTGCAAATCCGTAACGTCCCTCAAGGTATCTGTTTAAAAGATGCATACGATTTTTCAGTTTGGAAATAGGTATGGTTCGGATGACACATTTACGTCGGCTATCTAGTCTTATAGTACCCTAAACGGCAATATCGTCAAACATCATCCTCAAATTCTATCACATATTAGCTGTATCATATCATTTCTAACTATCCTTTAGTTTCTAATATGGTTCTCTAACTATCTTTTAACTCTATTTATAGTTTTCTATATAAGGTTCCCTTAACCATATTCTATATGTATAAATCGGTTTCCATCAAAGTTTGCGGGGGTGCTATACGCCATCCACCCGACTTCCCCCATGGATATAGATCGACTCACTTTGCTCCTTTCTTGCCAAAGTCGATGAAGCTACGCTCCGTTGCCTTGGAATCCACATGAAGGTACCTACAATAATACACAATCGCAATCGTTTATTAAAATCGAATCTGGAAAACCGATACGGCACACGGCGCACTCATAGGTTAGAACCTATGGCCTACGCGTGCAAAAATAATCAAACTGAAAGGTTCCTAGGCACCCTAATGAGGTCTCACAAGGCATCGACCATGCCAATTTCAAAAATACGGTGCCGAGAAACCCTAGACTATGGATCGTTAGCTAGATGTCTAGGCGAAAATGAAACTAGTTAACAACTTAACTAAAGTTTAAACGGAAATACAACCTTTGTAGATCCGGTCCTCCACCTCCACGGCTCCGCGATGAAGTCCTCTCCGCTGTCCAAATCAAAATCCGGGCTCTAGCGTCGGCTTCATCGGAGAAATGGGCGGGCAAGGTCGTCGGCTTCGTACCGAAGATGATCTACGTCGAGGCATCGCTAGATCAAGCTCCAACTTCATCAAGTCAAGAAACTTGTGAAGAAAACACACTTTACTACTTGGCAAGAGGTAGAGGATGAAGAAATAGGAAGTGGGTACACTTTAGAATTGGATTTCTCACTTTATTTCATCTATCACCATTGATGAAGAAAGGTTTTCTTCAATAAAGAAGATGAAGATAATATTATGATAAGTTATTTTAATAGAATAGAAAATCAATACTTATCATAATTTTAACTATAGTTATGTGTAGAGAATTGACCAAGGTTAAAGGAATGGTTAGGGTTAAGCATGGAGACAAGAATGGTTACAAAGTCAAAGCTTCATGAAGCTTTGACTAGAAACAAAGAAAGCCACCATTCTCTCCAAAATCTTTTCCAAATAAATCAATAAATAAATAAAAGATTATGCAAAACCCTAATCATCATCTTAATCATGGTTTAATTCTATACACTTAACCAAAGAAGCAAGTATCATCAAACATGATACAAACATGTGCACAAAAATATATCACATATACAATGTGCACATTTAAGTGAGAAAATCCATTTAAAGTGAACCAATACTAGTTAATGCAAAGTAATATATCAAATATATAATTATATATTAAATCATTAAATCAACACTTGATTTAACGATCCGTTCATATCGCATATAACCGACTAGTATCCAATGTATCGGCTTATCGAATCAACCTTCGATTCGATAACTAGGTTATATTGCATATAGCCATTCGATACATTCATCGTGAGAATAGAATACGGTATCACATACACGCATTATTCTCGGTCCCGCACATATCTCATATGCGCTCCTATTTCGTTTCGCTTGAGCCAGGAAACCTCTGTGTAGGACTCTAAAGACTCATCAATACGCCGGCAGCAGATGATGATCATATCAAACACCCACAAGCCGCAAGCGGTCTGCTAAACGTAACGGCCACCCGGGTATTGAGCAATCAGAAGATCGACGAGCAAGCCCGCTCACACTCCAGTGAATCCAACCAGTAACACTACCGTACAGTCCGGTCTGATCGTCTGATATGTCGCATATCTCGCCTAGGGGTGGTAAACGTCAGACCCCAATAGCTCGATAAGTCGTGTCGATATGAGGTCTATAACAGTTTGAGAAACTACTGGTAACACTTACCAGTAAATCTCAGCAACCCTGGCCAGGGATTTCCGGTTATTGCCAATCGGACACAGCGCAACATCAACTCCCTATACCGGGAGAGACGAATCCCCTCCTATCGCTCATTGCCTCCATGTGACTCGGGACTGTACCCAAAAACCACCGTTTTGCATGCCCTCTTAGACGTGGTAAGGTGGAAATCAAAGCACAGTGGGAACCACACAAGACTCTATGACGATCTCGGGTCAACAGACTACTCTGTACCAGTGTCACCAGAGAACTACCATCTGACGTAAGGTATAATACCATCTGGGAGTTCTCGGCGAGTCCGTCCAGTGTATCCAGTCTCCACTGAGCGCCCGTATATCATCTCTGATGTCAAACACCAATGGATATGGGATCATCCATCGCCCATCTGTATGGGTCGAGAAGGTATACGCCAGTCTACTCTGGTATATCGATGCCCCGTCTCGATACACCCACGACTAGGGACTTTGAAGGATGTACTTATGGACTACCATGTCCCCACTAGTATGATCCGCATCATAGTCTAGGTAGTCAAGTACACATCCTAAGGGCTTTACCAACATGTATCAGAGAGACAATCAGTATACACGTTAAGGTAAAGAGCAACCAGATAGCATACTATCATGTCGAGCAAGAAAGTCCTCCCTATATATGTCCCAGCATCCACTACAATATACATCCTATGTATAGCAATGGCCTCTAGGGCATACATATAACTAACAATCTCCCACTTGCGCTAGGGCCATCTGTAGCAGTGGTTGTAGTATCTCATACTCAACCATCCCGTAAAAGTCTCTCTCTGGGAAAAGGCCTTTGTGAGTGGATCCGCCGTGTTGTCCTCTGAGTCTACTCTCCTTTACCATGATCACCCTGGAGATCAACCATCTCCATGATCAGGTGATACTGCCTTAGAATATGTCTGGATCACTGATGGGACCAGCGTTCCTTGGCATAAGCCACAACTCCATTGTCACACAATGGTAGGAACGTAGTTCATCTCATGAACCAATATACACCCAAACAGCCTCTTTGGTAGCATATTAAGTAGCGATGTATCCTGCCTTTATCGTCTAGTATGTAACGATATCTAGCTTGGAACTCTTCCAACATACCGTCCCTCTACTGAGGGTAAAGACAATGCCTGTGACTGACATTCAGTCGTTCTTATCACTCTGGAACACTTCCAGTGATTCTCCCCAGGATCGATTGATACCATCTCACTACAACTAGTGAGTATCCTAACATCCATTTAGATCTATCTCATAGATCCAAAACCCAGGATTTAGTAGGTATCACTTTGATCCTTTATGGAGAATCATAGTGATATGCGGAGATTGATCGAGCGTAGCATAGGAAACTCCTTTCCTATGAAGAGTATGTCATCCACGTACTCTACGAGGATCGTCACCATACTCCCTACTACCTTTTTGTTTATACAAGGTTCATCTACCACTTTGATGATGTCAACTTCTTTGACTAATACATCAAAACAGACGTTCCAACTCCGTGATGTCTGCTTTATCACATAAAACATCTTGCACACGTTTCCGCTGCTCCCACTGTCTACGAGGCCCTCTGGCTGTGTACTTACAGACGTTCTCTTCTAAAACATCATTTAGAAAAGCTGTCATGACACCCAACCACCAGATGTCGTAGTCATGGTGTGTAGCCGTGGCAAGTAGGATCTGGATGGACTTAAGCATAGCCACTTGAAAAGGTTTCATCATTGTCCACGCCTGGTCGATGACGAAATCCTTTAACAAGTCTAGCTTTGAAAGTCTCAACTTTTCCATCTACACCAAGTAATCTTCTCAAGATATACTTGCTCCTGATGGGGATTTAACCCTTCAGATATAGCAACTAAAGTCCATACTTTGTTGGTGTATAAGGATTCCATCTCAGATCACTAAGCATCCAGCCATTCTTACAGAGTCTTACTCCTGATGGCCAGCTCGAAACTAGTTGGGTCATCATCTCATGATGCAATCCTCGCTCCCAATGTCATAGAGAAACCGAAGTTTCTCTCAGGTGGGTGAGGAACCCTACTAGATCGGCGGAGAGGCTGAGGTTCGTAGGTTACTATTGAATCCTTTGGTTCTACCAAATCATCTACTGTAGTTTGTATAGCTGGAACCTTTCCAGTTCTACATTACAGACCTTGCCTCGAGTTTGTCCAGATTTTGCTTTTAGACATAGGCCGGACAACCCCAAATCTTAACTAGCTTAAGACATGGGCTCTTCCCTTTCCATATCACATATGAAGTGGTAGGTAACTGATTTGATTCGAACCCAATTCAATAGGTATGCATCTTCTCAAGTGCATAACTCCCAAAAAGGAAATAGGTAACTCAGTAGTACTCATCATAGAGCACACCTTATCATATAGGATGTGATTGCTCCGCCCCGATATACCATTGTGCCATGGTGTATACGGAGGAGTAATGCTGAGAGAGAATCTCATTCTCCTTTAGAATAGTCCAAGAATTTCGTGCCCAAGTATTCTCCTCCTTGATCACATCAAAGGACATAATACTTATACCTGTTTTGGTTCTCTACTTCTATCTTATATTCTGTGAATATCTCAAAAGGTTCTGACTTGTGTTTCAACAGGAACATAGGTCTGAATCTCGAAAGATCATCAGAGAATGTAATGAAGTATAAAGAACCGGTCCTGGCATGTGTAGACAGGGGACCTTACATACATCAACATGTATCAATCCCAAGAGTTCACTAACTCTTTCTCTGTTTCCATTAAACAGAGCTCTGGTCATCTTATCTTTGTGACATGACTGGCAAGTTTCACAAGATGTAAATTCAAACTAATTTAAATATGCATCTTTATATAACTTTTGCTAGTCGGGTCGCATTGATATGACCTAGTCTACAATGCCTCAAGAAGGATTCGTTCATTACTGAACTCTTCCTCTTTTGTGTGTTCAGTATACTAAAGAACTGTAGTTTGATTTAGAACATCAATGCTTTTAGATAACGTGCCTGAACCTATCAACTTTTGATATAGGAAATGTTCAAAACATTATCCAATTATACAAAATTTTATCATTTTTTTACTAAATAAAGAGATAGATATGATTTTGTATATCAGGTTCGGTATCTAATATCATTCGTTCAGAATCAATGTATTTGGAATACAGGGTGACAGTGACCAACAGACTTGGCTGCAACACTTGCCCCGTTTTCTGCCTCATGAAACTTATCACCCGTTCTCAGTTCTCTACCTTTCTGTAGCCCTATGTAACAGATTACATATCTGGGATCCTGATCTGGTATCACATACCCAGGATGTAAAGGATACTGAGAAACAGTTCTTTGTAACGAACACACCCGAAGATGATGCATCAGCATGCACTCTCTTCGTTTGGGCGGCACGGGAATTCTGGTAATCCCCAATTTCCTGCTCGGTCTTATAACAATTATAAGTTGGAGCGGGACCAACGTTCCCCAGCTCAGTATAACAAGCGGGTTCGGTCAATAATCCGTATTATTATCTTGATTAAGGCGTGATATGGTCGCTACCTGGAGAGAGAGAGAAGAAAATACTCAGCGTACGCTCTTGCAAGAATAGATTGGTTATTATTTTATCTAATCAGGATGGCTCCCACTGCTTTTTATCAAATCTTCCTTCAAACCCTAAAAGGAAAGACTAGCCGAGATTAATTACACACTACAAGTTCGCCAATCTTTCAGCCAGGCCAGTGTCGGTACTTTGAGGGAGGTCCCCCGTGCTTTCGCACGAACCTAATTAATGTAAACCTCGTTTTCCCAGAGGCGTAACCTCGTTGACACCTTTCTAGACACCTACTTGATCGGCTAATTGTAATGCGTAAAACTCTCCCAGGAATAACTCTTACTCGCAGCGGGTATCGGGATCCAACTATCTCATAGAAGGTATGCAATCTCATTGCAAATTTCAACACTTGAAATTCCCGATATTATTTTGCCCCTAACGTGCTATGACCTTGACGAAAGCCAACAAACCATAGCCCGCTAGTCAAGTTCAACCCGTACATTTCTTGATCGAATTAAACCCACCCGCACGACCCTTGACGAAAGCCAACAAAGTCGCACGACTACCCTAATCCAATCGCATCGTATGCTAGCAGATAAGCAGCATATAGCTACCGCACACTGCACCTTGACGAAAGCCAAAAAATGCAGCACGAATACTATATACAACTTATCTGAAATGACGGAGGGCTACGACAGGTTTTTCTGAAAACCTATTGCGTAATGAACTTGATATCGTTGTAGAATCAAATGAATTTTGAAATGGAGTGTTTTTGAGGCTTTTCTAGTTTTGCTAAAGGAGTCACTCCCGGTGAAGGGATCGTCGGTCCTTTCCTCGTCGAATGAGGTGCGGGATATATCATATATATCACTGTGCAAAGCAAAAACACTTAAAAGCAATCAAAAGACAAACCGAGTGTGTAGCATCTGCCAGTTATTGCTAAAGGAGTCACTCCCGGTGAAGGGATCTCGGTCCTTTCCTTATCGAATAAGGTGCAGGATATATCACATATGCCGCTGTGCAAAGCAAGAACTGTAGCTACCTGTTTTAATTTTGAAATTCGATTCTACAACATCTTAGGTTTCTTTTATTTCATTAATCTCATTAATGAAGTCCCATCATTTAAATACCTAAACATCACAGATAAATACGACGTACACTTATACCATCCGCATTCGCCTCGATGTCCCCTCGTGCACCGTTAGGTTAGGTAACTAACGGCAGAGCAGGGCAGGGCTAGCGCGGGTGTAAAACATAAGTAACACCTATATAATATATCTTATATACTATATACTGTATCTATCACAGAACATCACATGATCACATCACAGATATCGCAGCAGAAGAATCATATGAAATATTGGATATACTAGGACGTCCGTGTTTTCAATACGAGCCAGTATAAAACACGGATTCCACGGTCGTGATGAATAGCCAAACCCACACCCCTAGACCCCTACGAGAGCGGCAAGCAACCCTACCAATTCTAGAGTTAGGAGATCCGGACTCGACTCCTCGAGTTGGTCTCCTACTGGACTCCAGAACCCGGTTACTTGTGCTCCCCTCCTTGGGTCTATCCTAGTGCGGAAAAGTAAATAATATACAAGAGGTGACAACTTCCGCAACCTGGAAGCGCCCCAATAAAAGAATATTACATACAAGTTTTTACATGAATGAAAATGAAAAACACTCATCTCACATAAAAAACCCCGGCTATTCAAACACGACGATCCAATATAACATATCCAGCAACACATAACATCACATGTCATCAAACGTAAGTAAATATGCGCATCCCAATTGTCGTTGACATATAGCAACGAAACCGGCGATATCACATATTACACTTACGGTCACAGAAAAGTAAGTGTAAAACTACAACAGTTGGAATCCGCAACCACCTCAGACATCGCATGCCTGACCAAATGAATTCTTTAGACATCGCATGCCTAACAATTATAAACCCCGCATTTTAGTCTCATTATCGAAAAAACTTTTCAATATCAAGTCCGGCAATTCAACAAGATTCCCGACATCCTGATCGAATGCTCGTCGCAAACTTCAGTAGACGGCCGCACCCCCGATACCGTCGACGAAGTGCACCAAGGCGGAACACCGCTGCCGCGAGCACCCGAACGGATGCTTTCGGCGACGGGGTTCTCCTACAGTCACTTGGTCGGGGCTATGGGGTGAGGCTGTCTATTAAGTTTACCCGGCGAGTATCCGCGTACGCTAAGTGATTGCAACGGACTTTTGATCGCATCAAAATTCCGTGGCAACCGATCAAGTGAGACTAAACTGCTATGTTTATAACATTCATTTAGTTATCTCATAACTTATTGTGAATTCCAATTATTGTTGTTAGTTATATGTATGCCCTAGAGGCCATTACTGTACATGGGATGTATATTGTAGTGGATGCCGGGACGTATATAGGGAGGACTTTCTTGCTCGACATGATAGTATGCTATCTGGTTGAACTTTACCTTAACGTGTACACTGTTTGTCTCTCTGTTACATGTTGGTAAAGCCCTTAGGATCTGTACTTGACTACCTGGACTATGATGCGGATCATACTAGTGGGGACATGGTAGTCCATAAGTACATCCTTCAAAGTCCCTAGTCGTGGGTGTATCGAGACGGGGCATCGATATGCCAGAGTAGACTAGCGTGTACCTTCTCGACCCATACAGATGGGCGATGGATGATCCCATATCCATCGGTGTTTGACATCAGAGATGATATACGGGTGCTCAGTAGAGACTGGGTACACTGGACGGACTCGCCGAGAACTCCCAGATGGTATTATACCTCACGTCAGATGGCAGTTCTCTGGTGACACTGGTACAGAGTAGTCTGTTGACCCGAGATCGCCATAGAGTCTTGTGTGGTTCCCACTGTGCTTTGATTTCCATCTTACCACGTCCAAGAGGGCGTGCAAAACGGTGGTTTTTGGGTACAGTCCCGAGTCACATGGAGGCAATGAGCGATAGGAGGGGATTCGTCTCTCCCGGTATAGGGGGTTGATGTTGCGCAGTGTTCGATTGGCTATAACAGGAAATCCCTGGCCAGGGTTGCTGAGATTTACTGGTAAGTGTTACCAGTAGTTTCTCGAACAGTTATAGACCTCATATCGACACGACTTATTGAGCTATTGGGGTCTGACGTTTACCACCCCTAGGCGAGATATGCGACATATCAGACGATCAGACCGGACTGTACGGTAGTGTTACTGGTCGGATTCACTGGAGTGTGAGCGGGCTTGCTCTTTGATCTTCAGATCGCTCAATACTCGGGTGGCCGTTACGTTTAGCAGACCGCTTGCGGCTTGTGGATGTTTGATATGATCATCATCCGCTGCCGGCGTATTGACGAGTCTTTAGAGTCCTACACAGAGGTTTCCTGGTTCAAGCGAAACGAAATAGGAGCGCATATGAGATATGTGCGGGACCGAGAATAATACTGTATGCGATACTGTATTCTATTCTCGCGATAAATATATCGAATGGTTGTATGCGATATAACCTAGTTATCGATTCAAGTGTTGATTCGATAAGCCGATATATTAGATACCAGTCGGTTATGTGCGCATGACCGGATCATTGAATCAAGTGTTGATTTAATGATTTAATGTATAATTATATATTTGATATATTACTTTGCATTAACTAGTATCGGTTCACTTTAGACGGATTTTCTCACTCGGATGTGCGCATTGTATATGCGATATACTTTTGTGCACTTGCTTGTATCATGTTTGATGATACATGTCATGCTAGGGTTCAAGTGTAAAGATTAAACCTTGGTTAATGAAATAGTTTAGGGTTTCTTATTTGTTATTCATTTATCTATTTATTTATCCTTTTTATTTTTGATAAATGAATAAATGAAAATGAGAAAAGAATGGTGGCTTCTTTTGTTCTTTAGTTGAAGCTTCATGAAGCTTTGTTCAAGTCAACCATACTTATCTCATCCTTAACCCTAACCATTCCCACTAACCATGATTCATTCTCTACACTTAACTCTAGTTAATATTATGATAAGAATTCATTTTCTTTTCATTTTCTATGAACTTATCATAATGTTTTTCTTCTTCTTCTTCATGCTTCAAGTGAAGAAGCTTGAAGTCCATCAATGGTGATTGATGCATATGAGTGAGAAATCCAATTCTAAAGTCTACCCACTTTCTATTTCTTCATCCTCTACCTCTTGCCAAGTAGTAGAGTGTGTTTCCTTCACAAGATTTTAGGGTTTGGTGAAGGTGGAGCTTGATTCATCGATGCCTCGACGTAGATCATCTTCGGCATGGACATCGACGACCTAGCTTGCTCATTCTCCGACGAAGCCGATCCTAGAGCCCAGATTCGATTTGGACAGCGGAGAGGACCTCGTTGCGGAGCTATGGAGGTGGAGCACCGGATCTACAAAGGTTGTATTTCCGTATTTTATATAGTTAACTGTTAACTAGTTCTTGTTCGCCTAGAAATCTAGTATACGATCCGTTGTTTAGGGTTTGTAGGCACCATAATTTTTGAAATTGCCATGGTTGATGGCTTGGGAGACCTCACTAGAGTGCCTAGGAACCCTGCAGTGGTATCAGAGCCTAGCTAGAGCCTTAGGCGAAGTCCAGACGGAAATTGAAGTCCGAACGAACCCGAAACCCCGATTCATAGTTGCTCTCTGTACTTTTTTTAAAAACAGGGAATTTTCAGTATTAAAAATATTCAGAGAAACATGCAGGAATATCTAAGAGTTACTGTGAAGACGTAAGCCCTAATTCCCTTAAAGCGCCGCGCTTCCGCGGCACGAGCCTGGCTTGTGCCGCGCAAGCGCGGCGGTTTTGTCGTGTTGTGAGGTCTTGACAGCACAGTAACTCCTATTTAACATTTCTGGTATTCCTGGATATTTTTAATATATTTTCAAGAGTTGATTTTTCTGAGTTGATTTGGGGATTCGGAATTTCGATCGGGATATCAAATTTTGTCTGTGTGGCTTTCCGGATAAATTTTAGAATATGTTAAAAAGTTCGACCGGATATAAATACCCAACTTTTCCCCTGTCGGGAAATTTCCAAGTGTTGGATTTTCCATAGTTTAACGACGTTCTAAGTAGTGCAAGTGACGCGATGGTCCCTCTAGAAGACACAAACCTTAACTCGATTATGTGACCGTCTTGAACTGCCCTTTGAACCTTCGGGTTTGGGGCAGTACGGCGTGCCACATGTGAGGCGTTGGCTTGACCCTTCTACGGCTGGACCGTCGGTACTGAGGTACGAACTGAATGTTGTTAGGCTTGTTTCATGTGTTGATCTGTATCGGGAAAACTTGGGTGTTCGATTGTTCAATCGAAAAGTTTAACATTTTCTGTTTATCCGGAATGGGATACAATAATTGGAATTCACAATAAGTTATGAGATAACTAAATGAATGTTATAAACATAGCACTTTAGTCTCACTTGATCGGTTGCCACGGAATTTTGATGTGATCAAAAGTCCGTCGCAATCACGTAGCGTACGCGGATACTCGCCGGGTAAACTTAATAGACAGCCTCACTCCATAGCCCCGACCAAGTGACTGTAGGAGAACCCCGTCGCCGAAAGCATCCGTCCGGGTGCTCGCGGTAGCGGTGTTCCGCCTTGGTGCACTTCGTCGCCGGTATCGGGGGTGCAGCCGTCTACTGAAGTTTGCGACGAGCATTCGATCAGGATGTCGGGAATCTTGTTGAATTGCCCGACTTGATATTGAAAAGAGTTTTCGATTTTGAGACTAAAATGCGGGGTTTATAATTGTTAGGCATGCGATGTCTAAGTAATTCATTTGGTCAGGCATGTGATGTCTGAGGTGGTTGCGGATTCCAACTGTTGTAGTTTTACACTTTCTTTTCTGTGACCGTAAGTGTAATGTGTGATATCGCCGGTTTCGTTGCTATATGTCAACGACAATTGGGATGCGCATATTTACTTACGTTGATGACATGTGATGTTATGTGTTGCTGGATATGTTATATTGGATCGTCGTGTTTGAATAGCCGGGGTTTTTATGTGAGATGAGTGTTTTTCATTTTCATTCATGTAAAAACTTGTATGTAATATTCTTTTATTGGGGCGCTTCCAGGTTGCGGGAGTTGTCACCTGTTGTATATTATTTACTTTTCCGCACTAGGATAGACCCAAGGAGGAGGGCACAAGTAACCGGGTTCTGGAGTCCAGTGGGAGACCAACTCGAGGAGTCGAGTCCGGGTCTCCTAACTCCAGAATTGGTAGGGTTGCTTGCCGCTCTCGTAGGGGTCTAGGGGTGTGGGTTTGGCTATTCATCACGACCGTGGAATCCGTGTTTTATACTGGCTCGTATTGAAAACACGGACGTCCTAGTATATCCAATATTTCATATGATACTTCTGCTGCGATATCTGTGATGTGATCATGTGATGTTTCTGTGATGGATATAGTATATAGTATATATGATATATTATATAGACGTTACTTATGTTTTACACCCGCGCTAGCCCTGCCCCGCTCTGCCGTTAGTTACCTAACCTAACGGTGCACGAGGGGACATCGAGGCGAATGCGGATGGCATAAGTGTACGTCATATCTATCTGTGATGTTTAGGTACTTAAATGATGGGACTTCATTAATGTGATTAATGAATTAAAAGAAACCTAAGATGTTGTAGAATCGAATTTCAAAATAAAAACAGGTAGCTACAGTTCTTGCTTTGCACAGCGGTATATGTGATATATCCTGCACCTTATTCGATGAGGAAAGGACCGAGATCCCTTCACCGGGAGTGACTCCTTTAGCAATAACTGGCAGATGCTACACCCTCGGTTTGTCTTTTGATTGCTTTTAAGTGTTTTTGCTTTGCACAGTGATATATATGATATATCCCGCACCTCATTCGACGAGGAAAGGACCGACGATCCCTTCACCGGGAGTGACTCCTTTAGCAAAACTAGAAAAGCCTCAAAAGCACTCCATTTTAAAATCATTTGATTCTACAACGATATCAAGTTCATTACGCAATAGGTTTTCAGAAAAACCTGTCGTAGCCCTCCGTCATTTCAGATAAATCCTGTTTAGTATTCGTGCTGCGTTTGTTGACCTTGTCAAGGCGCAGTGTGCGGTAGCTAACCAGTATTTATCTGCTTATGCATATGATGCAGATTGGGTTAGGGTAGTCGTGCGGCCTTGTTGACCTTGTCAAGGGTCGTGCGGGTGGGTTTGATTCAATCAAGAAATGACGGGCTGAACTTGACTTGCGGTCTATGGTTTGTTGACCTTGTCAAGGTCATAGATCGTTCGGGGCAAAACATTATCGGGAATTTCAAGTGTTGAAATTTGCAATGAGATTGCATACCTTCTATGAGATAGTTGGATCCCGATACCCGCTGCGAGTAAGTGTTACTCCTGGGAGAGTTTTATACATTACAATTAGCTGATCAAGTAGGTGTCTAGAAAGGTGTTAACGAGGTTACGCCTCTGGGAAAACGAGGTTTACATTAATTAGGTTCGTGCGAAAGCACGGGGGACCTCCCTCAAAGTACCGACACTGGCCTGGCTGAAAGATTGGCGAACTTGTAGTGTGTAATTAATCCCGGCTAGTCTTTCTTTTTAGGGTTTGAAGGAAGATTTGATAAAAAGCAGTGGGAGCCATCCTGATTAGATAAAATTATAACCAATCTATTCTTGACAGAGCGCACGCTGAGTGTTTTCTTCTCTCTCTCTCCTGGTAGCGACCATATCACGCCTTAATCAAGATAATAATACGGAAAATTGACCGAACCCGCTTGTTATACTGAGCTGGGGAACGTTGGTCCCGCTCCACCTTATAATTGTTATAAGACAGAGCAGGAAATTGGGGAATACCAGATTTCCCGTGCCGCCCAAACGAAGAGAGTGCATGCTGATGCATCATCTTCGGGTGTGTTCATTACAGAGAACTGTTCTCAGTATCCTTTACGTCCTGGGTATGTGATACCAGATCAGGATCCCAGATATGTAATATGTTACATAGGGCTACAGAAAGGTAGAGAACTGAGAACGGGTGATAAGTTTCATGAGGCAGAAAACGGGGCAAGTGTTGCAGCCAAGTCTGTCGGTCACTGTCACCCTGTATTACAATACATTGATTCTGAACGAATGTTGTTAGATACCGAACCTGATATACAAAATCATATCAGTCTCTTTATCTGAAAAGAAAGGATATAATTTTGTATTGTTGGATAATGTTTTGAACATTTCCTATATCAAAGGTTGATCGGTTCAGGCACGTTATCTAAAAGCATTAATGTTCTAAATCAAACTACAGTTCTTAATATACGGAACACACACAAGAGGAAGAGTTCAGAAATGAACGAATTCTTCTTGAGGTATTGTAGACTAGGTCAGATCAATGCGACCCGACTGGCTAGAGTTACATATAGATGTATATTTAAATCAGTTTGAATTTACATCTTCTGAAACTCGCCAGTCATGTCACAAAGATAAGATGACCATAGCTCCGTTTACTGAAACAGAGAAAGAGTTAGTAAACTCTTGGGATGATACATGTTGATGTATGTAAGGTCCCCTGTCTACACCTGCCAAGACTGGTTCTTTATACTTCATTATATTCTCTGATAATCTCTCAAGATTCAGACATATGTTCCTGTTGAAACACAAGTCCGAACCTTTTGAGATATTCACGGAATATAAGTTAGAAGTAGAGAACCAAAATACGGGTATAAGTATTATGTCCTTTGATGTGATCAAGGAGGAGAATACTTGAGCACGGAAATCCTGGACTTTTCTAAAGGAGAATGAGATTCTCTCTCAGCATTACTCCTCCGCATACACCATAGCACGATGGTATATCGGGGCGGAGCAATCACACCCTATATGATATGGTGTGCTCTATGATGAGTACTACTGAGTAACCTATTTCCTTTTTGGGAGTTATGCACTTGAGAAGCTGCATACCTATTGAATAGGGCTTGAATCAAATCAGTGCCTACCACTTCATATGAGATATGGAATGGGAAGAGCCCATATCTTAAGTTAGTTAAGATTTAGGGTTGTCTGGCCTATGTCTAAAAGCAAAATCCGGACAAGCTCGAGGCAAGGTCTGTTATGTAGAACTGGAAAGGTTCCAGCTATACTAAATACAGCAGATGATTTGATAAAACCAAAGGATTCAGTAGATACCAACGAACCTCAGCCTCTCCGCCGATCTAGTAGGGTTCCTCACCCACCTGAGAGATACTTCGGTTTCTCTATGACAGTGGGAGCGAGGATTACATCATGAGATGATGACCCAACTAGTTTCGAACTGGCCATCGAGAGTAAGACTCCGTAAGAATGGCTGGATGTTTAGTGATCTTAGATGGAATCCTTATACACCAGCAAAGTATGGACTTTGGCTGCTAGATCTGAAGGGTTAAATCCCCATCAGGAGCAAGTATATCTTGAGAAGATTACTTGGTGTAGATGGAAAAGTTGAGACTTTCAAAGCTAGACTTGTTAAAGCTTTTCGTCATCGACCAGGCATGGATCATGATGAAACCTTTTCAAGTAGCTATGCTTAAGTCCATCCAGATCCTACTTGCCACGGCTACATACCATGACTGCGATATCTGGTTGGGTGTCTTGACTGCTTTTCTAAATGATGATTTAGAGAGCGTCTATAAGTACGCAGCCAGAGGGCTTCGTAGACAGTGGGAGCAGCGGAAACGTGTGCAAGATGCTCTATAGGATAAAGCAGGCATCGCGGAGTTGGAACGTCTGTTTTGATGAAGTAGTCAAAGAGTTTGACATCATCAAAATGGTAGATGAACCTTGTATAAACAAAAAGGTAGTAGGGAGTATGGTGACGATCCTCGTAGAGTACGTGGATGACATACTCTTGATAGGGAAGGAGTTTCCTATGCTATTCTCGATCAATCTCCGCTTATCACAATGATTCTCCACTTAGGATCAAAGTGATACCTCCTAAATCCTGGATTTTGGATCTATGAGATAGATCTAAATGGATGTTAGGATCCTCACTAGATGTAGTGAGACGGTATCAAACGATCCTGGGGAGAATCGCTGGAAGGGTTCCAGTGTGATAAAGACGACTGAATGTCAGTCGCAGGCATTGCCTTTACCCTCAGTAAAGGGACGGTATGTTGGAAGAGTTCCAAGCTATATACCGTGGCATACTAGACGATAAAGGCAGGATACATCGCTACTTAAGATGCTACCAAAGAGGCTGTTTGGGTGTATATAGGTTCATGAGATGAACTATGTTCCTCCCAGTGTGTGACAATGGAGTTATGGCTTATCCCGAGGAACGCTGGTCCCATCAGTGATCCAGACTTATTCTAAGGCAGCATCGCCTGATAATGGAGATGGTTGATCTCCAGGGTGATCGAGGTTTGGAGAGTAGATTCTGAGGACAACACAGCGGATCCACTCACAAAGGCCTGTTCCCAGAGAGAGACTTTTAAGGGATGGTTGAGTATGAGATACTGCAACCACTGCTACAGATGGCCCTAGTGCAAGTGGGAGATTGTTAGTTATATGTATGCCCTAGAGGCCATTACTGTACATGGGATGTATATTGTAGTGGATGCTGGGACGTATATAGGGAGGACTTTCTTGCTCGACATGATAGTATGCTATCTGGTTGAACTTTACCTTAACGTGTACACTGTTTGTCTCTCTGTTACATGTTGGTAAAGCCCTTAGGATCTGTACTTGACTACCTGGACTATGATGCGGATCATACTAGTGGGGACATGGTAGTCCATAAGTACATCCTTCAAAGTCCCTAGTCGTGGGTGTATCGAGACGGGGCATCGATATGCCAGAGTAGACTAGCGTGTACCTTCTCGACCCATACAGATGGGCGATGGATGATCCCATATCCATCGGTGTTTGACATCAGAGATGATATACGGGTGCTCAGTAGAGACTGGGTACACTGGACGGACTCGCCGAGAACTCCCAGATGGTATTATACCTCACGTCAGATGGCAGTTCTCTGGTGACACTGGTACAGAGTAGTCTGTTGACCCGAGATCGCCATAGAGTCTTGTGTGGTTCCCACTGTGCTTTGATTTCCATCTTACCACGTCCAAGAGGGCGTGCAAAACGGTGGTTTTTGGGTACAGTCCCGAGTCACATGGAGGCAATGAGCGATAGGAGGGGATTCGTCTCTCCCGGTATAGGGGGTTGATGTTGCGCAGTGTTCGATTGGCTATAACAGGAAATCCCTGGCCAGGGTTGCTGAGATTTACTGGTAAGTGTTACCAGTAGTTTCTCGAACAGTTATAGACCTCATATCGACACGACTTATTGAGCTATTGGGGTCTGACGTTTACCACCCCTAGGCGAGATATGCGACATATCAGACGATCAGACCGGACTGTACGGTAGTGTTACTGGTCGGATTCACTGGAGTGTGAGCGGGCTTGCTCTTCGATCTTCAGATCGCTCAATACCCGGGTGGCCGTTACGTTTAGCAGACCGCTTGCGGCTTGTGGATGTTTGATATGATCATCATCCGCTGCCGGCGTATTGACGAGTCTTTAGAGTCCTACACAGAGGTTTCCTGGTTCAAGCGAAACGAAATAGGAGCGCATATGAGATATGTGCGGGACCGAGAATAATACTGTATGCGATACTGTATTCTATTCTCGCGATAAATATATCGAATGGTTGTATGCGATATAACCTAGTTATCGATTCAAGTGTTGATTCGATAAGCCGATATATTAGATACCAGTCGGTTATGTGCACATGACCGGATCATTGAATCAAGTGTTGATTTAATGATTTAATGTATAATTATATATTTGATATATTACTTTGCATTAACTAGTATCGGTTCACTTTAGACGGATTTTCTCACTCGGATGTGCGCATTGTATATGCGATATACTTTTGTGCACTTGCTTGTATCATGTTTGATGATACATGTCATGCTAGGGTTCAAGTGTAAAGATTAAACCTTGGTTAATGAAATAGTTTAGGGTTTCTTATTTGTTATTCATTTATCTATTTATTTATCCTTTTTATTTTTGATAAATGAATAAATGAAAATGAGAAAAGAATGGTGGCTTCTTTTGTTCTTTAGTTGAAGCTTCATGAAGCTTTGTTCAAGTCAACCATACTTATCTCATCCTTAACCCTAACCATTCCCACTAACCATGATTCATTCTCTACACTTAACTCTAGTTAATATTATGATAAGAATTCATTTTCTTTTCATTTTCTATGAACTTATCATAATGTTTTTCTTCTTCTTCTTCATGCTTCAAGTGAAGAAGCTTGAAGTCCATCAATGGTGATTGATGCATATGAGTGAGAAATCCAATTCTAAAGTCTACCCACTTCCTATTTCTTCATCCTCTACCTCTTGCCAAGTAGTAGAGTGTGTTTCCTTCACAAGATTTTAGGGTTTGGTGAAGGTGGAGCTTGATTCATCGATGCCTCGACGTAGATCATCTTCGGCATGGACATCGACGACCTAGCTTGCTCATTCTCCGACGAAGCCGATCCTAGAGCCCAGATTCGATTTGGACAGCGGAGAGGACCTCGTTGCGGAGCTATGGAGGTGGAGCACCGGATCTACAAAGGTTGTATTTCCGTATTTTATATAGTTAACTGTTAACTAGTTCTTGTTCGCCTAGAAATCTAGTATACGATCCGTTGTTTAGGGTTTGTAGGCACCATAATTTTTGAAATTGCCATGGTTGATGGTTTGGGAGACCTCACTAGAGTGCCTAGGAACCCTGCAATTGTATCTCATTCCGGATAAATAGAAAATGTCAAACTTTCCGATCGAACAATCGAACACCCAAGTTTTCCCGATACAGATCAACACATGAAATAAGTCTAACAACATTCAGTTCGTGCCTCAGTACCAACGGTCCAGCCGTAGAAGGGTCAAGCCAACGCCTCACATGTGGCACGCCGTACTGCCCCAAACCCGAAGGTTCAATGGGCAGTTCAAGATGGTCACATAATCGAGTTAAGGTTTGTTGTCTTCTAGAGGGTCCATCGAGTTACTTGCACTACTTAGAACGTCGTTAAACTACGGAAAAATCCAACACTTGGAAATTTCCCGACAGGGGAAAAATTGGGTATTTATATCCGGTCGAACTTTTTAACATATTCTAAAATTTATCCGGAAAGCCACACAGACAAAATTTGATAATCCGGTCGAACATTCGAATCCCCAAAACAACCCAGAAAATTCAAAACTGGAAAACATATTAAAAATTCCCAGAAAAAGCACCACTGGGAACTAAGAATTAAGGTGCAAAATTCGATGCACAAAAAGCCAAAGTGGCCGCGGAACCGCCGCATGAGCATGCTCATGCCGCGGATCCGCGGCGATATTAAGGAATTAGGCGCTCGAATTTTGCAGTAATCCTTAGATATTCCTGCTGAGTTTTCTGAATATTTTTAATATAGAAAAAACCACGATTTTAGAAAATGTCCAGAGAGCTATTTTGGGGTTAGATTTTTGGTTCGTCCGGCTTTCAAACTCCGTCTGGACTTCGCCTAAGGCTCTAGCTAGGATCTGATACCAGTGAAAGGTTCCTAGGCACCCTAATGAGGTCTCACAAGGCATCAACCATGCCAATTTCAAAAATACGGTGCCGAGAAACCCTAGACTACGGATCGTTAGCTAGATGTCTAGGCGAAAATGAAACTAGTTAACAACTTAACTAAAGTTTAAACGGAAATACAACCTTTGTAGATCCGGTCCTCCACCTCCACGGCTCCGCGATAAAGTCCTCTCCGCTGTCCAAATCAAAATCCGGGCTCTAGCGTCGGCTTCATCGGAGAAATGGGCGGGCAAGGTCGTCGGCTTCGTGCCGAAGATGATCTACGTCGAGGCATCGCTAGATCAAGCTCCAACTTCATCAAGTCAAGAAACTTGTGAAGAAAATACACTCTACTACTTGGCAAGAGATAGAGGATGAAGAAAAAGGAAGTGGGTACACTTTAGAATTGGATTTCTCACTTTATTTCATCAATCACCATTGATGAAGAAAGGTTTTCTTCAATGAAGAAGATGAAGATAATATTATGATAAGTTATTTTAATAAAATAGAAAATCAATACTTATCATAATTTTAACTATAGTTATGTGTAGAGAATTGACCAAGGTTAAAGGAATGGTTAGGGTTAAGCATGGAGACAAGAATGGTTACAAAGTCAAAGCTTCATGAAGCTTTGACTAGAAACAAAGAAAGCCACCATTCTCTCCAAAATCTTTTCCAAATAAATCAATAAATAAATAAAAGATTATGCAAAACCCTAATCATCATCTTAATCATGGTTTAATTCTATACACTTAACCAAAGAAGCAAGTATCATCAAACATGATACAAACATGTGCACAAAAATATATCACATATACAATGTGCACATTTAAGTGAGAAAATCCATTTAAAGTGAACCAATACTAGTTAATGTAAAGTAATATATCAAATATATAATTATACATTAAATCATTAAATCAACACTTGATTTAACGATCCGGTCATATCGCATATAACCGACTAGTATCCAATGTATTGGCTTATCGAATCAACCTTCGATTCGATAACTAGGTTATATCGCATATAACCATTCGATACATTCATCGCGAGAATAGAATACGGTATCACATACACGCATTATTCTCGGTCCCGCACATATCTCATATGCGCTCCTATTTCGTTTCGCTTGAGCCAGGAAACCTCTATGTAGGACTCTAAAGACTCGTCAATACGCCGGCAGCAGATGATGATCATATCAAACACCCACAAGCCGCAAGCGGTCTGCTAAACGTAACGGCCACCTGGGTATTGAGCGATCAGAAGATCGACGAGCAAGCCCGCTCACACTCCAGTGAATCCAACCAGTAACACTACCGTACAGTCCGGTCTGATCGTCTGATATGTCGCATATCTCGCCTAGGGGTGGTAAACGTCAGACCCCAATAGCTCGATAAGTCGTGTCGATATGAGGTCTATAAGAGTTTAAGAAACTACTGGTAACACTTACCAGTAAATCTCAGCAACCCTGGCCAGGGATTTCCGGTTATTGCCAATCGGACACAGCGCAACATCAACTCCCTATACCGGGAGAGACGAATCCCCTCCTATCGCTCATTGCCTCCATGTGACTCGGGACTGTACCCAAAAACCACCGTTTTGCACGCCCTCTTGGACGTGGTAAGGTGGAAATCAAAGCACAGTGGGAAACAAACAAGACTCTATGACGATCTCGGGTCAACAGACTACTCTGTACCAGTGTCACCAGAGAACTGCCATCTGACGTAAGGTATAATACCATCTGGGAGTTCTCGGCGAGTCCGTCCAGTATACCCAGTCTCCACTGAGCGCCCGTATATCATCTCTGATGTCAAACACCAATGGATATGGGATCATCCATCGCCCATCTGTATGGGTCGAGAAGGTATACGCTAGTCTACTCTGGTATATCGATGCCCTGTCTCGATACACCCACGACTAGGGACTTTGAAGGATGTACTTATGGACTACCATGTCCCCACTAGTATGATCCGCATCATAGTCTAGGTAGTCAAGTACACATCCTAAGGGCTTTACCAACATGTATCAGAGAGACAATCAGTATACACGTTAAGGTAAAGAGCAACCAGATAGCATACTATCATGTCGAGCAAGAAAGTCCTCCCTATATATGTCCCAGCATCCACTACAATATACATCCTATGTATAGCAATGGCCTCTAGGGCGTACATATAACTAACACAAACAACCCTTGTTGTCGATGAACAAACATCCAACAACCCATTACAAATCCAAATAGCAAAACCAAACATTTCAAAATACAGAAAACATAGCCAAAATCACTTCAAAGTGCTCCCAGATTTTGACCCAGGTCAAACTAGCCAATTTTGCACATATAGGGGGTCTAATTATCAGATAAGTGAACCATATACCAAGAACCAGCCCCAAATTCCCTAATGTGGCCGCAATTTGCTGCCAGAATGAATAAATCTGCGGCCCAGAAGTTGAGTTGGGGTCCCGGGTCTTTAGGGTACACTCACAAACACCTGCTCATCTCACTGTCTTTGCTAAATAATTTTCCAGGTCTCCGAGTGTTAGCAGATCTCTAAACAACCTCATAATTTTCATAATTTCCCGATATCGACGAATCTAAAGTTCGTGTTTTGGAGTTTGGTCACTGGTCCAGGTCAAGAATTGGTCTCTAGGGTCTTATAACAGCCACTAGGAATCCCCCAATCCACACAACACTCAAACCCCTCTCTAGAATTTTCCAAGTGCACAAATCCACCGCTAAACGAATTCTAAACTACACTAAAATACAAGAAAACTCAAAACTAACTAATTGGAAGAAGATATACCTCACTTGGGCATCTCAAGAAAACCCTAGCTCGACCAAAGTCTCCAAAATCAAACATTGCTTGGTCCATTTTGTAGAGGATGAAGAGGGGGTCACTTTTAATGAAAGGGGATTAGGGTTTTGATGAATATTTAGAGATGGATCTTAGGGTAGAGGTGGAGGGAGATGAGTTGAGGAGGAAGATGAAGTAAATAATGGGGAGGGAAAAAGAATGGCTGCCTTCTCTCTCCTACTCTCACTCTCTCTTATTCTCACCCTCCTTTTCTCTCTCCAATCATTCTTTCTTTTTAACCCCTTTCCTTTTTCTTTTAAAACCAAACCATATAATACCCCAAAACAATACAAGAAAACAACATGTAACTAAAATGCAACATGACATGGTGCACTTTCCATGAAAAACTATAAAAACAGGGATTTGGCTTAATCGCGATTAGCAGTGCACTAATCGGGTAAAATTTTAAACTTGCATATAATTAATTATAAAAATGCCAAGTCCAATAAATATATTTTTAAATGAATAAATCATTTTAATCCCCAATTATTTCACAATTATTGGTATATATTTATATCCTTTTTCGAAAACCCCAATTTCGCAAATCGGCAACTTTCGGGAAATATATTATTTTAATATTAAATTCCAAAAATAATATTTTATATTTTCTGAAATGTTAAAATCTTCCCCCTTAAATAAATTCGGTCCCTAAATTTAAATTGAAATCCCCCAATTCCTAAAACATTTCAATAATCAGCTCAAATCAACGGGGCTTCGAAATCATGGAAGATGCAAAAACAACACAGCGCGTCAAGTGCGCATGAAAACGAGTACAAAACTCAAAAAACGTACTCCGTCAAGCGTCACTCAAATCATCGGATTTGCACGCATATCCTCGGAGTTACAATAAAGATACAGATCTCGAAATCCACTACTGAAATCCAATATACACTAGTCAAATACTATTATACGTGTATAGTACACATCCTTAAAAACTCCAAAATCTGAATGAAATACATGCAAAATCTTTTCTAAATTTCCGCGTGAATGCGTAACCCACGGCATAAGCGATGGACGCTTATTTGTAAAATAATAATATATGTCCATATATGTTTTGCTAAATATACGTTCCGTCGTTTCAAAATTTCCTAAAAGGTCTCCCTTTATAAATGTTCGTGTCGCTCACGGACACGTAGGAAATAGCGAGACCATAGCTCTTTTTCAAAAACCTCTTGGTAAACTTTTAATTCATGCAAAGTACTCAGGTACTGTCCTCGGATCAATCCTGTTCGGCTACTACATAATATAGTGCCCATCATGAAAACAAGATGCTCCAAAGCAAAATCAGCCTCAAAAGGCGTGTCCAATAATCACGTGCGTCTGGTACTCACAGAAATCAAATCCAAATACAGGTGATACAATATGCACAAAAGCCAAAACTAAGTGCAATGGGTGTACACGAAAGCATCTGTCCAGTGCAACGGGTGGCACGACAACAATATCAAGTGCATCCGGTGCAACTAATGTACGAAGTACGAATCTGATGCAGCAAATGCACAAAATACAAATACAGTGCATCCAGTGTACGAAATACGAATACAGTGCATCCAGTGCACGAAATACGAATACAGTGCATCCAATGCACGAAATACGAATACAGTGCATCTAGTGCACGAAATACGAATCCATAACTTAAATGCGTATAAAAGAAACACCGAGTGTACCAAGGTGTACAAAATCATAAACGTGTGCAACTGCGTGCAGAAAACATATACCAATGCACTGCAAGCGCATATAAGCTATACCGAGTGCAAAAATCAAATTGAGTGCATACCACACGCACAAAATCAATCAACTATATGAAATCCACGAAATCATAAACATATGCAGTCAAGGAACAAAATCCAATATCAAGTGCAATAGATACGCACAAATCGTGAATCAACACAACGGTGTAATAAATATATATCAAGTGCAATAACTAGGCACAAAAATGTAAATACCCAGTAGGTGCAGCCATAGTGCACGAAAACCATATCATGAAACTCAATCATCAAAACTAAAATCCAAGTGATATAAGTGTGATACTCGGATCACAAATGCAAATCACAACAAATGACATTGAGCTACACCTCCTACAATGTCGAAAAATAAATTGGTGCTTTAAAACCGGCAGAACAAGAATATCCGCTTGCTTCCTGTTCATGGTCTGGCGTCCTCAGTCTCTAGGTCCTCAATTTTCTCTGTAGATCACCAATCTCGCAATCCATCGGCTTGTCGGCCCGGTCCGGTATGCTAACGGAAACGATTCCGCCCTGGCACTCCTCTGGTCATCACTCGGCCAATTATCACGACCACTCGTAAAGCAGCACGTCACTGGTGTCGGCCTCTGGCCCTCTGAATACACGTCACACATCTGATCCTCGGTGCAAATATTATTGCAGCAGTGTCCTGGAAGGAATCTGCTCAGGGTCTATTCCGATCTTGCCTATGCCGAACTATACGGAGGCCGGTACTCTCACATAATCTTTTCTCGCGTTCTGTACATCTGTGTTCTCACCACAACATTCCCTCGGGAACTGGCCGTATCCCAACGCCTCTGTATGCATATCATATCTCTAATCTCGATGGGGAGTAACAACAGCTCGTCAGCGTCTCGCATAAACCTTTGGTTCCACTCGTCTGTATCATCATCCACTATGACGTCACGCCATGCTATCTGCGCACTGCAACTGTTCTCGGCCACGGTCAATCCGGAGTCTCTCACACGGACTCAAAATCACGAACTCGGTATCTTCATCACTCTGTAGAAGATATTTAGCCGAACACGCCCTTGGGAACTCGTCCCAACCCTCGGAGGTATACTCAATACTCGTCCGTCCTCGATCAGCCCACAACGCATCTGGGTGAGGTCCTCTATCCGAAACTGGTCAGCTTACTAGTCTCTTATCACATGGTATCCAGAGGACGTTAAACTTTTCGATCGAGTCATCGAAGTCCCATAATTTCCCGAAAGATCAACACTTGAGCACAGTCTAAAAATATCTGGTACATACCACAGTACCTCTGGACCAGCCGTAGAAAGGCAAACCCAAGCCTTACTGATGGACCGCTAAACTGCCGCAAACCCTAAGGTTCAAAGAGGTTTCATGGTCATCATGTCGAGTTAGGGTTTCATTCTTCTAGAGGGTCCACAGAATCACTTGCATGTTCCTCCGAACACTTTAAACTTGGAAAAAATGGGTTTCTGACACTCGTTCGAACTTTTTAGCTTCGCCTATAGAACATGTGAATACTCTTCGCCCACATGCTAAACAATGCCTCAATCCTTCAAGAAAGACGATACATCAACGGTCATCTCTGGATCGGTCTGCTCTAGATCTGAGTAAGACTCTCCACACTGAAAATCTTCAAATCAACTAGGCCTGCGTCGGCACATCAGATCTGACAAATCGCCTTCATCTCTCAACTCAAGATGGACTAGCTATCACCTATCGCATCTCTGTCTAGAAGCTCCAGCGATCTCGGCTCATAAGCTCTGGAAGTGACATCCCATCAATCTCAGCAACAGATGGGTCGTCTGTCTGCACCGTAGACGACATCATAATCTCTGAGGTAGCCTGTACATCAACAATCCTCTCGCAACTGGCAGTTCTAACAACCGCCCGATCATCCGGCGTAAAACAAAACACTCACCTCAACAAGAGGTCACAACACAAACACTATATCAAGACGTTCCCAAGTCACCAGACAGCACAATGGTCAGCTCTCGTACCAGACGAGCCCTCTGTTAGTGTATATGCCCTAGAGGCCATTACTGTATCATACTGGATTGTATATTACTTGATGGAAGCTTGGGATATTCATCTTGTATTGACATTCTTGCTCAAAATGGTAGTATGCTACTTGGTTTGTTTCTGCTTTAATGTGTGCATGTGTTTCTTTTAGCATATCGCCTTTACACATTAGTGGAGCCCTTAGGATCTTTGCTTGATTACCAGCGTTGTGATGGCGGTCACACTCATGGGGGCTAGGTAATCCACAAGCACATCCTTATGCAGGTCCCTAGTCGCAGGACTATTGAGACAGGGCATCAATACTCCGGAGTAGACTAGCACATGAGCTTTTTATCCCAGCTTGGGAGACGGTCTGTCCCACAGCCGTCAGTACGTCGTACTTGAGATAGTATGCGGGTGCTCGTTAGGTTACGAGTACACTGGACAGGACTCGTCGGGAACTGTTGGTTGGTATTATACCTATCGTCAGTTATCAGTTCCAAGGTGACATGAGTACAGCTTAGTCCGTTGACTTGACACTGTCACTTCGCCTCGAGTGTGTTCCCGCTGTACTTTGATTACTACCCTACCACGGCTCAAAGGAGTCATGCAAACAGGTAGTTTTTGGGTGCAGTCCCGAAGCACTTGGAGGCAGTGACGGTTAGACAGGATTCGTCTCTCCCGGTATTGGGGGTTGATATCGCGCTGTGTCTAGGAGAGCCATTACACAAAGTCCCTGGCCAGGGCAAGCGAGATAGACTGGTTGGTTTCCAGTGTTATCTCAGGGTGTTCTGGGCTACACTCCGGCACGACTTGTACCGCTAGTAGGGGACTGACGTTTACCGCCCCCTAGGCCTGCCATGCGATATTCTTAGACGAACAGACCGGACTGTACGGAGACTGTCACATTCAGGCTCAGTAGGAGTTCAGATGGGTTTTACTCGTCAGTCTTCTTATCGGCATCTACCTGGGGACCGTTACGTACAGCTAGTGCCGCTTGCGGTCTGTGGTTAAACCCACTGTCAGCGTAGTGTCGAGTTTTTAGAGTCCCACACAGAGGGTTATTCGCCTTTAGGCAAAATGAGTAGAGGTCGCATGGTTTTGCGACAGGGTTCGTTCACATCCGCGCACTTGTGCACGTTTGGTGTCCGGACAGCTTATACTAGTGGGCTTTGGTTTAAGCCGGATTCTAGTATATGATTTGGGATTGGTTTTATCTCATTGTATTCGTGTTCCTCGGACACGAATACGGGTGTGTATGCACAATTGTTTGAGGCAGAGGAAGAGAATTTTCATTAGGGTTTTGGAACGGGTGCGTATGCACAGTTGACAGTCGTCTTTTTCCAAACCCTAATGAATTTGTGATATATCAATTAATAATATTAATTAAATGAAATTGTGTCATAGTTGGGTTTGTTGACTTTTTGACCAAGGTTGACTAGTTGACCATGGTTGAAACTTTGACCATCATCATTACACATCAAAGATGCTCTTTGATCTTTGCAAAAAAAAACATTTAATGTGAAATGATAATTGTCTCATCAAACCAACCATCAACTTTTTCATTTGATTAAAATTATTAATTTGATTAATTCACTTATATTGTTATGGTTGTAAAAAGCTATCTCATTCTATCATTTTGATTCTCTCTCCTCCTCTTCCTCTCTCTCAAGCTCTCCCCTCTCATAAGTTGAGAACCCTTTGAGCTTGAGATAAAACCCTTCAAAAACACTCTCTAGTCTTTCTAAGGTCCTAGGTCTAGCACACCAAGTACCTTAGTTACTTCTAGTTTGAGGTTGGAGCCAAAGGTTGAGGCCCTCGGGTGGATCTTTCTTCGGCAAGGGAAGGCGACAAGGAGAACCCGTTCTTTCACTCCAAGGAGCAAGAAGAGAAGGACTTGAAGACCTAAGTATAACCCCCTTTCCGAGTAGCTAAACTCTCTTTAGCTTTGTAGTTAGTTTTGTTTAGCAAAGATCCCTCCTTTAGCATAGTCCATGTTGCCTAGTGTTGTAAAAATCCGATTTTTCATAACGTTTCCGTCTCCCCGCAAGCACCGGGGTAGGCAACGTGGACTTACAGTGGCATCAGAGCCTAGCTAAATACAAACTAACCAGTTAGCAAAGTATCTAGAATTTCGATCGAAAAAAATCGCAAAACTATTTTTCAAAACCCTAAGTTTCTGTCGATTTTTGTTTCTGCTCTAAAAATAATAAATCATACTTCAAAAATCGGCTCAGGGTTCTTATAGAACGCACAAGGAAAACGATCCACTGACTCGGCCGACTCACCGCGGATCCGCGGCAGAAGCTTGCTCCTGCCGAGGATCCACGGCCGAGTTGACTCGGCCGTGGTTCATTTTCCTTGCAGTGTTCTTCTGTTGCTGTTTTGGGATTTTTAATATAGTTTGTTTCCACCCAGATTTTCCAGAGAACAAGTTAGTTTTTGGGGTGGTCACAAATCCGTATTTTGATCGAATTTCTTTACACTTTGGCTAATGGGTTATATCTGTGATGTGATATATGTATTGAACGTCTGCTAATCGCTATACGTCGATTAGTGGGGGTTATACATATCTGTGATCTGTAATGTTGATGGTTTGTGTATATGAATTTGTTGGATTGTCGCGGATGAATAGCCGGGGGGTTGTGAGATGAGAGTTTTCTTATTCTTTTAATTCTTATAATAAGTAATTTGATGTAATATTATTTGTATGGCCGCACAACCGGGTCGGGGTTGTAGCCGTCATTGTATAATTTCTTTTTACTGTTTTTGCTCCTAGGATAGACCCAAGGTGGGGTACACAAACTACCGGGTACCTCGAAGTACCGAGTGGCCTACTCACGTTGTTGAGGGAGGTTGCTTCACTTCGGATACTTGGCGGGTAGTTTGCCGCACCCGTAGGGGTCTAGGATAGGGTTTGGCTATTCATCGCGATCGTGTAATCCGTTCTTCGTTACAGGCTCGTACGAATTGCAGATTCCTAGTATATCCAATGTATTCATCTATGATCTGGAATGGCTATCATTGCATGTGACGAATGTTTATATATATCTATATGATATCTATTTAGGCGTTGCTTATGTTTTGCATCCGCGCTAGTCCAGCCCCCGCTCTGTCGTTAGTTAAGTAACCTAACGGGTGATGACGGGACCCCGTGGCGAATGCGGATGGCATAAGCGTACGTTATATTTTCGTTGTTTTCTGCAATGGTAGAATTAAATGATGGGACGCATTGGAATTAATGCAAGAAAAAAATAAACCAAGTAAAAGTCGTTGGAACACTTTGAAAACCACTCGGTTCTTTTCAAAACCAAACTTTTAAATGCGGAGCCTGAACCACTCCTTTTGAAAGCTATCTCATTCCATCGATTGTATCAAGTTCACTACGTTCACGGTTTCGCCAAAACTATTCGTAGCCCTCTGTCGTTTCACATGAATGGTCAATAAGTATTCAAGCTATGTTTGTTGGCCAAAGTCAAGACATAGTGATTGGTAGCTATTGGGTATTCATGTGCAGCATAGATAGATGTGTTGGTTTGGGGCAGTCGTTCTACCTTGTTGGCCAAAGTCAAGGGTATGTGCGGGTGGGCTCAAATTAACCTGGAGAATGACGGGTAGAACTTGACATGTGACTTATGATTTGTTGGCCAAAGTCAAGGTCATAAGAGCATGGGGCAAAAATCCACATCGGGAGTTTCAAAAGAACTGAAACTTGCTAGCGCTGCATACCATTTGGAGTGTGATGATTCTGGTAGGATTCCTTCAGTTTTGTCACGCGATGATATTTGGATCCCGATCCTACTGTGAGTATATGCTACTCCTCCGGAACTTTCTCACTTAACGATCAATGCTATAAACCAAGTAGGTGTCTAGAAAGGTGTTAGCGGGGCTACGCCCATAGGGAAAAGTGGTTATTTAATTAAGGAACTTCGCGAAAGCGTTGGAAAACCTCCCTCGATGTACCGGCACTGGCCTGGCTGAACAGTTAAGCAAGTATTGTACGGTGAGATTGATCCCGACTCGTTCTTCTTTTATGGTTTGAGGGGGGATTCGAGAGACAGTGGGAGCCATCCTGTTTAGACAAATTAAAAACCACTCTAAACTTGCAAGAGCATCATGCTAAAGTGTTTCTTCTCTCTCTCCTAATTGCAGCGACCAAACATCATGACTGCACTTAAGTTACTACTAGATAAAAATATACCGATAGGGCCAAACAACAAAAATTGGCTCAGGAATGCCAAAATGGCAATCACTTATGACAAGTTGGGGTATCTACTTACTACCAAAGCTCCCCCTGTCCCAGGTCCCAAAACCAGCATCGCGGATAGGGAAATCCGTAAGACCTGGGAAATCGACTGCGCGAAGGCCAAGTGCCTCGTGCTTGCCTCTATGGACAACGAACATCAGAGGAGGCACGAGAATATGGACCTCGAATCCATATTTATCCATACAAAAGAACTGTATGGAGAGAAATCCCGTATCGCCAGATACGAAGTGTCGAAGAAGTTGTTTTCGGCGAGATTGGCCGTCGGATCATCGGTAGCGGAACACGTGCTTAAGATGATTGGCTACATAGAGGAGCTCGCGGACCTTGGGACCACATTGGAGAATGAGCTCTATACGGACTTGATTCTTCAGTCCCTTCCTTCCACTTACGCCCAGTTCATCCTGAACTTCAACTTACAGGAAAAAGAAGTTGAACTTTCAGAACTCCTCAACATGCTGAGGAGTGCAGAGGGCACCCTACAGAAAGGTAGGGAAACATCCACTTTGTTTGTAAGAAGATCTTCCTCTTCTAGGTCCAAGGCGAAAGCCAAGGGAAAGAAGAACAAAAACCCCGCCAAACCAAAGGGCGGTGCTAGTAAAGTGAATACGAAGGGAAAGGCAAAGCCAACAAAGGTAGCGGTGAAGCTTGTGGATAAGGAAGAATGCTTTTACTGTCACAAGAGTGGACACTAGAAGAAAGATTGCAGGGCTTGGAAAGCCAGAACACAGGATCTGAAGCAGGTTGCGGCTTCAGCTTCAGCTTCAGGTGTGTATGTTATTGAAAACTGTCTATCAATAAACTCTACGTCCTGGGTATTGGATACCGGATCAGGATCTCATATCTGTAATTCTTTGCAGGCGTTGAGAAAGAGTAAGTTTTTGAACGCAGGTGACATGACCCTCAAAGTTGCAAACGGTGCTAGCATGGATGCTGAGGCCGTGGGGGACTATCATCTGGGAATGTCAGATGGACATATTTTGGTTTTACGTAATTGCTTTTTTGTACCCAATGCAACTTGTAATATCATTTCTGTATCTTTAGTTTCTAAAGAAGGTTATGAATTTGCGTTTGTAAGTAATGTTGTAAACATTCACCTTAATCAAGTTCTGATTGGGTCAGGTACATTGAGCAATGGTATATACGTATTAAACCAACCACAGATTTTCAATGTCCAAAATACACACAAAAGAAAGTCTCCGGAAACAAATCAGACTTTCTTATGGCATTGTAGACTGGGTCACATCAATGAGAGAAGGTTGACAAAGTTACGTACAGAAGGATATTTGGATCCGTTCGAATATCAATCGTATGCAACTTGTCAATCCTGTCTCAAAGGAAAGATGACAAAGACTCCGTTCACTGGACACAGAGAGAGAGAGAGAGAGCGAGCTCTTGGGACTCATACACAGCGACGTGTGCGGTCCAATGTCTACGAATGCACGAAGCGGTTATTCTTACTTCATTACTTTTACGGATGACTTTTCAAGGTACGGTTATGTCTTCTTAATGAAACATAAATCCGAAGCCTTTGGAAAATTCCAGGAATATAAGAATGAAGTAGAAAAACAAACAGGCAAAAGTATCAAGACACTAAGATCTGATCGAGGTGGTGAATACTTGAGTGCCGAGTTCCTGGATTACTTAAAAGAGAATGGAATTCTCTCTCAGCTTACTCCTCCATACACTCCGCAACACAACGGTGTATCGGAGAGACGGAACCGAACCCTATTGGATATGGTACGGTCCATGATGAGTAACGCTGAGTTACCGCGATCATTCTGGGGATATGCGCTAGAATCAGCTGTATACCTTTTGAATCGAGTTCCAACTAAGATTGTGCCTACTACACCATATCAGATGTGGTGTGGGAAGAGACCCTATCTTAATCATATTAAGACATGGGGATGTCCAGCTTTTGTCAAAAAGCAGCATGCGGACAAGCTCGAGGCACGCTCAGTACAGTGCAAGTTTGTGGGATATCCAAAGAACTCCAAGGGATATTTCTTCTATTGCGAAGAGGAACAAAAGGTTTTTGTTTCTCGTCATTCCCACTTCTTGGAAACCGAGTTTTTGGAAAATCAAATAAGTGGGAGCGCAGTAGAACTGGAAGAAATTCCAGAACCACGAGCTATTACCGAAAGCTTAGTAGAACCGGAGGGTTCGAAAGATCAGGACATTCCTGCGCCGCTCCGCAAAAGTAGTAGGCAGTCTCATCCGTCCGAGAGATACTACGGTTTTCTCATAGACGGGGATAGAGAGGATTGCATCATTGATAGTGATGATCCTACTAGCTTCCAGCAGGCCATTCAGAGCGTTGACTCGGTAAAATGGCGGATGCAATGCGGACCGAAATGGAGTCCATGTACACCAACAAAGTATGGACGTTGGACATTACTCCAGATGGGGTAAAACCCGTAGGATGCAAGTGGATCTTCAAAAGGAAGATTGGTGTAGATGGACAGGTTGAGACCTATAAAGCTAGACTTGTTGCAAAGGGTTTCCGTCAAAGACCTGGCTTGGACTACGATGAAACCTTTTCTCCAGTGGCTATGCTGAAATCCATTCGGATCCTTCTTGCCATTACTGCCTTCCACGATTATGAGATCTGGTAGATGGACGTAAAAACCGCTTTTCTAAATGGAAATTTAGAGGAGTGTGTCTATATGGACCAGCCAGAGGGTTTCATTCAGAGTGGGAGCAGCGGAAAGGTGTGCAAGTTGCTTTAGTCTATCTATGGACTAAAGGAGGCATCGCGGAGTTGGAACATCTGTTTTGATGAGACGGTCAAAGAATTTGGCTTTATCAAAAATCCAGATGAACCATGCATCTATAGTAGATTTGTAGCAAGAACTGTTGTATTCCTCGTATTATACGTGGATGACATTCTCTTGATAGGAAATGACATTCCTATGCTACAATCTGTCAAAGGGTTCTTGTCACACAGGTTCTCCATGAAAGACCTAGGTGATGCCTCAGACATTCTGGGGATCTGGATCTATCGTGACAGATCCAAGAGGATATTAGGACTCTCACAGTCCAGGTACATCGACACCATACTGAAAAAGTTCAGTATGGAAGATTCCAAGCGCGGTAATCTACCGGCTTGTTACGGGATCACCCTCTCCAAAGAGATGTCTCCCAAGACTGATTTGGAAAGGGATCGCATGTCTATTATACCCTACGCTTCTGCGGTAGGCTTTATAATGTATGCGATGTTATGTACCAGACCAGATGTAGCTTATGCACCGAGTGTGGTAAGCCGGTATCAGTCAAACCCTGGGGAGAAACACTGGATAGCGGTAAAGAACATTCTCAAGTACCTGAGAAGGACTAAGGAGATGTTCTTGGTGTATGGCGGAAAAGACCTCCAGATCGAGGCCTTTGCTGACTCCAGCTTCCAGAGTGACAAGGATGATTCCAAGTCCATGTCGGGTTATGTCTTTACCTTCTATGGAGGGGCGGTGTGTTGGAAGAGTTCCAAACAGGAAACCGTTGCTGACTCGACGATGGAAGCGGAATATATCGCTGCTGCAGATGCCGCAAAAGAAGCCGTATGGATAAGGAAGTTCCTAACAGAACTTCAGGTGGTTCCGTCCATTGTTGACCCAGTACCTCTGTATTGCGACAACAACGGGGCTATAGCTTTAGCGAAGGAACCCAGGTTCCATCAGAAGTCCAGGCATATCTTGAGGCGGTATCACTTGATCAGGGAGATCGTGGGTCGCTAGGAGATCGAGGTTCGGAGAGTTGCTACGGAGGATAACATTGTTGATCCATTCACCAAGGCCTTATCCCAGACTCAGTTCGAGTGGCTGATCGAGATGATAGGTCTTCGATACACCAGTACATGGCCTTAGTGCAAGTGGGAGATTGTTAGTGTATATGCCCTAGAGGCCATTACTGTATCATACTGGATTGTATATTACTTGATGGAAGCTTGGGATATTCACCTTGTATTGACATTCTTGCTTAAAATGGTAGTATGCTACTTAGTTTGTTTCTGCTTTAATGTGCGCATGTGTTTCTTTTAGCATATTGCCTTTACACATTAGTGGAGCCCTTAGGATCTTTGCTTGATTACCAGCGTTGTGATGGCAGTCACACTCGTGGGGGCTGGGTAATCCACAAGCACATCCTTATGCAGGTCCCTAGTCGCAGGACTATCGAGACAGGGCATCGATACTCCGGAGTAGACTAGCGCATGCGCTTCTTATCCCAGCTTGGGAGACGGTCTGTCCCACAGCCGTCAGTACGCCGTACTTGAGATAGTATGCGGGTGCTCGTTAGGTTACGAGTACACTGGACAGGACTCATCGGGAACTGTTGGTTGGTATTATACCTATCGTCAGTTATCAGTTCCCAGGTAACATGAGTACAGCTTTGTCCGTTGACTTGACACTGTCACTTTGCCTCAAGTGTGTTCCCGCTGTACTTTGATTACTACCCTACCACGGCTCGAAGGAGTCGTGCAAACAGGTAGTTTTTGGGTGCAGTCCCGAAGCACTTGGAGGCAGTGACGGTTAGACAGGATTCGTCTCTCCCGGTATTGGTAGTTGATATCGCGCTGTGTTTAGGAGAGCCATTACACAAAGTCCCTGGCCAGGGAAAGCGAGATAGACTGGTTGGTTTCCAGTGTTATCTCAGGGTGTTCTGGGCTACACTCCGGCACGACTTGTACCGCTAGTAGGGGACTGACGTTTACCGCCCCTCTAGGCCCGCCATGCGATATTCTTAGATGAACAGACCGGACTGTACGGAGACTGTCACATTCAGGATCAGTAGGAGTTCAGATGGGTTTTACTCGTCAGTCTTCTTATCGGCATCTACCTGGGAACCGTTACGTACAGCTAGTGCCGCTTACAGTCTGTGGTTAAACCTACTGCCAGCGTAGTGTCAAGTCTTTAGAGTCCCACACAGAGGGTTATTCGCCTTTAGGCAAAGTGAGTAGAGGTCGCATGGTTTTGCGACAGGGTTCGTTCACATCCGCACACTTGTGCACGTTTGGTGTCCGGACAGCTTATACTAGCGGGCTTTGGATTAAGCCAGATTCTAGTATATGATTTGGGATTGGTTTTATCTCATTGTATTCGTGTTCCTCGGACACGAATACGGGTGTGTATGCACAGTTGTTTGAGGCAGAGGAAGAGAATTTTCATTAGGGTTTTGGAACAGGTGCGTATGCACAGTTGACAGTCGTCTTTTTCCAAACCCTAATGAATTTGTGATATATCAATTAATAATATTAATTAAATGAAATTGTGTCGTGGTTGGGTTTGTTGACTTGTTGACCAAGGTTGACTAGTTGACCATGGTTGAAACTTTGACCATCATCATTACACATAAAAGATGCTCTTTGATCTTTGCAAAAAACATTTAATGTGAAATGATAATTGTCTCATCAAACCAACCATCAACTTTTTCATTTAATTAAAATTATTAATTTGATTAATTCACTTATATTGTTATGGTTGTAAAAAGCTATCTCATTCTATCATTTTGATTCTCTCTCCTTCTCTTCCTTTCTCTCAAGCACTCCCCTCTCATGAGTTGAGAACCCTTTGAGCTTGAGATAAAACCCTTCAAAAACACTCTCTACTCATTCTAAGGTCCTAGGTCTAGCACACCAAGCACCTTAGTTACTTCTAGTTTGAGGTTGGAGCCAAAGGTTGAGGCCCTCGGGTGGATCTTTCTTCGGCAAGAGAAGGCGACAAGGAGAACCCGTTCTTTCACTCCAAGGAGCAAGAAGAGAAGGACTTGAAGACCTAGGTATAACCCCCTTTCCGAGTAGCTAAACTCTCTTTAGCTTTGTAGTTAGTTTTGTTTAGCAAAGATCCCTCCTTTAGCATAGTCCATGTTGCCTAGTGTTGTAAAAATCCGATTTTTCATAACGTTTCCGCCTCCCCGCAAGCACCGGGGTGGGCAACGTGGACTTACACCCTCCCTGACCATACACTAGCGGCAGCTCAATCTGCGCTCAAACATGGTGACAGGAATCTCAATCGAGTATCGAAGAAAGCAGATCAATGGCATGAAAGGAAACGACAGATCCAGTATGGATACATGATCAATAGAAGGAACAGCATCAATAAGAGTATGATCATGGAACAAATAGAATCGAAGATCTCAAATGGATGTATGATCATGGGTACGAAGAGAATCATAAATCTCAAAATATGTACATCCTAAGGTTTCTTGAGTGGAGTATCGTATCGTAAATATGTCGCGGAACATACGTATGGTACGTCACTCTACCCAAGCTACCTACTCCATCAATCAGGGTTGACCTATGACACGAAAGTTCGGGTCTAATACCCCCCCCGTTCAAGTCTAAGTTCCGTAAGGTCAAGCCTAGGTTCTGAAATATATATACGCCCTAGACTCCGCATAGTCAAGCATAGACTCGAACCAAGGTTAAACCTAGCGCTCTGATACCAACTTTGTCACGACCCGAAATATTAGCTCATGACCAGCACTTAAATCACGCAACGTCTAAAGGCATAACGTAATTCAAGAAAGCTGAAACCCAGAAATCTAAACCTTTTTAAGAAAATAAAGGAGGTGAAGTTTTGAATTAAAGGTATAATGAAATCAAGTTTTCTTAATGCATAGAAAAGGAACAAGAAAATGCAAGTGAAATTTACTAGTTTAAAAACGTGTTTCATCTTTTAAAAATTTGGACAGCACCTACTTTGCATATTTTGATACAAAACCACAAATACATAACAATAATAATGGCATCCCCAAGCGGGAGCTAGCTCTTCTCCAAGCGGCGGATCACAACCACACAAAGCAGTATAAGTATGTATACGACGCCCAACGGTGAAGTTCGCCACAAAAGGTAAAGAAATAAGTAAGACATCAAAACCATAAGTAGCGGAAACACCCTCGCTCTAAGTCTCGCAACCACAAATCTCAGTAAGTCTCATTACTTATACAAATACTAATTTTTGATTGATGGAGTTGACTAGATACAATATGAAATATAAATACAAGAGTGGGTATGATACAAATGTCCTACCTACCAAAGTAAAATACCCGAATGCAACTGTGTGCCAGCGATGCCGCTACTGATCCATGCGGGCAACCTGCAAGAACTGTGGCACAACGGGGGTGAGTTACCAACTCTTGAGTAGAAAAACATCTACAAGTAGAAATTGAATAAACAACGACTCCTAGTTCAACTATATCATAAAAGTAATACTATGATATCTAGGGTGACCGGGTCTGTATATGTGCCAACAAGGTAGTCAATGCCAATAAGCATGTGGATAACATCCAACAGTATAATCAAGGCATGTATGGATGTGGATCTTGTCCACCCATATAATCAATGTATGCATGTATGTGGATCTCATCCACCCATATAATTAATGTATGTATGCATATAGAGCTCGTCGACGTGTTAACCACTGACACAACAACATCATGCATGTAAATATCATAAAAGCATATGCATGAAAATATGAGGATATAAATCAACATATGTCCCTCGCGACACCTCAAAATCATGGAAGCTGAGTGTCCAGCAAAAACACTCGAAACATCATGAAACCCGTGTCCAGCATCAATACGCAAATCCTCATATCTCTCGGGCTCCGTCAGTCCAGATCGACCCATGGGCTCCGTCAGTCCGGATCGGCCCATATCATCTCTCGACTCCGGTCGATATCCTCCGGATATCCGTCGAGCCCAAATACTATCACCGATAGGTAGTGCTCCCCTGACAGGCTCATCGACTAACAATACGAGTCTTCTCGCCCCGGGGTACCTCACCGGGTCCACCATGTACCCACAGACGGTGCCTACCGCTCCTCGAATCGGGTTTCACATGCCACTTTCAGAACCGAGAAAACACATGGTGGAGGCACTGAAATATCATATAAAGAGAAACCGGGTTTTTAAAACAATACATACTTTCTTTTGAAATAACCACGGTTCTCAAATCCAGAAATCTCATGAAAACAGCATATCTCAATGCGTATGAACATAAAGCATGATGTATGCGACATATAAAAGAATGTAAGCATATCCGTATATCATGCAGCATGGAACAGTGATGCGACAATATCAAGGAAAACCGCTCTTTTAAAATGAATCGCGTTGTTAAATATATACCGCGGTTCCCAATTTCTCTCAAGTCAAATGCAGCATCGTATAAGGCATATGTAACTATAGCAAGTAAACTATGCAAGGGGTCATATCATGATGCAGCAATCGTACTGTGTAGTGACATGGCAATTATCGATGATGAAGTGTGTGAGCCGGCAAATCTGTGTAAGTGTAACATACGCATCATCGATAATAGTGTAAGTGTACTAGCACAGGTATAAGCAATGCCATGAGAATAACATGAATGCAGCATAATGTAAATCATCGGCTAAAAGCTATAAGGTATACGTATCTACATGATCGAGTCGGTGAATCAAACAATCGGCACCCAGCCACAACACCATGTACGGTATAACCCATCGTACGGCAACCCCTATTAAAGGGTAAGGATCAATCGTCATAAAACTTATCACGTATGGAAAATCATCGTACGACGTCACTAAACTATCGGGGATCCTATCATCCTATATGACAAAGAGGGGTACGGACCTAACGTCTCGTACGACATATCACACATGATTCACAACATTTATATATCTATATACCTACGTCCAAGGGCACATCCAAAACAAACTCATATCAGGGGACCGGTAAAGGTATCAATCATCTCAGTCAACTCGCATCCGTGTACCAATATATCATCATATCACATGCCAAATCGTATTCTCTTTTCATCGCATCTAAATCTCACATACACACCCGAACCATACAATCAGTTTTTAAAAGATGCAAATTATAGTTTTGAAAGTCGGGGCTACGGTGTTTTTAAGGAAAAGATATCATTTGCAAATCCGTAATGTCCCTCAAGGTATCTGTTTAAAAGATACATACAATTCTTCAGTTTGGAAATATGTATGGTTCGGATGACACATTTACGTCGGCTATCGAGTCTTATAGTACGCTAAATGGCAATATCGTCAAACATCATCCTCAAATTCCGTCATCACATATTAGCCGTATCATATCACTTCTAACTATCCTTTAGTTTCTAATATGGTTCTCTAACTATCTTTTAACTCTATTTATATTTTTCTATATAAGGTTCCCTTAACCATATTCTATATGTATAAATCGGTTTCCATCAAAGTTTGCGGGGGTGCTATACGCCATCCACCCGACTTCCCCCGTGGATATAGATCCACTCACCTTGCTCCTTGCTTGCCGAAGTCGATGATGCCATGCTCCGTCGCATCAGAATCCACGCGAAGGTACCTACAATAATACACAATCGCAATCGTTTATTAAAATCGAATCCGGAAAACCGATACGGCACACGGCGCGCTCATAGGTTAGAACCTATGGCCTACGCGTGCAAAAACAATCAAACAACCCTTGTTGTCGATGTACAAACATCCAAAAATCCATTACAAATCCAAATAGCAAAACCAAACATTTCAAAATATGGAAAATATAGCCAAAATCACATCAAACTGCTCCCAGATTTTGACTCAGGTCAAACTAGCCAATTTTGCACATATAGGGGGTCTAATTATCAGATAAGTGAACCATATACCAAGAACCAACCCCAAATTCCCTAATGTGGCCGCAATTTGCGGCCACAATGACTAAATCTGCGGCCCAGATGTTGAGTTGGGGTCCCGGATCTCTAGGGTACACTCACAAACACCTGCTCATCTCACTGTCTTTGCGAAATAATTTTCCAGGTCTCCGAGTGTTAGCAGATCTCTAAACAACCTCATAATTTTCACAATTTCCCGATATCGACGAATCTAAAGTTCGTGTTTTGTGGTTTGGTCACTGGTACAGGTCAAGAATTGGTCTCTAGGGTCTTATAACAGCCACTAGGCATCCCCCAATCCACACAACACTCAAACCCCTATCTAGAATTTTCCAAGTTCACAAATTCACCACTAAACGAATTCTAAACTATGCTAAAATACAAGAAAACTCAAAACTAACTAATTGGAAGAAGATATACCTCACTTGGGCATCTTAAGAAAGCCCTAGCTCGATCAAAGTCTCCAAAATCAAACATTGCTTGGTCCATTTTGTAAAGGATGAAGAGGGGGTTGCTTTTAATGAAAGGGGATTAGGGTTTTGATGAATATTTAGAGATGGATCTTAGGGTAGAGGTGGAGTGAGATGAGTTGAGGAGGAAGATGAAGTAAATAATGGGGAGGGAAAAAGAATGGCTGCCCTCTCTCTCCTACTCTCACTCTCTCTTATTCTCACCCTCCTTTTCTCTCTCCAATCATTCTCTCTTTTTAACCCTTTTCCTTTTTCTTTTAAAACCAAACCATATAATACCCCAAAAAAATACAAGAAAACAACATGTAACTAAAATGCAACATGACATAGTGCACTCTCCATGAAAAACTGTAAAAACACGGATTTGGCTTAATAGCGATTAGCAGTGCACTAATCGGGTAAAATTTTAAAGTTGCATATAATTAATTATAAAAATGCCAAGTCCAATAAATATATTTTTAAATGAATAAATCATTTTAATCCCTAATTATTGTTAGTTATATGTATGCCCTAGAGGCCATTACTGTACATTGGATGTATATTGTAGTGGATGCTGGGACATATATAGGTAGGACTTTCTTGCTCGACATGATAGTACGCTATCTGGTTGCTCTTTATCTTAACATGTATACTTTCTGTCTCTCTGATTACATGTTGATAAAGCCCTTAGGATGTGTACTCGACTTCCAGGACTATGATGTAGATCATACTAGTGGGGCCTGGGTAGTCCATGAGTACATCCTTGAAATGTTCCTAGTCGTGGGAATATCGAGACGGGGCATCGATATTCCAGAGTAGACTAGCGCATATCTTCTCGACCCATGCGATGGGCGATGGATGATCCCATATCCATTGGTGTTTGACATCGAAGATGGTATGCGGGTGCTCAGTGGAGACTGGGTACACTGAACGGACTCGCCGAGAACTCCCAGATGGTATTATACCTCACGTCAGATGGCAGTTCTCTGGTGACACTGGTACAGCTTAGTCTGTTGACCCGAGATCGTCATAGAGTCTTGTGTGTCTCCCACTGTGCTTTGATTTCCACCCTACCACGGCTCTACTGAGTTGTGCAAACAGGTGGTTTTTGGGTACAGTCCCGATTCACATGGAGGCAATGAGCGATAGGAGGGGATTCGTCTCTCCCGGTATTGGGGGTTGATGTTGTGCTATGCTCGACTGGCCATAACAGGAAATCCCTGGCCAGGGTTGTAGTGATATACTGGTAAGAGTTATCAGTAGTTTCACGAATGTTATGGACCCTACGTCGGCATGACTTATCGAGCTATTGGGGTCTGACGTTTACCACCCCTAGGCGAGATATGCGACATATCAGACGAATAGACCGGACTGTACGGTAAGTGTTACTGGTTGGATTCACAGGAGTGTGAGCGGGCTTGCCCGTCGATCTTCTGATCGCTCAATACCCGGGTGGCCGTTACGTTTAGCAGACCGCTTGCGGCTTGTGGGTGTTTGATATGATCATCATCTACTGCCGGCGTATTGACGAGTCTTTAGAGTCCTACACAGAGGTTTCCTAGTTCAAGCGAAACGAAATAGGAGCGCATATGAGATATGTGCGGGACCGAGAATAATTCGAGTATGCGATACCGTATTACATTCTCGCGATCTATGTATCGATTGGTTATATGCGATATAACCTAGTTATCGAATCAAGGATTGATTCGATAAGCCGATACATATGATACTAGTCGGTTATATCCGATATGACCGGATCGTTAAATCAAGTGTTGATTTAATGATTTTGTGCATATTTATATATTTGATATATTACTTTGCGTTAACTAGTAATGGTTCACTTTAAAAGGATTTTCTCACTTGAATTGTGCACATTGTATAAGCGATATAGTTTTGTGCACATGTTTGTATCATGTTTGATGATACATGCTTACTTGGTTAAGTGTAAAGAATCAAACCATGGTTTAAGTTAATGATTAGGGCTTTGATTATTTATTCATTTATCTTTCTTATTTATTCATTTTGGAAAAAGAAAAAGATAAATGAATGGATGAATGTTTTGTCTTTAGTTGAAGTTTCTTGAAACTTTGACTAAGTCACTCTTTTGTTCTTATGCTTAACCCTAACCATCCTTTTAACCATGGTCTTTTCTCTACACTTAACTATAGTTGAAAGTATGATAAGTATTGATTTATTTTATCTAATTATTAAGACTTATCATATCTTCTTCTTCTTCTTCATCTTCTTCAACATGAAGAAAGCTAGTGGCCATCAATGGCAACTAGTGAAATTGAGTGAGAAATCCAAATATAAAGTCTACCCACTTCCTATTTCTTCATCCTCTACCTCTTGCCAAGTTGTATAGGGTGTTTACTTCACAAGTTTTCAAAGCTTGGTGAAGTTGGAGCTTGTTCTTGTGATGCTTCGACGTAGATCATCTTCGGCATCGAACCGACGATCAAGCCCGCCCATTCTTCGATGATGCCAATGCTAGAGTCGTGAGTTCGATTTGGACAGTGGAGGGAGATCATCGTGGAGCTTAGGAAGTGGTGGACCGGATCTACAAAGGTTGTAGCCCCTTTCCTTTAGATACATTTCCATTTACTTGCTTGCTTCGCCTATATATATCTAGTTAACGATCTGTTCTAGGTTTTCTCGGCACCGTAATTTTTAGAAATTTGCATGTTTGATCACTTGTGAGACTCCACTAGAGTGCCTAGGAACCCTACAGTGGTATCAGAGCCTAGCTAGAGCCTTAGGCGAAGTCCCGACGGAATCAGAAGTCCGATCGACCCAAAACCCGACTTGAAAAATGCTCCCTGGACTTTTCTGTAAAATGTGGATTTTTGTAGATTAAAAATATTCAGAAATATCAGCAGGAAGATACAAGGGTTACTGGAAAATTCGAGCACGTGATTCCATAAAGGAGCCGCGGATCAGCGGCATGAGCATGCTAATGCCGCTGATCCGCGGCCATTTTGTCTTTCTGTGCATCCTATTTTGCACAGTAATTCGTAGTTCTCTGTGCTGGTTTTTCTGGGGATTTTTAATAATTTTTCCAGAGTTGCATTTTCTGGGTTGTATTGGGAACTCGGTGTATCGATCGGATTGTCTAATCTTGTCGGTGTGTTTTTCCGGATAAATCTTAGAATATGTTAAAAAGTTCGACCGGATATAAATACCCACTTTTTCCCCTGTTGGGAAATTTCCAGTTGTTGGATTTTTTCCGTAAGTTTAACGACGTTCTAAGTAGTGCAAGTAACGCGATGGACCCTCTAGAAGACAACAAACCTTAACTCGATTATGTGACCGTCTTGAACTGCCCTTTGAACCTTCGGGTTTGGGGCAGTACGGCGTGCCACATGTGAGGCGTTGGCTTGACCCTTCTACGGCTGGACCGTTGGTACTGAGGCACGAACTGAATGTTGTTAGACTTATTTCATGTGTTGAGCTGTATCGGGAAAACTTGGGTGTTCGATTGTTCGATCGAAAAGTTTAGCATTTTCTATTTATCCGGAATGTGATACAATAATTGAAATTCACAAATTGTTATGAGATAACGGAATGAATATTATAAACGTAGCAGTTTAGTCTCACTTGATCGGTTGCCACGGAGTTTTGATGTGATCAAAAGTCCGTCGCAATCACGTAGCATACGCGGATACTCGCTGGGTAAACTTAATAGACAGCCTCACTCCATAGCCCCGACCAAGTGACTGTAGGAGAACCCCGTCGCCGAAAGCATCCGTTCGGGTGCTCGCGGCAGCGGTATTCCGCCTTGGTGCACTTCGTCGACGGTATCGGGGGTGCGGCCGCCTACTAAAGTTTGCGACGAGTATTCGATCAGAATGTCGGGAATCCTGTTGAATTACCCGACTTGATATTGAAAAGTGTTTTCGATTTTGAGACTAAAATGCGGGGTTTATAATTGTTAGGCATGCGATGTCTAAAGAATTCATTTGATCAGGCATGCGATGTCTGAGGTGGTTGCGGATTCCAACTGTTGTAGTTTTACACTTTCTTTTCTGTGACCGTAAGTGTAATATGTGATATCGCCGGTTTCGTTGCTATATGTCAACGACAATTGGGATACGCATGTTTGCTTACGTTGATGACATGTGATGTTATGTGTTGCTGGATATGTTATATTGGATCGTCGTGTTTGAATAGCCGGGGGTTTTTATGCGAGATGAGTGTTTTTCATTTTCATTCATGTAAAAACTTGTATGTAATATTCTTTTATTGGGGCACTTCCAGGTTGCGGAAGTTGTCACCGTTGATGTATATTATTTACTTTTCTGCACTAGGATAGACCCAAGGAGGGGAGCACAAGTAACCGGGTTCTGGGGTCCAGTGGGAGACCAACTCGAGGAGTCGAGTCCGGGTCTCCTAACCCTAGAATTGGTAGGGTTTCTTGCCGCTCTCGTAGGGGTCTAGGGGTGTGGGATTGGCTATTCATCACGACCGTGGAATCCGTGTTTTATACTGGCTCGTATTGAAAACACGGACGTCCTAGTATATCCAATATTTCATATGTTTCTTCTGCTGTGATTTATCTGTGATGTGATCATATGATGTTCTATGACAGGTATTATATATAGTATATATGATATATTATATAGACGTTGCTTATGTTTTACACCCACGCTAGCCCTGCCTCGCTCTGGCGTAAGTTACCTAACCTAACGGTGCAGACGGGACATCGAGACGAATGCGGATGGCATAAGCGTACGTTATATTTATCTGTGATGATTAGGTGGACTTAATTGATGGGATATTCATTAATGAGATTAATGAAAGAAAATAAACCTAATTGATGTTGTGGAATCGAATTTCAAAATAAAACAGGTAGCTACAGTTCTTGCTTTGCATCGTGGTGTTCCTTGTAGAACATCCTGCACCTTATTCGATAAGGAAAGGACCGAGATCTCTTCACCGGGAGTAACTCCTTTAGCAATAACTGGCAGATGCTACAACCCTCGGTTTTTCTTTTGATCGCTTCTATAGTTTCTGCTTTGCACAGTGATATATATGATATATCCCGCACCTCATTCGACGAGGAAAGGGCCGACGATCCCTTCACCGGGAGTGACCCCTTTAGCAAAACTAGAAAAGCCTCAAAAACATTCCATTTAAAAACCATTTGATTCCGCAACGAGATCAAGTTCAAAGCGTTAAAGGTTTTCACAAAAACCAGACGCAACCCTCCGTCATTTTAGGAAGTAGAGTACTTAGTATTCGTGCTGTGTTTGTTGACCATAGTCAAGGCACAGTGTACGGTAGCTAAGTGATGTCTTCCTACACCGCATATGATGCGATTAGTTAGGACAGTCGCGTGACTTTGTTGACCTTAGTTAAGGGTCATGTGAGTGGGTCTAAGTAATCATGAAATGACGGGTAGAACTTGACTAGTACTTATGATTTGTTGACCATAGTTAAGGTCATAGGTGCTAAGGGTAAAAACCTTTATCGGGAGTTTCAAGTGTTGAAATTTGCAATGAGATTGCATACCTTCTATATGATAGTTGGATCCCGATACCCACTGCGAGTAATTGTTACTCCTGGGAGAGTTTTGCACTTTGCAATTAGCCGATCAAGTAGGTGTCTAGAAAGGTGTCAACGGGGTTACGCCTCTGGGAAAACGAGGTTTATAGTAATTAGGTCCGTGCGAAAGCACGGGGAACCTCCCTCAAAGTACCGACACTGGCCTGGCTGAAAGATTGGCGAACTTGTAGAGTGTAATTAATCCCGGCTAGTCTTTCCTTTTAGGGTTTGAAGGAAGATTTGATAAAAACAGTGGGAGCCATCCTGATTAGATAAAATATATAACCAGTCTGATCTTGCAAGAGCGCACGCTGAGTGTTTTCTTCTCTCTCTCTCCTGGTAGCGACCATATCACGCCTTAATCAAGATAATAATATGGATGTATTGACCGAACCCGCTTGTTATACTGAGCTGGGGAACGTTGGTCCCGCTCCAACTTATAATTGTTATAAGACAGAGCAGGAAATTGGGGAATACCAGAATTCCTATGCCGCCCAAACGAAGAAAGTGCATATGATGCATCTCCTTCGGGTGTGTTCATTACAAAGAACTGTTTCTCAGTATCCTCTGCATCCTGGGTATATGATAACGGATCAGGATCCCAGATATGTAATCTGTTATATAGGGCTACAAAAGGGTAGAAAAACTGAGAACGGGTGATAAGTTTCATGCGACAGAAAACGGGGCAAGTGTTGCAGCCAAGTCTGTTGGTCACTGTCACCCTGTATTACGAATACATTGATTCTGAACAAATGCTATTAGATACCGAACATGATATACAAAATCATATCAGTCTCTTTATTAGTAAAGAAAGGATATAATTTTGTATTGATGGATAATGTTTTGAACACTTCCTATATCAAAAGTTGATCGGTTCAGGCAAGTTATCTAAAAGTATTGACGTTCTAAATCAAACTACAGTTCCTTGTATATTGAACACACACAAGAGGAAGAGTTCAGAAATGAACGAATCATTCTTGAGGCATTGTAGACTAGGTCATATCAATGCGACCCGACTGGCTGAAGTTACATTTTAGATGCATATTTAAATTAGTTTGAATTTACATCTTGTGAAACTTGCCAGTCATGTCACAAAGATAAAATGACCATAGCTCTGTTTGTTAGAAACAGAGAAAGAGTTAGTAAACTCTTGGGACTGATACATTATGATGTATGTAAGGTCTCCTGTCTACACATGCCAGGACTGGTTCTTCATACTTCATTATATTCTCTGATAATCTCTCAAGATTCGGTCATATGTTCCTGTTGAAACATAAGTCCGAACCTTTTGAGATATTTACAGAATATAAGTTAGAAGTAGAGAACCAAAATACGGGTATAAGTATTATGTCCTATGATAAGATCAGGGAGGAGAATACTTGTGCATAGAATTCCTGGACTATTCTAAAGGAGAATGAGATTCTCTCTCAGTGTTACTCCTCTGAATACACCACAGCACAACGGTGTATCAGGGCGGAGCAATTGCACAATATTAGATATGCTGTGCTCTATGATGAGTATTACTGAGTTACCTATTTCCTTTTGGGGTTATGCACTTGAGAAGCTGCATACCTATTGAATTAGGTTTGAATCAAATCAGTGCCTACCACTCCATATGAGATATGGTATGGGAAGAACCCATCTCTTAAGCGAGTTAAGATTTGGGTTGTCCGGCCTATGTTTAAAGCAAAATCCGGACAAGATCGAGGCAGGATCAGTTCTGTAGAACTGGAAAGGTTCCAGCTATACAAAACTGCAGTTGATGATTTGACAGAACCAAAGGATTCTATAGTCCCCGACGAACCTCAGCCTCTCCGCCGATCTAGTAGGGTTCCTCATCCGCCTGAGAGATACCTCGGTTTCTCGATGACAGTGGGAGCAAGGATTGCATCATGAGATGATGACCCAACTAGTTTCGAGCAGGCCATCGAGAGCAAGGACTCTGTAAGAATGGCTGGATGCTTAGCGATCTGAGATGGAATCCATGTACACCAGCAAAGTATGGACTTTAGCTGCTATATCTGAAGGGTTAAATCCCCATCAGGAGCAAGTATATCTTGAGAAGATTACTTGGTGTAGATGGAAAAGTTGTGACTTTCAAAGCTAGACTTATTAAAGGTTTTCGTCATCGACCAGGCATGGATAATGATGAAACCTTTTTCCAGTAGCTATGCTTAAGTCTATCCAGATCCTACTTACCACGGCTACATACCATGACTACGATATCTGGCGGTTGGGTGCCATGACTGCTTTTCTAAATACTGATTTAGAAGAGAACGTCTATAAGAACACAGCCAGAGGTCTTCGTAAACAGTGGGAGCAGCGGAAACGTGTGCAAGTTGCTTTACATAATGAAGCAGGCATCGCGGAGTTAGAACGTCTGTTTTGATGTGATAGTCAAAGTGTTTGACTTCATCAAAATGGTAGACGAACCTTGTATATACAAAAGGGTAGTAGAGAGTAAGGTGGTCATCCTCGTATTGTACGTGGACAACATACTCTTGATAGGAAAAGAGTTTCCTATACTACGATCGGTCAATCTCCTATTATCACAAGGATTCTCCAAATAGGATCAAAGTGATACCTCCTAAATCCTGAGTTATCATCTATGAGATAGATGTAATTGGATGCTAGGATTCTCACTAGATGTAGTGAGATGGTATCAATCAATCCTGGGGAGAATCACTGGAAGAGTTCCACGGTGATAAAGACGACTGAATGTCAGTCACAGGCATTGTCTTTACCCTCAGTAAAGGGACGGTATGTTGGAAGAGTTCCAAGCTAGATACCGTGGCAAACTAGACGATAAAGGCTGGTAATATCGCTATTAAAGATACTACCAAAGAGGAAGTTTGGGTGTATATTGGTTCATAAGATGAACTAGGTTCCTGCCATTGTATGACAATGGAAGTGTGGCTTTGGCCCTTGGAACCCTGGTCCCATCAGTGACCCAGACATATTCTGAGGCAGCATCACCTGATCATGGAAATAGTTGATCTCCAGGTTGATCGAGGTTAGGAGAGTAGACTCAGAGGACAACACGGCGGATCCACTCACGAAGGCCTTTTTCCCAGAGAGAGACTCATATGGGATGGTTGAGTATTAGATACTGCGACCACTGCTACAGATGGCCCTAGTGCAAGTGGGAGATTGTTAGTTATATGTATGCCCTAGAGGCCATTACTGTACATTGGATGTATATTGTAGTGGATGCTGGGACATATATAGGTAGGACTTTCTTGCTCGACATGATAGTACGCTATCTGGTTGCTCTTTATCTTAACATGTATACTTTCTGTCTCTCTGATTACATGTTGATAAAGCCCTTAGGATGTGTACTCGACTTCCAGGACTACGATGTAGATCATACTAGTGGGGCCTGGGTAGTCCATGAGTACATCCTTGAAATGTTCCTAGTTGTGGGAATATCGAGACGGGGCATCGATATTCCAGAGTAGACTAGCGCATATCTTCTCGACCCATGCGATGGGCGATGGATGATCCCATATCCATTGGTGTTTGACATCGAAGATGGTATGCGGGTGCTCAGTGGAGACTGGGTACACTGAACGGACTCGCCGAGAACTCCCAGATGGTATTATACCTCACGTCAGATGGCAGTTCTCTGGTGACACTGGTACAGCTTAGTCTGTTGACCCGAGATTGTCATAGAGTCTTGTGTGTCTCCCACTGTGCTTTGATTTCCACCCTACCACGGCTCTACTGAGTTGTGCAAACAGGTGGTTTTTGGGTACAGTCCCGATTCACATGGAGGCAATGAGCGATAGGAGGGGATTCGTCTCTCCCGGTATTGGGGGTTGATGTTGTGCTATGCTCGACTGGCCATAACAGGAAATCCCTGGCCAGGGTTGCAGTGATATACTGGTAAGAGTTATCAGTAGTTTCACGAATGTTATGGACCCTACGTCGGCATGACTTATCGAGCTATTGGGGTCTGACGTTTACCACCCCTAGGCGAGATATGCGAGATATCAGACGAACAGACCGGACTGTACGGTAAGTGTTACTGGTTGGATTCACAGGAGTGTGAGCGGGCTTGCTCGTCGATCTTCTGATCGCTCAATACCCGGGTGGCCGTTACGTTTAGCAGACCGCTTGCGGCTTGTGGGTGTTTGATATGATCATCATCTGCTGCCGGCGTATTGACGAGTCTTTAGAGTCCTACACAGAGGTTTCCTAGTTCAAGCGAAAAGAAATAGGAGCGCATATGAGATATGTGCGGGACCGAGAATAATTCGAGTATGCGATACCGTATTACATTCTCGCGATCTATGTATCGATTGGTTATATGCGATATAACCTAGTTATCGAATCAAGGATTGATTCGATAAGCCGATACATATGATACTAGTCGGTTATATCCGATATGACCGGATCGTTAAATCAAGTGTTGATTTAATGATTTAGTGCATATTTATATATTTGATATATTACTTTGCGTTAACTAGTAATGGTTCACTTTAAAAGGATTTTCTCACTTGAATTGTGCACATTGTATATGCGATATAGTTTTGTGCACATGTTTGTATCATGTTTGATGATACATGCTTACTTGGTTAAGTGTAAAGAATCAAACCATGGTTTAAGTTAATGATTAGGGTTTTGATTATTTATTCATTTATCTTTCTTATTTATTCATTTTGGAAAAAGAAAAAGATAAATGAATGGATGAATGTTTTGTCTTTAGTTGAAGTTTCTTGAAACTTTGACTAAGTCACTCTTTTGTTCTTATGCTTAACCCTAACCATCCTTTTAACCATGGTCTTTTCTCTACACTTAACTATAGTTGAAAGTATGATAAGTATTGATTTATTTTATCTAATTATTAAGACTTATCATATCTTCTTCTTCTTCTTCATCTTCTTCAACATGAAGAAAGCTAGTGGCCATCAATGGCAACTAGTGAAATTGAGTGAGAAATCCAAATATAAAGTCTACCCACTTCCTATTTCTTCATCCTCTACCTCTTGCCAAGTTGTATAGGGTGTTTACTTCACAAGTTTTCAAAGCTTGGTGAAGTTGGAGCTTGTTCTTGTGATGCTTCGACGTAGATCATCTTCGGCATCGAACCGACGATCAAGCCCGCCCATTCTTCGATGATGCCAATGCTAGAGTCGTGAGTTCGATTTGGACAGCGGAGGGAGACCATCGTGGAGCTTAGGAAGTGGTGGACCGGATCTACAAATGTTGTAGCCCCTTTCCTTTAGATACATTTCCATTTACTTGCTTGCTTCGCCTATATATATCTAGTTAACGATCCGTTCTAGGTTTTCTCGGCACCGTAATTTTTAGAAATTTGCATGTTTGATCACTTGTGAGACTCCACTAGAGTGCCTAGGAACCCTACAATTATTTCACAATTATGGGTATATATTTATACCCTTTTTCGAAAACCCCAATTTCGCAAATCGGCAGTTTTCGGGAAATATATTATTTTAATATTAAATTCCAAAAATAATATTTTATATTTTCTGAAATGTTACAGTTTCTGATTTCTGTTTTGCGAATTCTGTGACTTGAATTTTGGTATTTATGTGTTGTCTCGATCGATTGGCGTTTGTACGTTAATATCGGGAGTTGTTTGGTTATTCTTGCATGCATAGACCATAGGTTCTAACATATGCGTGTTTCGTGTGCCGTTTTGGTTTTCGTGCGTGATTTCTGTTTATGATACTATATGTGTATATATGTAGGTACCCTCAAGTGGATTTCGGACAATGAAGAAGAGGATGGCGACATCGACTTCGGCGAGCAAGGATCAAGGTGAGTAGATATATATCTACGGGGGAAGTCGGGTGGATAGCGTATAGCACCCCCGCAGTTTCGTAGTGTAAAATAAGAATATATTATATTATATATATAAATGTGTGTATTGTGAGACTATTGATTATCAAGATAGGTTTATGTGTTCATGGGTTAGTTTTAGTGTAATTAGAAGTAACTTAGTTTAGCTTCTTAGTCGCGAAACCCTAGATTAATGATTTGCACACACGCACACACTCACGCATACATTTGTTTTACTTGTGCGTATATGGGGATATATACATATATATATATATATACATATATGTATGTGATTATGTATATATATATATACATGGGTTGATGAGGATAGTATATGGTACTTGGAGATGAGTCGATGTGATTGGGCATGATGCCATGAGATCGGTGATGTGACTTGATTCGTATTATGAGATACGACATGATATTATAGCGGGTCCTCAGGATATGTGTTTTCATACACACGCATATATATATGTTGATGGTATCGGAATGTACTAGACTTCAGATCAGTACCCCTAATTCAGGATATGATGATAAGGATACCAGATGAATAATAAGATAAATGTGATATTCGACCCGTACCCAGATTTGGGATGCCGTACGATAGATTTACCGTACGAGATATAATTATGATGATAGATCCGCACTCTTGACTCGAGAATGTCATATGATATATTGTATCGTACGTGATACTATTGAGGCGGTATCACCGACTACTAGATATAGATATCGACTCAAAATTAGGTGGTTTTCCTTACCCTTTCGATTAGTCTGTTAGTTTAGTCCTGTAGCTTACTTAGTAGATGTTAGACTGGGCTCGAGTCATACCTATTTCCAAAACTAACGAATCATGAGTATTTTAAAGACAGGCCAAGGGATACTACGGATATTTCAAAGGGCGTACCTTTTCTTAAAAACCCCGTAGCCCCTATTTTCTAAACACGCGATTCGTGTTATTTCAAATGTCAAAACTGTATGACTCATATATATATTTATATTCTTATATGTCGCGTTATTATTCATGTTCCGCATATTCTTGCTGTTCGCATCGCATTGCAAGCTTATTTGTTATTTCATTAGTTATTATTAAAATCATGCTGTCAAGACACCAACACCATTACCGATGATGCCTATGCCCCACGTACACCTGCTTGCCGGCTCACACACATCATCATCGGTAATTTCCATGTCACGTACACATTAGAAAACACTATTTCATCGTATAAATTTCTAGCTGATAGTTTCGACATAGTACTAGTGCGCTTGCTGTTATATGCTAGTTTAATTATTGCATTCTTTGCTTGATATCCCATGCATTGATATATTCATTTGTCATGCAATATTATGTAGCTTATTGCTGGTATTTCATTGTTTATTTACTCTTGTGATTGGGATTTCGGATTTCCATGAGATTTCTGGATTTGGAGAAACCGCAAGGATTTTTTGAACTTATTATCATTTTAAAGATAGAAAATTGCGGTTTTCTCATGATATGATTTGATATATGTCCACCATGAGTTTTCTCATCTTTGAGCGATATCATACACCCGATTCGAGGAGGAGGAGGAACCGTCTGTGGGTGCATGGTAGACCCGGTGCGGTACCCTAGGGCAAGATGGTCGCAGATGATGGCGTTGAGCCTGGCAGGGAAGCACTACCGACCGGTGATTTTTTTGTGACTCGATGGATATCCGGAGGATACCAATCGGAGTATAAGCCAGTCCGGATTGCCGGAGCCTGAGGTATTGAGGTTTGATGATATAGGTCGATATTGAGAAAGTGAGATATATATTTTGTGTCGATACTAGACACTGATTCTCTGATGATTTCATTGATGATACTTTTATTTTTTATACAGAAATCTCACTGAGATAAGAAAACAGTTTTCTTATTTAGATGTATTCTGTTTTCATGTATTCATACATCATATATATGATATGTTGCGACCTGAGGCACTGACATGAGCACTTGGTATTACACTTCTGTATAGATGTTTACCCTTGACATTATATTATGCTTCAGGCTTTATTATTTGAGGATATTATTATTGTATGACCTAGGATTGAGTCATATATGTGATTTCTGCTCGGTGATGTTTTCTACTCACGAGTTGGCAACTCACCCCCGTTGTACCACAGTTTCTTACAGGTTTTGCCGTACAACTTTTCTTGGCGGCTTTGCTGGTACACTACTTCATTTCGGGTGATTGCTTTGGTAGGTGGGTTCACTCGTATCGTGACCACCATTGTACTTTTATTATTTCATTTGTATCTAGTAAACTCTATCAACCAGACCTGTATATTTATTAGACTTAGAAGACCGGTGTATATTTTTTCGACCTTAGAGTCGCGCTTGTATTTTTATGGTTTTTCTCTGGTTTCTTTCTGAGTTTTTATCCTCGTCCTTCGGCGTTGTATATTATATTGCATTGCGTGGTTGTGTCCGCCAATTGGCGAAGAGCTAGCTCCCGCTTGGGGATGCCTTTATATTATGCATGTTTGTACCCGTTTGGGGCCAATATTTACAAAGGAAACTCTGCCGAAATTTTTGGAAAAGACTTGATGTTTTAAAAATACATAGTACGGCATATTTTGTTAAACCACTTGTTTTAAAACTAAACTTTTTCCTTCTCTCTCTTTCAAATGGTTTAGATTTCTGGGATATTGGCTTACTTGAATTAGATAGGGTCTTATAGACTTCATATGATTCAAGTGCCAGTCACGTGCCATTTCGGGTCGTGACAAAGTTGGTATCAGAACGCTATGTTTAACCTTGGTTTGAGTCTATATTTGACTATGCGGAGTCTAGGGAGATTATATATATTCGGAACCTAGGCTTGACCTTACGGAACTTAGACTTGGTCGAGGGGGTATTAGACCCGAACTTTCATCGCGTAGGTTGACCTTGGTTGATGGAGTAAGTGACTTAAGTAGAGTGATGTACCATGTGTATGTTCCGCGGCATACTTACGATACACTACTCCGCTTGAGAAGCCTTAGGATGTACATTTCCTTCCACAGTATTCTATTCATTCATGATCTATCCTTATCGATATCGGTTTTTGGTTTTTGCTACCACGATTTCATAGGCAGAGAGAGCTTCGGCAAGAGTTGCGGTCAGCATGAGCTCGTCACGGACGAGGACTGGCCAAGGCGTGATTCCAGGGACACATGATTGTATAGATGTGTCATTTTATTATGTTTTCGCGCCATGAGCATTTGATGGATTGCTTTTACAAAATTTCTTGAACGTGCAGATCAGCACCAGAGGATTGGGCCACTGCTAGAGGCCAGCCGGAATGTGTTGACCGTCAATGCACCGATTATTCTTGATGATTGAGGCATTGTTCAGCGTGCGAATGAATGATTCAGCTATTGCTGCGAATGACAAGATATCGCCCCAGATGTTGGAAGCTAATGCAGCACGAGTATATACTTAGAGATATGATAGAAGATCACTAGTCACCAAGGATGAATGACTAGGACATGTGGTTCGTTTGCACACCCCGATGCAAGGTCATCAGATTGATTGATTCCAGCTAAAGACGACTTCACGCAGGTACGTTGGGAGTCGAAGGAAAACGATCGAATGTCAGAAACCCATTTTTCCAAATTTAAAGTATTCGGAAAAATATGCAAGTAATTCTGTGGACCCTCTAGAAGAATGAAACCCTAACTCGATATAATGACTATGGGTACGCTTTTGAACCTTAAGGTTTGCAGCAGTTCCGCGGTGCCATTAATGAGGCTTGGGTTTGCCTTCTACGGCTGGTCCATAGGTACCGTGGCATGTACTAAATATTATTAAACTGTACTTAAGCGTTGAGCTCTTGGGGGATTATGGAACTTTGACGAATTGATCGAAATGTTCGACGTCGTTCGGATATCATGTGATGGGATACAATACTTGGGAGACTCCAGATATGAGTATAGCCGTTGGAGCGCAATCCATGCAGCCACAAAGAGACGAGTCCGAATCAGTCGACATTAGAGAAAAAGGGAGTAAGAGGTTCGTACGAGATCTTGTGGAGATGACGTCCCACTCCGCTGACATCAGAGATGTGATACGCATGCAGAGGCGTTGAATATGGATATATCTTCCAGAAGGAGTCGTGATGAGTATGCAGCCGTTCCGGAACAAGAAATAGATTTAGTAAAGGGTGATAACTTCCGGCCAGTTCGGCTGAAACGAGATTTGGGAGGGACCTTGACAGGACCTTTCTGGAATACTAAACGAGAAGACCTGGACCCAGGATCGGTCATATTACGCACACCTAGTCCCAGAGTTCGGCATCATCGACGAGATATGTTATGAATGACCATGACAGTTGGCCAGAGATCTTTAGAGGATGTGCCAGAGCAGGACTGTTTCCCTCATCTTTGATTTCGGTATTTTGGGCGATTTATTTGCATGATTGAGATTTTGTGCACCACAGTTGCACTTAATTTCGATTTGATACCATTCGAAATGTTGATTTTGATTTCATACCTATGGTATGTATGTGATTTGACTTGTGCTTTCGGTGTAGTTTCCATGCACTTTTAGTATTTTGATTCGATTTTGTGCACGCTGATGCACACGGTTGTGAGATTTTATACCACGGTATACCTGATTTGGATTAAGGTTTGTTGTATACCGTCGATTTCGATTGTGATACTCGGTATCTGTTTTCGTGCACCTTGTGCACTTGATTTGGATTCTTGCGCATACTTGACGCGCTTGAAGCGATTTTGGTGCACGCCAGATGCACTAAATCGGGATTCTTCGTGCATATCAGATGCACCTGATATTGTTGTCAGGCACACCGTTGCCTTTGACAGGTGTTTTCGTGCACACCCATTGCACTTAGATTTTGTTCTGTGCACATGTATGGCACATTCATTGATTTCGATTTCTATGCGCACCAGACGCACGGGGCATTCTTGTACGCATTTTGAGATTGGTTTCTTTTGGAGCAGTATGTTTTACGATATTTACTATTTGGTATAGTAGCTGAGCAGGACTAGTCCGAGGACAGTACCTGGCTATATTTTTGCATGCATTGATAGTTACCGAAGGGATTTCCAAGAAGGAGTTATAGTCTCAGTATTTACCTACATGTCCGAGATGACACGAAACACTTAACAAAGGAAACCCTTCTAAATTATTTTTCAAAACGGCGGGACGTGTATGTTAAACAAAGGGTGTACATATATATAGTTATTTTCTTACAATATACGTCCGCCACTGTGCCGTGATACGCGCATTGCACGGCGACTTGAAAAGGTTTGGCATGCATTTCTTTCAGATGTTTTAACAATGCGTACATGTATAGTTTTGATGTATATCATGTTGGTTCTCGTGTTGGATTTTGACATTGGTGTATTCACCATGACTCTGATGATTGTGGAATGCTTGACGGAGTTTTGATTTTGGTTTATATACCCGTTTTTCATGCGCATGCATTGCGCTACGATACATTTTATATATTTATGAGTTCGGAGCCTCGACGACTTGATCTTTTTACTGAAATGTTTTAGTATTTGAGGGGTTTAAATTTAAATTCGGGGACCGAATTTATGTAAGGGGGGAAGATTGTAACATTTCAGAAAAATAAAATATTATTTTTCGGAATTTATATAATTAAATAATAAATATTATGAATATTTTAAGAATACGGTATAATTAAATACCGATAATTTGGGAAATATTGGAAAATCTCATTTGAATATTGATTTTGAAAGGATATTATATAATTTAGGCAAATTATAAATTTTTATAATTAATTATGTATAAGTTTATTTCTAAACTTGATTAGTGTTCACTAATCACACATTAATTATGTTTTTTGCATGTGACATGCACCATATCATATTTGCTAGCATTTGTTATATTCATTTTACTATGTCTTTCTTTTTATTTGTAGCATGGTTTTGTTTTTGAAAATGAGAGGAAAAGGAAGGGAAAAGAAAAGAAAAAGAAAAAGAAAAGAGATAAACAATTGGGTATGGGCAAGAGAGAGGTGAGGGGTCTTTGACCATTCTCCCATTTGTTTCCCTCAATTATTTCCTTCATCATTTTCCCTCTTCCTCTCACCATGGCTGCCCTCTTCTCCACCTCCTCTAAACCCTCACAAACACCCTCAATCCAACATCAAAACACCATAATTCCTTCATTAAAATCATGCACAAGCTCACTACATGCATTTTGGACCAAAGAAAGTTTGGATTTGGGAGACTTGGGGCAACTCAAGAAAATTATTGAGTTGCCAAATGAGGTATTTCCTTCACCATTAGATTAGTATTTCATTTCTCTTAACATCTATTTAAGTTTAGAATCGATATTCTGTAGTTTTGTGAGCTTGGAAAATTCCAAGATGAGGTTAGGGATTTGTTTGAGTTGTGATAGTGTAATTGAGGTTTAGTAGAGGCCACAAACCCCTGTAGTGATTGTATATTGAACTAAAACAGAGACTAGAACCCCAATTCACAAACTTAGAAACCCTGATATCGGATTTTGTTAACTTGGTGATATGCTATTGAGATCTGCTGCTACCCTGAAAACCTGAAAAATATATAGCGATTACAGAGACACAAACAGGCAACCTAGAAGCTACACTAGAGTCCCGAGCCCCTATTTCCACTTTGAGGCTGCATATTAATTCCTTCTGGCCGTAAATTGCGGCCAAGGTAGGGGTTCTGTGATTCGTGTTTAGTCCATGGCTTTATCTTCTGTAATCTTGACCCTCCACATGTGCAAAATGGATAATTTCACCTAAGGTAAAATCTGAAAGTGTTTTACATCGTTTCTGATTTTGGTTTTGTGAATTCTGTAACTTGAATTTGGGTATTTATGTGTTGTCTCGATCGATTGGCGTTTGTACGTCGATATCGGGAGTTGTTTAGTTATTCATGCATGTATAGACCATAGGTTCTAACCTATGCGTGTTACGTGTGCCGTTTTGGTTTTCGTGCGTGATTTCTGTTTATGATGCTATATGTCTATATATGTAGGTACCCTCAAGTGGACTTTGGACGATGAAGAAGAGGATGGCGACATCGACTTCGGCGAGTAAGGATCAAGGTGAGTAGATATATATCTACGGGGGAAGTCGGGTGGATGGCATATAGCACCCCCGCAGTTTCGTACCGTAAAATACGAATATATTATATTATATATAAATGCGTGTATTGTGAGACTATTAATTATCAAGATAGATTTATGTGTTCATGGGTTAGTTTTAGTGTAATTAGAAGTAACTTAGTTTAGCTTCTCAGTCGTGAAACCCTAGATTAATGATTTGCACACACGCGCGCACACACGCATACATTTATTTTACTTGTGCGTATATAGGGATATATACATATATATATATATACACATATATGTATGTGATTATGTATATATATATATATATGTATACATATACATGGGTGATGAGGATAGTATATGGTACTTGGAGATGAGTCGATGTGATTGGGCATGATGCCACGAGATTGGTGATGTGACTTGGTTCGTATTATGAGATACGGCACAATATTATAGCGGGTCCTTAGGCGATGTGTTTTCATACACACACATATATATATGTTGATGGTATCGGAATGTACTAGACTTCAGATCAGTACCCCTAATTCAGGATATGATGATAAGGATACCAGATGAATAATGAGATAAATGTGATATTCTACCCGTACCTAGATTTGGGATACCGTACGATGGATTTACCGTACGAGATATAATTTTGATGATAGATCCGCACTCTTGACTCGAGGATGTCATATGATATATTGTATCGTACGTGATACTATTGAGGCGGGATCACCGACTACTAGATATGGATATCGACTCAGACTTAGGTGGTTTTCCATACCCTTTCGATTAGTAAGTTAGTTTAGTCCTGTAGCTTACTTAGTAGATGTTAGACTGGGATCGAGTCATACCTATTTCCAAAACTAACGAATCGTGAGTATTTTAAAGACAGGCTATAGGATACTACGGATATTTCAAAGGGCGTACCTTTTCTTAAAAACACAGTAGCCCCTATTTTCTAAACACACAATTCGTGTTATTTCAAATGTCAAAACTGTATGACCCATATATATATGTATAGTCTTATATGTCGCGTTATTATTCATGTTCCACATATTCTTGCTGTTCGCATCGCATTGCATGCTTATTTGTGTTTTCATTAGTTATTATTAAAATCATGCTGTCAGGACATCAGGACCATTACCGATGATGCCTATGCCCCACGTACACCTGCTTGTCGGCTCACACACATCATCATTGGTAATTGCCATGTCACGTACACATTAGAAAACACTATTTCATTGTATAAATTGCTAACTGATAGTTTCGACATAGTACTAGTGCGCTTGCTGTTATATGCTAGTTTAATTATTGCATTCTTTGCTTGATATCCCATGCATTGATATATTCATTTGTCATGCAATATTATGCAGCTTATTGCCGGTATTTCATTGTCTATTTACTCTTGAGATTGGAATTTTGGATTTTCATAAGATCTCTGGATTTGGAGAAACCGCAAGGATTTTATTTACTTATTATTATTTTAAAGATAGAAAATTACGGTTTTCTCATGATATGATTTAAGATATGTCCACCATGAGTTTTCTCGGCTCTTGAGCGATATCATACACCCGATTCGAGGAGGAGGAACCGTCTGTGGGTGCATGGTGGACCCGGTGCGGTACCCCGGGGCATGATAGTCGCAGATGATGGCGTTGAGCCTAGCAGGGGAGCACTACCGACCGGTGATTTTATTGTGACTCGACGGGTATCTGGAGGATACCGATCGGAGTATAGGCCAGTCCGGATTGCCAGAGCCTGAGATATTGAGGTTTGATGATATAGGCCAGTCCGGATTGCCGGAGCCTGAGATATTGAGACAGTGAGATATATATTTTGTGTCGATACCAGACACTGATTCTCTGATGATTTCATTGATGATACTTCGATTTTTTATACAGAAATCTCACTGAGATAAGAAAACAGTTTTCTCATTTAGATGTATTCTGTTTTCATGCATTCATACATCATATATATGATATATTGCTACCTGAGGCACTGACACGAGCACTTGGTATTACACTTATGTATAGATGTTTACCCTTGCCATTATATTATGCTTCAGGCTTTATTATTTGAGGATATTATTATCGTATGACCGAGGATTGAGTCATACATGCGATTTCTGCTCGGTGATGTTTTCTATTTTCGAGTTGGCAACTCACCCCCGTTATGCCACAGTTTCTTACAGGTTTTGCCGTATAGGTTTTCTTGGCGGCTTTGCTGGCACACTACTTCATTTCAGGTGATTGCTTTGGTTGGTGGGTTCACTCGTATCGTGACCACCATTATACTTTTATTATTTTATTTGTATCTAGTAAACTCTATCAACCAGACTTGTATATTTATTATACTTAGAAAACCAGTGTATATTTTTTCGACCTTAGAGTCACGCATGTATTATTATGGTTTTTCTCTGGTTTCTTTCTGAGTTTTTATTCTCGCCCTTCGGCGTTGTATATTATATTGCATTGCGTGGTTGTATCCGCCAATTGGCGAAGAGCTAGCTCCCGCTCAGAGATGCCTTTATATTATGCATGTTTGTACCCGTTTGGGGCCAGTATTTACAAAGGAAACTCTGCCGAAATTTTTGGAAAAGACTTGATGTTTTAAAAATGCATACTACGGCTTATTTTGTTAAACCACTTGTTTTAAAACTAAACTTTTTCCATCTTTCTCTTTCAAATGGTTTAGATTTATGGGATTTTGGCTTACTTGAATTAGATGGGATCCTATAGATTTCATATGCATCAAGTGCCAGTCACGTGCCATTTCGGGTCGTGACATTACTCCCAGGAGAGTTTTGCACTTTACAATTAGCTAACTCATTAGGTGTCTAGAAATGTGTCTATGGGGTTAAGCCTATGGGAAAACGAGGTTTATTTTAATTTGGTCCGTGCGAAAGCACGGGGAACCTCCCGCATAGTACCGACACTGGCCTGGCTGAACGGTTAGCGAAGTTGTAGAATGTAATTAATCTTGGCTAATTTTCTTTTTAAAGTTTGAAGGAAAATTTCATAAAAGCAGTGGGAGACATCGATTAGGTAAGATAATAACCAATCTGATCTTTGCAAGAGCTTTCGCTAAGTGTATTCGTTTCTCTCTCCTAATGGCAGATACCCATGACTGGACTTAAGCTTCTATTAGAGACTGGCTAAGGAACATTAACATTGCCCTGACTTATGATAAGGTATCCTATGTCCTCACTGTCCCAGCCCCTCCCATCTCAGGTCCTGCATCTTCAGTTGCGGATAAGGAAATCCGCAAGACATGGGATATTAACTGTTCCACTGCCAAATGCATCATGCTTGCATCGATGGATAATACACATCAGAAGCAGCATGAGAAGATGGACGTTCAATCAATCTTTCTCCATACAAAAGAGTTGTATGGAGAGCAATCTTGTACCTTACGCTACGAGGCATCTAAAAGGTTGTTTCAGATGAAAATGGCTCCTGGGACACCAGTAGGTGATCATGTTTTGAAAATGATAGCTCTTATAGAAGAACTCGAGGGCCTCGGATGGTCAAAGGAGAACGAACAATATGTTGATATTGTTCTGCAGTCTCTTCCCCCTGCCTTTGCTCAATTCATAGTAAACTTCAACATGCATAACATGGAGAAGTCACTACCTGAACTTCTCAATATGTTGAGAAGTGCAGAAAGCACACTCAAAGCAGTGAAATCTCCCAGTTTGATTACTAGGCCATCTTCTTCTTCTCACCGAAAAGCCAAGGCCAAGGGAAAGATGAAGAAAAAACCCACCAAACCAAGAGGTGGAGTTAAAAAGGCAAAAGGGAGAGACAAGTCCAAGGCTGAGGAATCGGGAAAAGGGGAATGTTTTTATTGCCACAAATCGGGACACTGGAAGCGCAACTGTATTGAGTTTCTCGTTGATCTCAAGAAGAAGAAGCATGGTGATGCTTCCGCTTCAGGTGTGTTTGTGATTGAAAACTGTTTTTCTATAAACTCTACTTCCTGGGTATTGGATACCGGTTCAGGTTCTTACATATGCAATTCTATACAGGGATTGAGAAATAGCAGAGTTTTGAAGACTGGTGATCATACTCTCCGAGTTGGAAATGGTTATAATGTACATGCAGTTTCAGTAGGAGAGTATCACCTGGGGTTGCCATCGGGATGTATATTGGTTTTGAACCTGTGTTATTATGTAACTAGTATACTTTGTAATATAATATCCATTTCTTTGTTGGAAAATGAAGGATATCATTTTGTATTGCAGAATAATGTCATGAACATTGACCTGAATCAAGAGTTAGTTGGGTTTGGTACATTGAATAATGTGATATACGTTCAAAATCAACACACAGTTTTCACCATACAACACACTACTAAAAGAAAATTTTCAGATATAAATGAAGGTTATTTTGGCATTGTAGACTTGGTCATATTAACGAAATAAGACTAAACAAGCTTCATAAAGATGGATATTTGAATCCTTTTGAATATAAATCTTATGTGACTTATCAGTCTTGTATCAAAGGGAAAATGACCAAAACTCCGTTTACCGGACACGGAGAAAGAGCTGCAGAGCTCTTGGGCCTCATACATAGTGATGTATGTGGGCTAATGTCTACACATGCGAGAGGCGGTTTTTCTTACTTCATAACTTTTACTGATGATTTCTCAAGATTCGGTCATGTGTTTTTAATAAAAAATAAGTCTGAAGCTTTCGAGAAATTCAAGGAGTACAAACTTGAAGTAGAAAAACAAACCGGCTTCAGCATCAAGATACTTCGATCGGATCGAGGTGGAGAGTATCTTAGTACAGAGTTTTCAGACTTTCTAAAAGAGAATGGGATTCTCTCTCAACTCACTCCTCCTTACACACCACAGCACAACGGTGTGTCAGAACGACGGAATCAGACCCTATTAGATATGGTACGTTACATGATGAGTGATGCTGAGTTATCTCTTTCTTTTTGGGGGCATGCATTGGAGATTGCAGCGTATCTGTTGAATAGGGTTCCAAACAAGGCCGTGTCTGTTAGTATATATGCTCTAGAGGCCATTACTGTATCATACTAGTTTGTATATTACTTGATGGAATCTAGGGATATTCACAGTTGTATAGACAATCTTGCTCGAAATGGTAGTATGCTACTTGGTTTGTTTCTACTTTAATGTGTGCATGTGTTTCTTTTAACATATCGCCTATACACATTAGTGGAGCCCTTAGGATCTTTGCTTGATTACCAGCGTTGTGATGGCAGTCACACTAGTGGAGGCTGGGTAATCTACAAGCACATTCTTATACAGGTCCCTAGTCGTAGGATTATCGAGACGGGGCATCGATACTCCGGAGTAGACTAGCGTATGCGCTTCTCATCCCAGCAGGGGAGACGGTCTGTCCCACAGCCGTCAGTACGTCGTACTTGATATAGTATGCGGGTGCTCGTTAGGTTACGAGTACACTGGACAGGACTCATCAGGAACTGTTGGTTGGTACTATACCTATCGTCAGTTATCAGTTCCCAGGTGACATGAGTACAGCTTAGTCCGCTGACTTGACACTGTCACTTCGCCTCGAGTGTGTTCCCACTGTACTTTGATTACTACTCTACCACAGCTCAAAGGAGTCGTGCAAACAGGTAGTAGTTGGGTGCAGTCCCGAAGCACTTGGAGGCAGTGACGGTCAGATAGGATTCGTCTCTCCCGGTATTGGGGGTTGATATCGCGCTGTGTCTAGGAGAGCCATTACACAAAGTCCCTGGCCAGGGAAAGCAAGATATACTGGTAGGTTTCCAGTGTTATCTCAGGGTGTTCTGGGCTACACTCCGACATGACTTGTACCGCTATTAGGGGACTGACGTTTACCACCCCCTAGGCCCGCCATGCGATATTCTCAGACGAACAGACCGGACTGTACGGAGATTGTCACATACAGGCTCAGTAGGAGTTCGGATGGGTTCACCTCATCAGTCTTCTTATCGGCATCTACCTGGGGACCGTTACGTACAGCTAGTGCCACTTGCGGTCTGTGGTTAAACCCACTGCTAGCGTAGTGTCGAGTCTTTAGAGTCCCACACAGAGGGTTATTCGCCTTTGGGCAAAACAGAGTAGAGGTCGCATGGTTTTGCGACAGGGTTCGTTCACATCCGCGCACTTGTGCACGTTTGGTGTCCGGACAGTTATTACTAGCGGGCTTTGGTTTAAGCCGGATCCTAGTATATGTTTTGGGATTGGTTTTATCTCATTGTATTCGTATTCTTCGGAACACGGATGCTGGTGTGTATACACAGTTGACTGAGTCAGAGGCAGAGGATTTTCATTAGGGTTGATGACAGTTTTCTTTTTCCAAACCCTAATGAATATGTGATATATAATTAATAATGTTAATTAAAAGGAAATTGAGTTATGATTAGGGTTGTTGACCTTTTGACCAAGGTTGATTTGTTGACCAAGGTTGAAACTTTGACCATAATCATTTCACACAATGATGCTCTTTGATCATTGCAAAAACCATTAAATGTGAAATGATAATGGTCTTATCAAACCAACCATCACCTTTTTCATTTTGATTAATATTGTTAATTAGTAATTCACATATATGTGATATGGTTGCAAAATTATTTCATTCTCACTTGCATCTTCTCTCTCATCATTTTTGCTCTCCCTCTTCCTCTAGCTCAAGGCAAAAATCTCTCATGTGTTGAGAACCATTTGCCTTGGAGATAAAACACCAAAACTCATCTCTACTCATCCTAAGGTTAAAGGTTTAGCAAACCTAATACTTTAGTTACCTCAAGTTCGAGGAAGGAGCTCAAGGTAGAGGCTCTCGGGTGGATCTTTTTTCGGCAAGACAAGGCACGAGGAGAACCATCCAACCCACTCCAAGGAGAAGAAGAGAAGGAGTTCAAGACTAGGTATAACCCTCTAACCGAGTAGGTAAAGCTCGTAGTTAGTTTCTAGTGTGTTGTTTAGCAAAGATCCGGTTTCTAGTCCATGTTACCCTTTCCATGAAAAATCGTTTTTTACCGTTTCCGCAACCCCGAAAGAACCGGGACAGGTAACGTGGACTTACAGTGGTATCAGAGCCAAGCTAAACACACACTAGCATGTTAGCAAAGTATCTAGAATTTCGATCGGAAAAAAACCCGCAAAACACGCCAAAAATATCAACTTTCTGCCGATTTTTATTTCTGTTCAAAAAATAATTAATCATATACTAAAAATCGGCTCAGGGTTTTTAAAGAACACCCAAGAAAAACGATCCAGTGACTCGGTCAAAGCGCCGCGGAACCGCGGCCGAGTTGACTCGGCCGTGGGTCATTTTTCTTGCAGTGTTCTTATAATGGTGTTTTGGGATTTTTAGGATGGTTTGTTTCTGCCCAGAATTTCCAGAGAACAAATTTGTATTTGGGGTGGTTACAAATCCGTATTTTGATCGAACTTCTCTAGATTTTGGCTAATGGGTTATATCTGTGATGTGATATATGAACTGAACGTCTGCTAATCGCTATACGTCGATTAGTGGGGGTTATACATATCTGTGATCTGAAATGTTGATGGTTTGTGTATATGAATTCGTTGGATTGTCACGGATGAATCGCCGGGGGGTTGTGAGATGAAAGTTTTCCTTATCTTTCAATTCATGTAATATGTAAATTGATGTAATATTATTTGTATGGCCGCACATCCGGGATGAGGTTGTAGCCGCCATTGTATAATTTCTTTTTACTGTTTTTGCTCCTAGGATAGACCCAAGGTGGGGTGCACAAACTACCGGGTATCTCGAAGTGCCGAGTGGCCTACTCAAATTGTTGAGGGAGGTTGCTTCACTTCGGGTACTTGGCGGGTAGTTTGCCGCACCCATAGGGGTCTTGGGTGGGGTTTGGCTATTCATCGCGACCGTGTAATCCGCTCTTCGTTACAGGCTCGAACGAAACGCGGATTCCTAGCATATCCAATGTGTTCATCTGTGATCTGGAATGGCTATCATTGCATCTGACGAATGTAAATATCTATATATGATATCTATTTAGGCGTTGCTTATGTTTTGCATCCGCGCTAGTCCAGCCCCCGCTCTGTCGTTAGTTAAGTAACCTAACGGGTAATGACAGGGCCCCGTGGTGAATGCGGATGGCAAAAACGTACGTCATATTTTCGTTGTTTTCTGCAATGGTAGGATTAATTGATGGGACGCATTAAATTAATGCAAGAAAATAAACCAAGTAAAGTCGGTGGAACAATTTCAAAACCACTCGGTTCTTTTCAAAAACCAACTTTTAAACGCGGAGCTTGAACCACTCTTTTTAAAAGCTATCTCATTCCATTGATTATATCAAGTTCACTACGTTCACGGTTTTGCCAAAACCATCCGTAGCCCTCCGTCATTTCATATAGATAGTCAATAGTATTCAAGCTGTGTTTGTTGGCCAAAGTCAAGGCACAGTGATTGGTAGCTATTGGATATTCATATGTAGCATGGATAGATGCGTTGGTTTGGGACAGTCGTACTACCTTGTTGGCCAAAGTCAAGGATAGGTACGGGTGGGTTCAAATTAACCTGGAGAATGACGGGTAGAACTTGACATGTGACTTATGATTTTTTGGCCAAAGTCAAGGTCATAAGAGCATGGGGCAAAAATCCACATCGGGATTTTCTAAAGAAACTGAAACTTGCTAGCGCTGCAGACCATTTGGAGTGTGATGATTCTAGTAGGATTCCTTCAGTTTTGTGACACGATGATATTTGGATCCCGGTCCTACTGTGAGTATATGCTACTCCTCGGGAAATTTCTCACTTAACGATCAATGCTAGAAACCAAGTAGGTGTCTAGAAAGGTGTTAGCGGGGCTACGCCCACAGGGAAAAGAGGTTATTTAATTAAGGAACTTCGCGAAAGCGTTGGAAAACCTCCCTCGAAGTGCCAACACTGGCCTGGCTGAACGGTTAAGCAAGTATTATACAGTGAGATTGATCCCGACTAATTCTTCCTTTTTGGTTTAAGGAGGGATTCAAGAGACAGTGGGAGCCACCTGTTTAGACAAACTAAAAACCACTCTAAACTTGCAAGAGCATCATGCTAAAGTGTTTCTTCTCTCTCTCCTAATTTCAACGACCAAGTATCATGTCCGGACTTAAGCTACTACTAGATAAAAACATACTGACAGGGCCAAACTATAAGGATTGGCTCAGGAATGTCAAAATGACAATCACTTATGACAAGTTGGGGTATCTCCTTACCACCAAAGCTCCCCATGTCCCAGGTCCCACCTCCAGCGTCGCGGATATAGAAATCCGTAAGACATGGGAGATCGACTGCGCGAAGGCCAAGTGCCTCGTGCTTGCCTCTATAGACAATGAACATCAGAGGAGGCACAAGAATTTGGACCTAGAATCCATATTTCTTCATACAAAAGAAACTGTATGGAGAGCAATCCCGTATCGCCAGATACGAAGTCTCGAAAAACTTGTTTTCGGCGAGATTGTCCATCGGATCATCCGTAGCGGAACACGTGCTTAAGATGATTAGCTACATTGAAGAGCTCACGGACCTAGGGACCACGTTGGAGAATGAACTCTACATTGACTTGATTCTCCAGTCCCTTCCTTCCACTTACGCCCAGTTTATCCTGAAATTCAACTTGCAAGAAAAAGAAGTTGAACTTTCAGAACTCCTCAACATGCTGAGGAGTGCAGAGGGCACCCTACAGAAAGGTAGGGAAACATCCACTTTGTTTGTTGGAGGACCTTCCTCTTCTAGGTCCAAGGCGAAAGCCAAGGGAAAGAAGAAGAAAGCCCCCACCAAACCAAGGGGCGGTGTTAGTAAAGTGGAAACGAAGGGAAAGGCAAAAGCAACAAAGGTAGCGGGAAAGCTGTGGGAAAGGAAGAGTGCTTTTACTGTCACAAGAGTAGACACTGGAAGAAAGATTGCAGGGCTTGGAAGGCCAGAAACCAGGACCCGAAGCAAGTTGTGGCTTCGGCTTCAGGTGTCTATGTTATTGAAAACTGTCTATCAATAAACTCTACTTCCTGGGTATTGGATACCGGATCAGGATCTCATATCTGTAATTCCTTGCAGGCACTGAGAAAGCGTAGGGTTTTGAAGGCAGGTGATATGACCCTCAGAGTTGCAAACGGAGCTAGCATGGATGCTGAGTCCGTGGGGGACTATCACTTAGGAATGTCAGATGGACATGTTTTGGTTTTGCGTGATTGTTATTTTGTACCCAATGCAACTTGTAATATCATATATGTATCTTTAATGTCTAAAGAAAGTTATGAATTTGCATTTGTAAGCAATGTTGTAAACATTCACCTTAATCAAGTTCTGATTGGGTCAGGTACATTAAGCACTGGTATATACGTATTAAACCAACCACAGATTTTCAATGTCCAGAATACACACAAAAGAAAGTCTCCAGAAATAAATCATGCTTTCTTATGGCATTGTAGACTGGGTCACATCAATGAGAGAAGGTTGACTAAGTTACATACAGAAGGATATTTGGATCCGTTCGAATATCATTCATATGCAACTTGTCAATCCTGTCTCAAAGGAAAGATGACAAAGACTCCGTTCACTGGACACGGAGTAAGAGCGAGCGAGCTCTTGGGGCTCGTACACAGTGATGTGTGCGGTCCAAAGTCTACACATGCGCGAAGCGGTTATTCTTACTTCATTACTTTTACGGATGATTTTTCAAGGTACGGATATGTCTTCTTAATGAAACATAAATCTGAATCCTTTGGAAAATTCCAGGAATACAACAATGAAGTAGAAAAACAAACAGGCAAAAGTATCAAGACACTGAGATCTGATCGAGGTGGTGAATACTTGAGTGCCGAGTTCCTGGATTACCTAAAAGAGAATGGAATTCTCTCTCAGCTTACTCCTCCATACACTCCACAACATAACGGTGTATCGGAGAGACGGAACCGAACCCTGTTGGATATGGTACGTTCCATGATGAGTAACGCTGAGTTACCGCGATCATTCTGGGGATATGCACTAGAATCAGCTGCATACCTTTTGAACCGAGTTCCAACTAAGACTGTGCCTACCACACCATATCAGATATGGTATGGGAAGAAACCATATCTTAAGCACATTAAGACATGGGGATGTCCAGCTTTTGTCAAAAAGCAGTATGCGGACAAACTCGAGGCACGCTCAGTACAGTGCAAGTTTGTGGGATATCCAAAGGACTCCAAGGGATATTTCTTCTATTGCGAAGAGGAACAAAAAGTTTTTGTTTCTCGTCATGCCTACTTCTTGGAAACTGAATTTTTGGAAAATAAGATAAGTGGGAGCGCAATAGAACTGGAAGAAATTCCAGAACCATGAGCTATTACTGAAAGCTTAGTAGAACCAGAGGGTTCGAAAGAACAGGACATTCCTACGCCGCTCCGCAGGAGTAGTAGGTAGTCTCATCCGCCCGAGAGATACTACGGTTTTCATATAGACGGGAATAGAGAGGATTACATCATTGATAATGATGAGCCGACTAGCTTCCAGCAGGCCATTCAGAGCGTTGACTCGGTAAAATGGCTGGATGTAATGCGGACCGAAATGGAGTCCATGTACACCAACAAAGTATGGACTTTGGACATTGCTCCAGAAGGGGTAAAACCCGTGGGATGCAAATGGATCTTCAAGAGGAAGATTGGTGTAGATGGACAGGTTGAGACCTATAAAGCTAGACTTGTTGCAAAGGGTTTTCGTCAAAGACCTGGTTTGGACCATGACGAAACCTTTTCTCCAGTGGCTATGCTCAAATCCATTCGGATCCTTCTTAACATTGCTGCCTTCCACGATTATGAGATTTGGCAGATGGACGTAAAGACCGCTTTTCTAAATAGAAATTTAGAGGAGTGCGTCTATATGGACCAGCCAGAGGGTTTCATTCAGAGTGGGAGCAGCGGAAAGGTGTGCAAGTTGCTTAAGTCCATTTATGGACTAAAGCAGGCATCGCGGAGTTGGAACATCTGTTTTGATGAGACGGTCAAAGATTTTGGCTTTATCAAAAATCCAGATGAACCATGCATCTATAGTAAAATTGTAGCACGAATTGTCGTATTCCTCGTTTTATACGTGGATGACATTCTCTTGATAGGAAATGACATTCCTATGCTACAATCTGTCAAAGGGTTCTTGTCACACAGGTTCTCCATGAAAGACCTGGGTGATGCCTCTTACATTCTGGGGATCCGGATCCATCGTGATAGATCCAAGAGGATATTAGGACTTTCACAGTCCAGGTACATCGACACCATACTGAAAAGATTCAGTATGGAAGATTCCAAGCGCGGTAATCTACCGGCTTGTCACGGGATCACCCTCTCCAAAGAGATGTCTCCCAAGACTGATTTGAAAAGGGATCGCATGTCTATTATACCCTACGCTTCTGCGGTAGGCTCTATAATGTATGCGATGTTGTGTACCAGACCAGATGTTGCTTATGCACTGAGTGTGGTAAGCCGGTATCAGTCAAACCCTGGGGAGAAGCACTGGATAGCGGTAAAGAACATTCTCAAGTACCTGAGAAGGACTAAGGAGATGTTCTTGGTGTATGGCGGAAAAGACCTCCAGATCGAGGCCTTTGCTGACTCCAGCTTCCAGAGTGACAAGGATGATTCCAAGTCCAGGTCGGGATATGTCTTTACCCTCAATAGAGGGGCGGTGTGTTGGAGGAGTTCCAAACAGGAAACCGTGGCTGACTCGACGATGGAAGCGGAATATATCGCTGCTGCTGATGCCATAAAATTAGCCGTCTGGATGAGAAAGTTCTTGAAAGAACTTCAGGTGTTTCCATCCATTGTTGATCCAATACCTCTGTATTGTGACAACAACGGGGCTATAGCTTTAGCGAAGGAACCCAGGTCCCATCAGAAGTCCAGACACATCTTAAGGCGGTATCACCTGATCAGGGAGATCGTGGATCGCCGGGAGATCGAGGTTCGGAGGGTTGCTTCAGAAGATAACACTGCAGATCCATTCACCAAGGCCTTACCCCAGACTCAGTTCGAGCGGCTGATCGAGATGATAGGTCTTCGATACGCCAGTACATGCCCTTAGTGCAAGTGGGAGATTGTTAGTGTATATGCCCTAGAGGCCATTACTGTATCATACTAGTTTGTATATTACTTGATGGGAGCTAGGGATATTCACAGTTGTATAGACAATCTTGCTCGAAATGGTAGTATGCTACTTGGTTTGTTTCTACTTTAATGTGTGCATGTGTTTCTTTTAGCATATCGCCTATACACATTAGTGGAGCCCTGAGGATCTTTGCTTGATTACCAGCGTTGTGATGGCAGTCACACTAGTGGGGGCTGGGTAATCTACAAGCACATCCTTATACAGTTCCCTAGTCGTAGGATTATCGAGACGGAACATCGATACTCCGGAGTAGATTAGCGTATGCGCTTCTCATCCCAGCAGGAGAGACGGTCTGTCCCACAGCCGTCAGTACGTCGTACTTGAGATAGCATGCGGGTGCTCATTAGGTTATGAGTACACTGGACAGGACTCATCGGGAACTGTTGGTTGGTACTATACCTATCGTCAGTTATCAGTTCCCAGGTGACATGAGTACAGCTTAGTCCACTGACTTGACACTGTCTCTTCGCCTCGAGTGTGTTCCCACTGTACTTTGATTACTACCCTACTACGGCTCAAAGGAGTCGTGCAAACAGGTGGTAGTTGGGTGCAGTCCCGAAGCACTTGGAGGCAGTGACGGTCAGATAGGATTCGTCTCTCCCGGTATTTGGGGTTGATATCGCGCTGTGTCTAGGAGAGCCATTACACAAAGTCCATGGCCACGGCAAGCGAGATATACTGGTAGGTTTCCAGTGTTATCTCAGGGTGTTCTGGGCTACACTCCGACATGACTTGTACCGTTATTAGGGGCCTGACGTTTACCACCCCCTAGGTCGGCCATGCGATATTCTCAGATGAACAGACCGGACTGTACGGAGATTGTCACATACAGGCTCAGTAGGAGTTCGGATGGGTTCACCTCATCAGTCTTCTTATCGGCATCTACCTGGGGACCGTTACGTACAGCTAGTGCCGCTTGCGGTCTGTGGTTAAACTCACTGCCAGCGTAGTGTCGAGTCTTTAGAGTCCCACACAGAGGGTCATTCTCCTTTGGGAAAAACAGAGTAGAGGTCGCATGGTTTTGCGACAGGGTTCGTTCATATCCGCGCGCTTGTGCACGTTTGGTGTCCGGACAGTTATTACTAGCGGGCTTTGGTTTAAGCCAGATCCTAATATATGTTTTGGGATTGGTTTTATCTCATTGTATTCGTATTCCTTGGAACACGGATGCTGGTGTGTATGCACAGTTGACTGAGGCAGAGTCAGAAGATTTTCATTAGGGTTGATGACAGTTGTCTTTTTCCAAACCCTAATGAATATGTGAAATATAATTAATAATGTTAATTAAAAGGAAATTGAGTTATGGTTCGGGTTGTTGACCTTTTGACCAAGGTTGATTTGTTAACCAAGGTTGAAACTTTGACAATAATCATTTCACACAAAGATGCTCTTTGATCTTTGCAAAAACCATTAAATGTGAAATGATAATGGTCTTATCAAACCAACCATCACCTTTTTCATTTTGATTAATATTGTTAATTAGTAATTCACATATATGTGATATGGTTGCAAAATCATTTCATTCTCACTTGCATCTTCTCTCTCATTATTTTTGCTCTCCCTCTTCCTCTAGCTCAAGGCAAAAATCTCTCATGTGTTGAGAACCATTTGCCTTGAAGATAAAACACTAAAACTCATCTCTACTCATCCTAAGGTTAAAGGTTTAGCAAACCTAATACTTTAGTTACCTCAAGTTCGAGGAAGGAGCTCAAGGTAGATGCCCTCTGGTGGATCTTTCTTCGGTAAGAGAAGGCGACGAGGAGAACCATCCAACCCACTCCAAGGAGAAGAAGAGAAGGAGTTCAAGACTAAGTATAACCCTCTAACCGAGTAGGTAAAGCTCGTAGTTAGTTTCTAGTGTGTTGTTTAGCAAAGATCCGGTTTCTAGTCCATGTTACCCTTTCCATGAAAAATCGTTTTTCACCATTTCCGCAACCCCGAAAGAACCGGGACAGGTAACGTGGACTTACAGTGTCTACCACACCATATGAGATATGGTATAAGAAGAGACCATCTCTTAAAAGAGTTAGGATTTGTGGTTGTCCGGCTTATGTCAAAAAGCAGAATCCAGACAAACTCGAGACACGGTCGGTCATGTGTAAATTTGTGGGATATCCAAAACATTCATTTGGATATCTTTTCTACTGCAAGGAGGAACAAAGAGTGTTTGTTTCTCTGTATGCCACATTTTTAGAAGAAGAAATTTTTTCAAATGACGATCTGGTTGAACCTGATGTCACAATAGAAATTTATGAACCTCAGCCACTCCATAGATCTAGTATGACTTCTCGCCCACCGGAGAGATACTACGGTTTTCTCATTGATGGTGATAGAGAAGATTGAATCATAGATGATGATGATCCTACTAGTTTTCAGCAAGCTATCACAAGTGGTGACTCTGTGAAGTGGCTAGATGCCATGAGATCTGAAATGGAGTCTATGTACACCAACAAAGTATGGACTTTTGATGTTGTACCCTCTGGAGTAAAACCCGTAGGATGCAAATGGATCTTTAAAAGAAATATTGGTGTAGATGGGAAGATGGAGACCTATAAGGCAAGACTTGTGTCGAAAGGATTTCGTCAAAGGCCAGGTCTGGACTATGATGAAACTTTTTCTCCCGTAGCCATGCATAAATCCATTCGGATCCTACTTGCTATTGCTGCTCACTGCGACTATGAAATTGTTGGCTATAGTGCCCTCAAGTCAATTATTGGATCGCAGGCACGTGATTGCAATGATTGAGGGAGGACCTACACCGGTAGAACAGTCTTACTCGAGATGATAGTATGCTATCTGGTTTGTCTTTATCATCGTGTACATGCTTCAGGTGACATTACAGATCACTATTACATGTTGATAGAGCCCATAAGATTCTTTCTTAACTACCAGCAGTATGATGGCGATCATATATGTGAGAGTTGGGTGGTCTATAAGCACATCCTTAAAGTGTCCCTAATCGTGGGAGTTTCGAGACTGGGCATTGATACTCCAAAAGTAGACTAGTGTATACGGATCGAAACCCCGATGAGGGGCGGTGGCCGGTATCACAAGCCATTGGTGTCAGTTGGTTCACCTAAGATGTATACAGGTGCTCATTGGGTTATGAGTACACCGGACGGACTCGCCGGGAATATTCTAGTTGGTATTATACCTATTGTCAGATAGTAGTTCCATGGTAACATGTGTACAGGTTAGTCTATCGACCTGAGATCATCATTTGTCTCGTGTGAGTTCTCACTGTGCTTTGATTACTACCCTACCACAACTCAAAGAAGTCGTGCAAACAGGTTTTAGTTGGGTACAGTCCCGAGCCACATGGAAGCAGTAAGCAGATCGTCAAGGGATTCGTCTCTCCCGGTATTGGGGGTTGATGTCGCGGTGTGCACTGGTAGCCATCACCAGAAATCCTTGGCCAAGGTAGTCGAAAATTACTGATTCGGATCAGTAGTTTCTCAGGTGGTGATAGACTTCATACCGACACTAAATGTCGCGTTATTAGGGGTCTGACTTTATCCACCCCCTAGACTCGATATGCGATACTTATAGATGAATGGACCGGACTATACGGATATTGTCACTGTTAGGCTCAGTAGGGTTTCAGGATGAGTTTGATGATCGGCCTCCCTTTCGCTCAATACCTGGGCAGCCGTTACGTACAGCTAGTGCTACTGACATGCTTGTGGTTAAACCCACTTCCAGCGTATTGACGAGTCTTTAGAGTCCCACACAGAGAGTTTCCCTGGTTCGGGAGAAACGTTGTAAAGGTTGTATGGTTTTATGGTAGGCTTTGATCATATACGTGCACTTGTGCATGGATCATGATCGGACGGATAATACTAGTGGGCTTTGGTTTAATCCGGATCCTAGTATTATATTGTTGGATTATTTTCGTCTCGTTGTATCCGTATTCAGTCAGAATATGGATGCAGGTATGTATATACGAATGAGGGGTATTCTTGTAATTTATTACAAGATTACTTTAGAAGATGCCATTTCTTTTATTCTATTAAACATTTACTTTAAATGTTTATTGAGGTGGAAAGTGTGACTCATTGTTTGGCTTTGTTTCATGCTTGCCACATGGGTGTGACTCATGGTGGCATGATGATTTCTTGTTTGTAGTGTGAGATATTTGTAGTGAGATATGAGATATTTTTTCTCTAGTTGGTTTTCTTTAGTTGCTTGCTTACTACAATATATAGCTAAAAACAAATAACTCACACACAACACCAAAGGAAAATTGCAGCAGCCCCATTTCTTTTCATGACTTGCCAAAAGCTTTGCTTCACACTTTCTCCCAATGGCATCTCCTTCAACCTCCACCTAAACCCTCTGATGAGTTGAGAATCCTTGGGTGTTTTGAGACAAAGTATTCACACACACTCTCTACTTCATCTTGGCTATCTAGGCTAGCAAACTAGATACCCGAGTTGCTTCGGTTTTGAGGCGGGAACCCGTATTACTAACCCTCGAGGTGGATCTTCTTCGATGTGGGGAGACTGGAGAGCAAACTTGATCGAGGAAGCCACGAGGAGCTTAGGACAGAGGTTGAAGACCGAAGGATTCGGATCGTTCGATATAACCTCTATAAACTCCTATACATAGACCTAGTGTAGGGTTAATGGTACGATCCGGGAATCGGGTTCCGTTAGCGCCGGTTTGTTTAAATTTTTGTTCTGCATTTGGCCATGGATTGATGGCCGGGGTGCTGGCGTAACCCAACAGAAATCTGGAAGATGGACGTTAAAACTACGTTTCTGTAGCGTTCCGAAAATTCGATTAGGTTAATTATGTATTAATTATTGATAATACGTGTTTTCCGTAAAAACCAAGATATAATTATTTTTTCAACATAGACTTAAGTATACCTATTCTAGCTATAAAATTGCTAGTATTTTGTATTTAGTTGGTCAATTATAAATTGTTAGTTTACTTAAATATTTTTCTTTAATAAATTATTTTTAATATTATTTTAAGCTTTCTTTTATACATTTAATTAGTGATTAATTACAAATGAGAATGAGTTAATTACGTAATTGTAAACCATGACAACTTCATAACAAGTTTATAATATGTTCTCTTTTCTACACTTGTCTTCAAGGTTCTAGTTAATTCTAAAATGAAAATAAATAAGAAAATGATGAGATAAAAAGTATGAGCATATTGAATTGAGGTATGGGATTTTCATGACTTGGAAAATTCAACACACACACACACCCCTCCCCTCTCCTATCCAAATTCTGGCCGAACTTGGCAGCCCCCCTCTCCCCATTTCTCCACTTCTTTTCCATCACAAAAATCCACAAAATTCCATTAAAAATCAACACAAAATTCCACTAATTCCTAATTAAATCTTTACCCATTTTTCCTTGGCCAATCTATCATAGATCTTGGAGCAAGGAATCCATTTTGGGAGGCTATGTTGCAAGTTAGATCTACAAATTGTGAGGTATAAATCCTAACCAAATGGTTACTTGTTGGATAATTACTTCAATCTAAGCTAATTTGGTGTTGAAATATGGTTTTAATTGAAAGGTTTAGTTTTCAAGATAAGGGTTTGAGATCAAGTTAGGGTTTTTATCGTAAGTTTATGGTTACAATGTGTAGTTTAACATTTTAAGATATGAAAAATCTAATCTAGTTGTTAAGTTGCTAATTGTTATTTTTAAATTGTCTTAATTATATAATTTTGCAAATAAGTTTTTATTTAGTGTGTAATTAGATGAAATTAAAATTTAGTTAGGGTTTGTGTGGCATAATTATGTTATTAAGGGAATATTGTGGCCACTAGTTTTGTTAAAACATCTAGATTTGCACTAAAATGGTTAAGTGATGCTTACTAGGTTTTTGGAATAAATCGATTTGAATTAAGTTTGAGGTTTTGATGATATACAACCTAATTCATATAATATTTAGTGTGTTGTGAATGAACGATTGGTGCGATTGGGTTTTAGGCTTGGTGGTTGCCACGTATAGCGACCCTAGTTGTGGGTTGTGGCGTTGTCGCGAGCGCGTTTTGTGCATTAAGTGCGAGCGCGTTTTGTGCACCAAGTGCGTGTGCGTCCAGTTAGTACGCGTGGTTGACTTGTATTGTTTGTGTCCGCGACTATTTATATTTTTACCCTCTTATTTACTTGTGTGCGATTCTAGGATCGGGTGCAGAGGCGTCGGACGTGGTGCGGAAAGTCAAGGCTGAGATTTGATCAGATTTGTCGAGGCGTCCAGGTGAGTAGATGTACACATCTACGGGGGAATCGTCTGGATGGCGCGAGGCACTCGATAGTCAGGATTTCTAATAATGCTTGTATTTATATGCGTAGTCTCCTAGTCATTCATCTCATTGTATTGCATCATCATAGATATATATGATATTATCTCATAGGGCACTTGCACCATTACCATTGGTTCATGCCGCACGTGCACTATTCATGCGAACACACACGCTTTTGGTAATTGCTATGTCACGAATACTATAGAACTTGCTTAGAATTGGTATATGTGCATTGCATCATATATGATCTGTAGACTTGTACTTGTATAGTCATTCATCAGGTTGGATACGTAGGATTGTTAGTCATATATACATACCTCATTGCATCATGATTCATGCATAGCTTCGAGTCGTACTTCGCATGGTATATACTATCGTATCATAGACATCCATCATCACTGACATGTTTACATATTGTGATTCTTCTCAAGGATTTCAGTATTGATGAGATTTCTGAATTTTGGGGAAAACCGCAAGAATTTTATTAACCTATTATCATTTTAAAATAGAAATTTATGGTTTTCTCGTGATATGATGTGTGTGGCATCCACCATGTGTTTTCTCAGTTCTTGAGCTGTATCATATACCCGATTCGAGGAGGGGGATACACCGTCTGCGGGGACATGATGGACCCGGTGCAATACCTCGGGGCAAGAAGATCGCACAGATGGCGTTGAGCACGGCAGGGGAGCACTACCGACCGGTTATGTTTGACGTGGCGGATGTAAGTCCATGCTACCTCTCCCGGTACTTTCGGGCAAGCGGAATTTGGTGAAAAACAATTTTCTAGAGGTGGTAACATGGACTCAAAACCGGATCATTGTTAAACATCTAACTAACAACCTAACTAGGAGTTGTTAACTACTCGGTTAGGGGGTTATACCTTTCTTTCACTTGAACTCCTTCGTCTTCAAGCCTCGATGGTTGTCCGGATCGGCTTCACCCCGTCGTCTCCTTGCGCCGAAGATCGATCCACCTGAAAGCTTCTACCTTTGGCTCCTTCTTCGAACTTTGAAGAAACTAGTTCACTCGGTTTGCTAAACCTTGTGAACTAGAGTAAGTAGAGAAGAGTTTGTTTGGGATTTTATCTATGGTTCTTGGTTCTCAACTCATGAGACAAGTGAACCATAGACTCAAGAGAGGGAGAGAAAGAGGAGGAAGATGAGAGCTCAAGAACAAGAGAGAGAATGAGCATGAAAGAATGAGAGAAGACTTTTTTCATTTGGCTCTCATAATCCATAACCATCATAACACATCATAGCAATCAAGTATTATGTGATGGTTTAAGCAACAATAGCCATATCATTTCATGCACTCATTTTGCACAAGAGAGCAAGCAAGCAAAAGTCTTTGCCATGAAATGATAGCTATTGTTATCATGATGGTCAACTAGTCAAGCCTAGTCAACCGGTCAACAAAGTCAACAAGTCAACAAAGTCAATCCCTCAACAACCATGTCACCATAATACTTAATTAATATAATTGTTAATTACATATCATATTCTCATTAGGGTTGAGCAAAAAGTCAATAGTCAACGGTCAATGGTCAAAAACCCTAATGAGAATCCTCTGCCTCTGTCTCTCCGTCAACTGTGCATACACACCCGCATCCGCGTTCCGAGGAACACGAATGCAAACTGGATAAAACCAATCCCAAAAGGTACACTAGGATCTGGCTTAAACCAAAGCCCGCTAGTGTAAACTGTCCGGACACTGTACGTGCACAAGTGCACGGATGTGACCGAACCCTGTCGCAAAACCATGCGACCTGTCACAAAACCATGCGACCTCTACTCTTTTTCCTAAAGACGAATAGCTTTCTGTGTGGGACTCTAAAGACTCGACACTACGCTGGCAGTGGGTTTAACCACAGACCGCAAGCGGCACTAGCTGTGCGTAACGGTCCCCAGGTAGATGCCGACAAGAAGACTGACGAGGTGAAACCCATCTGAACTCCTACTGAGCCTGAATGTGACAATCTCCGTACAGTCCGGTCTGTTCATTTGATACATCGCATGGCGGGCCTAGGGGGGCGGTAAACGTCAGTCCCCTAAAAGCGGTACAAGTCGTGTCGGAGTGAAGCCCAATACACCCTGAGATAACACCAGAAGCCTACCAGTATATCCCGCTTGCCCTGGCCAGGGACTACTCGTGTAATGGCTCTCCTAGACATAGCGCGATGTCAACCCCCAATACCGGGAGAGACGAATCCTGTCTAACCGTCACTGCCTCCAAGTGCTTCGTGACTGCACCCAACTACTACATGTTTGCACGACTCCTTTGAGCCGTGGTAGGGTAGTAATCAAAGTACAGTGGGAACACACTCGAGGCGAAGTGACAGTGTCAAGTCAGCGGACTAAGCTGTACTCATGTCACCTGGGAACTGATAACTGACGATAGGTATAATACCAACCGGTCAGTTCCCGACGAGTCCTGTCCAGTGTACTCGTAACCCAACGAGCACCCGCATACTATCTCCAGTACGACGTACTGACGGCTGTGAGACAGACCGTCTCCCACACTGGGATGAGAAGCGCATGCGCTAGTCTACTCCGGAGTATCGATGCCCTGTCTCGATAGTCCTGCGACTAGGGACCTGCATAAGGATGTGCTTATAGATTACCCAGCCCCCACTAGTGCGACTGCCATCACAACGCTGGTAATCAAGCAAAGATCCTAAGGGCTCCACTAATGCGTATAGGTGATATAATAAAATAAACACATGTACACATTGAAGTAGAAACAAACCAAGTAGCATACTACTATTTTGAGCAAGATTGTATATACAAGGTGAATATCCCAAGCTTCCATTAAGTAATATACAAACTAGTATGATACAGTAATGGCCTCTAGGGCATATACACTAACAATCTCCCACTTGCACTAAGGCCATGTACTGGCGTATCGAAGACCTATCATCTCGATCAGCCACTCGAACTGAGTCTGGGGCAAGGCCTTGGTGAATGGATCTGCAGTGTTATCTTCTGAAGCAACCCTCCGAACCTCGATCTCCTGGCGATCCACAATCTCCCTGATCAGGTGATACCGCCTCAAGATGTGTCTGGATCTCTAATGGGACCTGGGTTCCTTCGCTAAAGCTATAGCCCCGTTGTTGTCGCAATACAGAGGTATTGGATCAACAATGGATGAAACCACCTGAAGTTCTTTCAAGAACTTCCTCATCCAGACAGCTTCTTTTGCGGCATCAGATGCAGCGATGTATTCCGCTTCCATCGTCGAGTCTGCAACGGTTTCCTGTTTGGAACTCTTCCAACACACCGCCCCTCCATTGAGGGTAAAGACAAAACCCGACCTGGACTTGGAATCATCCTTGTCACTCTGGAAGCTGGAGTCAGCAAAGGCCTCGATCTGGAGGTCTTTTCCGCCATACACCAAGAACATCTCCTTAGTCCTTCTCAGGTACTTGAGAATGTTCTTTACCGCTATCCAGTGCTTCTCCCTGGGGTTTGACTGATACCGGCTTACTACACTAAGTGCATAAGCAACATCCGGTCTGGTACACAACATCGCATACATTATAGAGCCTACCGCAGAAGCGTAGGGTATAATAGACATGCGATCCCTCTCCAAATCAGTCTTGGGAGACATCTCTTTAGAGACGGTGATCCCGTGACAAGCCGGTAGGTTACCGCGCTTGGAATCTTCCATACTGAATCTCTTTAGTATGGTGTCGATGTACCTGGACTGTGAAAGTCCTAATATCCTCTTGGATCTATCACGATGGATCCGGATCCCCAGGATGTATGAGGCATCACCCAGGTCTTTCATGGAGAACCTGTGTGACAAGAACCTCTTGACAGATTGTAGCATAGGAATGTCATTTCCTATTAAGAGAATGTCATCCACGTATAAAACGAGGAATACTATAGTTCTCGCTACAAATCTACTGTAGATGCATGGTTCATCTGGATTTTTGATAAAGCTAAATTCCTTGACCGTCTCATCAAAACAGATGTTCCAACTCCGTGATGCCTGCTTTAGTCCATAGATGGACTTAAGCAACTTGCACACCTTTCCGCTGCTCCCACTCTGAATGAAACCCTCTGGTTGGTCCATATAGACACACTCCTCTAAATTTCCATTTAGAAAAGCGGTCTTTACGTCCATTTGCCAGATCTCATAATCGTGGAAGGCAGCAATGGCAAGAAGGATCCGAATGGATTTCAGCATAGCTACTGGAGAAAAGGTTTCGTCATAGTCCAAACCAGGTCTTTGACGAAAACCCTTTGCAACCAGTCTAGCTTTATAGGTCTCAACCTGTCCATCTACACCAATCTTCCTTTTGAAGATCCACTTGCATCCTACGGGTTTTACCCCGTCTGGAGCAATGTCCAACGTCCATACCTTTTTGGTGTACATGGACTCCATTTCGGTCCGCATTGCATCCAGCCATTTTACTGAGTCAACGCTCTGAACGGCCTGCTGGAAGCTAGTAGACTCATCATAATCAATGATGCAATCCTCTCTATCCCCGTCTATGAGAAAACCGTAGTATCTCTCGGGCGGATAAGACTGCCTACTACTCCTGCGGAGCGGCGTAGGAATGTCCTGTTCTTTTGAACCCTCTGGTTCCACTAAGCTTTCAGTAATAGCTCGTGGTTCTGGAATTTCTTCCAGTTCTACTGTGCTCCCACTTATCTGGGTTTCCAAAAACTCAGTTTCCAAGAAGTAGGCATGACGAGAAACAAAAACCTTTTGTTCCTCTTCGCAGTAGAATAAATATCCCTTGGAATTCTTTGGATATCCCATGAACTTGCACTGTACTGAGCGTGCCTCGAGCTTGTCCGCATGCTGCTTTTTAACAAAAGCTGGACATCCCCATGTCTTAATGTGCTTAAGATAGGGTTTCTTCCTACACCACATCTCATATGGTGTAGTAGGCACAGTCTTAGTGGGAACTCGGTTCAAAAGGTATGCAGCTGATTCTAGCGCATACCCCAAGAATGATCGCGGTAACTCAGCGTTACTCATCATGGACCGTACCATATCCAATAGGGTTCGGTTCCGTCTCTCCGATACACCGTTATGTTGCGGAGTGTATGGAAGAGTAAGCTGAGAGAGAATTCCGTTCTCTTTTAAATAGTCCAGGAACTCGGCACTTAAGTATTCACCACCTCGATCCGATCTTAGGATCTTGATACTTTTGCCGGTTTGTTTTTCTACTTCATTCTTATATTCCTGGAATTTTTCAAAGGCTTCGGACTTATGTTTCATTAAGAAGACATAACCGTACCTTGAAAAGTCATCCGTAAAAGTAATGAAGTAAGAATAACCGCTTCGCGCATGTGTAGACATTGGACCGCACACGTCGCTGTGTACGAGTCCCAAGAGCTCGCTCGCCCTTACTCCGTGTCCAGTAAACGGAGTTTTTGTTATCTTTCCTTTGAGACAGGATTGACAAGTGGCATTCGATTGATATTCGAACGGATTAAATATCCTTCTGTATGTAACTTCGTCAACCTTCTCTCATTGATGTGACCCAGTCTACAATGCCACAAGAAAGTCTGATTTATTTCCGGAGACTTTCTTTTGTGTGTATTCTGGACATTGAAAATCTGTGGTTGGTTTAATACGTATAGACCATTGCTCAATGTACCTGACCCAATCAGAACTTGATTAAGGTGAATGTTTACAACATTACTTACAAACGCAAATTCATAACCTTCTTTAGAAATCAAAGATACAGAAATGATATTACAAGTTGCGTTGGGTACAAAAAAGCAATTACGCAAAACCAAAACATGTCTATCTGACATTCCCAGGTGATAGTCCCCCACGGCCTTAGCATCCATGCTAGCTCCGTTTGCAACTTTGAGGGTCATGTCACCTGCCTTCAAAACCCTACGGTTTCTCAACGCCTGCAAAGAATTACAGATATGAGATCCTGATCCGGTATCCAATACCCAGGAAGTAGAGTTTATTGAAAGACAGTTTTCAATAACATACACACCTGAAGCTGAAGCTGCAACCTGCTTCAATTCCTGTGTCCTAGCTTTCCAAGCCCTGCAATCATTCTTCCAGTGTCCTTTCTTATGACAATAGAAGCATTCTTCCTTATCCATAAGCTTTCCCACTTTCTTTGTTGCTTTTGCCTTTCCCTTCGTATCCACTTTACTAACACCGCCTCTTGGTTTGGCGGGGGCTTTCTTCTTCTTTCCCTTGGCTTTCGCCTTGGACCTAGAAGAAGAAGATCCTCCTACAAAAAAAGTGGATGTTTCCCTACCTTTCTGTAGGGGCCCTCTCATGTTGAGGAGTTCTGAAAGTTCAACTTCCTTTTCTTGTAAGTTGAAGTTCAGTATGAACTGGGCGTAAGTGGAAGGAAGGGACTGGGGAATCAAGTCCGTATAGAGCTCATTCTCCAACGTGGTCCCAAGGTCCGCGAGCTCCTCAATGTAGCCAATCATCTTAAGCACGTGTTCTGCTACCGATGATCCGACGGCCAATCTTTCCGAAAATAACTTCTTCGACACTTCGTATCTTGCGATACGAGATTGCTCTCCATACAGTTCTTTTGTATGAAGAAATATGGATTCCAGGTCCATATTCTCGTGCCTCCTCTGATGTTCATTGTCCATAGAGGCAAGCACGAGGCACTTGGCCTTCGCGCAGTCTAGTTCCCAGGTCTTACGGATTTCCTTATCCGCGACGCTGGTTTTGGGACTTGGGACAGGGGGAGCTTTGGTGGTAAGAAGATACCCCAGCTTGTCGTAAGTGATTGCCATCTTGACATTCCTGAGCCAATCTTTATAGTTTGTCCCTGTCAGTATGTTTTTATCTAGGAGTAACTTAAGTCCAGTCATGTCGATTGGTCGCTGCAATTAGGAGAGAGAAGAAACACTCAGCATGATGCTCTTGCAAGTTTAGAATGGTTTTTAGTTTGTCTAAACAGGATGGCTCCCACTGTTTCTCGAATCCCTCCTCAAACCAAAAAGGAAGAATTAGTCAGGATCAATCTCACCGTACAATACTTGCTTAACCGTTCAGCCAGGCCAGTGTCGATACTTCGAGGGAGGTTTTCCAACGCTTTCGCGAAGTTCCTTAATTAAATAACCTCTTTTCCCTGGGGGCGTAGCCCCGCTAACACCTTTCTAGACACCTACTAGGTTTATAGCATTGATCGTTTAGTGAGAAATTTCCTGAGGAGTAGCATATACTCACAGTAGGATCGGGATCCAAATATCATCGCGTGACGAAACTGAAGGAATCCTACCAGAATCATCACACTCCAAATGGTATGCACCACTAGCAAGTTTCAGTTCTTTTGAAACTCCCGATGTGGATTTTTGCCCCATGCTCTTACGACCTTGACTTTGGCCAACAAATCATAAGTCACATGTCAAGTTCTACCCGTCGTTCTCCAGGTTAATTTGAATCCACCCGCACCTACCCTTGACTTTGGCCAACAAGGCAGTACGACTGTCCCAAACTAACGCATCTATCTATGCTGCACATGAATACCCAATAGCTACCAATCACTATGCCTTGACTTTGGCCAACAAACATAGCTTGAATACTATTGACCATCCATGTGAAACGACGGAGGGCTACGAATGGTTTTGGCTAAACCGTGAACGTAGTGAACTTGATATAATCGATAGAACGAGATAGCTTTTAAAAGGAGTGGCTCAAGCTCCGCATTTAAAAGTTAGTTTTGAAAAGAATCGAGTGGTTTTTTCGAAAGTGTTCCAACGATTTTTACTTGGTTTATTTTTCTTGCATTAGTTCTTTTAATGCGTGATATTCTTGCATTAGTTCTTTTAATGCGTCCCATCATTTAATCCTACCATTGCAGAAAACAACCAAAATATGATGTACGCTTATGCCATTCGCATTCGCCACGGGGCCCCGTCATTACCCGTTAGGTTACTTAACTAACGACAGAGCGGGGGCTGGGCTAGCGCGTCTATAAAACATAAGCAACGCCTAAATAATATCATATATAGATATACTGCAATGATAGCCAATTCAGATCACAGATGAACACATTGGATATACTAGGAATCCGCAATTCGTACGAGCCTGTAACGAAAAACAGATTACACGGTCGCGGTCAATAGCCAATACCCCACCCAAGACCCCTACGGGTGCGGCAAACTACCCGCCAAGTACCCGAAGCAAAGCAACCTCCCTCAACTCCGTGAGTAGGCCACTCGGCACTTCGGCATACCCGGTAGTTTGTGCACCCCCTCCATGGGTCTATCCTAGGAGCAAAAACAGTAAAAAGAAATTAAACAATGACGGCTACAACCCCGACCCGGTTGTGCGGCCATACAAATAATTATTACATCAATTTACAAATTTACATGAATTGAAAGAAAAGAAAACTCTCGTCTCACAACCCCCCGGCTATTCACCCGCGACAATCCAATGAATTCATATACATATTCCAATAACATTACAGATCACAGATTTGTATAACCCCCACTAATCGACATATAGCGATTAGCAGACGTTCAATACAAATATCACAGCACAGAAAAACCCGTCAGCTTAAGTCTTTAGAAGTTCGATCAAAAATACGGATTTTCAGGCCCCAAACACAAAATTTTCGTTCTGGAAAATCTGGGCAGAAAATACATATTCCAAAAATCCCAAAATACCCCACTGCACAAACTGCAACCAAAATTTCCCACTGCCGAGTCAACTCGGCCGCGGAACCGCGGCGGGAGCACGCTCCCGCCGTGTTTCCACGGCGCTTTGATCGGTTCAGTGGACGAAATTTTGGCAGTTTGTTATAAAAACCCCTGAGCCGAATTTTAAAGTAAGATTTATCATATTTGGAACAGAGGAAAAATTCGACAGCAAGCATGATATCGGGGTTCATTTCAGGACTTTTTCTTTGATCGATCTTCTAGCTATTTTGCTAACATGTTAGCTAGAGTTTAACTAGGCTCTGATACCACTGTAAGTCCATGCTACCTCTCCCGGTACTTTCGGGCAAGCGGAATTTGGTGAAAAACAATTTTCTAGAGGTGGTAACATGGACTCAAAACCGGATCTTTGTTAAACATCTAACTAACAATCTAACTAGGAGTTGTTAACTACTCGGTTAGGGGGTTATACCTTTCTTTCACTTGAACTCCTTCGTCTTCAAGCCTCGATGTTTGTCCGGATCGGCTTCACCCCGTCGTCTCCTTGCACCGAAGATCGATCCACCTGAAAGCTTCTACCTTTGGCTCCTTCTTCGAACTTTGAAGAAACTAGTTCACTCGGTTTGCTAAACCTTGTGAGCTAGAGTGAGTAGAGAAGAGTTTGTTTGGGATTTTATCTATGGTTCTTGGTTCTCAACTCATGAGACAAGTGAACCATAGACTCAAGAGAGGGAGAGCAAGAGGAGGAAGATGAGAGCTCAAGAACAAGAGAGAGAATGAGCATGAAAGAATGAGAGATGACTTTTCTCATTTGGCTCTCATAATCCATAACCATCATAACACATCATAGCAATCAAGTATTATGTGATGGTTTAAGCAACAATAGCCATATCATTTCATGCACTCATTTTGCACAAGAGAGCAAGCAAGCAAAAGTCTTTGCCATGAAATGATAGCTATTGTTATCATGATGGTCAACTAGTCAAGCCTAGTCAACCGGTCAACAAAGTCAACAAGTCAGCAAAGTCAATCTCTCAACAACCATGTCACCATAATACTTAATTAATATAATTGTTAATTACATATCATATTCTCATTAGGGTTGAGCAAAAAGTCAACAGTTAACGGTCAATGGTCAACAACCCTAATGAGAATCCTCTGCCTCTGTCTCTCCGTCAACTGTGCAAACACACCCGCATCCGCGTTCCGAGGAACACGAATGCAAACTGGATAAAACCAATCCCAAAAGGTACACTAGGATCTGGCTTAAACCAAAGCCCGCTAGTGTAAACTGTCCGGACACTGTACGTGCACAAGTGCACGGATGTGACCGAACCCTGTCGCAAAACCATGCGACCTGTCGCAAAACCATGCGACCTCTACTCTTTTGCCTAAAGGCGAATAGCTTTCTGTGTGGGACTCTAAAGACTCGACACTACGCTGGCAGTGGGTTTAACCACAGACCGCAAGCAGCACTAGCTGTGCGTAACGGTCCCCAAAGAAGACTGACGAGGTGAAACCCATCTGAACTCCTACTGAGCCTGAATGTGACAATCTCCGTACAGTCCGGTCTGTTCGTCTGATACATCGCATGGCGGGCCTAGGGGGGCGGTAAACGTCAGTCCCCTAAAAGCGGTACAAGTCGTGTCGGAGTGAAGCCCAATACACCCTGAGATAACACCAGAAGCCTACCAGTATATCCCGCTTGCCCTGGCCAGGGACTACTCGTGTAATGGCTTTCTTAGACACAGCGCGATGTCAACCCCCAATACCGGGAGAGACGAATCCTGTCTAACCGTCACTGCCTCCAAGTGCTTCGGGACTGCACCCAACTACTACCTGTTTGCACGACTCCTTTGAGCCGTGGTAGGGTAGTAATCAAAGTACAGTGGGAACACACTCGAGGCGAAGTGACAGTGTCAAGTCAGCGGACTAAGCTGTACTCATGTCACCTGGGAACTGATAACTGACGATAGGTATAATACCAACCGGTCAGTTCCCGACGAGTCCTGTCCAGTGTACTCGTAACCCAACGAGCACCCGCATACTATCTCCAGTACGACGTACTGACGGCTGTGGGACAGACCGTCTCCCACACTGGGATGAGAAGCGCATGCGCTAGTCTACTCCGGAGTATCGATGCCCTGTCTCGATAGTCCTGCGACTAGGGACCTGCATAAGGATGTGCTTATAGATTACCCAGCCCCCACTAGTGCGACTGCCATCACAACGCTGGTAATCAAGCAAAGATCCTAAGGGCTCCACTAATGCGTTTAAGTGATATAATAAAATAAACACATGTACACATTGAAGTAGAAACAAACCAAGTAGCATACTACTATTTTGAGCAAGATTGTATATACAAGGTGAATATCCCAAGCTTCCATTAAGTAATATACAAACTAGTATGATACAGTAATGGCATCTAGGGCATATACACTAACAGCGGATATCCAGAGGATACTGACGTAGTCATGAGATTTGATGATATGGGTCGATCCGGACTGACGGAGCCCGAGATATTGAGATATTGAGACATTGAGATATTGAGACATTGAGACATTGAGATATAGAGATATTGAGACATTGAGATATTGCGATATATATTTTGTGTCGATGCTTGACACAGATTTTCTGTTGATTTCATTAATGATACTTCAGTTTATTGCACAGAGGTTTTTCTAAGATAAGAACAAAGATTTTCTCATACCAGACTTGTTCAGGTTTCGTTTTGATTATGCATTCATGTTAGTACATCGTATCATATCGATATACGTAGGTTGAGACGCATTTACATGCATGCTTACGATAGCCTTATTAGATGTTACTTACAACTCACAAGTTGGCAACTCACTCCCGTTGTGCCACAGTATCTTGCAGGTCCGACCCGTCAGCACAGTAGCGGCGGGCGCATTTCTTCATTTCGTTCCTTTTGCTTGGACTTGCGGTATTGCTCGTAGGTGGGTTGCGAGGATATTTTATTCCATCATGTATATTATTTGGTATCTAGTATACTCCATCTACCCTTGTATATTTGACTAGACGGTTGGCCTCGTGGGACTTGTATTTGTGATGTTTGGTGTCGATGCTCACTTGAACCGACGTGGTGTTTCTCATTTCTTACTTTCAGATGCTTGTTTCGCACTTTTGATATATATATTGCATGTGGTTGTGATTCCGCCACTGGCGAAGAGCTAGCTCCCGCTTTGAGATACCTTTATTCATTATTTATATGTATTTTCATGTGTTGTACCCATTTGGGGGCCAGTATTTACAAAGGAGACTCTTCCGAAATTTTCAGGAAAATATGATGTTGCTTTTAAATGTTTAATACCACTTATTTTGTTAAAACCACTTGCTTTAAAACAAGTTTTCCTTCACTCTAATTGTTAAACGGTTTAGTTTTCTGGGTTTTGGCTTACTTAGATTACGTTGCGCCATGAGAAATTTTGTAGTTTAAGTGCCAGTCACGTTCCGTACCTTCGGGCCGTGACAAAGTTGGTACCAGAGTGATAGGTTTTACCTTTCTAAGTGTAGGATGACCCTTGGTAGATGGAGTAGGTGACTTAAGCAGAGTGATGTAGCGTGTGTATTTTCCGCGGCATACTTACGATACGATACTCCGCCTAAGTGACCTTAGGATATATATATTTGCTTGTATTTCCTTCCTTGGTTCCGGAAACCCATTGATTCGATCGCAATGTGTCTATCGATCATATTTCTTGTTCCAGCCACTATGTCGCCGGAGACTACGAGGGCCAGAGGGCTTCCTCCAGAGATGAGATTAGAGTAGGCTCGTTTAAGACGAGGACCGATCAGGGCGGTACGCCTACACTCAGGGACAGAGTGATCCGCCTTCTCCAGGATGGATAATTAGGCTGGAGTTGAGTATTCAGGACTTGTGATAGAAGGTTGGATTGTTAGTTGACGTTAGCTGAGCTCTGAGAGCCGATGATGTCCCTCCTACTGCAGGGATTGTGATTGTACCTGCTGCAGAGGCAGCTGTTTCTGTGGTTACCAAGATTATTTCCGTATCCTTATTGGAGTTTTTGAAGCTGAAGCCTCTAGTTTTTACAGGCACAGATGCAGCGGAGGATCTGTAGACAATCCTTGACAAGATGGCTAGGAATTTTCGTTCACAGAGATGTTCTGATGAGATATGGATTGAGCTTGCGAGTTTTCGTCTAGTGAGGTCTTGCTCAAACGTGGTGCGAGTCAATTGAGAAAGGCCGAGCTGCAGATCTACTTCCTATAACTTGGGATGAGTTCACAGCTATATTTCTTGCTCGTTTCCTTCCGGAGAGCGTTCGAGATGGCCGAGCTCATAGTTTCAAGCCTTTGCGCAAGACTCCAGGGATGACAGTGTCAGAGTACGACATTCAGTATACTTAGTGGTCCGATATGCTTTTTACCTGGTGGACACTGAAGAGAAATGGATAAAGAGGTTTGTGTGGAGATTGGACATGCGGTTATTCGTGCCATCGGCACCCAGAATTTTGACACTTATGCAGCCACGATGGATGCAGCCTTAATGCTAGAGGAGTGCATTTATGAGATTTCGGTCGTTTTTAGGATAGAAGCGGATTTGTACCGGTATGCCAGCTCAAGGCGGTTAGATAGACGCCGTTGTGACAGTTATTCTTTCGGTGTTTTCTTCCGATGCGTATTTATCTTTGGTGTTGTTTGAAATGATATCCATATATTTTGTATCGAAGTCTAGCCTTTAGTACTCCTTGTTAAATCAGCCGCTTGTTGTAATTTCTTCCATATGCTAGTCTTTTATAGCTCTGTATGTTTCTCATTCGTGTTCTTTTTGTTCGTATCGGTGATAGGGATTCTTCTGTCAATCTGATGCTTCTCGATATGTTTGACTTCGAAGTTCTTCTGAGCATGGATTGGTTAGCCACGTGTTATGCATTCGTGGACGGCCGTAAGAGGGCAGTCGGATTTAGTTTTCCGTGTGAGCCAGTTCTTGTTTGTTTTCGGAGAGACCGTAGAATCGCCTTTCCCAGTTTGATTTCTTCTTTTCGCGCTAGTCAGCTTTTGAGAAAAGGATGTCAGAAATTCTTAGCGTATGTTGTGATGTTAGAGCCGCAGAGGTCTCGTTGGACCATGTTCCGATTGGGAGAGAGTTTCCAGATGTTTTCCTGACGAGTTGCTTGGTTTGTCGCCAGAGCGCGATATTGAGTTCTGCTTGACTTGATTTCCGGCACGGAGCCTTTTTCTATACTACCATATCGGATGGCACCGGCGGAGCTTAAAGAACTGAAGGATCAGTTGCAAGATTTGTTGGATAAAAAGGGCTTGTTCGTCCGAGCGCGTCACTTGGGGAGCTCCTGTCCTGTTTGTCAAGAAGAAAGACGGCAGTTTGTGTTGATGCATTTATTATCGTCAGTTGAATCGAGTGACTGTGCGAATCAGATATCCCTTACCTCGTACTGATGATTTGTTCGATTAGATCCAGGGTGCGGGACATTTCTCGAAGATTGACTTACGATCAGGTTACCATTAGTTGCGGGTTCGAGAGGATGATATTCCGAAGACAGATTTTCATACACGATACGGGCGTTATGAGTCTTGGTGATGTCGTTCGAGCTCACCGATGCCCTAGCAGCGTTTATGGATTTGATGAACCGTATATTCATGTCGTTTCTTGATCAGACTATCATCGTGTTCATTGAGGACATCCTAGTATACCTTTGGAGCCGAGTGGAGCCTGGGCAGTAATTGAGGATTTCGTTGCAGACTTAGAGGGAGCATCAGCTATTCGCTAAATTATCCAAGTGTGTTTTCTGGTTGGATGATGTTGACTTCTTGGGTCACGTGGCTACGAGAGATGATAAATATGGAACCGAAAAATATCGAGGCCGTTCAGCACTGGCCCAGACCTATATCAGTGACGGAGGTTCGCAGCATTTTGGATTTAGACGGATGCTATTGATATTTCGTACAGAATTTTTCACAGATAGCTGCAACGTTGACCGGGTTGGCTCGGAAGAGAGCTTCTTTTCATTGGACTGAGGTATGCGAGCGGAGATTTTAGTAGTTGAAGACTCGTTTGATTACGGCGCAAGTAGTATCTTTGCTTTTAAGATCAGGTAGTTTTGTTGGTTATTGCGATGCTTCTCGGCAGTTGAAGAAGCACGAGCAGAATTATTCCACGTATGACTTAGAAATGGCTGCGGTGGTTTTTACACTTAAGATTTGGAGACTACTTATACGAAGAGTCATGCTAGATATTTATGGACCACAAGAAACTTAAAGTATATCTTTCAGCAGCGAGATCTAAATTTGGGACATCACAGATGGATGGAGCTAGTGAATGACTATGACTGCGAGATTCTTTATCATCCGGGCAAGGCGAGTGTTGTGGCAGATGCTTTGAGTCGGAGGCCTGGAGGTAGCTTTTCTTGTTGAGCACAGTTCAGAGACAGTCGACGGCAGATTGGCAGATACTATATGACAGCCGAGTACAGTTCGAGTTTACGTCAACCGGGGGACAACTTGTCCGTGTCCTTGCACATCCACATTTATTTGATCATATCCGTGAGGCACAGTCCGATGACGTTTGTTGTCAGCGATCTTGGAACAAGTTCGACAGGGCAGAGATTCAGAGTTCGTGATTGATGGTCAGGGAGTACTACAATTTGGGAATCAACTGTGTGCGCCAAATTTCGAGGGATTGAGACGGAAGATCTTAGAGGAGGCGCATCAGTCAGAATATAGTGTTCATCCGGGTACCACCAAGATGAATTGTGATTTGAGAGAAGTCTACTGGTGTGAAGGGATGAAGAGAGATGTCACAGATTTTGTTTCGGGATGCTAACTTGTCAGCAAAGTCAAGGCTGAGCATCAGAGGCAAGCAGGAGAATTACAACCTTTGCCTCTTTCCGGAGTAGAAATAGGAGCAGATTTCTATGGAATTTATTGCTGGTCTACCTAGGACCAGTCGAGAGTATAACTCTATTTGGGTGATCGTAGACTGATTGACGAAGGCAGCTTACTTTCTGCCAGTAAGGACCATTTTCGGATTCGTTCAGTATGCTCAGATATATGTTGATGAGATTGTGTGACTACATGGAGTTCTGACTTGTATTGTGTCCGACAGAAGCACCCAGTTCACCAGCCGACTACTATAGAAACATTAAGTGACTTTGGACACCCGATTGAGTTTCAGTACAGCTTTCTATCCGTGGACCGATGGTCAATTAGAGCGGACCATTCAGATTCTTGAGGATATACTCTAAGCTTGCGTTCTAGTTTTTGGTAGCAGTTAGGATTGCCACTTGCCCTTAATAGAGTTCTCCTAAAATGACAGCTTCCAGGAGACGATTCAGATGGCACCCTTTGAAGCGTTTTATGGGAAGAGATGTCGATCGCTCGTTTGTTGGATAGAGCTCAGTGAGAGTAGTATTTTAGGGCCACAGATTGTTCAGGAGACGACCGAAAGGATTCAATTGATTCAAGATAGGTTGAGAGCGGCCCAGAGCAGGCAGAAATCTTATATGGATGGACGTCGTCGCAAATTTGAGTTCTCCGTTGGAGATCATGTTTTTCTTAAGGGTTTCTCCGGTGAAGGGCGTGTTGAGATTCGGAAAAGAAGGAAGGCTTAGTTCCAGATATGTGGGTTCCTTAGAGATTCTCGAGCGTGTCGGCACAGTTGTTTATCGTTTGTCTCTTCTACCCAGCTTTCCAGATATTCACCCTGTATTTCATGTATCAATCCTCCGTAAGTACCTTCATGACCCCTCTCACGTGATACAACATCAGATGATCCAGCTAGAGCGCGATCCTTCTTTCACCGAGCTGCTGATAGTCATTCTAGATTAGCAGGTGAAGAAACTGAGGTCCGTGGTCATACCGACCGTATAGGTTCTTTGGAGTGGCCGAATAGCGAAAATGTCACATGGGAAGCCGAGGACGAGATGTAGAAGAAATATTCCCATCTCTTCGAGAGTACGTGTAGTTAGATTTTAAATTCGGGGACCGAATTTCTTTAAGGGGGGAAGATTGTAGCGTTTTGAAAATTCGATTAGGTTAATTATGTATTAATTATTGATAATACGTGTTTTCCGTAAAAACCAAGATATAATTATTTTTTCAACATAGACTTAAGTATAGCTATTCTAGCTATGAAATTGCTAGTATTTGGTATTTAGTTGGTCACTTATAAATTGTTAGTTTACTTAAATATTTTCCTTAATTAATTATTTTTAATATTATTTTAAGCTTTCTTTTATACATTTAATTAGTGATTAATTACAAATGAGAATGGGTTAATTACATAATTGTGAACCATGACAACTTCATAACAAGTTTATAATATGTTCTCTTTTCTACACTTCTCTTCAAGGTTCAAGTTAATTCTAAAATGAAAATAAATAAGAAAATGATGAGATAAGAAGTATGGGCATATTGACTTGAGGTATGGGATTTTCTTGACTTGGAAAATTCAAAAAACACACACACACACACACACACACACACAGACACCTCACCTCTCCTCTGCAAATTCTGTCCGAACTTGGCAACCCCCCTCTCCCCATTTCTCCACTTCTTCTCCATCACAAAAATCCACAAAATTCCATTAAAAATCAACACAAAATTCTACTAATTCCTAATTAAATCTTTACCCATTTTTCCTTTGCCAATCTAGCATAGATCTTGGAGCAAGGAAGCCATTTTGGGAGGCTATGTTGCAACTTAGATCTACAAATTGTGAGGTATAAATCTTAACCCAATGGTTTATTGTTGGATAATTACTTCAATCTAAGTTAATTAGGTGTTTAAATATGGTTTTAATTGCAAGGTTTAGTTTTCAAGAGAAGGGTTTGAGATCAAGTTAGGGTTTTTATCATTAGTTTATGGTTACAATGTGTAGTTTAACATTTTAAGACATGAAAAATCTAATCTAGTTGTTATGTTGCTAATTGTTATTTTAAATTGTCTTAATTATATAATTTTGCAAACTAAGTTTTTAATTAGTGTGTAATTAGATGAAATTAAAATTTGGTTAGGGTTTGTGTGGCTTAATTAAGTTATTAAGGGAATATTGTGCCAACTAGTTTTGTTAAAACATCTAGATTTGCACTAAAATGGTTAAGTGATACTTACTAGGTTTTTGAAATAAATCGATTTGAATTAAGTTTGAGGTTTTGATGACATACAACCTATTTCATATAATATTTAATGTGTTGTTAATGCGCGATTTATGCGGTTGGGTTTTAGGCTTGGTGGTTGCTAGGTATAGCAACCCTAGTTGTAGGTTGTGGCGTTGTCGCAAGCGTGTTTTGTGCACTAAATGCGTGCGCATCCAGTTAGTAAGCATGGTTGACTTGTATTGTTTGTGGCCGCGACTATTTATATTTTTATCCTCTTATTTACTTATGTGCGATTATAGGATCGGGTGCAGAGGCGTCGGACGTGGCGCTGAAAGTCAAGGCTGAGATTGGATCAGATTTGTCGAGGCGTCCCGGTGAGTAGATGTACACATCTACGGGGGAATCGTCTAGATGGCGCGAGGCACCCGAAAGTCAGGATTTCTAGTAGTTCTTGTATTTATATGCATAGTCTCCTAGTCATTCCTCTCATTGCATTGCATCATCATTTATATATATGATATTATCTCATAGGACACTTGCACCATTACTATTGGTTCATGCCACTAGTGCACCATTCATGCGAACACACATGCCTTTGGTAATTGCTATGTCATGAAAAATATAGAACTTGCTTAGAATCGGTATCTGTGCATTGCATCATATATGATCTGTAGACTTGTACTTGTATAGTCATTTCATCAGGATGGATACGTAGAATTGTTAGTCATATATACATACCTCATTGCATCATGACTCATGCATAGCTTCGGGACGTACTTCGCATGGTATATACTATCGTATCATAGACATCCATCATCACCGACATGTTTACATATTATGATTCTTCTCGAGGATTTCAATATTGATGAGATTTCTGGATTTTGGGGAAAACCGCAAGAATTTTATTAACCTATCATCATTTTAAAATAGAAATTTGCGGTTTTCTCATGATATGATGTGTGTGGCGTCCACCATGTATTTTCTCGGTTCTTGAGCTGTATCATATACCCGATTCGAGGATGGGGATGCACCGTCTGCGGGGACATGGTGGACCCGGTGCGGTTCCTTGGGGCAAGAAAATCACACAGATGGTGTTGAGCCCGGCAGGGGAGCACTACCGACCAGTTATGTTTGATGCAGCGGATATCCAGAGGATACTGACGTAGTCGTAAGATTTGATGATATGGGTCGATCCGGACTGACGGAGCCCGAGATAGTAAGATATTGAGACATTGAGATATTAAGATATTGAGACATTGAGATATAGAGATATTGAGACATTGAGATATTGGGATATATATTTTGTGTCGATGTTTGACACGGATTTTCTGTTGATTTCATTGATAATACTTCAATTTATTGCACAGAGGTTTTTCTAAGATAAGAACAAAGATTTTCTCATACCAGACTTGTTTAGGTTTCGTTTTGATTATGCATTCATGTTTGTACATCGTATCATATCGATATGCGTAGGTTGAGACGCATTTGCGTGCATGCTTACGATAGCCTTATTAGATGTTACTTACAACTCACGAGTTGGAAACTCGCCCCCGTTGTTCCACAGTATCTTGCAGGTCCGACCTATCAGCACAGTAGCGGCGGGCGCACTTCTTCATTTCGTTCCTTTTGCTTGGACTTGTGGCATTGCTCATAGGTGGGTTGCGAGGATATTTTATTCCATCATATATATTATTTGGTATCTAGTATACTCTATCTACCCTTGTATATTTGACTAGATGGTGAGACTCGTGGGACTTGTATTTGTGAAATTTGGTGTCGATGCTCACTTGAGCCGACGTGATGTTTCTCATTTCTTGCTTTCAGATGCTTATTTCGCACTTTTGATATATATATTGCATGCGGTTGTGATTCCTCCATTGGCGAAGAGCTAGCTCCCGCTTGGGGATGCCTTTATTCATTATTTATATGTATTTTCATGTGTTGTACCCGTTTGGGGGCCAGTATTTACAATTGAGACTCTGACGAAATTTTCGGGAAAATATGATGTTGCTTTTAAATGTTTAATGCCACTTATTTTGTTAAAACTACTTGCTTTAAAACAAGTTTTCCTTCACTCTAATTATTAAACGGTTTAGTTTTCTGGGCTTTAGCTTTCTTAGATTACGTTGCGCCTTAAGACGTTTCGTAGTTTATGTGTCAGTCACGTTCCGTAACTTCGGGTCGTGACAGTTTCTAAATGGTGATTTAGAAGAGTGCGTTTATATGGATCATTCAGAGGGCTTCGTTGATAGTGGGAGCAGTAGGATAGCATGTAGATCGCTTAAATCCATGTATGGATTAAAGCAGGCATCACAGAGTTGGAACATCTGTTTTGATGATGTGATCAAAGAATTTGATTTTGTCAGAAATCCAGATGAACCTTGTATTTATAAGAAGATTGTAGGGAGTACTGTCACATTCCTCTTATTGTACGTAGATGACATTCTCCTGATAGGAAACGATGTTCCTATGCTACAATCGATCAAATTGTTCTTATCAAAAAGGTTCTCCATGAAGGACCTGGGTGATGCCTTGTACATATTAGGGATTAAGATCTATAGGGATAGATCTAAACGGTTGTTGGGATTGTCCCAAATCAGGTACATTAACACCATCCTAAAGAGGTTTAGTATGGAAGACTCCAAGTGGGGTGCTTTACCCGCTTGTCATGAAGTCACTCTCTCCAAGGACTTTTGCCCAAAGACTGATGAAGAGAAAGCTTGCATGAGCATTATACCCTACGCTTCAGCCGTTGGATCTATAATGTATGCGATGTTATGTACACGCCCTGATGTAGCTTATGCACTGGGTGTAGTAAGCAGGTATCAATCCAACCCAGGGGAGAATCACTGGACGGCTGTGAAGAATATTCTTAAGTACTTGCAAAAGACTAAAGAATTGTTCTTGGTGTATGGTAACAGGGATCTCAAAATGGAGGCCTTTACCGATTCGAGCTTCCAAAGTGATAAGAACGACAGCAAATCTATCTCTAGCTTTGTATTTACCCTCAATGGAGGGGCGGTATGTTGGAAGAGTTCTAAATAGGATACCGTTGCAGACTCCACGATGGAAGCTGAGTATATTACTTCAAATGATGCGGCCAAAGAAGCCGCCTAGATGAGGAAGTTCATCTCGGAGCTAGGAGTAGTTCCAACCATTATTGATCCAATACCATTGTATTGTGATAATAATGGGGCTATAGCGTTGGACAAAGAGCCCAGGTCCTATCAGCGATCCAGACACATCCTGAGGCGATATCATCTGATCCGGGAGATTGTTGATCGCTGAGAGATCAAGATTCGGAGAGTAGACACAAAGAATAACACCACGGATCCACTAACCAAGGCCCTCCCACGGCCGCAGCATGAGCGACTTTTTGAGATGATGGGTATGAGATATGCCAATAACTGGCCTTAGTCCAAGTAGGAAATTGTTGGATATATGTATGCCCTAGAGGCCATTATTTGATAGTGGATGTATTTACATGTATATATATTCAGAGGACATTCTTGCTCGATATGATAGTATTCTATCTGGTTACTCTTTATCTTGACATGTTCACCTGATCATGCACTTTATTCATCTGATACATGTTGATAAAGCCCTTAGGATATTTGCTTGACTACTGTGATTATGATGCAGATCATACTAGTGGGACATGTGTAGTTTATAAGCATATCCTGAAATGTCCCTAGTCGTGGGTGTATCGAGACGGGGCATCGATATTCCATAGTAGACTAGCGTATACGTTTCTTGACCCATTTGATGGGCGATGGATGATCCCATATCCATTGGTGTTTGATATTAAGATTGTATACGGGTGCTCAGTGGAGACTGGGTACACTGGACGGAGTCACCGAGAACTCCAATATGGTCGTATATCTATCGTCGGATAGCGGTTCTCAGGTGACACTGGTACAGGTTAGTCTTTAGACCCGAGATCGTCATAGAGTCTTGTGTGTTCTCCCACTATACTTTGATTTCCACCCTACCACGGCTCTATTGAGTCGTGCAAACAGGTGGCTTTTAGGTACAGTCCCGAGACACATGGAGGCAATGAGCGATAGGAGGGGTTTCGTCTCTCCCGGTATTGGGGGTTAATGTTGCACTGTGCTCGATTGGCTATACCAGGAAGTTACTGGCCAGGGCTGATGAGATTTACTGATAAGTGTTATTAGTAGTTTCTCGATCTGTTATAAGCCATACATCGGCATAACTTATTGAGCTATTGGGGTCGACGATACCATCCCTAGACTTGATATGCAGTATATCTGACGAAGAGACCGGACTGTACGATAAGTGTTACCGATTGGCTCGACGGGAGTTTTTATAAGTTCGCTTGTTTTTTCTTCTGATCGCTTAATACCTGGGAGCCGTTACGTACAGCTAGTACCGCTGACGGTTTGTGGGTATGTGATATGATCACTGCCTACTGCTAGCGTATTGCCGAGTCTTAGAGTCCCACAAAGGGGTTACCTAGCTCAGGCGAAACGATGTGGGGTGCATATGGGGATATGCGCGGGGGCTTGATTAAATGCGTGTATTTGATACCGCATTCTAAATCTAGCGTTTTCTATTGGTCGGGTCGTATGTGATATGACCGGTTTATTAAATCAATTGTTGATTTAATATTATTGACTATTAGCTCATTTATTAAACCTTTTCTTTTATATGTATGCATGAATGTATGTATGAATATATTGATATGAATGCACACATACATGCATACATGTGTCATGGTTGATGATACATTGGAGATGTCTATGCAAGACTCACATGGAATAGATATTTATATATTTTGATTTTTGAGTAAAAGAAAATTGGAATTAAATCATTGCTGGAATCTTTCTACACTCTTCCTGACTTAACATAATACAACCATGATTTAATCTCTAATTGTTCTTTAACTCATTAACCAAAATATCTAGATATTTATTGACCATGGTTGAGAGTGAGTGTGACTCTTTCTAAGATTTTCTTTGTTCTCATTATTTTTGTAAGAAGATTTTAACTTGAGCTCTAGCTAAGCCATCTCTTCCTTCTTCTTCCTCCAAGCTTTCTACCTCTTCAAAAGTGTGTGAAGAAAAACAAAAGGAAAGGTTTTTAAGTGAGATCATAACCCACATCACTAATCTATACTAGTCTAGCTCACTTGTGTAGGTTGTTTGCTCCACTTTCATTTAGATCAAGTGAAGCTAGGAGCTTGATCCAAGGAACTCCGTGGTGGATCGCCGTGGACTTCGAAGGATTCAAGCGGATCCGTTCAAACACCAAGTTGATCCAAGAAGTCACAAAGAGGAGATCTACAAAGGTTGTATTTCTCACCTCTTAGTGTTAGACACTTGATAGTATGTGATACTTCTTCTTGTTACCCTAAAATTCTAGTTCGATTCCTAGGTTGTTTTTGTTGGCTATAGTGCCCTCAAGTCAATTATTGGATCACAGGCACGTGATTGCAATGATTGTGTAACATTTCAGATAAATAAAATATTATATTTTGGAATTTATATAATTAAATAATAAATATTATGAATATTTTAATGATGCGGTATAATTATATACCGATAAATTGGGAAATATTTGGAAATTATGTTAATTATTGAATTTGAAAGAGATTATAAGAATGGAGCATTCATAGATTTTTTATATAATTAATTATATTCCATTTTTATGCTAATCGCGATTAAACATCACTAATCGTGCATTAAGCTTGATATGTGCACATGACATGCACCATGTCATATTTCATATTTTTACATTTTCTACCATGGCTTTTTCTTTATTTTCATGCATGGTTTCGTTTTAAATGAGGGAAAAAGAAAAGAAAAGAAAAGAAAAGAAAAGGAATAAAGAAAGAGGTATGGGCAAGAGAGAGAGGTGAGAGAGAGGTGAGGGGTCATTTGACCATTCTCCCATTTTTTCCCCTCCATTCTCTTCATCACTTTCCCTTCTCCATTCTCCCATGGCTGCCCTCCTCCTTCCACCTCCTCAACCTCCTCAAAACACCCACATTTCCACCTCAAAACACATCTTTCCCTTCACCAAAAACATGCACAAGCTCACTATAACCATGATGGATCAAGAAAAATTGGATTTTGAGCACTTGGGGGCAACTCAAGAAATTTCTTGAGTTGCCAAAGGAGGTAATCCTTTTATCATTAGTGTAGTATTTGAATTACTTTAGCACCTATTTAAGTTTAGAAGTGTTTTAGTGATGTTTAGTGAACTTTGAAAATTCCAAGTTGAGGTTAGGGTTTGATTTGAATCCAAAGGTGCAATTGAGGTGTAATTAGTGATTACAACCCCTGTAGCGATTGCATTTTGGACTAAAACCAGAGGCTAAACCCCCTTATCCCAAACATAGAAACCTCGATATCGGAAAATTGTGGGATCTGTAATGAAATTTAGGTATCTGCTATGACCCGGGGCACCTGAAAAATATTTAGCGATTATTGAGAGATGTGCAGGCAAAGTGGAGCATACTCTAAAGACCCGAGACCCCAATCCTGTACCTTGGCCGCAATTAAATCCTTTCTGGCCGCAATTTGCGGCCAGGTTATGTGTTCTGGGCCTCGTGCTTGTTCTGTAGCTCCTATATCAGTTAACTAGACCCTCCACATATGCAAAATTGGCTAATTTCACCTAAGGTAAAATCTGGAGGTGTTTTCTTGAGTTGCTGCTTTTTTTTGCGACTTTGTTTTAACTTGAGTTTTGGTATTTGGGTTTTAACTCGATGTTTTGACGTTTGTACATCGACATCAAGAATTGTTGGTTATTCTTGCATGCGTAGACCATAGGTTTTAACCTATGTGTGATACACATGCCGTTTTGGTTTTCGTGTGCGATTTCGGTTTATGATATCTTGTGTGTATATATGTAGGTACCCTCGAGTGGACTTGAACGATAAGGACGAGCATGGCGTCATCGACTTCGGTAAGCAAGGATCAGGTGAGTAGATATATATCTACGGGGGAAGTCGGGTGGATGGCGTATAGCACCCCACAGTTTCGTTGTATAGTATGTGAATATGTATGTGTATATATATATATATATATATATATAAATATGTGTATTGTGAGACTAATGATTATCAAGATAGGTTTTAGGTGTTCATGGGTTAGTTTTAGTGTAATTACAAGTAACTTAGTTTAGCTTCTTAGTCGCGAAACCTTAGAGTAAGGATTTGCACCCACGCGCACACACGCATACATTTAATTTACTTGTGCGTATATGGGGATATATATATATATATATATATATGTATGTATGTATGTATGTATGTATGTGTGTATGTATGTATGTATGTGAGTATGTATATATATATATATATACATATACATGGATAATGAGGATAGTATATGGTACTTGGATATGAGTCGATGTGATTGGGTATGATGCCACGAGATCGGTAATGTGACTTGGTTCGTATTATGAGATACGACATGATATTATAGTGGATCTTTAGGCGATGTGTTTTCATACACACGCATATATATATGTTGATGGTATCGGAATGTACTAGACTTTAGATCAGTACCCCTAATTAAGGATATGATGATAAGGATACCAGAGGAATAATGAGATAAATGTGATATTCGATTCGTACCCAGATTTGGGATGCCGTACGATGGATTTACCGTAAGAGATATAATTATGATGATAAACCCTCTCTCTTGACTCGAGAATGTCATATTATATATTGTATCCTACGTGACACTATTGAGGAAAGATCACCGACTACTAGATATAAATATCGACTAAGACATAGGTGGTTTTCCTTACCCTTTCGATTAGTCTGTTAGTTTAGTCCTGTAGTTTACTTAGTAGATGTTAGACTGGGCTCGAGTCATACTATAACATTTCAAAAAAATAAAATATTATTTTTGGGAATTTTTATAATTAAATAATAAAATATTGAATATTTTAATAAGGCGGTATAATTAAATACCGATAAATTGGGAAAAATTTGGAAATTATGGAAATTACTAAAAAGAGGGTGTTTTATGTGAATTATGCAAATTATAAGTTTTTATGATTAATTATACGCTATTTAGTGCTAATCGCGATTAAATATCGCTGATCGCGCATTATGCTTATTTTGTGCAAAATATGCACATGTCTTTCTTTTTAGCACTTGTTACATTTTTCCTTCATGCTTTCTTCTTTCTATCATGCATGGTCATAATTAAAGAGATGAAATAAAAAGGAAAAGAAAAGAAAAGAAAGGAAAAAGAGATATGAATAAAGAATGGAGGGATGGGCATGAAAGAGAGTGACAGGGTAAGGGGTCAAACCATGGACCAAGCTCCCATTACTTTATTTCTTCATCATCTTCTCTCATCCCCCTCACTCTTGCTGCTGCTGCTGCTGCCCTCACCCCCTCCCCCTCTTCAATCTTCTCAAACACCATTAAAAACATCTCAAAACCCAATACCCACTTCATTAAAAATGTGCATGAGCTCACTAGCAACACATTGGACCAAGAAAGCTTGCATTTTGGACACTTGGAGAAACTCAAGAAAATTCTTGAGTTTCCAAATGAGGTATTCTCTTAACCATTAGCCTAGTATTTCCATTGCTTTTACATCCATGTTTGTTTAGAACCGATTTGGTGTCGTTTAGTGAGACTTGGGAAATTCTAGTTAGGGTTTATGGAATTTTTGAGTTGTGATGGGTAATTGAGCTCAGTAGATGCCACAAAAACCCCCTAGTGCTGGAATTCAGACCTAAAGCAGAGACTAGAACCTCGGAATACGGATTTAGAAACCCGATATCGGAAAATTGTGGATTCTGTGAGTGTATAATGAAATATGCTATCACCCGGAGTCTCTGAAAATTATTTAGCAAGTACATAGGAGTGTGCAGGCACCTAGGAAGCTAACCCCAAGGCCCCAGCCCCTGACTCCACCCTTTGGCCGCAAATTTAATCCTTCTGGCCACAAATTGAGGCCAGAGTAGGTTGGAATGGGTTCGTGTTTGGTCTGTAGCTCCATCTCCTGTAAACTAAACCCTTGGCATATGAAAAATTGACTGATTTGACCTAGGGTAAAATCTGGGACCATTTTTAAGAGTTGCTGTTTTGATTTGGGGTTTTATTTTGCGTATTTTGAATTCTAGATTTTTGTGATTTGTGTCGTATTCGATCACTTGACGTTTGTACGTCGAAATCGAGTGTTATTTGGAGGTTTTGAAAGCGTAGTCCATAAGTTCTAACCTATAGGCCTTTAGCGTGTCGTTTTGGTTTTCCGATGTGAGTTTAATATGCATTTGCGATACGTTATGATGTGTAGGTACCCCACGAAGACTTCGAGATGACAAGAAAGCAAGTGGCGACTTCAGCAACGGAAAGCGAAGAGCAAGTGAGTAGATTATATCTACGGGGGAAGTCGAGTGGATGGCGTATAGCACCCCCGCAGTTCGATGAATAGTATGCTATATATATACTATATATATATGATATCTTTTATATGTGACATGGATATTCAAGATATGATTAGGTGTTCAATGGTTAGATTAGGGTTTTTAGAAGTAAACTAGTATAGATTCTTAGTTGCGAACCCTAGAATAGGTTTACACCCACACGCACACACGTGCTTACTTTGTTATACTTGTGCGTATATGGGGATAGGTGCATATATATACACGCATAGGTATGCGACTATGTATATATATACACGTATACCTACACATGGATGATGAGAATTGTATATGGTATTTGGAGATGAGTCGATGAGATTGGGCATAGTGCCATGAGATCGGTGATATGATGTGGTTCGTATTTTGAGATACGACATGAGATTTTAGCGGGCCTTTAGGCGTGTGTTTTCATACACGCATATATATATTGATGGTATCAGCTTGTACTAGACTTAGATCAGTACCCCAGTTCATGAGATATTGTAAGTGCACGGCGGCGCCCCGGCCGTCAATCCGACGCCGAAAAGCGGAAGCGGTGAATAACTTAAATTTTGCGGACTTAGCAAACCGGCACCACCGCGCACTTTAACCCGGATCGAACCATTAACTAGTCTAAGCTACAAAAAGAAAGGGAAGAGATGTATACCGACGATCCAAGTCCTCCGGTCTTCATCTCCACTCCGATCTCCTCGCGGGATCTCCGTCCGTCTCCTCCTCGTCGGAAAGGGCACCACGAAGCCGGGTACTTTTACGGGCTCCCGCCTCTATACCGAGGCAACTCGCGCATGAAGCCGGCAACTCGACATGCCCAAGGCTTGCTGTAGGAAGTGTAGTGTAGAGGCTACTTGTCTCTTTGGGGTTTGTTGCCTTTGGATATGATGGAGGAATCAAGAAGAAAAATGGTGCTTGCATTTTTCTTGGCATGAATAGAGATCAAGAATGATAAACACTCTCAAAGATGAAGCTCTCTCCTTCTCTTCTTTTCTTCTCACTCAACCATGGTAAGAACTTATGCATCAAGTGAGAATAATGGTGGAGGAAAATCTATATGAAGCAAGAAGGGAGGTGAGTGTAGGAGATGAAAGAGGTGACCACATCAAGAGACAAGAAAACATACACCATGCTTCACCTTTTTTCAAACCATACCCTTTCATGTCACTCAATTCAAAAGCATGGAGCAAAAGAAATGAAAGCTATCATAATCAATCTTTTACAAGAAACCCCCTCCACAAATGTTATTTGCACAATTGCAAATAACCCCCTCCATCGGAAAAGTCCGGCCGGGAAAAAAGAAAGGAAAACCGGACGGAACGGAATGCAAACTGGCAACTCCAGAAAACTGGTCCCGTAATAAATTACAGGAAAACCCCAACATTGTGCATACACACCCGCATCTGTATTCCGTCCGGATACAAATGCAATGAGACAAAATCTACACTGTACTAAACTAGGACCGGCTTAAACCAAAGCCGACTAGTAATATCCGTTCGATCCTGATCCGTGCAATACCGCACGTATCTGATCGAACCCTGCCATAAAACCATACGGCCGCTAGTACAAACTGTCCGATCCTGATCCGTGCAATACCGCACGTATCTGATCGGACCCTGCCATATCTCCATACGGCCTCTACAGCGTTTCGCCCGAAAGCTGAGTAACTGAAAGTGTGGCGGACTCTAAAGACTCGTCAATACAATGGCTGTGGATTTAACCACTAGCACGTCAGAGGTATAAGCCAATACGTAACGGGCCACCAGCTATTGACCAAAAGGGACGTCGATGAGCGAACTCATCCTGACACCCTACTGAGCCTGTCAGTGACAATATCCGTGCAGTCCGGTCCGTTCGTCTATGAGTATCGCATGGCGGGCCTAGGGGGTTGGTAAAAGTCAGACCCCCAAAAGCGGTACAAGTCGTGTCGGAGTGTAGCCCAGAACACCCTGAGATACTACTGGAATACCTACCAGTAAATCTCCTTGCCTTGGCCAAGGACTTTGTGTAATGGCTCTCCTAGACACAGCACGACCTCACCCCCAATACCGGGAGAGACGAACCCCTGAAGATACGCTCACTGCCTCCATGTGGCTCGGGACTGTACCCAACTAAAACCTGTTTGCACGACTCCTTTGAGTCGTGGTAGGGTAGTAATCAAAGTACAGTGGGAACTCACACGAGACAAATGACGATCCCCAGGTCGATGAACTAACCTGCACACATGTCACCAGGGAACTGCCATCTGACGTCTGGTATATGACCAACTAGCATGTTCCCGGCGAGTCCTGTCCGGTGTACTCATAACCCAATGAGCACCTGTATACATCTTAGGTGATCCAACTGACACCAGTGGCTTGTGAGACCGGCCACCGCCCCTCGTCGGGGTCTCGACTGTATACACTAGTCTACTAATGGAGTATCGATGCCCGGTCTCGAAACTCCCACGACTAGGGACCTTTTAAGGATATGCTTGTAGACCCCCAGCTCCCACTTATATGATCGCCCTCATACTGCTGGTGGTCAAGCAAGAATCCTAGGGGCTCTATCAACGTGTAATAGCGACGTGTCATGTCACCTAAAACAGTACACGATGATAAAGTTAAACCAGATAGCATACTATCATCTCGAGTAAGACTGTCCTACCGGGATAGGTCCTCCCTCAATCATTACAATCACATACCTATGACCTAATAATTGACTCTGAGGGCACTATCTCCAACAATCTCCCACTTGCACTCAAGGCTAATTATTGCGATGTCGCATACTCACAGCCCGTGTGATACCGAACACCCAACTCCTCTACTAGTCAGTCTCACAAAGCTCGTTTGCGAAACTATTGCGTTCGAGGAATAGCCTCAGTGAGTGGATCCGCTTAGTTGTTTCTTTCTATGTCTCTCTATATCTCAAGTTCGCGGAGAAACCCATCTCCCGAAATGAGCAATACCTGTCTTAGAATGTGCCTGGATGTCTGATGGGACATAGCTCATAAATGAACTCCAAATCCAAACTTCTTAGACTGTATCGTCAACTGAACTTAATCAGTATCCTGCGCGCCATGCCTCCCTCAGTATTGCCTTGGATCACCTGTCCAAAATACTGCCCCTCGTCAGAGGGAAAACTATAACTCTGACAACCTCCTTGTCGTCCATGTCACCTTGGAAGCCTGGAATGATAACTGTTTCCCGAATGAGGCTGTCGTTATCATATCCCTAGAACATCCACTTATGTTCTAGAACTGCTTCCGACTGTTTCTCCAGGATTGGATTAATGTCAACTTATTGCATCTAGTGCAAGAACAACATCTGGTGTGGTACTTGACATCTCATGATTGACTCAATTGCCTAAGCAAGTGATCTGTCAATCATGCACGTCCCTCTCCCCTTTAGTCTGTAAGACACCTTTGGAGAGGGTGACTCCATCACCTGCAGGTATACTACCGTGCTAGGAGTCGTCCATTCTAAATACTCTTAGAATGCTGTCAAGGTACCCTGATTGAGAAACCACCCAAATCTAGATCTAAAACCATAGATCTAGTAACCAGTATGTCTGATATAATGTCCAAGTCCTTTGTGGAGAAACCACTGTGTGACGACCAAAGTATAACCGATCGTAGTGTAGGAGTTTCTTTTCCTACTCTGTGTATATCATCCAAATACCAGGATATCACACCCTACTACCTTCTCAACAGATCCATCCCCTATTCTGATGAAGTCAAACCCATGACTGTCACGTCAGAAATAGATGATCTATCTCCGCTACATCTGCTCTAGTCTATAAATAGACATAAGCAACCTGTCCACCAATGCTTCCGCTGCTCCCACTGACTACGACAACCCTCTGGCAGAGTCATATACACGTACACTTCTGAAGCGAGTTCAGAACGACGCTATACTCATCCTCCCGCCGGGTCTCGCAGCCTGGAACAACAGCATTGGTAATTGTGGGTAAACAAGAACTTCCCCGTCACCGTCCTTGAGGCTACCGTAGTACCTCTCGGGTGCCTGAAGTTACCCACCATATCTGCGGAGTGGCCAATGGAATGTCAATCCAGATTGAATCTTTAGGTTCCTTATCAAATCTTCAGTAATCGTTTGTGGTTCTGGAATCACTTCCAGTTCTACCATACTCCCACTACTGTTTTCTGAAAAAATCCATTTTTAATAAAACTGTGGCGAGTCTAGAACAATATCGCTATTGTTCATCCAGATGGTAGAAAGTCAACCCTCGTCATAGCCTGGGTCAACCCACAAACAGCCATTACAGAAACGTGCCTTGAGTTGTCCAGTGTCTGGTTTTAATCATAAACCGGACAACTCCCCGTACCTTAACATCGTTAAGATATGAACTGTTCTATATCCAATATAGAAACAGAGGCACTGATTTAATTGAACCAGATTCAAACCATGCAGCTGTCCCCATCGCATGTCAACTAAATGGAAGGAGGCCGATCAGCGTTACTCAACTTAGGAATACTTCCAATTATGAGTAACCTGAAAGAGAAGAAAGATCTCTTTATCATTACTATCAACTGAATACCATACATAAGTATCTACATCTTCGATCACTTTGAAGAATACCGATACTTGCTATACCTGGTTCTCTACTCTATTCAAATACCTATAACTTCTCCAAATTCGGACCCTGTGTTTCCACGAAACACCTGTCTAAAAAATAGAGGAGTCATAAGTAAACTGAATATAGTACGAGGACCATCCCCTCTGTCCTGATGGACCCTGGACAACATACAATACTCTGTACAAGTCCCTTGAGTCTGATAACTCATTTACTGTGTGTCGTAGGTTGAAAACTGTACTTATGGTTAAGAAGAATTACACCGCTGTTTAATGCTCCTTACCTAACCATCCACTGATATAGGTAAATGTCATAGACATAATTTCAGAAAGGTATATCTCACTCTATGAAAATAGACGTACAGATATATCAATTTGAAATTGGTGCATAACAGCGGATATTCAAAACCAAATATTTGCCGACCGGCAAACAGCCCAGGTGATTTCCTCAAATATCACTGATTACAACGAATCCCGATATAATGAGGATGATCACCCAATTCCCAATAACTTACTCCCACTCATCATCTGTAAAACCATACAGATATGAGGATCGTACCTGGTAAATACATACCCTGGAGTAAGTATCTAATCGGGAAATCAGTTTTCCTTTAACATTACACAGTTGAACTGAAACATTGAAATGTTCCGATGGGGCATTCTGGTATTCCTAGTAATGCCTCTTCCAGATTCACGACTGTAACCGCATAGTTCTTTGCCACCTCTCCAAATCCCTTCATATGTCTTTAGTCTTTACCTTCTGCACACCCTTTTAGGCCAAATGGTTTTCTTCCTTCCCTACCGTTCGGCACCAGCCTATGGTTTGGAAGAAGACTATCCAATAAGCATAATGGGTGTACTGTCCCAATCCTAGGAACACTCGCAATGAGAGAGGGTGAAGATAAAAGACAACCGAATAAACCTTATTCCTATTTCTCCTGAACCAAAATCCATCCCCGAACTGGAACAAGTTCCATTCGAGTTCGTATATAACCATACGATGGAGTATCCAAATAAACTGTGGATCTTCGTAGTGATACGGAGTGTCCTGGAGAAATACAAAGGTGATGTGGGAGTGGTAACGAAATATTTGGTTTGGTCGTGAATAGCTGTTGCAATTTACTTTGCCCTCTTACTAATCCCTTGCTTTGTCTGAACTTAATACCTTCTGCACACCATCGTTATGCTAATTGGTTTTCTTCATTCCCTACCGGTCGGCACCAGCCTATGGTTTGGAAGAAGACTATCCAATTTGCGTAATAGGTGTACTACTCCTAAACCAAGGAGTACTCGCAACCTGAGAGAAGGTGAAAAGAAAAGACAACTGAATAATCCTATCCGTTTTCTCCAGAACCGGAAACCATCCTCGAATTCCTTCGAGTTCGTATCTAACCATACGATGGTTTTGTCCAATGGAAGTGGACGTTCGTAGTAATACGGGGTGTCCTGGAGAAAAGGGTAAAAGTAGGAGTGGCAATGAGGTCTGCAACTCTGACAATCCAAAAGCCGGTGTTTAAGAAGGTTCGGTCAACTTGGTCACTGAGTCAAAGTCTTGGGGTTGGGTCAATGGTCGCTGCCAAAGAGAGAGAGAGAAGAAACACTCAGCGTGCACTCTATCCTAGATCAGAATGGTTACCAATTTATCTAATCTGGAAACCTCCCACTGTACCTTAAATTCTCCTCCAAACCTGAAAGAAGAATTAGTCGGGGTCACCCGAGGAGTAAACCAACTCATCAGTGGGAATCGGGATCCAACTCTCATCGCATGACAACGTGACGGAATCCGCTCACGGTATCACACTCCAGAAGGTATGCGCATATCTGGCAAGTTTCAGTACTTTTGAAACTCCCGATGTGATTTCTGCTCCATGCTCTTATGACCTTGGCGAAGGTCAACAAATCATAAGTCACATGTCAAGTTCTACCCGTCATTATCCAGGTTAATTTGAATCCACCCGTACAAGCCCTTGACGAAGGTCAACAAGGCTGTACGACTGTCCCAAACCAACGCATCTATCTATGCAGCAGAAAGGTAACAAGCAGGTACCATACACTATGCCTTGACGAAGGTCAACAAACATAGCATGAATACTACGTGCTACCCGTCTGAAATGACGGAGGGCTACGAATGGTTTCTGGCGAAAACCTTTAACGTAATGAACTTGATATCGTCGAAGGAACGGATAGCTTTTAAAAATATAGTGACGAAAACCGTTGCTAAAGAGGTCACTCCCGGTGAAGGGATCTCGGCTCTTTCCCCGTAGAATGGGGTGCAGGATATTCCAACTGAATACCACGGTGCAAAGCAAAAGTAATCGGCTATAGTGAAGTTAATGCCCTGACGCAAACTTATTGTCCAAGGGGTCACTCCCGGTGAAGGGATCTCGGCCCTTGCCTCGTCGACTGAGGAGCAGGATATTCCAATGAATACCACGATTCAAAACAAAAGTAAACGTCCTTGCAATAACAGCTTTTTGAAAAGTGTTCCAACAACATCAGATAAGGTTTGTTTTTAACTTGCATTGATCTGAATCAATGCAGTCCCATCAATTGATCACACCACAAAGAACGAAAATATACTGATGTATGTATATGCCATCCGCATTCGCCACTGGGTCCCGTCATTACCCGTTAGGTTAGCTTACTAACGACAGAGCGGGGACTGGACTAGCGCGGATGCAAAACATATACAACATCTACTAATATATATACCAATATATTATATTTCGCTCAAGGCGTGAATAAAATGCAACATCACAGAAAATGAACAGCATCACAGAAACAATACAGATATCTGGGATCCCCGGGTTTCACAGAGCCGCTGAAACCCGACGTTCCCCTGGTCGTGTGGATAGCCTGTGCAATGAAATCCTAGACCCCTACGGGCGCGGCAAGTCACCCGCCAAAACCTGAAGCGAGGCAGCCCCCTTCAGCGCCGTGAATGGACCACCCAGCACTTCACGGAATCCGGCAACTTGGGCACCCCTCCTGGGTCAACCTGTACCCCCTACGAGTGCGGCGAATAGCCCGCCAATCCTAGAGTGAAGCCCCCTCCGTCTCAATGCCATGAGATGCGGGCTTGTTGCTCTCCAGAACCCGGCTATCCGTGCACCCCTCCGCGGGGCAATCCTAGTACAGAAAGTAAAATATACATACACCGGGTACATCGACCGCAACCAGGTCGTGCCCCAAAATAATAATACAATCAGGCAGTGACGGCAGTCCACATGTCGGACGCTCGCCCCGCAATATCAAATGTACATAATACAACAGCACAGTACTAGCATTGCATCCAGGCTATCCCCCACGACCGATCCGCAACATCACAGCAAATACATAGAACATCAACGTGAAAGTCACGTTCGCAAATCCGTCTAACCGGGCTATAGCAGTTAGACCGGATTTACCGATCGAGTGACATTCACGGTCGCAGATATAATGTAAATACTGTGAAAAATGTGTTTAAAAAATTTCCGATTGATCAAACAATTAACAAGTGGGCCCCAAAGAAAACTGTAGCACTCACAGAAACAATTGGCCCAACTTTAATATTCCAAAGCCCATATTTTAAGCCCAGAAGGCCTCTGTAAAAAAATGGTGAAGTGATGTGAATAGTGCGCGGCGGAAGGGCCGCACTAATGGGGTTTTCGCGGCGGTTCCGCGCTCCAACTGTGGAGTTACTTCATCAAATTTTTACAGAACTCTTAGATAATCCAGTACATCAATATTTTACAACCTGAAAAATTTTTCGAGACCAAAAATTTTCAACAGAAACTGATGCGAACTAAAATGCAGTTTTGGAACTTTTTGATCGATCGGAAATGCAAACACATTACACAAAGCTAGACTAAGTTAATGGCGAGGCTCTGATACCACTGTAAGTGCACGGCGGCGCCCCGGCCGTCAATCCGACGCCGGAAAGCGGAAGCGGTGAATAACTTAAATTTTGCGGACTTAGCAAACCGGCACCACCGCGCACTTTAACCCGGATCGAACCATTAACTAGTCTAAGCTACAAAAAGAAAGGGAAGAGATGTATACCGACGATCCAAGTCCTCCGGTCTTCATCTCCACTCCGATCTCCTCGCGGGATCTCCGTCCGTCTCCTCCTCGTCGGAAAGGGCACCACGAAGCCGGGTACTTTTACGGGCTCCCGCCTCTATACCGAGGCAACTCGCGCATGAAGCCGGCAACTCGACATGCCCAAGGCTTGCTGTAGGAAGTGTAGTGTAGAGGCTACTTGTCTCTTTGGGGTTTGTTGCCTTTGGATATGATGGAGGAATCAAGAAGAAAAATGGTGCTTGCATTTTTCTTGGCATGAATAGAGATCAAGAATGATAAACACTCTCAAAGATGAAGCTCTCTCCTTCTCTTCTTTTCTTCTCACTCAACAATGGTAAGAACTTATGCATCAAGTGAGAATAATGGTGGAGGAAAATCTATATGAAGCAAGAAGGGAGGTGAGTGTAGGAGATGAAAGAGGTGACCACATCAAGAGACAAGAAAACATACACCATGCTTCACCTTTTTTCAAACCATACCCTTTCATGTCACTCAATTCAAAAGCATGGAGCAAAAGAAATGAAAGCTATCATAATCAATCTTTTACAAGAAACCCCCTCCACAAATGTTATTTGCACAATTGCAAATAACCCCCTCCATCGGAAAAGTCCGGCCGGGAAAAAAGAAAGGAAAACCGGCCGGAACGGAATGCAAACTGGCAACTCCAGAAAACTGGTCCCGTAATAAATTACAGGAAAACCCCAACATTGTGCATACACACCCGCATCTGTATTCCGTCCGGATACAAATGCAATGAGACAAAATCTACACTGTACTAAACTAGGACCGGCTTAAACCAAAGCCGACTAGTAATATCCGTTCGATCCTGATCCGTGCAATACCGCACGTATCTGATCGAACCCTGCCATAAAACCATACGGCCGCTAGTACAAACTGTCCGATCCTGATCCGTGCAATACCGCACGTATCTGATCGGACCCTGCCATATCTCCATACGGCCTCTACAGCGTTTCGCCCGAAAGCTGAGTAACTGAAAGTGTGGCGGACTCTAAAGACTCGTCAATACAATGGCTGTGGATTTAACCACTAGCACGTCAGAGGTATAAGCCAATACGTAACGGGCCACCAGCTATTGACCAAAAGGGACGTCGATGAGCGAACTCATCCTGACACCCTACTGAGCCTGTCAGTGACAATATCCGTGCAGTCCGGTCCGTTCGTCTATGAGTATCGCATGGCGGGCCTAGGGGGTTGGTAAAAGTCAGACCCCCAAAAGCGGTACAAGTCGTGTCGGAGTGTAGCCCAGAACACCCTGAGATACTACTGGAATACCTACCAGTAAATCTCCTTGCCTTGGCCAAGGACTTTGTGTAATGGCTCTCCTAGACACAGCACGACCTCACCCCCAATACCGGGAGAGACGAACCCCTGAAGATACGCTCACTGCCTCCATGTGGCTCGGGACTGTACCCAACTAAAACCTGTTTGCACGACTCCTTTGAGCCGTGGTAGGGTAGTAATCAAAGTACAGTGGGAACTCACACGAGACAAATGACGATCCCCAGGTCGATGAACTAACCTGCACACATGTCACCAGGGAACTGCCATCTGACGTCTGGTATATGACCAACTAGCATGTTCCCGGCGAGTCCTGTCCGGTGTACTCATAACCCAATGAGCACCTGTATACATCTTAGGTGATCCAACTGACACCAGTGGCTTGTGAGACCGGCCACCGCCCCTCGTCGGGGTCTCGACTGTATACACTAGTCTACTAATGGAGTATCGATGCCCGGTCTCGAAACTCCCACGACTAGGGACCTTTTAAGGATATGCTTGTAGACCCCCAGCTCCCACTTATATGATCGCCCTCATACTGCTGGTGGTCAAGCAAGAATCCTAGGGGCTCTATCAACGTGTAATAGCGACGTGTCATGTCACCTAAAACAGTACACGATGATAAAGGTAAACCAGATAGCATACTATCATCTCGAGTAAGACTGTCCTACCGGGATAGGTCATCCCTCAATCATTACAATCACGTACCTGTGACCTAATAATTGACTCTGAGGGCACTATCTCCAACAGATATAATGATAAGGATACTAGATAATTGATGAGATAAATGTGAGATTCGACCCGTACCCAGATTTGGGATGCCGTACGAAAGATTTACGTATGAGCTTTATATTGATGATAGATCCGCACTCTTGACTCGAGGATGTCATATTGTGTATTGTATCATATGTGATACTATTGAGGTGGGATCACTGACTATTATATGTATATATATATCGACTCAGATTTAGGTGGTTTCCATACCCTTTCGATTTGCTTGTTAGTTAGATCTGTAATTTACTTAGTAGATGTTAGACTAGATCCGAGTCATACCTATTTTAAAACTAACGAATCGTGAGTATTTTAAAGACAAGTCAAGGAATTCTACGGATATTTTCAAAAGACGCATCTTTTCCTAAAAACATTGTAGCCCTTATTTTTCTAAACACCACGATTCGTGTTATATCAAATGGCAAAACCGTATGATATATATATATATATATATTAATGTAGATTCTTCACTGTTGTGTTTATTATTCATTTTCCATATATTCTTGCTATTCGCATCGCATTGCATGTTTAAATGTGTTATTGTTATATTAAACCCATACTGTCAGGACACCAGCACCATTATCGATGATGCGTATGTTCCATGTACACCTGCTTGCCAGCTCACACACTTCATCATCGATAATTGCCATGTCACTACACAGTAGGACTGTTGCATCAGGATATGACTCCTTGCACGACATACTTGCATACATACTTATTGTACACTCATACTTGCGTACACACATATTGTACACCCTTACTTGCATACATACATATTTGTACATACACAGATGATTCTGGATTGATTTTGTAGATTTGGGAACCGCATGATATACTTTTTTAAAAACTGGATTCACTTTAAAAGAGCGGTTTCCCTCGATTTGTTGCATGAGATACTGATATGCTTACATTTCTATTATATGTCGCATACATCATGCTTTATGATTATACGCATTGAGATATGTTGTTTCCATGATATTTCTGGATTTGAGAACCGTGGCTATTTCAAAAGAAAGCATGTACTATTTTAAAAACCCGGTTTCTCTTGATATGATATTTCAGTGCGTCCACCATGTGTTTTCTCGGTTCTGAGATGTGTGATATGTGAAACCCGATTCGAGGAGGCGGATGATTCCGTTTGCGGGTACATGGTGGACCCGGTATGGTATCCCGGGGTGAGAGAGATTTCGTGTGGATGACGATGAGCCTGCCAGAGGGACCACTACCTACCGTTGATAGTATTTGGGCTTGGCAGATATTCGGAGTATACCGACCGGAGTCGAGAGTTGATATGGGCCGATCCGGACAGACGGAGCCAGTGGGCCGATCCGGACTGACGGAGCCCGATATATGAGGATTTACGTGCCGATACTGGGCACAGGTTTCATGATGTTTTCGAGTGTCGATGCTGGATACTCAGATTCCATGATTTTGATATGTCGCGAGGGACACACGTTGATTTATATCCCCATACTTCCATCCATATGCTTTATGATATTTACATGCATGATGTTTTGTGTCTTTGGTTGACACGTGGATGAGATCCACATACATAAAGACATTGATTACATAGTTGGATGATATCCACATACTCAAAGACTTCATGATATAGTTGACACCGATTACATTGTTCATACCTCATATTTATGATATGTTGCTACCTGAGGCACTGGCACGAGCACTTGGTACTACACTTATGTATAGATATTTACCCTTGCCACCTTATCATGCTTCAGACTTATTCATTTGAGATTTATATATATATTTGATCGTTTGACCTAGGATTGAGTCATGCATACGATTTCTGCTCTGTGATATTTTCTACTCATGAGTTGGCAACTCACCCCGTTGTGCCACAGTTTCTTGCAGGTTTTGCCGTACAGGTTTCATTGCGGCTTTCTGGCACACTGCTTCCTTTCTGAGTAATGGCTTTGGTAGGTGGGTTCACTCGCATCGTGACCACCCTTGTATTCATTTTAATCAGTTGTATCTAGTAATTCCATCAACCAGACTTGTATATTTATTTCAGACTTAGAAACCAGTGTATTATTATTTCGGCCTTAGAGTCGCGCGTTGTAGTTTTATGGTTTTCTTGATGATTTTGAGTTTCCTTTTGAGTTTTGATCCCCGCCTTTCGGCGTTGTATATTATATTGCTTGTGTGGTTGTGACCGTCGATTAACGAAGAGCTAGCTCCCGCTTGGGGATGCCTTTTATCATTGTGCATATATTATTCTTGTTGTACCCCGTTTGGGGCCAGTATTTACAAAGGAAACTCTGCCGAAATTTTCAGAAAAGACTTGAGGATTTAAAAATGCATATTCGGCTTACTTATTTAAAAACCTTGTTTTTAAAACATGTTTTCTTCACTTCTTTAAAACTCTTCTTGCTCCTTGGAGTGGTTTGAACGGCTCCTCCTCGTCATCTTCTCTTTGCCGAAGAAGGATCCATCCGAAGACCTCTACCTTGAGCTTCTACCTCAACCTAGAGGTAACTAAAGTGCTTGGCTTGCTAAACCTAGAACCCTAGAATAAGTAGAGAGGAGTTTTGGTGGTTTTTATCTTAAGAGCTCATGGTTCTCAACACATGAGAGATGAGAGCTTTGAGAGAGAGGAAGAGGATGAGCTAAACATATGAGAGAGAAAGAGCAAGAAAGAATGAGGATATTTTAGCAACCATACTCTCATATTAGTGAATTATGAAAAATAATAATAATCAAAGAAATTGTGATGGTTCATTTGGAATGACCATTATCATTTCACATTAAATGAATTTTGCAAGAATCAAGGAGCATCTTTCATGTGAAATGATGATGGTCAATATGTCAACATAAGTCAACAAGTCAACAAAAGTCAAATGGTCAACAACCCTAACCATGGTGCAATTATCCTTAATTAATACCATTAATCATATTTCTCATTCTCATTAGGGTTTGGAAAAAGTCAACGGTCAACAACCCTAATGAGAATCCTTTGCCTCTGTCAACTGTGCATACACACCCGCATCCGTGTTCCGAGGAACACGGATACACTGAGACAAAACCAATCCCAAAACAATTACTAGGATCTGGATTAAACCAAAGCCCGCTAGTAATAACTGCTCGGACACGCACAAGTGCGCGGATGTGAACGAATCCCGTCGCAAAACCATGCGACCTCTACTCTGTTTTGCCCAAAGGCGAATAACCCTCTGTGTGTGACTCTAAAGACTCGACACTACGCTGGCAGTGGGTTTAACCACAGGCCGCAAGCGGTACTAGCTGTACGTAACGGTCCCCAGGTAGATGCCGATAAGAAGACTGATGAGGTGAACCCATCCGAACTCCTACTGAGCCTGAATGTGACAATCTCCATACAGTCCGGTCTGTTCGTCTGAGAGTATCGCATGGCAGGCCTAAGGGGGCGGTAAACGCCAGTCCCCTAATAGCGGTACAAGTCGTGTCGGAGTGTAGCCCAGAACATCCTGAGATAACACTGAAAACGCTACCAGTATATCTCGCTTGCCCTGACCAGGGACTTTGTGTAATGGCTCTCCTAGACACAGCGCGATATCAACCCCCAATACCGGGAGAGACGAATCCTGTCTAACCGTTACTGCCTCCAAGTGCTTCGGGACTGCACCCAACTGCTACCTGTTTGCATGACTCATTTGAGCCGTGGTAGGGTAGCAATCTAAGAACAGTGGAAACACACTCAAGGCGAAGTGACAGTGTCAAGTCAGCGGACTAAGCTGTACTCATGTCACCTGGGAACTGATAACTGACGATAGGTATAGTACCAACCAACAGTTCTCGACGAGTCTTGTCCAGTGTACTCGTAACCTAACGAGCACCCGCATACTATCTCAAGTGCGACGTACTAATGGCTGTGGGACAGACCATCTCCCCTGATGGGATGAGAAGCGTATACGTTAGTCTACTCCGGAGTATCGATGTCCCGTCTCGATAATCCTACGACTAGGGACCTGTATAAGGATGTGCTTGTATATTACCCAGCCCCCACTAGTGTGACTGCCATCACAATGCTGGTAATCAAGGAAAGATCCTAAGGGCTCCACTAATGTGTATAGGCGATATGCTAAAAGAAACACATGCACACATTAAAGTAGAAACAAACAAGGTAGCATACTACTATTTTGAGAAAGATTGTCCATCCAACTGTGAATATCCCAAGCTTCCATTAAGTAATATACAAACTAGTATGCTACAGTAATGGCCTCTAGGGCATATACACTAACAATCTCCTACTTGCACTAAGGCCATGTACTGGCGTATAGAAGACCTATCATCTCGATCAGCCGCTCGAACTAAGTCTGGGGTATGGCCTTCGTGAATGGATCTGCAGTGTTATCTTCTGCAGCAACCCTCCGAACCTCGATCTCCCAGCGATCCACGATCACCCTGATCAGGTGATAGTGCCTCAAGATGTGTCTGGACTTCTGATGGGACCTGGGTTCCTTCGCTAAAGCTATAGCCCCATTGTTGTCACAATACAGAGGTATTGGATCAACAATGGACAGAACCACCTGAAGTTCTGTCAAGAACTTCCTCATCCAGACGGCTTCTTTTGCGGCATCAGATGCAGCGATATATTCCGCTTCCATCGTCGAGTCAGCAATGGTTTCCTGTTTGGAACTATTCCAACACACCGCCCCTCCATTGAGGGTAAAGACATAACCTGACATGGATTTGGAGTCATCCTTGTCACTCTGGAAGCTGGAGTTAGCAAAGGCCTCCATCTGGAGGACTTTTCCGCCGCAAACCAAAAACATGTCCTTAGTCCTTCTCAGGTACTTCAGAATGTTCTTTACCGCTATCCAGTGCTTCTCCCCAGGGTTTGACTGATACCGGCTTACCACACTCAGTGCATAGGCTACATCTGGTCTGGTACACAACATCGCATACATTATAGAGCCTACCGCAGAAGCGTAGGGTATAATAGACATGCGATCCCTTTCCAAATCAGTCTTGGGAGACATCTCTTTGGAGAGGGTGATCCCGTGACAAGCCGGTAAATTACCGCGCTTGGAATCTTCCATACTAAATCTTTTCAGTATGGTGTCGATGTACCTGGACTGTGAAAGTCCTAATATCCTCTTGGATCTATCACAATGGATCCGGATCCCCAGAATGTAAGAGGCATCACCCAGATCTTTCATGGAAAACCTGTGTGACAAGAACCCTTTGACAGATTGTAGCATAGGAATGTCATTTCCTATCAAGAGAATGTCATCCACGTATAAAACGAGGAATACAACAGTTTGTGCTACAATTTTACTATAGATGCATGGTTCATCTGGATTTTTGATAAAGCCAAATTCTTTGACTGTCTTATCAAAACAGATGTTCCAACTCCACGATGCCTGCTTCAGTCCATAAATGGACTTAAGCAACTTGCATACCTTCCCGCTGCTCCCACTCTGAATGAAACCCTCTGGCTGGTCCATATAGACACACTCCTCTAAATTTCCATTTAGAAAAGCGGTCTTTACGTCCATCTGCCAAATCTCAGAATCGTGGAAGGCAACAATGGCAAGAAGGATCCGAATGGATTTGAGCATAGCCACTGGAGAAAAGGTTTCGTCATAGTCCAAACCAGGTCTTTGACGGAAACCCTTTGCAATAAGTCTAGCCTTATAGGTCTCAACCTGTCCATCTACACCAATCTTCCTTTTGAAGATCCATTTGCAGCCTACGGGTTTTACCCCTTCTGGAGCAACGTCCAAAGTCCATACTTTGTTGGTGTATATGGACTCCATTTCCGTCCGCATTGCATCCAGCCATTTTACCGAGTCAGTGCTCTGAATGGCCTGCTGGAAGCTAGTCGGCTCATCATTATCAATGATGCAATCCTCACTATCCCCGTCTATGAGAAAATCGTAGTATCTCTCGGGCGGATGAGACTGCCTACTACTCCTGCAGAGCGGCGCAGGAATGTCCTGTTCTTTCGAACCTTCTGGTTCTACTAAGCTTTCAGTAATACCTTGTGGTTCTGGAATTTCTTCCAGTTCTATTGCGCTCCCACTTATCTGATTTTCCAAAAATTCAATTTCCAAGAAGCGGGCATGACGAGAAACAAAAACCTTTTGTTCCTCTGCGTCATAGAAAAAATATACCTTGGAATTCTTTGGATATCCCACAAACTTGCACTGTACTGAGCGTGCCTCGAGCTTGTCCGCATGCTGCTTTTTGACAAAAGCTGGACATCCCCATGTCTTAATGTGCTTAAGATAGGGTTTCTTCCCACTCCACATCTGATATGGTGTGGTAGGCACTGTCTTAGTTGGAACTCGGTTCAAAAGATATGCAGCTGATTCTAGTGCATATCCCCAGAATGATCGCGGCAACTCAGCATTACTCATCATGGAACGTACCATATCCAATAGGGTTCGGTTCCTTCTCTCCGATACACCATTATGTTGTGGGGTGTATGGAGGAGTAAGCTGAGAGAGAATTCCATTCTCTTTTAAGTAATCCAGGAACTCGGCACTCAAGTATTCACCACCTCGATCAGATCTCAGTGTCTTGATACTTTTGCCTGTTTGTTTTTCTACTTCATTCTTGTATTCCTAGAATTTTCCGAAGGCTTCAGATTTATGTTTCATTAAGAAGTCATATCCGTACCTTAAAAAATCATTCGTAAAAGTAATGAAATAAGAATAACCACTTCGCGCATGTGTAGACATTGGACCGCATACATCGCTGTGTACGAGTCCTAAGAGCTCGCCCGCTCTTACTCCGTGTCCAGTGAACGGAGTGTTTGTCATCTTTCCTTTGAGACATGATTGACAAGTTGCATATGATTGATATTCGAACGGATCCAAATATCCTTCTTTATGCAACTTAGTTAACCTTGTCTCATTTATGTGACCCAGTCTACAATGCCATAAGAAAGCATGATTTATTTATGGAGACTTTCTTTTGTGTGTATGCTGGACATTGAAAATCTGTGGTTGGTTCAATACATATATAACGTTGCTTAATGTACCCGACCCAATCAGAACATGATTAAGGTGAATGTTTACAATATTACTTACAAATGCAAAATCATAACCTTCTTTAGACATTAAAGATACAGATATGATATTACAAGTCGAACTGGGTACAAAATAACAATCACGCAAAACCAAAACATGTCCATCTGACAATCCCAAGTGATAGTCCCCCACGGACTCAGCATCCATGCTAGCTCCATTTACAACTCTGAGGGTCATATCAGCTGCCTTCAAAACCCTACGGTTTCTCAGTGCCTGCAAAGAATTACAGATATGAGATTGTCACGACCCGAAAGTACGGAACGTGACCGGCACTTAGATTACGAAGCGTCAAGAGGCGCCACCTGACCTAAGTAAGCCGAAGCCCAGAAATCTAAACCATAAAAGAAGAAAAAGAAAAAAAAAGAAAAAAAAGAAAACAAGTATAAAAACATCAGCAAATTTTACCAAAAATTTCGGCAGAGTCTCCTCTGTAAAAACTGGCCCCCAAACGGGTACAACAAGTATAATATACATAAACAATAAAAAGTATCCCCAAACGGGAGCTAGCATCAACGCCAATAGGCGGAAACAACCACAACAGGCACAATAATATACAACGCCAAATGGCGAGGCTCAAAACTCAAAAGAAAACAAAACCACCAGACCAGAATAATACATGCGCGACTCTAAGGTCGAAATAAAAGTCTGGTCCAATAAACTTATCAAGTAATACAAGTATGGTTGATGGAGATTACTAAATACAACGAATGAATAAAATACAATGGTGGTTCAGATACAAGTGAACCAACCTACCGTGCAAATCACCCTGAAATAAAAGATGTGCCAGCAAGCTGCTCGTGAAACCTGTACATCGAACCTGTAATAAAATTTGGCACAACGGGGGTGAGTTGCCAACTCGTGAGTAGAAGACATCTACGAAAAGAAATCGAATGCACGACGCTATCCTAGGTCATAATAATAATACACTACTAAGTCTCAAACCTCAAGTAATAGCAGGGTAATAATACGTGTAAGTGCAGATACTCCGTGCTCGTGTCAGTGCCTCATATAGTACTATGTCATATAAATAGATATGCATGCACCATGAATGTAAAATAAGCAATCCTGAAATCCAGGTATATCTGTATAAGAAATCTTTGGCTGTTATCATAGTAAAATGTGTATAAGAATCTGAAATATCAACAATGAAATCCATGGAAATCCGAGTCAAGCATCGACACAAATATGTAAATCTCAAGTCTCATAGTCTCAATACCTCGGGCTCCGTCAGTCCGGATCGGCCCATATCATCAAATCTCACGACAACGGTCGGTATCCTCCGGATATCCGCCGCGCCAGACATCACCGGTAGGTAGCCTTCCCCTGCCAGGCTCATCGTCTACAACTCGATCTTCTTGCCCCGGGATACCATACTGGGCCCACCATGTACCCGAGACGGTTCATCCACTCCTCGAATCGGGTCTCGAAATCCATCAGAAAACATGAAATCTCATGGAAATCCAAATCTCAAAATCATGAGTAAGTATATGATAAGTGTCGGCATATGCCTATAATACTGCGCGATAACATGAAAATATGAATGCATGAATGTCTAAGTAATAAATATCATGTCTTATACTAACATAAGAGAGAAATCACAATATTTTATCGGTTTAGTGGTTAACTGATTCTATCAATAAAAGATAATATGATCTAAAGTGTACGTGACATAGCAATTACCGATGATGATGCGTGTGAGCCGGCAAATAAGTGTGCGTGGAATATGCGCATCATCGGTAATGGTGCTGGTGTCCTAACAGGTAAGGTTTATACTGATTATAGCAACATATGTAAGAACATGCACCATGATAATTACCGTATGAATGTAAATACAGATGTGCATTATCCACTCCTCTGCGAGATACGAGTACAACTACCACTATGTGAGTCGAACCTAAACCAGTGTCCATCTAACATCCTAAGGAACTAAACCTAATAGACTAGTCAGTAAGAAACTAGAGTCTACCTAAGGTCTGAATCAATATCTCTAATAGTCGGCGATCCCGCCTCAATAGCGTCACGTACGTAGTACGGTTTCCTCGAATCAAGAGTGCGGATCAATCATCAAATCTAAGCCTCGTACGGTAAAATCCATCGTACGGCATCCCAATATCGGGGTACGGTCAAGTATCTCCTAGGTGTCTCCTCATTCGTATAATGTCATCATCAACACATCTCATGATCAAGGTGCTAAACTGTGATCGCATACATCAATCATATATCATTGCCATCATGATAAGCATCATTAGTTTATCCTCAGAAATATCATGTCATATGTATCATATTGTGATTAAGTCATACTTATATGATATCGGCATCAGGTCACACCAATATAATGTCATAATCAAGTTATACATATATCATATCGTGATCAGTCACAAGTTACAGTCCGGGTACTATTCTAGCGTCCCATGTACATCAATATCACCACCACTCTTTATAATTTATATATTCATGTTCATTATCTCATTCTCTAATGATCCGCTAACACTTTAATACGACTGTATAGCCAAGAATTACGGCATCAAGCCCAGTTACATTGTTTCATCATATCTCGAATATCATATCACATCAATGTATCCCATATACGTGTTGTATATATATATATATATATATATATATATATATATATATATACCGATACGTCGTCCTATATATATATATACACATACACGTATACACCATGTCGTGTTTCAGTATGTGAGTGTGTATGTTTCTACCTGAAACCTACGAACCTCTTCCAAGGTATTCATCTTCTGATATGTCTTTCTAAATCAGTCTAATCCAGCCTAGGGTCATTACTAGGGTCCTACTCATTAAGAATATAGGGTCACATTTGGTTTCCTAATGACAATAAATACTATTCCTATTCTACGTTGCGGGGGTGCTAAACGCCATCCACCCGACTTCCCCCCGTAGATATACATCTACTCACCTGGTCCATGTCTGCCGAAGACGGTGTCGCCATCCTCCTCTTCATCGCCCGCAGTCCACGTGAGGGGTACCTAAACGCAAACATATAAATAGCATCGTAAACCAAATCACATACAAAAGTCAAACGATACAAGGAACAAGCATAGGTTAAAACCTATGTCCCGTCCACGCAAAAGAACCAAATACCGCTCGATATCGGCATACAAACTCCGATAGATCGAGATAACATCAACAAACAACTTGTAGTTTTAAAACACATTACTTATACTATAAAACATGATTAAATCCATCGAAACCCGAAAATCTATCAAACCGTCCAATTTCGCAAAACCCGAAAATGCCATTTTACCGTTTTTCATCAAAACTTAACATTTAAATGAAACCAACGGTCATAAAACTCATTAAATAGCATAACTAGACTATACAAACTATTACTATATTTTTATTACACAAACTTGTATAAATTTGAAATTTCTAGTTTGCACCCTTTAACAATTTTCAACATTTTTCAAGCAAAACACCACAATTCCACCACAAAACATGATTTTGCATAAATTAATGACTTAAACCAAAATTCATGATGATAATGATATAATGAAACCATAATTATATTTTTAATCTCATTTATATACGAATTTCTAAAATCTAGTTTACAAAATTAGCAATTTTTATCACAATTTATCAATTAACCATAGAAACTAGCAATCAAACTAAGTTTTTCTTTCCATTAACATGCTAATATTTCCACTAAAACTATAATCCAATGATAACAACCCAAATTAGAATTTTATATTAACCACAACCACATTTTGCAAAAACCTAGTTAACTAAATTCCTAATTTAAAACAATTTTTGAATAACAATTTGTTAAACAATAACCATGCAAGATTTGTAGGGTTCCTAGGCACACTATAGAGGTCTCACAAGGCATCAACCATGCCAATTTCAAATTTTATGGGTGCCGAGAAACCCTAATACGGATAGTCGACTAGAATATAAGGCGAAATACGAAACTAGTTAACACTTTAACTAAAGGAGAGAGGCTACAACCTTTGTAGATCCGTTTCTCCACTTCCTAAGCTCCACGTAGGCGTCCTCTCGCTGTCCTAGTTGGATCTCGGACTCTCGCATCGGCTTCATCGTCGAAATGAGCGGAATAGGTCGTCGGCTTCGTGCCGAAGATGATCTACGTCGAGGTTGCACAAGTTCAAGCTCCAAATTCACCAAGTAGTGAAACTTGTGAAGAAAACACCCAAAACAACTTGGCAAGAGGTAGAGGGTGAAGAAATAGGAGGTGGGTTCACTTTAGAATTGGATTTTTCACTTTAGAACTCAAGATGCCATTGATGGCATCAAGCTTTCTCTCTTGAAGATGAAGAAGAAGAAGTAGATAGAATAAGATAAGTCTTGTGTAAAAAGAATAATAAAATCAATACTTATCATATACTTACCATGGTCAAGTGTAGAGAGCAAACTAGGGTTAAGTGGATGGTTAGGTTAAGAGAAGAAAACAAAAATGGTCAATTATTCAACTCTTCATGAAGCTTCATGAAAGAAACAAATAATGCCACCATTTTTCTTTTCTTTTCCAAAATGAATAATCAATATAAATAAATGAATAAGTATATAAAACCCTAACCATTCATATAACCATGGTTTAAGCTTTACACAAGCACAAGTCAACATGTATCATCAAACATGATACAAACATGTGCACAAAAGTATATCACATATACAACTTGCACATCAAGTGAGAAAATCCATTTAAAGTGAACCAATACTAGTTAATGCAAAGTAATATATCATATATATATAATTATACATTAAATCATTAAATCAACACTTGATTCAATGATCCGGTCATGTCGCACATAACCGACTAGTATACAATGTATCGATTTATCGAATCAATGATTCGATACCTAGGTTATATCTCATACAACCAATCGAAACATTCATCGCGAGAATGAAATAAGGTATCTCATACACGCATTATTCTCGGTCCCTCACATATCTCATATGCGCTCCTATTTCGTTTCGCTTGAGCCAGGAAACCTCTGTGTAGGACTCTAAAGACTCGTCAATACGCCGGTAGCAGATGATGATCATATCAAGCACCCACAAGCCGCAAGCAGTCTACTAAACGTAACGGCCACCCGGGTATTAAGCGATCAGAAGATCGACGAGCTAGCCCGCTCACACTCCTGTGAATCCAACTTGTAACACTTACCATACAGTCCGGTCTGTTCGTCTGATATGTCGCATATCAAGTCTAGGGGTGGTAAATGTCAGACCACAATAACCGATAAGTCGTGCCGATATGAGGCTCATAACGGGTCGAGAAACTACTGGTAACACTTACCAGCAAATCTCTGATCAGCCCTGGCCAGGGACTTCCCTGTTACGGCCAATCGAGCACAGCGCAACATCAACCCCCAATACCGGGAGAGACGAAACCCCTCCTATCGCTCATTGCCTCCATGTGACTCGGGACTGTACCCAAAGACCACCGTTTTGCACGCCCTCATGGACGTGGTAAGGTGGAGATCAAAGCACAGTGGGAATCACACAAGACTCTATGACGATCTCGGGTCTACAGACTAACCTGTACAAGTGTCACCTGAGAACTGCCATCTGACGTGAGGTATAATACCATCTGGGAGTTCTTGGCGAGTCCGTCCAGTGTACCCAGTCTCCACTGAGCACCCGTATACCATCTCTGATGTCAAACACCAATGGATATGGGATCATCCATCGCCCATCTCATGGGTCGAGAAGCGTATACGCTAGTCTACACTGGTATATCGATGCCCTGTCTCGATACATCCACGACTAGGGACCTTGAAGGATGTACTTATAGACTACCATGTCCCCACTAGTATGATCTGCATCATAGTCCAGGTAGTCAAGTACACATCCTAAGGGCTTTACCAACATGTAACTATAAGACAGTTTAAAGAGACAAGTGTACATGTTAAGATAAAGTGTAACCAGATAGCATACTATCATATCGAGCAAGAAAGTCATCTCTATATATGTCCAAGCATCCAATATAATATACATCATCTGTACAATACTGGCCTCTAGGGCATACATACAACTAACAATATCCCACTTGCACTAGGGCCAGCTGCTGTAGTATCGCATACCGAGCATCCCGAAGAGTCTCTCAAACTGTATCTGGGGAATGGCCTTCGTGAGTGGATCCGCCGTGTTGTTCTTCGTGTCAACCCTCCTGACCTTGATCTCCCGGCGATCAACTATCTCCCGGATCAGGTGATACCGCCTCAGAATATGCCTGGACCGCTGATGGGACCTGGGTTCCTTGGCCAAAGCCACTGCTCCATTGTTATCACAATACAAAGGTATTGGATGCTCAATGGATGGAACCACTCCAAGTTCAGCAATGAACTTCTTGATCCAGACAGCCTCTTTGGCAGCATCGTTGGCAGCGATGTATTCAGCCTCCATCGTCGAGTCTGCCACGGTTTCCTGCTTGGAACTCTTCCAGCTAACCGCCCCTCCGTAAAGGGTAAAGACAAAGCCCGACTGCGACTTAGAGTCGTTCTTATCACTCTGGAAGCTCGAATCGGTAAAGGACTCCACTTGGAGTTCTCCGTTACCATACACCAAGAGCATCTCTTTAGTCCTTCGCAAGTACTTGAGAATGCTCTTCACAGCTGTCCAGTGATTCTCTCCAGGATCAGCTTGATACCTACTCACTACACTTAATGAGTATGCAACATCGGGTCTGGTACATAGCATCGCATACATGATAGAGCCTACTGCCGAAGCATAGGGTATCCCTTGCATGCGAGCTCTCTCCAAATCAGTCTTGGGAGACATCTCTTTGGAGAGAGTGACTCCAGAGATCGTGGGTAAGTTACCACGCTTGGATTCTTCCATACTAAACCTCTTTAGTATGGTGTCAATGTACCTGGATTGGGACAATCCCAATATCCGTTTGGATCTATCTCTATAGATCCTAATTCCCAATATGCAGGAGGCATCACCAAGATCTTTCATTGAGAATCTTTGTGATAAGAAGAGCTTGACCGCTTGCAGCATAGGAATATCATTTCCTATCAAGAGTATGTCGTCCACGTACAATACGAGGAAGACAACCTTACTCTCTGCTACCTTCTTGTAGATACAAGGTTCATCTGGGTTTTTGACGAAATCAAACTCTTTGATAACGACGTCAAAGCAGATGTTCCAACTCCGCGATGCTTGCTTTAATCCATAAATGGATTTAAGCAGCTTGCACACCTTCCCGCTACTCCCACTGTCTACGAAGCCCTCTGGCTTAGTCATGTACACGCACTCTTCTAAATCACCGTTTAGAAAGGCGGTCTTAACATCCATTTGCCAGATTTCGTAATCATGATATGCAGCGATGGCAAGCATGATCCGGATGGATTTAAGCATAGCCACTGGAGAAAAGGTTTCGTCATAGTCCACACCTGGTCTTTGGCGAAAACCTTTTGCAACAAGTCTAGCTTTGAAAGTCTCCACTTTCCCATCTACACCAAGTTTCTTCTTGAAGATCCACTTGCTCCCAATGGGTTTTACCCCTTCAGGAGCAACTTCCAAAGTCCATACTTTGTTGGTGTACATGGATTCCATCTCAGACCGCATAGCATCCAGCCATTTCACTGAGTCCCTACTCGTGATGGCCTGCTCGAAGCTAGTTGGGTCATCATCCTCCATGATGCAATCCTCGCTTCCACCATCCATGAGAAAACCGTAGTATCTCTCAGGTTGGCGAGGAACCCTACTAGATCGGCGGAGAGGCTGAGGTTCTTTGGGAGCTGCTGAATCCTCTGGTTCCACTAAATCTTTAGTTTGAGTTTGTGTAGCCGGAATTTCTTCCAGTTCTACCATATCCCCACTAATTTCTTTTGCAAGAAATTCCTTTTCTAAAAAGGTGGCATGTCGAGAAACAAACACTTTTTGTTCCTCTGTATGGTAGAAAAGATATCCATGTGAATGTTTGGGATATCCCACAAACTTGCATAGAACTGACCGTGCCTCGAGCTTGTCCGGATTTTGCCTTTTGACATAGGCCGGGCAACCCCATATCTTAACTCGTTTAAGACATGGTCTCTTCCCACTCCATATCTCATATGGTGTGGTAGGTACAGATTTAGTTGAAACTTGATTCAATAGGTATGCTGCCGTTTCCAGCGCATAACCCCAGAAGGAAATAGGTAACTCAGCTGTGCTCATCATAGAGCGCACCATATCTAATAGGGTGCGGTTCCTCCGTTCTGATACACCGTTGTGCTGTGGTGTATATGGAGGAGTCAGCTGAGAGAGAATCCCATTCTCTTTTAGGAAGTCCAGGAATTCATTGCTCAAGTATTCACCTCCTCGATCAGATCGAAGGATTTTAATACTTTTTCCGGTTTGGTTCTCTACTTCTTGTTTATATTCTCTAAATTTCTCAAAAGCTTCTGATTTGTGTTTCATCAGGAACACATACCCGAACCTAGAGAGATCGTCAGTGAATGTAATGAAGTATGAAGAACCATCCCTGGCATGTGTAGACATAGGACCGCATACATCACTATGTATCAGTCCTAAGAGTTCAGTAACTCTTTCTCCGTGTCCCGTAAACGGAGTTTTGGTCATCTTGCCTTTGAGACATGACTGGCAAGTGTCATAAGATGAAAATTCAAACGGATTTAAATATCCATCCTTATGCAACTTAGCTAGTCGTGTCGCATTGATGTGACCCAGTCTACAATGCCACAAGAAGGATTCGTTCAGTTCAGAACTCTTCCTCTTGTGTGTGTTTGTTATACTCAGAACTGTTGATTGATTTAGAACATAAATGCCATTGCACAACGTGCCTGATCCAACCAACTTTTGGTTACGGAAAATGTTCATAACATTGTCCTGTAATACAAAATTATATCCCTCTTTACTTAATAAAGAAACTGATATAATGTTGCATATCAGGTTTGGCATGTAATAGCATTCGTTCAGAACCAATGTATTACCAGTTGGTAACACAAGGTGATATTCCCCGACAGTCTTAGCTGCAACAATTGCACCATTTCCAACTCTAATGTCTTTATCACCTTCTCCAAGTTCTCTACCTTTTCTAAGCCCATGTAACTGATTATATATATGGGATCCTGACCCGGTATCTAATACCCAGGACGTAGGGCAAATGGAGAAACAGTTCTCTGTAACGAACACACCCGAAGAAAATGCATCATCATGTACTTTCTTCATTCGGGTGGCATGGGAATCCTGGTATTCCCCTATATCCTGTTCAGTCCTATAACTCTTATAGGTAAGAACGGAACCAACGTTCCCCAGCACAGTATAACATGCGGGTTCAGTCAATACATCCATATTATTATCTTTATTAGGGCATGAAATGGTCGCTACCTGGAGAGAGAGAGAGAAGAAAACACTTTAGCGTATGCTCTTGCAAGATCAGATTGGTTTTTATCTTATCTAATCAGGATGGCTCCCACTGTTTTTATCAAATCTTCCTTCAAACCCTAAAAGGAAAGACTAGCCGGGATTAATTACACACTACAAGTTCGCCAATCTTTCAGCCAGGCCAGTGTCGGTACTTTGAGGGAGGTCCCCCGTGCTTTCGCACGAACCTAATTAATGTAAACCTCGTTTTCCGAGAGGCGTAACCTCGTTAACACCTTTCTAGACACCAACTTGATCGGCTAATTGTAACGTGTAAAACTCTCCCAGGAGTAACTCTTACTCGCAGTGGGTATCGGGATCCAACTATCTCATAGAAGGTATGCAATCTCATTGCAAATTTCAACACTTGAAATTCCCGATAATATTTTGCCCCTAGCGTCCTATGACCTTGACAAAGGCCAACAAATCATAGCATGCTAGTCAAGTTCAACCCGTCATTTCTTGATTGAATCAAACCCACCCGCACGGCCCTTGACAAAGGCCAACAAGGTCGCACGACTACCCTGAAACAATCTGCATCATATGCATAAGCAGATAATCACTATTCAGCTACCGCACACTACGCCTTGACAAAGGCCAACAAACGCAGCACGAATACTAAACAGTTCTTATCTGAAATGACGGTGGGTTACGACAGGTTTTTCTGAAAACCTATTGCGTAATGAACTTGATATCGTTGTAGAATCAAATGAAGTTTTAAAATGGAGTGATTTTGAGGCTTTTCTAGTTTTGCTAAAGGGGTCACTCCCGGTGAAGGGATCGTCGGCCCTTTCCTCGTCGAATGAGGTGCGGGATATATCATATATATCACTGTGCAAAGCAGAAACTATAGAAGCAATCAAAAGTCAAACCGTGTGTGTAGCATCTGCCAGTTATTGCTAAAGGAGTCACTCCCGGTGAAGCGATCTCGGTCCTTTCCTCATCGAATAAGGTGCAGGGTATATCATATATACCGCTATGCAAAGCAAGAACTGTAGCTACCTGTTTTATTTGAAATTTGATTCTATAACATCTTAGGTTTCTTTTCTTTCATTAATCACATTAATGAAGTCCCATCATTTAAATACCTAAACATCACAGATAAATACGACGTACACTTATGCCATCCGCATTTGCCTCGATGTCCCCTCGTGCACCGTTAGGTTAGGTAACTAACGACAGAGCAGGGCAGGGCTAGTGCGGGTGTAAAACATAAGTAACGTCTATATAATATATCATATATACTATATACTGTATCTATCACAGAACATCACATGATCATATCACAGATATCGCAGCAGAAGAAACATATGAAACATTGGATATACTAGGACGTCCGTGTTTTCAATACGAGCCAGTATAAACCACGGATTCCACGGTCGTGATGAATAGCCAATCCCACACCCCTAGACCCCTACGAGAGCGGCAAGCAACCCTACTAATTCTAGGGTTAAGAGACCCGGACTCGACTCCTCGAGTTGGTCTCCCACTGGACCCCAGAACCCGGTTACTTGTGCTCCCCTCCTTGGGTCTATCCTAATGCGGAAAAGTAAATAATATACAAAAGGTGACAACTTCCGCAACCTGGAAGTGCCCCAAATAAAAGAATATTACATACAATTTTTTACATGAATGAAAATGAAAAACACTCATCTCACATAAAAACCCCGGCTATTCAAACATGACAATCCAATATGACATATCCAGCAACACATAACATCACATGTCATCAACGTAAGTAAATATGCGCATCCCAATTGTCGTTGACATATAGCAACGAAACCGGCGATATCACATATTACACTTACGGTCACAGAAAAGAAAGTGTAAAACTACAACAGTTGGAATCCGCAATCCTTTTAGACATCACATGCCTAATCAAATGAAATACTTAGACATCACATGCCTAACAGTTATAAACCCCGCATTTTAGTCCCATTATCGAAAACTATTTTCAATATGAAGTGAGACTAAACCGCTAGATTTATAACGTTCATTCAGTTATCTCATAACTGTTTGTGAATTCCAATTATTGTATCCCATTCCGGATAAATAGAATATATTAAACTTTCCGATCGAACAGTCGAATACCCAAGTTTTCCCGATACAGCTCAACACATGAAATAAGTCTAACAACATTCAGTTCGTGCCTCAGTACCAACGGTCCAGCCGTAGAAGGGTCAAGCCAACGCCTCACATGTGGCACGCCGTACTGCCCCAAACCCGAAGGTTCAAAGGGCAGTTCAAGACGGTCACATAATCGAGTTAAGGTTTGTTGTCTTCTAGAGGGTCCATCGCGTTACTTGCACTATTTAGAACGTCGTTAAACTACGGAAAAATCCAACACTTGGAAATTTCCCGACAGGGGAAAAATTGGGTATTTATATCCGGTCGAACTTTTTAACATATTCTTAAATTTATCCGGAAAGCCACGTAGACAAAATCTGATACTCCGATCGAAACACCGAATCCCCAAAACAACCCCAGTAAATACAACTCTGGAAAAATATTAAAAATTCCCATAAAACTCAGCACTGTGAACTAGGAATTACTGTGCAAAGTAACAGGGCTGACGTCATCAAGGGGCCGCGGAACCGCCGCAGAAGCCATGCTTCTGCCGCGGTTCCGCCGCGAAATTTACTGTTCATGGAATATTTTTTGCATCGTAATTCTTAGATTTCCCTGCTGAATTTTTTAAGCATTTTTAATATGGAAAAATCCCAGATTTTAGAAAAAGTCAAGAGAGCATTTTCCGGGTTAGGGTTTCGGGTCGATCGGGTTTCAAACTTCGTCTAGACTTCGCCTAAGGCTCTAGCTAGGCTCTGATACCACTGTAGGGTTCCTAAGCACACTATAGAGGTCTCACAAGGCATCAACCATGCCAATTTCAAATTTTATGGGTGCCGAGAAACCCTAATACGGATCGTCGACTAGAATATAAGGCGAAATACGAAACTAGTTAACACTTTAACTAAAGGAGAGAGGCTACAACCTTTGTAGATCCGTTTCTCCACTTCCTAAGCTCCACATAGGCGTCCTCTCGCTGTCCTAGTTGGATCTCGGACTCTCGCATCGGCTTCATCGTCGAAATGAGCGAAATAGGTCGTCGGCTTCGTGCCGAAGATGATCTACGTCGAGGTTGCACAAGTTCAAGCTCCAACTTCACCAAGTAGTGAAACTTGTGAAGAAAACACCCAAAACAACTTGGCAAGAGGTAGAGGGTGAAGAAATACGAGGTGGATTCACTTTAGAATTGGATTTTTCACTTTAGAACTCAAGATGCCATTGATGGCATCAAGCTTTCTCTCTTGAAGATGAAGAAGAAGAAGTAGATAGAATATGATAAGTCTTGTGTAAAAAGAATAATAAAATCAATACTTATCATATACTTACCATGGTCAAGTGTAGAGAGCAAACTAGGGTTAAGTGGATGGTTAGGTTAAGAGAAGAAAACAAAAATGGTCAATTATTCAACTCTTCATGAAGCTTCATGAAAGAAACAAATAATGCCACCATTTTTCTTTTCTTTTCGAAAATGAATAATCAATATAAATAAATGAATAAGTATATAAAACCCTAACCATTCATATAACCATGGTTTAAGCTTTACACAAGCACAAGTCAACATGTATCATCAAACATGATACAAACATGTGCACAAAAGTATATCACATATACAACTTGCACATCAAGTGAGAAAATCCATTTAAAGTGAACCAATACTAGTTAATACAAAGTAATATATCATATATATATAATTATACATTAAATCATTAAATCAACACTTGATTCAATGATCCGGTCATGTCGCACATAACCGACTAGTATACAATGTATCGATTTATCGAATCAATGATTCGATACCTAGGTTATATCTCATACAACCAATCGAAACATTCATCGCGAGAATGAAATACGGTATCACATACACGCATTATTCTCGGTCCCTCACATATCTCATATGCGCTCCTATTTCGTTTCGCTTGAGCCAGGAAACCTCTGTGTAGGACTCTAAAGACTCGTCAATACGCCGGTAGCAGATGATGATCATATCAAGCACCCACAAGCCGCAAGCGGTCTGCTAAACGTAACGGCCACCCGGGTATTAAGCGATCAGAAGATCGACGAGCTAGCCCGCTCACACTCCTGTGAATCCAACTTGTAACACTTACCATACAGTCCGGTCTGTTCGTCTGATATGTCGCATATCAAGTCTAGGGGTGGTAAACGTCAGACCCCAATAACCGATAAGTCGTGCCGATATGAGGCTCATAACGGGTCGAGAAACTACTGGTAACACTTACCAGCAAATCTCTGATCAGCCCTGGCCAGGGACTTCCCTGTTACGGCCAATCGAGCACAGCGCAACATCAACCCCTAATACCGGGAGAGACGAAACCCCTCCTATCGCTCATTGCCTCCATGTGACTCGGGACTGTACCCAAAGACCACCGTTTTGCACGCCCTCATGGACGTGGTAAGGTGGAGATCAAAGCACAGTGGGAATCACACAAGACTCTATGACGATCTCGGGTCTACAGACTAACCTGTACAAGTGTCACCTGAGAACTGCCATCTGACGTGAGGTATAATACCATCTGGGAGTTCTCGGCGAGTCCGTCCAGTGTACCCAGTCTCCACTGAGCACCCGTATACCATCTCTGATGTCAAACACCAATGGATATGGGATCATCCATCGCCCATCTCATGGGTCGAGAAGCGTATACGCTAGTCTACACTGGTATATCGATGCCCTGTCTCGATACACCCATGACTAGGGACCTTGAAGGATGTACTTATAGACTACCATGTCCCCACTAGTATGATCTGCATCATAGTCCAGGTAGTCAAGTACACATCCTAAGGGCTTTACCAACATGTAACTATAAGACAGTTTAAAGAGACAAGTGTACATGTTAAGATAAAGTGTAACCAGATAGCATACTATCATATCGAGCAAGAAAGTCATCTCTATATATGTCCAAGCATCCAATATAATATACATCATCTGTACAATACTGGCCTCTAGGGCATACATAAAACTAACAAGATTTCCTAATACTAAAAGTGTTAAACTAACTACTATAACCCTAATTAATTATTAAAAATCATAACTTGAATTTAGAACCCTAGCTTGCATTTTAAAAAAAAGAACATAGAATTAATTCATTAAATCTAATTAAGCTTAATATGAACATCTAATAACAATAAGTCAAAAGAAAGAAAATTATACCTTCAAAATGTGAAATCCAAACAAGAAATGAGCCTCCAAAATGCATGCTTTCCATCTCCAAATTTCATATAAAAATGAGCAAGGAATAAAGAGTATGGAATAAATAGGATTTTGTGGAATTTTAATTGAATTTTTGATGTGTTTTTGATGAATTTTGAATAAAAATGATGTGGGAAATGGGGAGGGCAGCCATGGGGGGTTGTGGCCGGCCCTAGAGAGGTGAGGGAGAGAAAGAAGAGAGTGGGAAAAGTGTGTAGAAGTTTCAAGAGAAAGAACAACACTTAAGTCTTTTCATGGTTTATTTAATTATTTATTTATTTATTTACTATAGCAACTCAAGAAAGCTCTAGAAAATAGGAAAAATTTGCAAATAATTTTTGCATGATACATACTAAATTCTAACATGCCATGGTTCATTTTTACGAATTAAAACCATTTAAATTTGTAATTTACACTAATTTAGTGTAAAAATAAAGCTTATGTTAATATTTAAAATAATTAATTTAGGAAAAATATTTTATTAAAATAAATATTTATAAGTGGATAAATAAACACCATTTACTAGTAATTTCATAATTAAAATGGATATTTTTAAAATTATAATGAAAAACAATCACGGTTTGATTTTACGAAAAATACATTTTACTTTACCGAAAATCATAAAATTCACTTAAACAATTTTATTCATTTAATTATTTATTTAATTATTTTTAAAACGTTACAATCTTCCCCCCTTTAAGAAATTCGGTCCCCGAATTTAAATTAAAACTCCTGCTCCAAATACTAAAACATTTAGCAAAACACTCAAATCGTCGGGGCTCCGAAATCATCAATACATAACAAAAATCAACTCCGTCAAGCATAACGCAATCATCGGAGTTATGGCGAGAATAAAATATCATAACCCAATGTGAAAACCATCATAATATACATCAATCTATAACTTATATATAGTTCGCATCCTAGTAAAATCGCCTAAACCTCATAATAAAGAAGCATACAAAAACCCCTCTTGAAAATCGCCGTGCAATGCACGTGTCACGGTATAAGTAGCAGACGTTTAATTTAAAAAAATAGCTATATATATATATATCTTTTATTTAACATACACGTCCCGCCTGGTTACTAAATCAAATAATAATGACTATGAAAACATACTGCTCAAACTGAAATCAATCCCAATCACATCATAAAAATATCATGTGCGTCCGGTGCGCACTGAAATCGAAACCAACTAAAGATACCATGAATACACACAAAAACAAAACTAAGTGCAACAGGTGTGCACCAAAAACATCTGTCAAGTGCAACGGGCGTGCACGACTCAATATCAGGTGCATCTAATCTGCACAAAACCCCGATTTAGTGCATCTGATGTACACAAAATCGCATCAAGTGCGCCAAGTATGCGCAAGAATCCTAATCAGGTGCACATGGTGCACGAAAACATACCTCGAATATCAAAATCAAAATCACAGTACAAAAATACATGAAAACTAAGTCAAAACATATGTCAAAATCATGTGTAACCCATATGCACGAAATCAAATCAAAAATCTCAAAATATATAAAACCAAATCAAGTGTACTGGGTGCGTACTAAACCACATCAATACAACTGATATATGAAACACAGATAGAATGAAGGTACACACAGGAAATACCAATCGTAGAACAAAGTCCTCAAAATACAAAAATCCAATCAACGAAAATAGGAAATTCAAATCACTAAATCACAATCGTAAACACTATCGTCAATGTGCGCCTCTTTTCTCTGATGTCGACTGCTTCGAACTCGTTCTTTCATAGGTGTGCTGACTGCGCTACCAATGGCAATACTCATGTCTAGAGTCTCCCACATAGTCGATCCCTTCACTTGATATCCGGACTACATTAAACTTTCCGATCGATCCATCAAAATCCCATAATTCCCCGAGAGCTCAACACTCAAGTACAGTTTAAAAATATACGGTACATACCCCAGCATCGATGATCCAGCCGTAGAAGGGCAAACCCCAGCCTCACTAATGGCACCGCGGAACTGCCGTAAACCCTAAGGTTCAAGGGCGTTCTCGTGGTCATTATGTCGAGTTAGGGTTTCATTCTTCTAGAGGGTCCATCGAAATACCTGCATGTTCTTCCGAATACTTTAAACTTGGGAAAATGATTTCCTGATAGTCGTGCGAACCCTTTAACTTCATCCGGACGGCATATGAATACCCTTCGCCCGCACGCTAAGCAATGCTTCAATCCTCAAGAATAACCTATTCTCTAATGGTTATCGCATTCGAGCCGCAGCTCCCTCTGCCCGTGCGCCCGTGGTAACAGAACCACCCTCCGACATCGACGAAGATACATCAAAGGAACGAAAGAAATACGGTGCAAACAAATGTACCTCCTAAGGCTCCTTAAGCAGAGTAGCGTATCGTAAGTATGCCGCGGACCATACCCACGGTACGTTACTCTAGCTAAATCGCCTACTCCATCAACCAAGGGTCACCTAGACTTATACAGGGTTAAACCTAGCGCTCTGATACCAACTTTGTCACGACCCGAAAGTACGGAACGTGACCGGCACTTAGATTACGAAGCGTCTAGAGGCGCCACATGACTTAAGTAAGCCGAAGCCCAGAAATCTAAACCATAAAAGAAGAAAAAGAAAAAAAAAGAAAAAAAAGAAAACAAGTATAAAAACATCAGCAAATTTTACCAAAAATTTCGGCACAGTCTCCTCTGTAAAAACTGGCCCCCAAACGGGTACAACAAGTATAATATACATAAACAATAAAAAGCATCCCCAAATGGGAGCTAGCATCAACGCCAATAGGCGGAAACAACCACAACAGGCACAATAATATACAACGCCAAATGGCGAGGCTCAAAACTCAAAAGAAAACAAAACCACCAGACCAGAATAATACATGCGCGACTCTAAGGTCGAAATAAAAGTCTGGTCCAATAAACTTATCAAGTAATACAAGTATGGTTGATGGAGATTACTAGATACAACGAATGAATAAAATACAATGGTGGTTCAGATACAAGTGAACCAACCTACCGTGCAAATCACCCTGAAATAAAAGATGTGCCAGCAAGCTGCCCGGGAAACCTGTACATCGAACCTGTAATAAAATTTGGCACAACGGGGGTGAGTTGCCAACTCGTGAGTAGAAGACATCTACGAAAAGAAATCGAATGCACGACGCTATCCTAGGTCATAATAATAATACACTACTAAGTCTCAAACCTCAAGTAATAGCAGGGTAATAATACGTGTAAGTGCAGATACTCCGTGCTCGTGTCAGTGCCTCATATAGTACTATGTCATATAAATGGATATGCATGCACCATGAATGTAAAATAAGCAATCCTGAAATCCAGGTATATCTGTATAAGAAATCTTTGGCTGTTATCATAGTAAAATGTGTATAGAATCTGAAATCTCAACAATGAAATCCATGGAAATCCGAGTCAAGCATCGACACAAATATGTAAATCTTAAGTCTCATAGTCTCAATACCTCGGGCTCCGTCAGTCCGGATCGGCCCATATCATCAAATCTCACGACAACGGTCGGTATCCTCCGGATATCCGCCGCGCCAGACATCACCGGTAGGTAGCCTTCCCCTGCCAGGCTCATCATCTATAACTCGATCTTCTTACCCCGGGGTACCATACCGGGCCCACCATGTACCCGAGACGGTTCATCCACTCCTCGAATCGGGTCTCGAAATCCATCAGAAAACATGAAATCTCATGGAAATCCAAATCTCAAAATCATGAGTAAGTATATGATAAGTGTCGGCATATGCCCATAATACTGCGCGATAACATGAAAATATGAATGCATGAATGTCTAAGTAATAAATATCATGTCTTATACTAACATAAGAGAGAAATCACAATATTTTATCGGTTTAGTGGTTAACTGATTCTATCAATAAAAGATAATATGATCTAAAGTGTACATGACATAGCAATTACCGATGATGATGTGTGTGAGCCGGCAAATAAGTGTGCGTGGAATATGCGCATCATCGGTAATGGTGCTGGTGTCCTAACAGGTAAGGTTTATACTGATTATAGCAACATATGTAAGAACATGCACCATGATAATTACCGTATGAATGTAAATACAGATGTGCATTATCCACTCCTCTGCGAGATACGAGTACAACTACCACTATGTGAGTCGAACCTAAACCAGTGTCCATCTAACATCCTAAGGAACTAAACCTAATAGACTAGTCAGTAAGAAACTAGAGTCTACCTAAGGTCTGAATCAATATCTCTAATAGTCGGCGATCCCGCCTCTATAGCGTCACGTACGTAGTACGGCTTCCTCGAATCAAGAGTGCGGATCAATCATCAAATCTAAGCCTCGTACGGTAAAATCCATCGTACGGCATCCCAATATCGGGGTACGGTCAAGTATCTCCTAGGTGTCTCCTCATTCGTATAATGTCATCATCAACACATCTCATGATCAAGGTGCTAAACTGTGATCGCATACATCAATCATATATCATTGCCATCATGATAAGCATCATTAGTTTATCCTCAGAAATATCATGTCATATGTATCATATTATGATTAAGTCATACTTATATGATATCGGCATCAGGTCACACCAATATAATGTCGTAATCAAGTTATACATATATCATATCGTGATCAGTCCCAAGTTACAGTCCGGGTACTATTCTAGCGTCCCATGTACATCAATATCACCACCACTTTTTATAATTTATATATTCATGTTCATTATCTCATTCTCTAATGATCCGCTAACACTTTAATACGACTGTATAGCCAAGAATTACGGCATCAAGCCCAGTTACATTGTTTCAACATATCTCGGATATCATATCACATCAATGTATCCCATATACATGTTGTATATATATATATATATACCTATACCTCGTCCTATATATATATACACACATACACGTATACACCATGTCGTGTTTCAGTGTGTGAGTGTGTATGTTTCTACCTGAAACCTACGAACCTCTTCCAAGGTATTCATCTTCTGATATGTCTTTCTAAATCAGTCTAATCCAGCCTAGGGTCATTACTAGGGTCCTACTCATTAAGAATATAGGGTCACATCTGGTTTCCTAATAACAATAAATACTATTCCTATTCTACGTGGCGGGGGTGCTAAACGCCATCCACCCGACTTCCCCCCGTAGATATACATCTACTCACCTGGTCCATGTCTGCCGAAGACGGTGTCGCCATCCTCCTCTTCATCGCCCGCAGTCCACGTGAGGGGTACCTAAACGCAAACATATAAATAGCATCGTAAACCGAATCACATACAAAAGTCAAACGGTATAAGGAACAAGCATAGGTTAAAACCTATGTCCCGTCCACGCAAAAGAACCAAATACCGCTCGATATCGGCAAACAAACTCCGATAGATCGAGATAACATCAACAAATAACTTGTAGTTTTAAAACACATTACTTATACTATAAAACATGATTAAATCTATCGAAACCCGAAAATCTATCAAACCGTCCAATTTCGCAAAACCCGAAAATGCCAGTTTACCGTTTTTCATCAAAACTTAACATTTAAATGAAACCAATGGTCATAAAACTCATTAAATAGCATAACTAGACTATACAAACTATTACTATATTTTTATTACACAAACTTGTATAAATTTGAAATTTCTAGTTTGCACCCTTTAACAATTTTCAACATTTTTCAAGCAAAACACCACAATTCCACCACAAAACATGATTTTGCATAAATTAATGACTTAAACCACAATTCATGATGATAATGATATAATGAAACCATAATTATATTTTTAATCTCATTTATATAGGAATTTCTAAAATCTAGTTTACAAAATTAGCAATTTTTATCACAATTTATCAATTAACCATAGAAACTAGCAATCAAACTAAGTTTTTCTTTCCATTAACATGCTAATATTTCCACTAAAACTATAATCTAATGATAACAACCCAAATTAGAATTTTATATTAACCACAACCACATTTTGCAAAAACCTAGTTAACTAAATTCCTAATTTAAAACAATTTTTGAATAATAATTTGTTAAACAATAACCATGCAAGATTTCCTAATACTAAAAGTGTTAAACTAACTAATATAACCCTAATTAATTATTAAAAATCATAACTTGAATTTAGAACCCTAGCTTGCATTTTAAAAAAAAGAACATAGAATTAATTCATTAAATCTAATTAAGCTTAATATGAACATCTAATAACAATAAGTCAAAAGAAAGAAAATTATACCTTCAAAATGTGAAATCCAAACAAGAAATGAGCCTCCAAAATGCATGCTTTCCATCTCCAAATTTCATATAAAAATGAGGAAGGAATAAAGAGTATGGAATAAATAGGATTTTGTGGAATTTTAATTGAATTTTTGATGTGTTTTTGATGAATTTTGAATAAAAATGATGTGGGAAATGCGGGGGGCAGCCATGGGGGGTTGTGGCCGGCCCTAGAGAGGTGAGGGAGAGAAAGAAGAGAGTGGGAAAAATGTGTAGAAGTTTCAAGAGAAAGAACAACACTTAAGTCTTTTCATGGTTTATTTAATTATTTATTTATTTATTTACTATAGCAACTCAAGAAAGCTCTAGAAAATAGGAAAAATTTGCTAATAATTTTTGCATGATACATACTAAATTCTAACATGCCATGGTTCATTTTTATAAATTAAAACCATTTAAATTTGTAATTTACACTAATTTAGTGTAAAAATAAAGCTTATGTTAATATTTAAAATAATTAATTTAGGAAAAATATTTTATTAAACTAAAAATTTATAAGTGGATAAATAAACACCATTTACTAGTAATTTCATAATTAAAATGGATATTTTTAAAATTATAATGAAAAACAATCACGGTTTGATTTTACGAAAAATACATTTTACTTTACCGAAAATCATAAAATTCACTTAAACAATTTTATTCATTTAATTATTTATTTAATTATTTTTAAAACGTTTCAATCTTCCCCCCTTTAAGAAATTCGGTCCCCGAATTTAAATTAAAACTCCTGCTCCAAATACTAAAACATTTAGCAAAACACTCAAATCGTCGGGGCTCCGAAATCATCAATACATAACAAAAATCAACTCCGTCAAGCATAACGCAATCATCGGAGTTATGGCTAGAATAAAATATCATAACCCAATGTGAAAACCATCATAATATACATCAATCTATAACTTATATATAGTTCGCATCCTAGTAAAATCGCCTAAACCTCATAATAAAGAAGCATACAAAAACCCCTCTTGAAAATCGCCGTGCAATGCACGTGTCACGGTATAAGTAGCAGACGTTTAATTTTAAAAAAATAGCTATATATATATCTTTTATTTAACATACACGTCCCGCCTGGTTACTAAATCAAATAATAATGACTATGAAAACATACTGCTCAAACTGAAATCAATCCCAATCACATCATAAAAATATCATGTGCGTCCGGTACGCACTGAAATCGAAACCAACTAAAGATACCATGAATACACACAAAAACAAAACTAAGTGCAACAGGTGTGCACCAAAAACATCTGTCAAGTGCAACGGGCGTGCACGACTCAATATCAGGTGCATCTAATCTGCACAAAACTCCGATTTAGTGCATCTGATGTACACAAAATCGCATCAAGTGCGCCAAGTATGCGCAAGAATCCTAATCAGGTGCACATGGTGCACGAAAACATACCTCGAATATCAAAATCAAAATCACAGTACAAAAATGCATGAAAACTAAGTCAAAACATATGTCAAAATCATGTGTAACCCCTATGCACGAAATCAAATCAAAAATCTCAAAATATATAAAACCAAATCAAGTGTACTGGGTGCGTACTAAACCACATCAATACAACTGATATATGAAACACAGATAGAATGAAGGTACACACAGGAAATACCAATCGTAGAACAAAGTCCTCAAAATACAAAAATCCAATCAACGAAAATAGGAAATTAAAATCACTAAATCACAATCATAAACACTATCGTCAATGTGCGCCTCTTTCCTCTGATGTCGACTGCTTCGAACTCGTTCTTTCATAGGTGTGCTGACTGCGCTACCAACGGCAATACTCATGTCTAGAGTCTCCCACATAGTCGATCCCTTCACTTGATATCCGTACTACATTAAACTTTTCGATCGATCCATCAAAATCCCATAATTCCCCGAGAGCCCAACACTCAAGTACAGTTTAAAAATATCCGGTACATACCCCAGCATCGATGATCCAGCCGTAGAAGGGCAAACCCAAGCCTCACTAATGGCACCGCGGAACTGCCGTAAACCCTAAGGTTCAAGGGCGTTCTCGTGGTCATTATGTCGAGTTAGGGTTTCATTCTTCTAGAGGGTCCATCGAAATACCTGCATGTTCTTCCGAATACTTTAAACTTGGGAAAATGATTTCCTGATACTCGTGCGAACCCTTTAACTTCATCCGGACGGCATATGAATACCCTTCGTCCGCACGCTAAGCAATGCTTCAATCCTCAAGAATAACCTATACTCTAATGGTTATCGCATTCGAGCCGCAGCTCCCTCTGCCCGTGCGCCCGTGGTAACAGAACCACCCTCCGACATCGACGAAGATAGATCAAAGGAACGAAAGAAATACGGTGCAAACAAATGTACCTCCTAAGGCTCCTTAAGCAGAGTAGCGTATCGTAAGTATGCCGCGGACAATACCCACGGTACGTTACTCTACCTAAATCGCCTACTCCATCAACCAAGGGTCATCTAGACTTATACAGGGTTAAACCTAGCGCTCTGATACCAACTTTGTCACGACCCGAAAGTACGGAACGTGACCGGCACTTAGATTACGAAGCGTCTAGAGGCGCCACGTGACCTAAGTAAGCCGAAGCCCAGAAATCTAAACCATAAAAGAAGAAAAAGAAAAAAAAAAAAAGAAAACAAGTATAAAAACATCAGCAAATTTTACCAAAAATTTAGTCACAGTCTCCTCTGTAAAAACTGGCCCCCAAACGGGTACAACAAGTATAATATACATAAACAATAAAAAGCATCCCCAAACGGGAGCTAGCATCAACGCCAATAGGCAGAAACAACCACAACAGGCACAATAATATACAACGCCAAATGGCGAGGCTCAAAACTCAAAAGAAAACAAAACCACCAGACCAGAATAATACATTCGCGACTCTAAGGTCGAAATAAAAGTCGGGTCCAATAAACTTATCAAGTAATACAAGTATGGTTGATGGAGATTACTAGATACAACGAATGAATAAAATACAATGGTGGTTCAGATACAAGTGAACCAACCTACCGTGCAAATCACCCTGAAATAAAAGATGTGCCAGCAAGTTGCCCGGGAAACCTGTACATCGAACCTGTAATAAAATTTGGCACAACGGGGGTGAGTTGCCAACTCGTGAGTAGAAGACATCTACGAAAAGAAATCGAATGCACGACGCTATCCTAGGTCATAATAATAATACACTACTAAGTCTCAAACCTCAAGTAATAGCAGGGTAATAATACGTGTAAGTGCAGATACTCCGTGCTCGTGTCAGTGCCTCATATAGTACTATGTCATATAAATGGATATGCATGCACCATGAATGTAAAATAAGCAATCCTGAAATCCAGGTATATCTGAATAAGAAATCTTTGGCTGTTATCATAGTAAAATGTGTATAAGAATCTGAAATCTCAACAATGAAATCAATGGAAATCCGAGTCAAGCATCGACATAAATATGTAAATCTCAAGTCTCATAGTCTCAATATCTCGGGCTCCGTCAGTCCGGATCGGCCCATATCATCAAATCTCACCACAACGGTCGGTATCCTCCGGATATCCGCCGCGCCAGACATCACCGGTAGGTAGCCTTCCCCTGCCAGGCTCATCGTCTACAACTCGATCTTCTTGCCCCGGGGTACCATACCGGGCCCACCATGTACCCGAGACGGTTCATCCACTCCTCAAATCGGGTCTCGAAATCCATCAGAAAACATGAAATCTCTTGGAAATCCAAATCTCAAAATCATGAGTAAGTATATGATAAGTGTCGGCATATGCCCATAATACTGCGCGATAACATGAAAATATGAATGCATGAATGTCTAAGTAATAAATATCATGTCTTATACTAACATAAGAGAGAAATCACAATATTTTATCGGTTTAGTGGTTAACTGATTCTATCAATAAAAGATAATATGATCTAAAGTGTACGTGACATAGCAATTACCGATGATGATGTGTATGAGCCGGCAAATAAGTGTGCGTGGAATATGCGCATCATCGGTAATGGTGCTGGTGTCCTAACAGGTAAGGTTTATACTGATTATAGCAACATATATAAGAACATGCACCATGATAATTACCGTATGAATGTACATACAGATGTGCATTATCCACTCCTCTGCGAGATACGAGTACAACTACCACTATGTGAGTCGAACCTAAACCAGTGTCCATCTAACATCCTAAGGAACTAAACCTAATAGACTAGTCAGTAAGAAACTAGAGTCTACCTAAGGTCTGAATCAATATCTCTAATAGTCGGCGATCCCGCCTCAATAGCGTCACGTACGTAGTACGGCTTCCTCGAATCAAGAGTGCGGATCAATCATCAAATCTAAGCCTCGTACGGTAAAATCCATCGTACGGCATCCCAATATCGGGGTACGGTCAAGTATCTCCTAGGTGTCTCCTCATTCGTATAATGTCATCATCAACACATCTCATGATCAAGGTGCTAAACTGTGATCGCATACATCAATCATATATCATTGCCATCATGATAAGCATCATTAGTTTATCCTCAGAAATATCATGTCATATGTATCATATTGTGATTAAGTCATACTTATATGATATCGGCATCAGGTCACACCAATATAATGTCGTAATCAAGTTATACATATATCATATCGTGATCAGTCACAAGTTACAGTCCGGGTACTATTCTAGCGTCCCATGTACATCAATATCACCACCACTCTTTATAATTTATATATTCATGTTCATTATCTCATTCTCTAATGATCCGCTAACACTTTAATACGACTGTATAGCCAAGAATTACGGTATCAAGCCCAGTTACATTGTTTCATCATATCTCGGATATCATATCACATCAATGTATCCCATATACGTGTTGTATATATATATATATATATATATACCTATACCTCGTCCTATATATATATATACACATACACGTATACACCATGTCGTGTTTCAGTGTGTGAGTGTGTATGTTTCTACCTGAAACCTACGAACCTCTTCCAAGGTATTCATCTTCTGATATGTCTTTCTAAATCAGTCTAATCCAGCCTGGGGTCATTACTAGGGTCCTACTCATTAAGAATATAGGGTCACATCTGGTTTCCTAATAACAATAAATACTATTCCTATTCTACGTTGCGGGGGTGCTAAACGCCATCCACCCGACTTCCCCCCGTAGATATACATCTACTCACCTGGTCCATGTCTGCCGAAGACGGTGTCGCCATCCTCCTCTTCATCGCCCGCAGTCCACGTGAGGGGTACCTAAACGCAAACATATAAATAGCATCGTAAACCGAATCACATACAAAAGTCAAACGATACAAGGAACAAGCATAGGTTAAAACCTATGTCCCGTCCACGCAAAAGAACCAAATACCGCTCGATATCGGCATACAAACTCCGATAGATCGAGATAACATCAAAAAACAACTTGTAGTTTTAAAACACATTACTTATACTATAAAACATGATTAAATTCATCGAAACCCGAAAATCTATCAAACCGTCCAATTTCGCAAAACCCGAAAATGCCAATTTACCGTTTTTCATCAAAACTTAACATTTAAATGAAAACAATGGTCATAAAACTCATTAAATAGCATAACTAGACTATACAAACTATTACTATATTTTTATTACACAAACTTGTATAAATTTGAAATTTCTAGTTTGCACCCTTTAACAATTTTCAACATTTTTCAAGCAAAACACCACAATTCCACCACAAAACATGATTTTGCATAAATTAATGACTTAAACCACAATTCATGATGATAATGATATAATTAGACCATAATTATATTTTTAATCTCATTTATATAGGAATTTCTAAAATCTAGTTTACAAAATTAGCAATTTTTATCACAATTTATCAATTAACCATAGAAACTAGCAATCAAACTAAGTTTTTCTTTCCATTAACATGCTAATATTTCCACTAAAACTATAATCCAATGATAACAACCCAAATTAGAATTTTATATTAACCACAACCACATTTTGCAAAAACCTAGTTAACTAAATTCCTAATTTAAAACAATTTTTGAATAACAATTTGTTAAACAATAACCATGCAAGATTTCCTAATACTAAAAGTGTTAAACTAACTACTATAACCCTAATTAATTATTAAAAATCATAACTTGAATTTAGAACCCTAGCTTGCATTTTAAAAAAAAGAACATAGAATTAATTCATTAAATCTAATTAAGTTTAATATGAACATCTAATAACAATAAGTCAAAAGAAAGAAAATTATACCTTCAAAATGTGAAATCCAAACAAGAAATGAGCCTCCAAAATGCATGCTTTCCATCTCCAAATTTCATATAAAAATGAGCAAGGAATAAAGAGTATGGAATAAATAGGATTTTGTGGAATTTTAATTGAATTTTTGATGTGTTTTTGATGAATTTTGAATAAAAATGATGTGGGAAATAGGGGGAGGGCAGCCATGGGGGGTTGTGGCCGGCCCTAGAGAGGTGAGGGAGAGAAAGAAGAGAGTGGGAAAAGTGTGTAGAAGTTTCAAGAGAAAGAACAACACTTAAGTCTTTTCATGGTTTATTTAATTATTTATTTATTTATTTACTATAGCAACTCAAGAAAGCTCTAGAAAATAGGAAAAATTTGCAAATAATTTTTGCATGATACATACTAAATTCTAACATGCCATGGTTCATTTTTACAAATTAAAACCATTTAAATTTGTAATTTACACTAATTTAGTGTAAAAATAAAGCTTATGTTAATATTTAAAATAATTAATTTAGGAAAAATATTTTATTAAACTAAAAATTTATAAGTGGCTAAATAAACACCATTTACTAGTAATTTCATAATTAAAATGGATATTTTTAAAATTATAATGAAAAACAATCACGGTTTGATTTTACGAAAAATACATTTTACTTTACCGAAAATCATAAAATTCACTTAAACAATTTTATTCATTTAATTATTTATTTAATTATTTTTAAAACGTTACAGAGATCCTGACCCGGTATCCAATACCCAGGAAGTAGAGTTTATTGATAGACAGTTTTCAATAACATACTACCTAAAGCCGAAGCCACAACTTGCTTCGGGTCCTGGTTCTTGGCCTTCCAAGCCCTGCAATCTTTCTTCCAGTGTTCATTCTTGTGACAATAAAAGCACTCTTCCTTTCCCAAAAGCTTTCCCGCTACCTTTGCTACTTTTTCCTTTCCCTTGGCTTCCACTTTACTAACACCGTCCCTTGGTTTGGTGGGTGCTTTCTTCTTCTTTCCTTTGGCTTTCGCCTAGGACCTGGAAAAGGAAGCTCCTCCAACAAACAAAGTGGATGTTTTCCTTACTTTCTGTAGGGTGCCCTCTGCACTCCTCAACATGTTTAGGAGTTCCGAAAGTTCAACTTCCTTTCTCTGCATGTTGAAGTTCAGGATAAACTGGGCATAAGTGGAAGGAAGGGAATGGAGAATCAAGTCAGTGTAGAGCTCGTTCTCTAACGTGGTCCCGAGGTCCGCGAGCTCTTCAATGTAGCCAATCATCTTAAGCACGTGTTCTGTTACAGATGATCCGACGGCCAATCTCGCCGAAGACAACTTTTTCGAGACTTCGTATCTGGCGATACAGGATTGCTTTCCATACATATCCTTAGTATGGAGAAATATGGATTCAAGGTCCATATTCTCGTGCCTCCTCTGATGTTCATTGTCCATAGAGGCAAGCATGAGGCACTTGGCCTTCGCGCAATCAATCTCCCAGGTCTTACGGATTTCCTTATCCGCGACGCTGGATTGAGGACCTGGGACAAGGGGAGCTTTGGTGGTAAGGAGATACCCTAACTTGTCATAAGTGATTGCCATTTTGACATTCCTGAGCCAATCTTTGTAGTTTGGCCCTGTCAGTAAATTTTTATCTAGTAGTAACTTTAGGCCGGTCATGATGTTTGGTCGCTGCAATAAGGAGAGAGAGAAGAAACACTTTAGCATGATGCTCTTGCAAGTTTAGAGTGGTTTTTAGTTTGTCTAAACAGGATGTCTCCCACTGTTTCTCGAATCCTTCCTCAAACCAAAAAAGAAGAATTAGTCGGGATCAATCTCACCGTACAATACTTGCTTAACCGTTCAGCCAGTCCAGTGTTGGTACTTCGAGTGAGGTTTTACGACGCTTTCGCGAAGTTCCTTAATTAAATAACCTCTTTTCCATGTGGGCGTAGCCCCGCTAACACCTTTCTAGACACCTACTTGGTTTATAGCATTGATCGTTAAGTGAGAAAGTTTCCCGAGGAGTAGCAAATACTCACAGTAGGATCGGGATCCAAATATCATTGTGTGATAAAGCTGAAGAAATCCTACCAGAATCATCACACTCCAAATGGTATGCAGCACTAGCAAGTTTCAGTTTCTTTAGAAACTCTCGATGTGGATTTTTGCCCCATGCTCTTATGACCTTGACTTTAGCCAACAAATCATAAGTCACATGTCAAGTTCTACCCGTCATTTTCCAGGTTAATTTGAACCCACCCGTACCTACCCTTGACTTTGGCCAACAAGACAGTACGACTGTCCCAAACCAACGCATCTATCTATGCAACATATGAATATCCAATAGCTACCAATCACTATGCCTTGACTTTGGCCAGCAAACACAGCTTGAATACTATTGACTATCCATATGAAATGACGGAGGGCTACGAATGGTTTTGGCGAAACCGTGAACGTAGTGAACTTGATATAATCGAAGGAACGCGATAGCTTTTAAAAGGAGTGGTTCAAGCTCCGCGTTTTAAAAGTTTTCTGTTTTGAAAAGAAACCGAGTGGTTTTGAAATTGTTCCAACGACTTAATTTTGGTTTATTATCTTGCATTAATTTAATGCGTCCCATTAATTAATCCTACCATTGCAGAAAACAACAAAAATATGATGTACGCTTATGCCATCCGCATTCGCCACGGGGCCCCATCATCACCCGTTAGGTTACTTAACTAACGACAGAGCGGGGGCTGGACTAGTGCGTATGCAAAACATAAGCAATGCATTCTAGATATCATATATAGATATATACATTCGTCAGATGCAATGATAGCCATTCCATATCAAAGATAAACACATTGGATATGCTAGGAATCCGCGTTTCGTTCGAGCCTGCAACGAAAGACGGATTACACGGTCGCGATGAATAGCCAAACCCCACCGTAGACCCCTACGGGTGCGGCAAACTACCCGCCAAGTACCCGAAGTGAAGCAACCTCCCTCAACAACATGAGTAGGCCACTCAGCACTTCAAAGTACCCGGTAGTTTGTGCACCCCACCTTGGGTCTATCCTAGGAGCAAAACCTGTAAAAGAAATAATATACAATAGCGGCTACAAGCTCATCTCGGATGTGCTGCCATAAAATAATATTACATCAATTTACATATTACATCAAATGAAAGATAAAGAAAACTCTTATCTCACAACCCCCGGCTATTCATCCGTGACAATCCAACAAGTTCATATACACAATCCAACAACATTACAGATCACAGATATGCATAACCCCTACTAATCGACATATAGCGATTAGTCGACGTTCAGTGCATATATTACATTACAGATATAACCATTTAGCAAAAGTTCATAGAACTTCGATCAAAATACCAATTTGTAACTACCCCAAACACAACATTGTTCTCTGGATAATCTGGGCAGAAACAAAATATTTTAAAAATCCCAAAACAGCATACTGAAGAAACTGTAGGAAACCCGAGTCGCGGCCGAGTCAACTCGGCCGCGGATCCGCGGGGAAACGCGTGGTTTCGCCGCGCTTCCGTGGCGCGTTGACTGAGTCATGGGCTCGTTTTTCCTGCATGTTCCTAAAAAACCCTGAACCGATTTTTAAGGTATGTGGAATTATTTTTAGAGCAGTTTTAAAAATCGGCAGAAAGTATATGTTTTTGACATGTTTCGCGATTTTTTTCGGATCGAAGTTCTAATCACTTTGCTAACATGCTAGTTGTTGTTTAGCTAGGCTCTGATACCACTGTAAGTCCACGTTACCCATCCCAGTTCTTACGGGGAGGCGGAATAGGTAAAAAACAAATTTTAACCCAAGGTAACATGGACTAGAAATTGAGGATCTTTGCTAAACAAAACCTAGCAAACTAACTACAACTTCAGCTACTCGGTTAGAAGGTTATAGCTAGGTCTTGAACTCCTTCTCTTCTTGCTCCTTGGAGTGGTTTGAACAGCTCCTCCTCGTCGCCTTCTTTTTGCCGAAGAAGGATCCACCCGAAGGCCTCTACCTTGAGCTCCTAGCTCAACCTAGAGGTAACTAAAGTTCTTGGCTTGCTAAACCTAGAACCCTAGAATGAGTAGAGAGGAGTTTTGGTGGTTTTTATCTCAAGAGCTCATGGTTCTCAACACATGAGAGATGAGAGCTTTGAGAGAAAGGAAGAGGATGAGCTAAACATATGAGAGAGAAAGAGCAAGAAAGAATGAGGATATTTTAGCAACCATACTATCATATTAGTGAATTATGAAAAATAATAATAATCAAAGAAATTGTGATGGTTCATTTGGAATGACCATTATCATTTCACATTAAATGAATTTTGCAAGAATCAAGGAGTATCTTTCATGTGAAATGATGATGGTCAATATGTCAACATAAGTCAACAAGTCAACCAAAGTCAAATGGTCAACAACCCTAACCATGGCACAATTATCCTTAATTAATACCATTAATCATATTTCTCATTCTCATTAGAGTTTGGAAAAAGTTAACGATCAACAACCCTAATGAGAATCATCTGCCTCTGTCAACTGTGCATACACACCCGCATCCGTGTTCCGAGGAACACGAATACACTGAGACAAAACCAATCCCAAAATAATTACTAGGATATGGCTTAAACCAAAGCCCGCTAGTAATAACTGCCCGGACACCAAACGTGCACAAGTGCGCCGATGTGAACGAACCCCGTCGCAAAACCATGCGACCTCTACTCTGTTTTGCCCAAAGGCGAATAACCCTCTGTGTGGGACTCTAAAGACTCGACACTACACTGGCAGTGGGTTTAACAAAAGGCCGCAAGCGGTACTAGCTGTACATAACGGTCCCCAGGTAGATGTCGATAAGAAGACTGATGAGGTGAACCTATCCGAACTCCAACTGAGTCTGAATGTGACAATCTCCTTACAGTCCGGTCTATTCATCTGAGAGTATCGCATGGCGGGCCTAGGGGGCGGTAAACGTCAGTCCCCTAATAGCGGTACAAGTCGTGTCGGAGTGTAGCCCAGAACACACTGAGATAACACTGGAAATGCTACAAGTATATCTCGCTTGCCCTGGCCAGGGACTTTGTGTAATGGCTCTCCTAAACACAGCGCGATATCAACCCCCAATACTGGGAGAGGCGAATCCTGTCTAATCGTCACTGCCTCCAAGTGCTTCGGGACTGCACCCAACTGCTACCTGTTTGCACGACTCATTTAAGCCGTGGTAGGGTAGCAATCTAAGAACAGTGGGAACACACTCGAGGCGAAGTGACAGTGTCAAGTCAGCGGACTAAGCTGTACTCATGTCACCTGGGAACTGATTACTGACGATAGGTATAGTACAAACCAACAGTTCCTGACGAGTCCTGTCCAGTGTACTCATAACCTAACGAGCACCCGCATACTATCTCAAGTACGACGTACTAATGGCTGTGGGGCAGACCATCTCCCCTGCTGGGATGAGAAGCGCATACGCTAGTCTACTCCGGAGTATCGATGCCTCATCTCGATAATCCTACGACTAGGGACCTGTATAAGGATGTGCTTGTAGATTACCCAGCCCCCACTAGTGTGACTGCCATCACAACGCTGGTAATCAAGCAAAGATTCTAAGGGCTCCACTAATGTGTATAGGCGATATTCTAAAAGAAACACATGCACACATTAAAGTAGAAACAACCCAAGTAGCATACTACTATTTTGAGCAAGATTGTCCATACAACTGTGAATATCCCAAGCTTCCATTAAGTAATATACAAACTAGTATGCTACAGTAATAGCCTCTGGGGCATATACACTAACAATATCGTCCCAGATGTTGGAGCTATTGCGGTACGAGATGTATTTAGAGATATGATAGAAGGTCGCTAGTCACCCGTGGATGAAAGACTAGGACATATAGTTCGTTCGCTTACCCCGACACGAGGTCATCAAATTGATTGATTCCAGCTAGAGACGACTTCATGCAGGTACGTTGAGAGTCGATGGAGACGATCGAATGTCAGGAGCATATTTTCCAAGTTTAAAGTATTCAGAGACAAATGCAAGTAATGCTATGGACCCTTTTGAAGAATGAAACCCTAACTCGACGTAATGACCATGGAACGCCTTTGAACCTTAGGGTTTGCGGAAGTTTAGCGGTGCCATTTGTGAGGCTTGGGTTTGCCTTTCTACGGTTGGTCCACAGGTACTTTGGCATGTACTGGAGTACTATTAAACTGTACCCAAGATGTTAAGCTCTTGGGGGATTATGGAACCTTGACAAATCGATCGAAAGGTTCGACATCATTCGGATATCATGTGATGTGATGCATTGCTTGGGAGACTCCACATAAGAGTATAGCCGTTGGAGCACAATCCATGCAGCCACGATAAGACGAGTTCGAAGCAGTCGACCATAGAGAAAAAGTGGTGTAATAGATTCATACGAGATCTTGATGAGATGACGTTCCACTCCGTTGACATCAGAGATGTGATACGCATGCAGAGGCGTTGTATATGGATATACCTTCCAGAAGGAGTCGCGATGAGTATGCAGTCGTTCCGGAACAAGAAACAGATATAGTAAAGGGTGGTAACTTCTGGACAATTTGGCAGGATCGAGATTCAAGAGAGACCTCGACAGGACCTTTCTGGAATACTATACAAGAAGACTTGGAACCCAGAGCGGTCATATTGCGCACACCCAGCAGGCCAGAGTTCGGCATCATCGACGAGATAGTTGGACAGAGATCTGTAGAGGATGTGCCAGAGCAGACTGCTTCCATTATCGTTTCCATATTGGACCGTTGAGCCGAGGAGCTATGCACTTAGCAATCTGCAGTGAGAGACGAGAACCTAAAAGCACCAGGCGCCAGACTATGAACAGGAGGCAAGTAGATATCTTGCTCTGCTAGCATTGGATGCACCGACACCTTCTCGACTTTGAAGGAGGAAATATCGATGACGGTATTTATGATTTGTGATTTGGTGATTCGATTATCATGTATCCATCACCTTATATTTCGGTATTTTGGGCGATCTATTCGCATGATTTAATCTTGATGACTGAGTTTCATGATATTTTTTTTCGTGCACCATGGTTGCACCTACTGGGTATTTATATTTTGTGCATAGTTATTACACTTGAGTTATGCTTTATACATCGTTGTGTTGATTTATGATTTATGCACAGTTATTTCACTGGATATCGTTTTGTGCCATGGCTGCACATGTTTATGACTTCATGACTTTGTACAGTTGAGTTGATTTTGTGCATATGGCACGCAAACGATTTGGTTGTTGCACTCGATATAGTTCATATATGCTGGCAGTGCATTGATACGCATTTTGTGCTCCACGGTTGCACCTGACTTCGGTTTGATATTTATATGTATAGTTCTGATTTATATCATATTGGTTTTCGTATTGGATTGACATTGTCTCTTCACCATGACTCCGATGATTGCGAGATGCTTGACGGAGTTTTGATTTTGAGTTATCTGCTCATTGTTCTTGCGCATGCATTGCGCTATGATGCGTTTTATGTATTGATGATTTCGGAGCCCCGACGACTTGGACTTTTTACTGAAATGTTTTAGGATTGAGGGGTTTAAATTTAAATTCGGGGACCGAATTTCTTTAAGGGGGGAAGATTGTAACATTCCAAAAAAAATAATATATTATTTTTGGGAATTTTTATAATTAAATAATAAAATATTGAATATTTTAATAAGGCGGTATAATTAAATACCGATAAATTGGGAAAAATTTGGAAAATTATGGAAATTACTAAAAAGAGGGTGTTTTATGTGAATTATGAAAATTATAAGTTTTTATGATTAATTATACGCTATTTAGTGCTAATTGCGATTAAATATTGCTGATCGTGCATTAAGCTTATTTTGTGCAAAACATGCACATGTCTTTCTTTTTAGCATTTGTTACATTTTTCCTTCATGCTTTCTTCTTTTTATCATGCATGGTTATAATTAAAGAGATGAAATAAAAAGGAAAAGAAAAGAAAAGAAAAAGGTGTAGGGTTCCTAGGCACTCTAATGGAGTCTCACAAGGCATCAAACATGGCTAATTCAAATTTACGGGTGCCTACAAACCCTAATACGGATCGTTAACTAGATAATGAGGCGATGCAAGTATGTAAATGAATTAAATGCTAAAGGAAAGTGGCTACAACCTTTGTAGATCCGGTTCTCCACCTCCATGGCTACGCGATGAAGTCTCCTCGCTGTACAAATCGGATCTTAGGCTCTAGCGTCGGCTTCATCGGAGAAAAAGCGGGCTAGGTCATCGACGACGATGCCGAAGATGATCTACGTCGAGGCATCGCTAGATCAAGCTCCAACTTCACCAAGTCAAGAAAACTTGTGAAGGAAACACCCTATACTACTTGGCAAGAGGTAGAGGATGAAGAAATAGGAAGTGGGTAGACTTTAGATTTGGATTTCTCATACTTTTTCATCAATCACCATTGATGTTGCAAGCTTCTTTTCATGGAAGATGAAGATGAAGAAGAAGAAGAAGATATGATAAGTTAATTAGAAAATAGAAAATAAATCATACTTATCATAATGTCAACTATGGTTAGATATAGAGAATAAACTAAGGTTAAAGTGAATGGTTAGGGTTAAGGAAAGAAATAAAATAGTCAACCATTCAAAGCTTCATGAAGCTTCAAAGATAAACCAAACTTAGCCACCATTTTATTTCTTTCAATAAAGAATAAATGAATAAATAAATAAGCAAATAAAATGAAACCCTAACCATTCATATAACCATGGTCAATTCTTTACACAAACCCAAGCTTGCATGTATCATCAAACATGATACAATCTTGTGCACAAAAGTATATCACATATACAACTTGCACAATCCAAGTGAGAAAATCCATTTAAAGTGAACCAATACCAGTTAATGCAAAGTAATATATCAAATATATAATTATACATTAAATCATTAAATCAACACTTGATTCAATGATCCGGTCATGTCGCATATAACCGGCTAGTATCCAATGTATCGGCTTATCGAATCAATCCTTGATTCGACAACTAGGTTATATCGCATATAACCAATCGATACATTCATCGCGAGAATGGAATACGGTATCACATACACGAATTATTCTCGGTCCCGCACATATCTCATATGCGCTCCTATTTCGTTTCGCTTGAGCCAGGAAACCTCTGTGTAGGACTCTAAAGACTTGTCAATACGCCGGCAGCAGGTGATGATCATATCAAACACCCACAAGCCGCAAGCGGTCTGCTAAACGTAACGGCCACCCGGGTATTGAGCGATCAGAAGATCGACGAGCAAGCCCGCTCACACTCCTGTGAATCCAACCAGTAACACTTACCGTACAGTCCAGTCTGTTCGTCTGATATGCCGCATATCTCGCTTAGGGGTGGTAAACGTCAGACCCCAGTAGCTCGATAAGTCATGCCGACGTGAAGTCCATGACATGTGTGAAACTACTGATAACACTTACCAGTAGGTCACTGCAACCCTGGCCAGGGATTTCCTGTTATAGCCAGTCGAGCATAGCGCAACATCAACCCCGAATACCGGGATTGACGAATCCCCTCCTATCGCTCATTGTCTCCATGTGAATCGGGACTGTACCCAAAAACCACCTGTTTGCATGACTCAGTAGAGCCGTGGTAGGGTGGAAATCAAAGCACAGTAGGAGACACACAAGACTCTATGACGATCTCGGGTCAACAGACTAAGCTGTACCAGTGTCACCAGAGAACTGCCATCTGACGTGAGGTATAATACCATCTAGGAGTTCTCGGTGAGTCCGTTCAGTGTACCCAGTCTCCACTGAGCACCCGCATACCATCTCCGATGTCAAACACCAATGGATATGGGATCATCCATCGCCCATCACATGGGTCGAGAAGATATACGCTAGTCTACTCTGGAATATCGATGCCCCATCTCGATATTCCCTCGACTAGGAACATTGAAGGATGTACTCATGGACTATCCAGGCCCCACTAGTATGATCTGCATCACAGCCCTGGAAGTCGAGTACACATCCTAAGGGCTTTATCAACATATAACAGAGAGACAGAAAGTATACACGTTAAGATAAAGAGCAACCAGATAGCGTACTATCATGTCGAGCAAGAAATTCCTACCTATATATGTCCCAGCATCCATTACAATATACATCCAATGTACAGTAATGGCCTCTAGGGCATACATATAACTAACAATCTCCCACTTGCACTAGGGCCATCTGTAGCAGTGGTTGCAGTATCACATACTCAACCATCCCCTAAAAGTCTCTCTTTGGGAAAAGGCCTTCGTGAGTGGATCCTCCGTGTTGTCCTCTGAGTCTACTCTCCTAACCTTGATCACCCTGGAGATCAACTATCTCCATGATCAGGTGATGCTGCCTCAGAATATGTCTGGGTCACTGATGGGACCAGGGTTCTAAGGCCAAAGCCACGGTTCCATTGTCACACAATGGTAGGAACCTAGTTCATCCTATGAACCAATATACACCCAAACTGCCTCTTTGGTAGTATCTTTAATAGCGATGTTACCAGCCTTTATCGTCTAGTTTGCCACGGTATCTAGCTTGGAACTCTTCCAACATACCGTCCCTTTACTGAGGGTAAAGACAATGCCTGTGACTGACATTCAGTCGTCTTTATCACCCTGGAACACTTCCAGTGATTCTCCCCAGGATCAACTGATACTATCTCACTATAGCTAGTGAGAATCCTAAAATCTATTTAGATCTATCTCATAGATCCAAATCCCAGGATTTAGGTGGTATCACTTTGATCCTTTATGGAGAATCTATGTGATAAGAGAAGATCGACCGATGGTAGCATAGGAAATTCCTTTCCTATCAAGAGTATGTTGTCCACGTACAATACGAGGATGACCACTTCACTCTCTACTACCGTTTTGTGTATACAAGGTTCATCTACCATTTTGATGATGTCAAATTGTTTGACTAACTCATCAAAACAGATGTTCCAACTCCGCGATGCCTGCTTCATCACATAAAACATCTTGCACACGTTTCCGCTGCTCCCACTGTTTACGTAGCCCTCTGGCTGTGTTCTTATAGACGTTCTCTTCTAAATCATTATTTAGAAAAGTAGTCATGGCACCCAACCACCAGATATCGTAGTCATGGTATGTAGCCGTGGCAAGTAGGATCTGGATGGACTTAAGCATAGTCCCTGGAAAAGGTTTCATCATTATTCGTGCCTGGTCGATGACGAAAACCTTTAACAAGTCTAGTTTTGAAAGTCTCAACTTTTCCATCTACACCAAGTAATCTTCTCAAGATATACTTGCTCCTGATGGGGATTTAACCCTTCAGATATCGCAATCAAAGTCCATACTTTGTTGGTGTATATGGATTCCATCTCAGATCGCTAAGCATCCAGCCATTCTTACAGAGTCCCACTCTTGATGGCCAGCTCGAATCTAGTTGGGTCATCATCTCATGATGCAATCCTTGCTCCCACTGTCATCGAGAAACCGAAGTATCTCTCAAGCAGGTGAGGAACCCTGCTAGATCGGCGGAGAGGCTGAGGTTCGTCGGGAACTATTGAATTCTTTGGTTCTGTCAAATCATTAGCAGTTTTGTACAGCTGGAACCTTTCCAGTTCTACAGAACTGATCTTGCCTCGATCTTGTCCGGATTTTGCTTTTGACATAGGCCGGACAATCCCAAATCTTAACTTACTTAAGAGATAGGCTCTTCCCATACCATATCTCATATGGAATGGTAGGCAGTGATCTGATTCGAACCTAATTCAATAGGTACGCAGCTTCTCAAGCGCATAACCCCAAAAGGAAATAGGTAACTCAGTAATACTCATCATAGAGCACACCATATCTAATATTGTGCGATTGCTCCGCCCTGATACACCGTTGTGCTGTGGTGTATTCAGAGGAGTAATACGGAGAGAGAATCTCATTTTCTTTTAGAATAGTCCAGGAATGCCATGCACAAGTATTCTCCTCCCTGATCTTATCATAGGACATAATTCTTATACCCGGTTGTTGGTTCTCTACTTCTAACTTATATTCTGTGAATATCTCAAAAGGTTCGGACATGTGTTTCAACAGGAACATATGTCAGAATCTTGAGAGATCATCAGAGAACGTAATGAAGTATAAAGAACCAGTCCTGGCATGTGTAGACAGGAGACCTTACATACATCATAATGTATCAGTCCCAAGAGTTAACTAACTCTTTCTCTGTTTCCAACAAACAGAGCTATGGTCATTTTATCTTTGTGACATGACTGGCAAGTTTCACAAGATGTAAATTCAAACTGATTTAAATATGCATCTAAAATGTAACTTCAGCCAGTCGGGTCGCATTGATATGACCTAGTCTACAATGCCTCAAGAATGATTCGTTCATTTCTGAACTCTTCCTCTTGTGTGTGTTCTGCATACTAGCAACTGTAGTTTGATTTAGAACGTCAATGCTTTTAGATAACGTGCCTGAACCGATCAACTTTTGATATAGGAAATGTTCAAAACATTATCCATCAATACAAAATTTTATCATTTCTTTACTAATAAAGAGACTGATATGATTTTGTATATCAGGTTCGGTATCTAATAGCATTTGTTCAGAATCAATGTATTGGTAATACAGGGTGACAGTGACCAACAGACTTGGCTGCAACACTTGCCCCGTTTTCTGCCTCATGAAACTTATCACCCGTTCTCAGTTTTTCTACCTTTTTGTAGCCCTATGTAACAGATTACATATCTGGGACCCTGATCCGGTATCAGATACCTAGGATGCAGAGGATACTGAGAAATAGTTCTGTATAATGAACATACCCGAAGGAGATGCATCATATGCACTTTCTTCATTTGGGGGGCATAGGAATTCTGGTATTCCCCTATTTCCTGCTCTGTCTTATAACAATTATAAGTTGGAGCGGGACCAACGTTCCCCAGCTCAGTATAACAAGCGGGTTCGGTCAATACATCCATTTTATTATCTTGATTAAGGCGTGATATGGTCGCTACCAGGAGAGAGAGAGAAGAAAACACTCAGCGTGCGCTCTTGCAAGATTAGATTGGTTATGTGTTTTATCTAATCAGGATGGCTCCCACTGTTTTTATCAAATCTTCCTTCAAACCCTAAAAGGAAAGACTAGCCGGGATTCATTACACTCTACAAGTTCGCCAATTTTTCAGCCAGAGTGTCGGTACTTTGAGGGAGGTTTCCCGTGCTTTCGCACGGACCTAATTACAGTAAACCTCGTTTTCCCAGAGGCGTAACCCCGTTGACACCTTTCTAGACACCTACTTGATCGGCTAATTGCAAAGTGCAAACCTCTCCCAGGAGTAACAATTACTCGCAGTGGGTATCGGGATCCAACTATCACATAGAAGGTATGCAATCTCATTGCAAATTTCAACACTTGAAACTCCCGATAAAGATTTTTACCCCTAGCACTTATGACCTTAACTATGGTCAACAAATCATAAGCACTAGTCAAGTTCTACCCGTCATTTCGTGATTAATTAGACCCACCCACATGACCCTTAACTAAGGTCAACAAAGTCACGCGACTGTCCTAACTAATCGCATCATATGCGGTGTAGGAAGACATCACTTAGCTACCGTACACTGTGCCTTGACTATGGTCAACAAACACAGCACGAATACTAAGTACTCTACTTCCTAAAATGACGGAGGGTTGCGAATGGTTTTTGTGAAAACCTTTAACGCTTTGAACATGATCTCGTTGCGGAATCAAATGGTTTTTAAATGGAATGTTTTTGAGGCTTTTCTAGTTTTGCTAAAGGGGTCACTCCCGGTGAAGGGATCGTCGGCCCTTTCCTCGTCGAATGAGGTGCGGGATATATCATATATATCACTGTGCAAAGCAGAAACTATAGAAGCAATCAAATGACAAACCGAGGATTGTAGCATCTGCCAGTTATTGCTAAAGGAGTCACTCCTGGTGAAGGGATCTCGGTCCTTTCCTCATCGAATAAGGTGCAGGATGTTCTATAATGAACACCGCGATGCAAAGCAAGAACTGTAGCTACCTGTTTTATTTAGAAATTCGATTCCACAACATCAATTAGGTTTATTTTCTTTCATTAATCTCATTAATGAATATCCCATCATTTAAATCCACCTAAACATCACAGATAAATATAACGTACGCTTATGCCATCCGCATTCGCCTCGATGTCTCGTCTGCACCGTTAGGTTAGGTAACTAACGCCAGAGCGAGGCAGGGCTAGCGCGGGTGTAAAACATAAGCAATGTCTATATAATATATCATATATACTATATACAATATCTGTCACAGAACATCACATGATCACAGATAAATCACAGCAGAAGATACATATGAAATATTGGATATACTAGGACGTCCGTGTTTTCAATACGAGCCGGTATAAAACACGGATTCCACGGTCGTGATGAATAGCCAAACCCACACCCCTAGACCCCTACGAGAGCGACAAGCAACCCTACCAATTCTAAGGTTAGGAGACCCGGACTCGACTCCTCGAGTTGGTCTCCCACTGGACCCCAGAACCCGGTTACTTGTGCTCCCCTTCTTGGGTCTATCCTAGTGCAGAAAAGTAAATAATATACAAATGGTGACAACATCCGCAACCTGGAAGTGCCCCAATAAAAGAATATTACATACAAGTTTTTACATGAATGAAAATGAAAAACACTCATCTCACAAAAAAAAAACCCCTTGCAATTCAAACACGACGATCCAATATAACATATCCAGCAACACATAACATCACATGTCATCAACGTAAGTAAATATGCGCATCCCAATTATCGTTGACATATAGCAACGAAATCGGCGATATCACATATTACACTTACGGTCACAGAAAAGAAAGTGTAAAACTAAAACAGTTGGAATCCGCAACCTCTTTAGACATCGCATGCCTAATCAAATGAAATACTTAGACATCCCATGCCTAACAATTATAAACCCCGCATTTTAGTCTCATTATCGAAAACCCTTTTCAATATCAAGTCGGGCAATTCAACAAGATTCCCGACATCCTGATCGAATGCTCGTCGCAAACTTTAGTAGGCGGCCGCACCCCTGATACCGTCGACGAAGTACACCAAGGCGGAACACCGCTACCACGAGCTCCCAAACGGATGCTTTCGGCGACGGGGTTCTCCTACAGTCACTTGGTCGGGGCTATGGGGTGAGGCTGTCTATTAAGTTTACCCGGCGAGTATCCGCGTACGCTACGTGATTGCGACGGACTTTTGATCACATCAAAACTCCGTTGCAACCGATCAAGTGAGACTAAACTGCTATGTTTATAACATTCATTCCGTTATCTCATAACTACTTGTGAATTCCAATTATTGTATCACATTCCGGATAAATAGAAAATGTTAAACTTTCCGATCGAACAATCAAACACCCAAGTTTTCCCAAAACAGCTCAACACATGAAATAAGTCTAACAACATTCAGTTCGTGCCTCAGTACCAACGGTCCAGCCGTAGAAGGGTCAAGCCAACGCCTCACATGTGGCACGCCGTACTGCCCCAAACCCGAAGGTTCAAAGGGCAGTTCAAGACGGTCACATAATCGAGTTAAGGTTTGTTGTCTTCTAGAGGGACCATCGCGTTACTTGCACTACTTAGAACGTCGTTAAACTACGGAAAAATCCAACACTTGGAAATTTCCCGACAGGGGAAAAATTGGGTATTTATATCCGGTCGAACTTTTTAACATATTCTAAAAATATCCGGAAAAACACACAGACAAAATTAGACAATCCGATCGATACACCGAATCCCCAAAACAACCCAGAATATTCACCCCTAAAAAAAAATTAAAAATTCCCAGGAAAACCAGCACTGCAAACTATGAATTATGGTGCAAAATTCGATGCACAAAAAGACAAAATGGCCGCGGAACCGCCGCATGAGCATGCTCATGCCGCGGATCCGCGGCGCCTTTAAGGAATTAGGCCATCGAATTTTCCAGTAACCCTTACAATCCCGTGCTGATTTTTCTGCATATTTTTAATTTCGAAAAAGACCAGATTTCAGAAATTGTCCAGAGAGCATTTTAGGGTTTTGGTTTTGGTTCGATCGGACTTCTAATTCCGTCTACGCATCGCCTAAGGCTCTAGCTAGGCTCTGATACCACTGTAGGGTTCCTAGGCACTCTAATGGAGTCTCACAAGGCATCAAACATGGCTAATTCAAATTTTACGGGTGCCTACAAACCCTAATACGGATCGTTAACTAGATAATGAGGCGATGCAAGCATGTAAACGAATTAAATGCTAAAGGAAAGTGGCTACAACCTTTGTAGATCCGGTTCTCCACCTCCATGGCTCCGCGATGAAGTCTCCTCACTGTACAAATCGGATCTTGGGCTCTAGCGTCGGCTTCATCGGAGAAAAAGCGGGCTAGGTCATCGACGACGATGCCGAAGATGATCTACGTCGAGGCATCGCTAGATCAAGCTCTAACTTCACCAAGTCAAGAAAACTTGTGAAGGAAACACCCTATACTACTTGGCAAGAGGTAGAGGATGAAGAAATTGGAAGTGGGTAGACTTTAGATTTGGATTTCTCACACTTTTTCATCAATCACCATTGATGTAGCAAGCTTCTTTTCATGGAAGAAGAAGATGAAGAAGAAGAAGAAGAAGAAGATATGATAATTTAATTAGAAAATAGAAAATAAATCATACTTATCATAATGTCAACTATGGTTAGATGTAGAGAATAAACTAAGGTTAAAGTGAATGGTTAGGGTTAAGGAAAGAAACAAAATAGTCAACCATTCAAAGCTTCATGAAGCTTCAAAGATAAACCAAACTTAGCCACCATTTTATTTCTTTCAATAAAGAATAAATGAATAAATAAATAAGCAAATAAAATGAAACCCTAACCATTCATATAACCATGGTCAATTCTTTACACAAACCCAAGCTTGCATGTATCATCAAACATGATACAATCTTGTGCACAAAAGTATATCACATATACAACTTGCACAATCCAAGTGAGAAAATCCATTTAAAGTGAACCAATACCAGTTAATACAAAGTAATATATCAAATATATAATTATACATTAAATCATTAAATCAACACTTGATTCAATGATTCGGTCATGTCGCATATAACCGGCTAGTATCCAATGTATCGGCTTATCGAATCAATCCTTGATTCGACAACTAGGTTATATCGCATATAACCAATCGATACATTCATCGCGAGAATGGAATACGGTATCACATACACGAATTATTCTCGGTCCCGCACATATCTCATATGCGCTCCTATTTCGTTTCGCTTAAGCCAGGAAACCTCTGTGTAGGACTCTAAAGACTCGTCAATACGCCGGCAGCAGGTGATGATCATATCAAACACCCACAAGCCGCAAGCGGTCTGCTAAACGTAACGGCAACCCGGGTATTGAGCGATCAGAAGATCGACGAGCAAGCCTGCTCACACTCCTGTGAATCCAACCAGTAACACTTACCATACAGTCCGGTCTGTTCGTCTGATATGCCGCATATCTCGCCTAGGGGTGGTAAACGTCAGACCCCAGTAGCTCGATAAGTCATGCCGACGTGAAGTCCATGACATGTGTGAAACTACTGATAACACTTACCAGTAGGTCACTGCAACCCTGGCCAGAGATTTCCTGTTATGGCCAGTCGAGCATAGCGCAACATCAACCCCCAATACCGAGAGAGACGAATCCCCTCCTATCGCTTATTGTCTCCATGTGAATCGGGACTGTACCCAAAAACCACCTGTTTGCACGACTCAGTAGAGCCGTGGTAGGGTGGAAATCAAAGCACAGTGGGAGACACACAAGACTCTATGACGATCTCGGGTCAACAGACTAAGCTGTACCAGTGTCACCAGAGAACTGCCATCTGACGTGAGGTATAATACCATCTGGGAGTTCTCGGCGAGTCCGTTCAGTGTACCCAGTCTCCACTGAGCACCCGCATACCATCTCCGATGTCAAACACCAATGGATATGGGATCATCCATCGTCCATCGCATGGGTCAAGAAGATATACGCTAGTCTACTCTGGAATATCGATGCCCCGTCTCGATATTCCCTCGACTAGGAACATTGAAGGATGTACTCATGGTCTATCCAGGCCCCACTAGTATGATCTGCATCACAGTCCTGGAAGTCGAGTACACATCCTAAGGGCTTTATCAACATGTAACAGAGAGACAGAAAGTATACACGTTAAGATAATGAGCAACCAGATAGCGTACTATCATGTCGAGCAAGAAAGTCCTACCTATATATGTCCCAGCATCCATTACAATATACATCCAATGTACAGTAATGGCCTCTAGGGCATACATATAACTAACAAAAGGGATATGAATAAAGAATGGAGGGATTGGCATGAGAGAGAGTGAGAGGGTAAGGGGTCAAACCTTGGACCAAGCACCCATTACTTCATTTCTTCATCATCTTCTCTCCTCTCCCTCACTCTTGCTGCTGCTCTGCCCTCACCCCCTCCCCCTTTTCAATCCTCTCAAACACCATTAAAAACATCTCAAAACCCAATACCCACTTCATTAAAAAATTTGCATGAGCTCACTAGCAACACATTGGACCAAGAAAGCTTACATTTTGGACACTTGGGGCAACTCAAGAAAATTCTTGAGTTGCCAAATAAGGTATTCTCTTATCCATTAGCCTAGTATTTTCATTGCTTTTACATCCATGTTTGTTTAGAACCGATTTGGTGTCGTTTAGTAAGACTTGGGAAATTCTAGTTAGGGTTTATGGAATTTTTGAGTTGTGATGGGTAATTGAGCTCAGTAGAGACCACACAAACCCCCTAGTGCTAGAATTCAGACCTAAACCAGAGACTAGAACCTCAGAATACGGATTTAGAAACCCGATATCGGAAAATTGTGGATTCTGTGAGTGTAATGAAATCTGCTATCACCCGGAGCCTCTGAAAATTATTTAGCAAGTACAGAAGAGTGTGCAGGCACCTAGGAAGCTAACCCCAAGGCCCCAGCCCCTGACTCCACTCTTTGGCCGTAGATTTAATCCTTCTGGCCGCAAATTGTGGCCAGAGTAGGTTGGAACGGGTTCGTGTTTGGTCTGTAGCTCCATCTCCTGTAAACTAGACCCTTGGCATATGCAAAATTGACTGATTTGACCTAGAGTAAAATCTGGACCATTTTCAAGAGTTGCTGTTTTGATTCGGGATTTTGTTTTGCGTATTTTGAATTCTAGATTTTTGTGATTTGTGTTGTATTCGATCACTTGACGTTTGTACGTTGAAATCGAGTGTTATTTGGAGGTTTTGAAAGCGTAGTCCATAGGTTCTAACCTATAGGCCATTAGCGTGTCGTTTAGGTTTTCCGATGTGAGTTTAATATGCATTTGCGATACGTTATGATGTGTAGGTACCCCACGAAGACTTCAAGACGACAAGCAAGCACGTGGTGACTTCGGCAACGGAAAGCGAAGAGCAAGTGAGTAGATTATATCTACAGGGGAAGTCGGGTGGATGGCGTATAGCACCCCCACAGTTCGATGAATAGTATGCTATATATATACTATATATATATATATATATATATATATATATATATATATATGATATCTTTTATGTGTGACTTGGATATTCAAGATATGATTAGGTGTTCAATGGTTAGATTAGGGTTTTTAGAAGTAAACTAGTATATCTTCTTAGTTGCGAACCCTAGAATAGGTTTACACCCACACGCATACACATGCTTACTTTGTTATACTTGTGCGTATATGGGGATAGGTGCATATATATACACGCATAGGTATAGGACTATGTATATATATACACGTATACCTACACATAGATGATGAGGATTGTATATGGTATTTGGAGATGAGTCGATGAGATTCGATATGGTGCCTTGAGATCGATGATATGATGTGGTTCGTATTTTGAGATACGATATGAGTTTTTAGCGGGCCTTTAGGCGTGTGTTTTCATACACGCATATATATATTGATGGTATCAGCTTGTACTAGACTTAGATCAGTACCCCAGTTCATGAGATATGATGATAAGGATACCAGATAATTGATGAGATAAATGTGAGATTCGACCCGTACCCAGATTTGGGATGCCGTACGACGGATTTACGTACGAGCTTTATATCGATGATAGATCCGCACTCTTGACTCGAGGATGTCATATTGTATATTGTATCGTATGTGATAATATTGAGGCGGGATCACCGACTATTATATGTATATATATATCGACTCGGATTTATGTGGTTTCCATACTCTTTCGATTAGCTTGTTAGTTAGATCTGTAATTTACTTAGTAGATGTTAAACTAGACCCGAGTCATACCCATTTCAAAACTAACGAATCGTGAGTATTTTAAAGACAGGTCAAGGGATTCTACGGATATTTTCAAAAGACGCATCTTTTCCAAAAAACACCGTAGCTCTTATTTTTCTAAACACCACGATTCGTGTTATTTCAAATGGCAAAACCGTATGATATATATATATATATATATATATATATATATAGAGAGAGAGAGAGAGATGTAGATTCTTAAATGTTGTGTTTATTATTCATTTTCCGCATATTCTTGCTATTCGCATCGCATTGCATGTTTAAATGTGTTATTGTTATATTAAACCCATGTTGTTGGGACACCAGCACCATTATCGATGATGCGTATGTTTCACGTACACCTGCTTGCCGGCTCACACACTTCATCATCGATAATTGCCATGTCACTACATAGTAGGACTGTTGCATCAGGATATGACTCCTTGCACGACATACTTGCGTACATACTTATTGTACACTCATACTTGCGTACACACATATTGTACACCCTTACTTGCATACATACGTATTTGTACATACATAGATGATTCTGGATTGATTTTGGAGATTTGGGAACCGCATGATATACTTTTTTAAAAACTGGATTCACTTTAAAAGAGCGGTTTCCATCGATTTGTTGCATGAGATACTGATATGCTTACATTTCTATTATATGTCGCATACATCATGCTGTATGATTATACGCATTGAGATATGTTGTTTCCATGATATTTCTGAATTTGAGAACCGTGGCTATTTCAAAAGAAAGCATGTACTGTTTTAAAAACCCGGTTTCTCTTGATATGATATTTCAGTGCGTCCACAATGCGTTTTCTCGGTTCTGAGACGTGTGATATGTAAAACCCGATTCGAGGAGGCGGATGATTCCGTTTGCGGGTACATGGTGGACCCGGTATGGTACCCCAGGGCGAGAGAGAGATTTCGTGTGGATGACGATGAGCCTGCCAGAGGGAACACTACCTACCGGTGATAGTATTTAGGCTCGGCGGATATCCGGAGGATACCGACCGGAGTCGAAAGATGATATGGGCTGATCCGGATTGACGGAGCCCGTGGGCCGATCCGAACTGACGGAGCCCAATATATGAGGATTTACGTGCCGATGCTGGGTACGGGTTTCATGATTTTTTGAGTGTTGATGCTGGATATTCAGGTTCCATGATTTTGATGTGCCGCGAGGGACACACGTTGATTTATATCCTTATACTTCCATGCATATGGTTTATGATATTTACATGCATGATGTTTTGTGTCTTTGATTAACACGTTGACGAGATCCACATACATACAGACATTGATTACATAGTTGGATGATATCCATATACTCATAGACTTCATGATATAATTGACACTGATTACATTGATCATACATCATATTTATGATATGTTGCTACCTGAGGCACTGGCACGAGCACTTGATACTACACTTATGTATAGATGTTTACCCTTGCCACCTTATTATGCTTCAGACTTATTCATTTGAGGTTTATATATATATCTGATCGTTTGACCTAGGATTGAGTCATGCATACGATTTCTACTCTGTGATGTTTTCTACTGACGAGTTGGCAACTCACCTCGTTTGTGCCACAGTTTCTTGCAGGCTTTGTCGTACAGGTTTCATTGCGGCTTTCTGGCACACTGCTTCCTTTCTGGGTGATTGCTTTGGTAGGTGGGTTCACTCGCATCGTGACCACCCTTGTATTCATTTTAATCAGTTGTATTTAGTAATTCCATCAACCAGACTTGTATATTTATTTCAGACTTAGAAACCAGTGTACTATAATTTCGGCCTTAGAGTCACGCGTTGTAGTATTATGGTTTTCTTGATAATTTTGAGTTTCCTTTTGAGTTTTGATCATCGCCCTTCGGCTTTGTATATTATATTGCTTGTGTGGTTGTGACCATCAATTGACGAAGAGCTAGCTCCCTTTTGGGGATGCCTTTTATCATTGTGCATATATTATTCTTGTTGTACCCCGTTTGGGGCCAGTATTTACAATGGAAACTCTGCCAAAATTTTCAGAAAAGACTTGAGGATTTAAAAATGCATATTCGGTTTACTTATTTAAAAACCTTGTTTTTAAAACATGTTTTCTTCACTTCTTTAAAACTAGTTTTCCATCATTTATTATTTAAAATGGTTTTAGATTTCTAGGCTTTTGGCTTACTTGAATTAGATGAGGTCCTATAGACTTCATATAATTCAAGGGCCAGTCATGTGCTATTTCGGGTTGTGACACATACTTATTTCCAAAACTAACGAATCGTGAGTATTTTAAAGACGGGCCAAGAGTTACTACGGATATTTCAAAGGACGTACATTTTCTTAAAAAAACAGTAGCCCCTATTTTCTAAACACTACGATTCGTGCTATTTCAATGCCAAACGGTATGACTCGTGTATATTAATGTAGATTCTTTATTGTTGCGTTTATTATTCATTTTCTGCATATTCTTGCTATTCGCATCGCATTGCATGTTTGAATGTGTTTTTATTGTTATATTGAACCCATGTTATCAGGACACCAGCACCATTACCGATGATGTGTATGTCTATGAACACTTACTTGCCGGCTCACACACATCATCATCGGTAACTGCCATGTCATGTACACTTTAGAGAATATTAATTCATTGATATCGCTTGCTAGCTGATAGTTCCGATATATCATTACTGTGCTAAATTAGATATTGCATTTATTACTGAGATACTTCATGCATTTATACATTCGTTTGCCATGAAATATTATGGAGCTTTATGCCAGTATTCACTGTCTATTGATATCGTGATTTTGAGATTTCGGATTTCCATGAGATTTATGGATTTGGAGAAACCGCAAGGATTTTATAAACTGATTATCATTTCTATAAAAAAAATTATGGTTTTCTCGTGATATGATATGAGATATGTCCGCCATAAGTTTTCTCGACTCTTGAGCGATATCATACACACGATTCGAAGAGGAGGAGGAACTGTCTGTGGGTGCATGGTGGACCCGGTGCGGTACCCCGAGGCAAGATGGTCGCAGATGATGGCGTTGAGCCAGGCAGGAGAGCACTATCGACCGGTTATTGTGACGCGGCGGATATCTGGAGGATACCGACATAGTCTTGAGATTTGATGATATAGGCCAGTACGAATTGCCGGAGCCTAAGGTATTGAAATTTGATGATACGGGCCAGTCCGGATTGCCGGAGCCCAAGATATTGAGATAGCGAGAGATATATATTTTGTGTCGATGCTAGACACTAATTCTCTGTTGATTTCATTGGTGATACTTGATTTTTATATAGAAATCTCACTGAGTTAAGAAAACAGTTTTCTCATTTAGATGTATTATGTTTTCATGCATTCATACATCATTTATATGATATGTTTTTATCTGAGGCATTGACACAGCACTTGGTATTATACTTTGTATAGATGTTTACCCTTGCCATTATTATATGCTTCAGGTTTTATTATTTGAGGATATTACTGTTGTATGACCTAGGATTGTGTCATACATGTGATTTCTGCTCGGAGATATTTTCTACTCACGAGTTGGCAACTCACCCCCGTTGTACCACAGCTTCTTGCAGGTTTTGCCGTACAGGTTTCCTTGGCGGCTTTGCTGGCACACTACTCTTTCCGAGTGATTGCTTTGGTAGGTGGGTTCACTCGCATCGAGACCACCATTGTACTTTATTATTTCAGTTGTATCTAGTAAACTCTATCAACCAGACTTGTATATTGTTTGGACTTAGAAGACTAGTGTATCTTCTTTCGACCTTAGAGTCGCGCTTGTATTATTATGGTTTTCTGGTGGTTATTGGTTTTCATCTGAGTTTTGATCCTCGCCCTTCGGTGTTGTATATTATATTGCTGCGTGGTTATGACCGCCAATTAGCGAAGAGCTAGCTCCCGCTTGGGGATGCCTTTATTCTTCATTTATATATATTTCATGTGTTATACCCGCTTGGGGCCAGTATTTACAAAGGCGACTCTGCCGAAATTTTTGGGAAAATATGATATTGCTTTTAAATGTTTAATGCCATTTATGTTATTTAAACCACTTTCTTTAAACAAGTTTTCCTTTACTTCTTTTTTAAAATGGTTTAGATTTCTGGGCTTTTGGCTTACTTGAATTAGATGGGGTCCTATAAACTTCATATGATTCAAGTGCCAATCACGTGCCATTTTGGGTCATGATAAAGTTGGTATCAGAGCGCTAGGTTTAACCTTGGTTCGAGTCTATGTTTGACTATACGGAGTCTGGGGCGTATATATATATTCGGAACCTAGGCTTGACCTTACGGAACTTAGATTGGTCGAGGGGGTATTAGACCCGAACTTTCGTCGCGTAGGTTGACCTTGGTTGATGAAGTAGGTGACTTAAGGACAGTGACGTACCATGTGTATGTTCCGCGGCATACTTACGATACGCTACTCCGCTTAAGAATCCTTAGGATGTACATTTCCTTGCACAGTATTATATTCATTCTTATGATCTATCCTCGTCGATATCGGTTTATGGTTTTTGCTACCATGACTACATGGGTAGAGAGAGCTGCAGCTAGAGTTGCGTCCAGCATGAGCTCGTTTTGGACGAGGACCGACCGGGGCGAAATTCCGGCGACACACGATTGCATAGATGTGTTGTTTTAATTTGTTTTCGTGCCATGAGTATTTAATGGATTGCTTTTACAAAGTTTCTCGAACGTGAAGATTAACACCAGAGGATTGGGCCACTGCTAGAGGCCAGCCAGAATGTGATGACCGTCAATGCACCGATTATTCTTGATGATTGAGGCACCCAAGGAGGAATGACTAGGACATGTGATTCGTTGCCTACCCCGATGCGAGGTCAACAGATTGATTGATTCCAGCTTGAGAAGACTTCACGTAGGTACGTTGAGAGTCGATAGAAGACGATCGAATGTCAGAAAACCATTTTTCCAAGTTTAAGGTATTTAGAAAAAACATGCAAGTAATTCTGTGGACCCTCTAGAAGAATGACTCCCTAACTCGATATAATGACCATGGGAACGCTTTGGAACCTTAGGATTTGCGGCAGTTCCACGGTGCCATTAATGAGGCTTGGGCTTACCCTTCTACGGCTGGTCCATTGGTACTGTGGCATATACTGAATATTATTAAATTGTACTCAAGAGTTGAGCTCTCGGGGATTTATGGGACTTTGACGAATCGATCGAAAGGTTCGACGTCGTCCGGATATCATGTGATAGGATACATTACTTGGGAGACTCCAGATATGAGTATAGCCATTGGAGCGCAGTCCATACAGCTACGAAGAGAACAGTCTGAATCAGTCGACATTAGAGAGAAGTGGAGCAAGAGATTCGTATGAGATTTCGACGAGATGACGTTCTACTCTGTTGACATCAGAGATGTGATACGCATGCAGAGGCGTTGAATATGGATATATCTTCCAGAAGGAGTCTTGATGAGCATGCAGCCATTCCGGTACAAGAAATAGATTTAGTAAAGGGTGATAACATTCGGGCAGTTTGGCAGAAACGAGGCTTGGGAGAGACCTCGATGGAACCTTTCTGGAATACTATACGAGAAGAATTTGACTCAGGATCAGTCGTACTATGCACACCAAGTAGGCCAGAGTTCGGCATCGTTGACGAGACATGTTATGAGTGATTATGACAGATGGTCAGAGATCATTAGAGGATGTGCCAGAGCGGAACTGTTTCCGTCACCGTTCCATATTGGGCGATTTATTTACATGATTGAGATTTTGTGCATCATAGTTGCACTCGGTTTCGATTTGATATCATTTGAGATGTTAATTTTTATTTTATGCCTATGGTATGCATGTGATTTGACTTGTGCTTTCGACATAGTTTTCATGAACTTTCAGTATTTGGATTCGATTTTTATACACGCTGATGCACATGGTTGTGAGATTATATACCACGGTACACCTGATTTGGTTTGAGAAGTTTTGTATACCTTCGATTTCGATTGAGATACTCGATATTTGTTTTCGTGCACCTTGTACACTTGATTTGGATTCTTTCGTATGCTTGGGCGCTTGATGCGATTTTGGTGCACACCAGATGCACTAAATCGAGATTTTTCGTGCATATCAGATGCACCTGATATTGTTGTCAGGCACACCCGTTGCCTTTCACAGGTATTTCGTGCACACCCGTTGCACTTAGTTTTTGTTTCTGTGCACATGTATGGCACATTCATGGATTTTGATTCCCGTGCGCACCAGACGCACATGGCATTCTTATATACATTTTGAGTACGATTTCTCTTGAGCAGTATGTTTTATGATATTTACTATTTGGTATAGTGGCTAAACAAGACTAGTCAGAGGACATTGCCTGGATATGTTTTTGGCATGCATTGATAGTTACCGAAGGGATTTCCAAAAAGGAGCTATAGTCTCAGTATTTACCTACGTGTCCGAGATGACACGAGACATTTAACAAAGGAAACCCTTCTAAATTATTTTTCAAAACGGCGGGACGTATATGTTAAACAAAGGGTGTATATATATAGTTATTTTCTTACAATAAACGTCCGCCACTGTGCCATGATACGCTCATCGCACAGCAACATGAAAGGTTTGGCATGCATTTCTTTCAGATGTTTTGAAAAATTTACAACGATGTGTACATGTATAGTTTTGACATATATCTTGTTGGTATTCATATTGGACTTGACATTGGTGTCTTCACTATAACTCCGATGATTGCGGGAGGCTTGACGTAATTTTGATTTTGGTTTATATACTCGTTTTTCATGCGCATGCATTGCGCTACGGTGTGTTTTATGTATTTATGATTTCGGAGCCCCGACGAATTGATCTTTTCATTACTGAAATGTTTTAGTATTTGAGGGATTTAAATTTAAATTTGGGGACCGAATTTATTTAACGGGGGAAGATTGTAACATTTCAGAAAAATAAAATATTATTTTTGGGAATTTATATAATTAAATAATAAATATTATGAATATTTTAAACATGTGGTATAATTATATACCGATAAATTGGGAAATATTTGGAAATTATGTTAATTATTGAATTTGAAAGAGATTATAAGAATGGAGCATTCATAGATTTTTTATATAATTAATTATATTCCATTTTTATGCTAATCGCGATTAAATATCACTAATCGTGCATTAAGCTTGATTTGTGCACATGACATGCACCATATCATATTTCACGTTTTTACATTTTCTACCATGACTTTTTCTTTATTTTTCATGCATGGTTTGGTTTTAAATGAGGGGAAAAGAACAGAAAAGAAAAGGAAAGGAAAAAAGAAAGAAGTATGGGCAAGAGAGAGAAGTGAGAGAGAGGTGAGGGGTCATTTGTCCATTCTCCCATTTGTTTTCCCTCCATTCTCTTCATCACTTTCCCTTCTCCATTCTCCCTTGGCTGCCCTCCTCCCTCCACCTCCTCAACCTCCTCAAAGCACCCACATTTCTACCTCAAAACACATCTTTCCCTTCACCAAAAACATGCACAAGCTCACTACAACCATGATGGATCAAGAAAAATTGGATTTTGAGCTCTTGGGGCAACTCAAGAAATTTCTTGAGTTGCCAAAGGAGGTAATTCTTTTATCATTAGTGTAGTATTTGAATTACTTTAGCATCTATTTAAGTTTAGAAGTGTTTTAGTGATGTTTAGTTAACTTTGAAAATTCCAAGTTGAGGTTATGGTTTGATTTGAATCCAAATGTGGAATTGAGGTGTAATTAGTGACTACAACCCCTGTAGTGATTGTATTTGGGACTAAAACCAGAGGCTAAACCCCCTTAACCCAACAATAGAAACCCCGATATCGGAAAATTGTGGGATTTGTAATGAAATTTAGGTATCTGCAATGATCCGGGGCACTTGAAAAATATTTAGCGATTACTGAGAGATGTGCAGGCAAAGTGAAGCATACCCTAAAGACCCGAGACCCCAATCCTGCACCTTGGCCGTAATTAAATCCTTTCCGGACGCAATTTGTGGCCAGGTTATGTGTTCTGGTCCTCGTGCTTGTTCTGTAGGTCCTATATCAGTTAACTAGACCCTCCACATATGCAAAATTGGCTAAATTCACCTAGGGTAAAATCTGGAGGTGTTTTCTTGAGTTGCTGCTTTATTTTGCGACTTTGTTTTAACTTGAGTTTTGGTATTTGGGTTTTAACTCAATAGTTTGACGTTTGTATATCAACATCGAGGATTGTTGGTTATTCTTGTATTCGTAGACCATAGGTTTTAACCTATGTGTGATACGCATGCCGTTTTGGTTTTCGTGCGCGATTTCGGTTTACGATATCTTATGTGTATATATGTAGCTACACTCGAGTGGACTTGAATGACAAGGACGAGCGTGGCGTCATCGACTTCGGCAAGAAAGGATAAGGTGAGTAGATATATATCTACGGGGGAAGTCGGGTGGATGGCGTATAGCACCCCCACAGTTTCGTTGTGTAGTATGCGAATATATGTGTGTGTGTGTGTGTGTGTGTGTGTGCGTGTGTGTGTGTGTGTTGTGAGACTAATGATTATCAAGATAGGTTTTAGGTGTTCATGGGTTAGTTTTAGTGTAATTAGAAATAACTTAGTTTAGCTTCTTAGTCGCGAAACCCTAGAGTAAGGATTTGCACCCACGCACACACACACGCATACATTTGATTTACTTGTGCGTATATGGGGATATATATATATATATATATATACATATACATATATATGTATGTGAGTATGTATACATATACATACATATATATATATATGTGTGTGTGTGTGTGTGTGTGTGTGTGTACATATACATGGATAATGAGGGTAGTATATGGTACTTGGAGATTAGTCGATATGATTGGGCATGATGCCACGAGATCGGTGATGTGACTTGGTTCGTATTATGAGATACGACATGATATTATAGTTTATCTTTAGGCGATGTGTTTTCATACACACGCATATATATATGTTGATGGTATCGGAATGTACTAGACTTTAGATCAGTACCCCTAATTCAGTATATGATGATAAGGATACCAGAGGAATAATGAGATAAATGTGATATTCGATCCGTACCCAGATTTGGGATGCCGTACGATAGATTTACCGTACGAGATATAATTATGATGATAGACCCACTCTCTTGACTCGAGGATGTCATATTATATATTGTATCCTACGTGACACTATTAAGGCGAGATCACAAACTACTAGATATAAATATCGACTCAGACTTAGGTGGTTTTCCTTACCCTTTTGATTAGTCTGTTAGTTTAGTCCTTAATTTACTTAGTAGATGTTAGACTGGGCTCGAGTCATACTTATTTCCAAAACTAACGAATCGTGAGTATTTTAAAGACAGGCCAAGGAATACTACGGATATTTCAAAGGATGTACCTTTTCTTAAAAACACAGTAGCCCCTATTTTCTAAACACCACGATTCGTGCTATTTCAATGCCAAACGGTATGACTCGTGTATATTAATGTAGATTCTTTATTGTTGCGTTTATTATTCATTTTCCGTATATTCTTGCTATTCGCATCGCATTGCATGTTTGAATGTGTTTTTATTGTTATATTGAATCCATATTATCAAGACACCAGCACCATTACCGATGATGCGTATGTCTACGAATACTTACTTGCCGGCTCACACATACCATCATCGGTAATTGCCATGCCACGTACACTTTAGAGAATATTAATTCATTGATATCGCTTGCTAGCTGATAGTTCCGATATATCATTACTGTGCTAGATTAGATATTGCATTTATTACTGAGATACTTCATGCATTTATACATTCGTTTGTCATGAAATATTATGGAGCTTTATGCCAGTATTCACTGTCTATTAACATCGTGATTTTGAGATTTCGGATTTCCATGAGATTTATGGATTTGGAGAAACCGCAAGGATTTTATAAACTGATTATCATTTCTAAAGATAAAATTTGCGGTTTTCTCGTAATATGATATGAGATATGTCCACCATGAGTTTTCTCGGCTCTTTAGCGATATCATACACCCGATTCGTGGAGGAGGAGGAACCGTATGTGGGTGCATGGTTGTAACATTTCAGAAAAATAAAATATTATTTTTGAGAATTTTTATTAATTAATAATATTATATTGAATATTTTAATAAGGCGGTATAATTAAATACCGATAAATTGGGAAAAAATTTGGAAAATTATGGAAATTACTAAAAAGAGGGTGCTTTGTGTAATTTATGCAAATTATGAAATACTATGATTTTTTTTGGGCCATTTTAGCGCTAATCGCATTAAAATATCGCCAATCACGCATTAAGCGTGTTTTGTGCATATGACATGTCCCATATCATTTTCACACTTGTTACATTTTTCTATCATGGCTTTTTCCTTATTTTTATCATGCATGGCTTTTTTTAAATGAAAAGAAAAGATAAGGAAAACAAGAAAAAAGAAAAGTCAAAGAAGTGTAATGATGACAAGAAGGATAGGCATGAGAGAGAGGGGGTGAGGGGTCAAACCTTAGGCATGGCTCATTGTTTCTCTCTTCATCTCTTCACCATTTCTTCTCCCTCTTCACCCATGGCAAACCCCATCTCCCTCCTCCACTTCAAGCCTTAAAACACCCCCAAAACAAACCCAAAACCCCATCTCCTTTTCACAAAAAGCTTGCACAAGCTCAAGGGAAGCACATTGGACCAAGAAAAATCAGATTTTGGTGTTCTAGGGGATTCATGAGTGCCAAATGAGGTATATCTTTCACATTAAGTATAGTATTTTTTGTGCTTGAGCCTCTTTTCAAGTTTAAATACGATTAAGTGGTGTTTAGTGCACTTTGGAAATCCCTAGTGAGGGTTAAGGGTTTCTTTGAGTTGTGATGGTGTAGGTTAGTGCTATTGGTGACCTTAAACCCCCCTTAGTGTTTAAAACTTGAACCAAACTCAATTTACAGAAAATACGAAAAAACAGAAACTTCAAATGTCGGGTTTTGTGAGAACTTAGGGTGTGCAGGGAAATCTGGGATGACCTGGAGTATTTTCACAACTAGCAAACAATACCCGAGACACTTTTGGACCAATGTGAGACCACCCTACCATTACGAGGAAATTCCACCATGCCAAAACCGAGAAGGCCGGAATTCTGGGGGTTTGGCCGGCCATGGGGTGAGGGGTTGGGTTCAGGTTGCTTCAGTAGGTCATATACACCCTATATATCACCCTAGTGTTGTTTGCTTACCTTGTTTATACCTGAGGAAAAATCTAGAGCATGTTTTCTTAGTTGCTGCTTTACGTTTCGTGATGTTTATGGATTTAAGTTTTGGTATTTGTGTTTAGAATCGATCACTTGACGTTTATACGTCTCCATCGGGTGTTATTTGGTTAAGTCGCGAGGGCAAACCATAGGTTTTGACCTATGTGAGTTCCGCGTGTCGTTTTGGTTTCGATTTGGTTTTTAATGCGATATGATACGTTGTGACATGTAGGTACCCCATATGAACTTCGAGACGACAAGCAAGCGCATGGCGGCGTCGACATCGGCAAACAAAGATCATGTGAGTAGATTTATATCTACGGGGGAAGTCGGGTCGATGGCGTGTAGCACCCCCGCAAAGTCGTAAGAAATGTTGTGATATGATATAGATATACATTTATATGTTATTGCGAGATTTTGAACACTTAGTAAGAAAAGGTTAGGAGATCATGGGTTAGTGCTAGCGAGAATTTAAGGAAGGATTTAGTTGGGTTCTTAGTCGTGAACCCTAGAGTAAGGTTGTACACATACATATATACACACGGGTTTTAGTTTTGGGTATATACGTCATATGTGTATATATATAGGTTTATGTGGATGTTTTGGTATTTACACACACACACACACGTATACACGGATGTTGAGAATAGTATATAATATTGGAGGCGAGTCGATATGATCGGGCATGATGCCGTGAGTTGTGATATGTATTTGGGTCATGATATAAGATGCGGCAGGATATTATAGTGGATCGTTGGATGATGTGATTTTGTTCACACGAGGACATTTGTATGATCATATTGGTATCCGTTTGTACTAGACTTTAGATCAGTACCCCCCAGTTCATGATATGTGATGATGATACCATAGGGATGTTGTGTCATATGTGATAGTTCGTGATATGTGATGATGATACCATAGGGAGGTTGTGTTATATGTGATAGTTCATGATATTTGATAATGATACCATATGGATGTTGTGTTATATGTGATATTTGTCCCGTACCCAGATATGTGATATGTGATGATGATACCCTATTGACTGGGCTCGAGTCACTCTAGTTTTCGAAAATGGAGGATTGTGGGTATTTTAAATACCAAATTGTATGACTCGTACATTGGGTAGGTTTATTCTTCAGTGTTGCTGTTATCATATCGCTTTTTGTATATTCATGATATTTCATCGCATTGCATGCTTATACATATGTTATCTGTAATTATTATGAAACCCTGCTGTCAGGACACCAGCACCATTACCGATGATGCGTATGCTCCATATACACTTGCTTGCCGGCTCACACACATCTTCATCGATAATTGCCATGTCACGTACACTTTAGAAAATACTATTTCATTGACATAGCTTGCTAGCTGGTAGTTGCTACATGTTATAGCTCTCATATGTTAGTTTAACTATTGCATGGTATCAGATGCATCCATATACTCATTGGTTATGCAGTATTGTGGAGATTTATGCCAGTTTTCATTGTTATTGACATGGTGACTTGATGTCTTCGGATTCTTCTTGATATTTTATGGATTTGGAAACCGCATGTGAAAGTTTTGTAAAATGATGAATTATTTTAAAGAGAAAAATGCGGTTTTCCTTGATATGTTGAGTATTGTCCACCATGGTGTTTTCTCGGTTCTGAGATGTTTTTGAGACCCGATTCAAGGAGTTGGATGAACCATCTCGGGTACATGGTGGGCCCGGTATGGTACCCCGGGGCAAGAAGCTCGAGTTGTAGACGATGAACCCGGCAGGTGCAGACTGCCTACCGGTGATTTTACCTCACGCGGCGGATATCCGGAGGATACCGTTCCTGGTCGTGTGATTGATGGTGCAGGCCAGTCCGGATAGCCGGAGCCTGAGTTATTGAGATATTGAGATTTGAGACACTGAGATTTTGAGATTGATGATACAGGCCAGTCCGGATAGCCGGAGCCTGAGGTATTGAGATACTGAGAATTATGTTTTGTGTTGATGCTGGACACTGTTTTATGTATCGATTTCATTGATGATACGCGATTTATATACATACAAAAATCTCATTAAATAAAGAAAACAGTTATCTCATTCATGATGTATTTTGTGTCATTTGTAATGCATTCATACATTTTATATCTGATATGTTGCTATCTGAGGTACTGACACAGCATGTAGTATTTCACTAATACATAGATGGACCAGGATAATTATTTGAGGATATTACTGGATATGACCTAGGATAGCGTCATGCATGCGATTTCTACTCGTAGATGTTTTCTACTCACGAGTTGGCAACTCACCCCCGTTGTGCTATAGTTTCTTGTAGGTTTTACCATACAGGTTTCATTGCGGTTTTGCTGGCACACTGTTCGTTCCGGATGATTGCTTTGGTAGGTGGGTTCTTTTGTATCCGGACCACCATTGTATATTTGTTATTTCAGTTGTATCTAGTAAAACTTCATCAACCAGACTTGTATATTTGATAGAGATAGATGAACAATGTATATTCTTTCGACCTTAGAGTCGTGCGCTGTATTATTATGGTTTTCCTCTGGTTTTCTTGATGATGTTGGATTTTTATACTAAGTTATAATCCTCGCCCTTCGGCGTTGTATATTATATTGCATTGTGTTGTTTTGCCCGTCGATTGACGAAGAGCTAGCTCCCGCTTGGGGATGCCTTTATTCATTATATATGCTTTATCAGGTTTGTACCAGTTTGGGGTCAGTTTTCACAAAGGAAACTCTGCCGAAATTTTCAGAAAAGACTTAAGATTTTAAAAATGCATATTTTGGCTTATGTTCTTAATCTTCTTGCTTTAAAATTGGTTTTTCCTTCACTGTACTGCTTTACTTGGTTTGGATTTCTAGGTTTTGGCTTACTTAGATTACGTACACCTCGAGTCGTTTCGTAGTTTAAGTACCGGTCATGTTCTTTACCTTTTAGGTTGTGACAAAGTTGGTATCAGAACGTTAGGTTATACCTTCGGAGTGTAGGATGACCCTTGGTTGATGGACTAGGGAGCTTGAGTAGAGTGACGTACCGTACGTATGTTCCGCGGCATACTTACGATACGCTACTCCATTTAAGAAGCCTTTGGATGTACATTTCTTTACACGGTGTTATCTTCATTCTTATGATCTATCATCATCAGTACCAGTTATGGTTTTGTTACCACGGTTGTACGGGCACAGAGAGCTATGGCTAGAGTTGCGGTCAGCACGAGCTCGTCACGGACGAGGACTGACCAGGGCGTGATTCCAAGGACATACGATTGCTTAGACGTATCGTTTATTTGTGTTTTCGTGCCATTAGCGTTGATGGATCGCTATTACGAGATTTCTCGGACGTGCAGATCAGCACCAGAGGATGGGGCCACTGCTAGAGGCCAGCCAGATTGTGATGACCGTCAATGCACAGATTATTTGATGATTGAGGCACTGTTCAGCGTGTGGACGAATGAGCCAGTTGTTGTTGCGAACGAGGAGATATCGCTCCAGATGTTTGGAGCTAATGTCGTACGAGTTGTACTTAGAGATATGACAGAAGATCGCTAGTCACCCGAGGATAAATGACTAGGATATATGGTTCGTTCGCTTACCCCGATGCGAGGTCATCAGATTGATTGATTCCAGCTAGAGACGACTTCACGCTGATACATTGAGAGTCGATATAGACGATCGAATGTCAGGAACCCATTTTCCAAGTTTAAAGTGTTCGGAAGACAATGCAAGTAATTCTACGGACCCTCTAGAAGAATAAAACCCAAACTCGACATAATGACCATGGAACGCCGGGGAACTTTAGGGTTTGCGGCAGTTCAGCGGTGCCATTAGTGAGGCTTGGGTTTGCCTTTCTACGGTTGGTCCATAGTGCTGTGGCATATATTCGATACTATTAAACTGTACCCAAGATGTTGAGCTCTTGGGGGATTATGGAACTTGACGAATCGAGCGAAAGGTTCGACTTCATTCGGATATCATGTGAGGGGATGCATTGCTTGGGAGACTCCAGATACGAGTATAGCCGTTGGAGCGCAGTTCATGCAGCCACGAAGAGGCGAGTCCGAAGCAGTCGACATTAGAGAAGTGGAGTAAAAGGTTCGTACGAGATCTTGATGAGATGGCGTTCTACTCCGCCGACATCAGAGTTGTGATACGCATGCAAGGGCATTGTATATGGATATATCTTCCAGAAGGAGTCGCGATGAGTATGCAGCCGTTCCGGAACCAGAAATAGATATAGTAAAGGGTGATAACCTCCGGACAGTCCGGCAGAGACGAGATTTGAGAGAGACCTCGACAGGACCTTTCTGGAAATACTATACAAGAAGACTTGGACCCAGGATCAGTCATATTGCACATGCCCAGTAGGCTAGAGTTCACTATCGTCGACGAGACATGTTATAAGTGACCATAAGAGTTGGCCAGAGATCTTTAGAGGAAGTGCCAGAGCAGACTACTTCCATTATCGTTTCCATATTGGACCGTTGAGCCGGGGAGCTATGTACTTAGCAATTCGCAGTGAGAGACGAGAGCCTAAGGGCACCAGACGACAGGCCATGATCAGGAGGCAAGTAGATATTTTGCTCTGCTAGCATTGGATGCACCGACACTTTCTCGACCTTGAAGGAAGGACATATCGACGACAGTATTTACGATTGGTGATTTCGTGAGTTGACTATCACGTATCAGTCACTTTGGATTTCGGCATTTTGGGTGATTTATTGCATGATTGAGTTTTGATGACCGAGTTCATGATATTTGCTTTTGTGCACTGTGGTTGCACCTACTGGGTATTTACGTTCTTGTGCATAGTTATTGCACTTGGGATATGTTTTTATACACCGTTGTGTTGATTTATGATTTGTGCGTATTTATTGCACTTTTATGTTGATTTTGTGCCTTGGCGGCACATGTTTACGATTTCATCGATTGCAAACAGCTGATTTGATTTTTGTGCAGGTGGTATGCACTCGATTTGGTTTTTGCACTCAATATAGCTTACATGTGCTTGCAGTGCGTGGATACGTGTTTTGTGCACGCAGTTGCACGCGTTTATGATTTTATACACCTTGGCACACTCGGTGTTGCTTGTTATACGCATTTGAGTTATGGGTGCACTGTATTTGGTATTTCGTGCACTGGATGCACTGTATTTGGTATTTCATGCACTGGATGCACTGTATTTGGTATTTCGTGCACTGGATGCACTGTATTTGGTATTTCATGCACTGGATGCACTGTATTTGGTATTTCGTGCACTGGATGCACTGTATATGGTATTTCGTGCACTGGATGCACTGTATTTGGTATTTCGTGCACTGGATGCACTGTATTTAGTGTTTCGTGCACTGGATTTGGTATTTCGTCCACTGGATGCACCGTATGTGATGTTTCGTGCACTTGATGCACCAGATTTGTATTTTTATGCATTGTCGCACTAGACTTGTATTTCATGCGTTTATTGCACCAGGCGGGTATTTCGTGCATCGGTTGCACTAGATTATACTCAGTACCTTAGTTGCACTTGATTTATGCCTTTGAGCATTCGTTTTACCAGATTTGTGTTTTCTGGCGCGTTGGTACTTGATGTTCATTTTCGTGCATGTTACCGCACTGGATGCTTTTTTTTACGGACCTGACGTGCTTGGGTTGGATTTTGCGCATATTAGGCGCTTGATTGTGGATTTTGTGCGCATCGAACGCACTCGAGTGAGATTTTACTTGTGCGTGTTGGATGCCCTTGGTTTAGATTTTCAATCGTGCATGTGGGATGCACTTGATTTCAATTTTCATTCGTGCCTGTTGGATGCACTTGATTTAGATTTTATCCATGCATATTGGATGCGATTTCATTCGTGCAGGACAGATGCATTTGATTTGGATTTTCGCGCATGTTGAGCGCATGATATAAGGTTTTGTTTTGTGCACACCAGGTGCACTCGGTTGGGGTTTTCATTTATGCATGTTAGTTGTACTGGATTGAGATTTTGTGCACCCCAGTTGCACTCGACTTCGATTTGATGTCATTCAAGATGTTGATTTTGATTTCATGCCTTGGGTATGTATGAGATTTGACTTGTGCTTTCGGTGTAGTTTCCATGCACTTTTAGTATTTTGATTCAATTTTGGGCACGCTGATGCACATGGTTGTGAGATTTTATACCGCGGTATACCTGATTGGATTGAGGTCTATTATATACCGTCGATTTCGATTATGATATTTGATAGTGTTTCCGTGCACTTTGTGCACTTGATTTGGGATTCTTGCGCATATTTGGCGCGCGTGATGCGATTTGGTGCACGCCAGATGCACTAAATCGAGATTCTTTGTTCATATCAGATGCACCTGACTTTGCTGTCAGGCACATACGTTGCCTCTGACAGGTGTTTCGTGCACACTCGTTGCACTTAGATGTTGTTTCTATGCACATGTATGGCACATTCATGGATTTTGATTTCCGTGCGTACCAGACACACGTAGCTTTCATATGCACGTTTTGGGATTGATTTCTTATGGAGCAGTACGTTTTATGATATTTGCTGTTTGTTTTCGTACTGAGCAGGAGTAGTCAGAGGACAGTACCTGGATATATTTTGCATGCATTAAGAGTTATCGAAGGGATTTCCAATTAGGGAGCTATAGTCTCAGTATTTACCTACGTGTCTGATACGACACGAAATGTTTAGAACAAGAGAACCCTTCTAAATTATTTTCAAACGGCAGGACGTACATATTAAACAAAGGATAAGTATACATATAGTTATTTTCTTACAATAGACGTTCGCCACTGTGCTGTGATACGCACATTGCAAAGAGAATTGAAAGGTTTGGCACGCATTTCTTCAGATGTTTCGATGATATTTACATATATAGTTTTGAATATATCATATTGGTTTCGTATTGGATTTGACATTTGTGTCTTCATCGTGACTCCGATAATTGCAGGATGCTTGACGGAGTTTTGATTTAGAGTTATCTGCTCATTGTTCAAGCGCACGCATTGCGCTATGATGCGTTTTATGTATTGATGATTTCGGAGCCCCGATGACTTGGACTTTTACTGAAATGTTTTAGTATTTGAGCGTTTGAGGGGTTTAACTTTAAATTCGGGGACCGAATTTCTTTAACAGTGGAAGATTGTAACATTTCAGAAAAATAAAATATTATTTTTGGGAATTTTTATTATTTAATAATATTATATTGAATATTTTAATAAGGCGGTATAATTAAATACCGATAAATTAGGAAAAAATTTGGAAAATTATGGAAATTACTCAAAAGAGGGTGCTTTGTGTAATTTATGCAAATTATGAAATTCTATGATTTTTTTGCGCCATTTTAGAGCTAATCGCGATTAAATATCGCTAATCGCGCATTAAGCGTGTTTTGTGCACATGACAAGCACCATATCATTTTCACACTTGTTACATTTTTCTATCATGATTTTTTCCTTATTTTTATCATGCATGACTTTTTTTAAATGAAAAGAAAAGATAAGGAAAACAAGAAAAAAGAAAAGTCAAAGAAGTGTAATGGTGACAAGAGGGATGGGCATGAGAGAGAGAGGGTGAGGGGTCAAACCTTAGGCATGGCTCATTGTTTCTCTCTTCATCTCATCACCATTTCTTCTCCCTATTCACCCATGGCAAACCCCATCTCCCTCCTCCACTTCAAGCCTCAAAACACCCCCAAAACAAACCCAAAACCCCATCTCCTTTTCACAAAAAGCATGCACAAGCTCAAGGGAAGCAAATTGGACTAAGAAAAATCAAATTTTGGTTCTCTAGGGGATTCATGATTGCCAAATGAGGTATATCTTTCACATTAAGTGTAGTATTTCTTCTGCTTGAGCCTCTTTTCAAGTTTAAATAAGATTAAGTGGTATTTAGTGCACTTTGGAAATCCCTAGTGAGGGTTAAGGGTTTCTTTGAGTTGTGATGGTGTAGGTTAGTGCTATTAGTGACCTTAAACCCCCCTTAGTGTTTAAAACTGGAACCAAACTCAATTTACTGAAAAATACGGAAAAACAGAAACTTCAAATGTCGGGTTTTGCGAGAACTTAGGGTGTGCAGGGAAATCTGGGATGACCTGGAGTATTTTCACAACTAGAAAACAATACCTGAGACACTTTTGGACCAATGTGAGACCACCTTACCATTACGAGGCAATTCCACCATGCCAAAACCGAGCAGGCCGAAATTCTGGGGGGTCTAGACATTCATGGGGTGAGGGTTTAGGTTCAGGTTGCTTCAGTAGGTCATATACACCCTATATATCACCCTAGTGTTGTTTGCTTACCTTGTTTTCACTGGAGGCAAAATCTGGAGCATGTTTTCTTAGTTGCTGCTTTACGTTTCATGATGTTTATGGATTTAAGTTTTGGTATCTGTGTTTAGCATCGATCACTTGACGTTTGTACGTCTCTATCGGGTGTTATTTGGTTAAGTTGCGAGGGCAAACCATAGGTTTTGACCTATGTGAGTTCCGCGTGTCGCTTTGCTTTCAATTTGTTTTTAATGCGATACGATACGTTGTGACATGTAGGTACCCCATATGAACTTCGAGACGACAAGCAAGCGCGTGGCGGCGTCGGCATTGGCAAACGAAGATCAGGTAAGTAGATTTATATCTACGGGGGAAGTCGGGTGGATGGCGTATAGCACCCCCGCAAAGTCGTAAGAAATGATGTGATATGACATAGATATACATTTATATGTTATTGCAAGATTTTGAACACTTAGTAAGAAAAGGCTTGGAGTTCATGGGTTAGTGCTAGCGAGAATTTAAGGAAGGATTTAGTTGGGTTCTTAGTCGTGAACCCTAGAGTAAGGTTGTACACATACATATATACACACGGGTTTTGGTTTTGGGTGTATACGTCATATGTATATCTATAGGTTTATGTGGATGTTTTGGTGTTTATATATATACATACATATATATAAATATATATACATATATATATATATATAAACATACATACCCGTATACACGGATGTTGAGGATAGTATATGATATTGGAGGCGAGTCGATATGATCGGGCATGATGCCGTGAGTTGTGATATGTATTTGGATCATGATATGAGATGCGGCAGGATATTATAGTGGATCGTTGGATGATGTGATTTTGTTCAAACGAGGACATATGTATGATGATATTGGTATCAGTTTGTACTAGACTTTAAATCTGTACCCCCTAGTTCATGATATGTGATGATAATACCATGGGGATGTTGTGTCATATGTGATAGTTCGTGATATGTGATGATGATACCATAGGGAGGTTGTGTTATTTGTGATAGTTCATGATATGTGATGATGATACCATATGGATGTTGTGTTATATGTGATATTTGACCCGTACCCAGATTTGGGATGCCGTACGATAGATTTACCGTACGAGATATGATTATGATGCTAGATTCGCACTCTTGACTCGAGGATGTCATAATATATATATTGTATCGTACGTGATACTATGGAGGAGAGATCACCGACTACTAGAAATATATAGATCGACTCAGACTTAGGTGGATTTCCTTAACCTTTTGACTGGGCTCGAGTTACTCTAGTTTTCAAAAGTAGAGGATTGTGGGTATTTTAAATACCAAATTGTATGACTCATACATTGGGTAGGTTTATTCTTCAGTGTTGCTGTTATCATATCTCTTTCTGTATATTCATGATGTTTCATCGCATTGCATGTTTATACATATGTTATCTGTAATTATTATGAAACCCTACTGTCAGGACACCAGCACCATTACCGATGATGCGTATGCTCCACATACACTTGCTTGCCGGCTCACACACATCTTCATCGGTAATTGCCATGTCACGTACACTTTAGAAAATACTATTTCATTGACATAGCTTGCTAGCTGTTAGTTGCTACATGTTATAGCTCTCATATGCTAGTTTAATTATTGCATGATATCAGATACATCCATATACTCATTGGTTATGCAGTATTATGGAGATTTATGCCGGTTTTCATTGTTATTGACATGGTGACTTTATGTCTTCGGATTCTTCTTGATATTTTATGGATTTGGAAACCGCATGTGAAAGTTTTGTAAACTGATGAATTATTTTAAAGAGAAAAATGCGGTTTTTCCTCGATATGTTGAGTATTGTCCACCATGGTGTTTTCTCGGTTCTGAGATGTTTTTGAGACCCGATTCGAGGAGCTGGATGAACCGTCTCGGGTACATGGTGGGCCCGGTATGGTACCCCGGGGCAAGAAGCTCGAGTTGTAGACGATGAGCCCGGCAGGGGCAGACTGCCTACCGGTGATTTTACCTGGCGCGGCGGATATCCGTAGGATACCGTTCATGGTCGTGTGATTGATGGTGCAGGCCAGTCCGGATAGCTGGAGCCTGAGATATTGAGATTTGAGACACTGAGATTTTGAGATTGATGATACAGGCCAGTCCGGATAGCCGGAGCCTGAGGTATTGAGATACTGAAATTTATGTTTTGTGTCGATGCTGGACACTGTTTTATCTGTCGATTTCATTGATGATACACGATTTATATACATACAGAAATCTCATTAACTAAAGAAAACAGTTGTCTCATTCATGATGTATTCTGTGTCATTTGTAATCCATTCATACATTTTATATCTTATATGTTGCTATCTGAGGTACTGACACAGCATGTAGTATTTCACTTATACATAGATTGACCAGGATAATTATTTGAGGATATTACTGGATATGACCTAGGATAGCGTCATTCATGCGATTTCTACTCGTAGATGTTTTCTACTCACGAGTTGGCAACTCACCCCCGTTGTGCCACAGTTTCTTGCAGGTTTTGCCGTACAGGTTTCGTTGCGGTTTTGCTAGCACACTGTTCCTTCCGGGTGATTGCTTTAGTAGGTGGGTTCTTTTGCATCAGGGCCACCATTGTATATTTGTTATTTCAGTTGTATCTAGTAAAACTCCATCAACCAGACTTGTATATTTGATAGAGATAGATGGCTAGTGTATATTCTTTCGACCTTAGAGTCGTGCGCTGTATTATTATGGTTTTCCTCTGGTTTTCTTAATGAGGTTGGATTTTTATCCTGAGTTTTGATCCTCGCCCTTCGGCGTTGTATATTATATTGCATTGTGTGGTTTTGTCCATCGATTGACGAAGAGCTAGCTCTCGCTTGGGGATGCCTTTATTCATTATATATGCTTTATCAGGTTTGTACCCGTTTGGGGTCAGTTTTTACAAAGGAAACTCTGCCGAAATTTTCAGAGAAGACTTGAGATTTTAAAAATGCATATTAGGCTTATGTTGTTAAATTTCTTGCTTTAAATTTGGTTTTTCCTTCACTCTACTGCTTTACTCGGTTTGGATTTCTGGGTTTTGGCTTACTTAGATTACGTACGTCTCGAGACGTTTCATAGTTTAAGTGCCGGTCATGTTCCGTACCTTTCGGGTTGTGACAATGGTGGACCCGGTGCGGTACCCCAGGGCAAGATGGTCGCAGATGATGGCGTTAAGCCTGGTAGGGCAGCACTACCGACCAGTTATTGTGACGCGGTGGATATCCGGAGGATACCGACGTAGTCTTGAGATTTGATGATATAGGCCAGTCCGGATTGCCGGAGCCTGAGGTATTGAGATTTGATGATACGGGCCAGTCCGGATTTCCAGAGCCCGAGATATTTAGATAGCGAGAGATATATATTTTGTGTCGATGCTAGACACTGATTCTCTGTTGATTTCATTGGTGATACTTGATGTTTATATAGAAATCTCACTGAAATAAGAAAACGGTTTTCTCATTTAGATGTATTCTGTTTTCATACATTCATACATCATTTATATGATATGTTTCTATCTGAGGCATTGACACGAGCACTTGGTATTGCACTTTGTATAGATATTTACCCTTACCATTATTATATGCTTCAGGTTTTATTATTTGAGGATATTACTATTGTATGACCTGAGATTGAGTCATACATGCGATTTCTGCTCGGTGATGTTTTCTACTCACGAGTTGGCAACTCACCCCCGTAGTGCCACTGCTTCTTACAGGTTTTGCCGTACAGATTTCCGTGACGGCTTTGCTGGCACACTCCACTTTCCGGGTGATTGCTTTGGTAGGTGGGTTCACTCGCATCGTGACCACCATTGTATTTTATTATTTCAGTTGTATCTAGTAAACTCTATCAACAAGACTTGTATATTGTTTAGACTTAGAAGACCAGTGTATATTCTTTCGACCGCACTTGTATTATTATGATTTTCTGGTAGTTATTGGTTTTCTTCTGAGTTTTGATTCTCGCCCTACGGCGTTGTATATTATATTGCTGCATGGTTGTAACATTTCAGAAAAATAAAATATTACTTTTGGAAATTTTTATAATTAAATAATAAATATTATGAATATTTTGATAATGCGGTATAATTAAATACCGATAAATTGGATAATAT